>CM060415.1:147442034-148642034 GCA_030545235.1 Helianthus tuberosus
CCCCTAGTCGATGACGATAACAATCTATCTGAGACACCTACCGAGTTTGCGTTTTCTGGGTGCGTTCGTGTTGCGTAAAAAAGTTTTTGTAAAAAAAAATTGTTAAACCGTAAACTTTTTTAACGTAAAACGTAAAAAGTTTAACGTAAAAACGTAAAAAGTTTTACGTAAAACGTAAAAAGTTTTTGTAAAGCGTAAAAAGTTTTAGGTAAAACGTATAAACGAAATTTTTTTAAGTAAAACGTAAAGAGTTTTACGTAAAACGTAAAAAACCGGCGCGTACAACGTAAAAAAACGTTAACGTAAAAAACCGGCGCGTAAAACGTAAAAAAAACGTTAACGTAAAAATCCAGGGCGGAAACGTAAAAAACCAGCGCGTAAATCGTAAAAACGTAAAAAAGGTAACGTAAAAAACCGGCTCGTAAAACGTAAAAAACCGCCGCGTAAAACGTAAAAAACCGGCGCGTAAAAAACCGGTCGAAAAAACGACGCGAAAAAACGGAGCATAAAACATGGCGTAAAACGTTCCGTAAAGAAACGCTCGTAAAAAAACGGGGCGTAAAAAACGGTTTTAAAAAAATTATCATTAAAATCTGAATTTAAAATATTTGTTTAATATAAAATTCTGTTTTTTAATAAAAGTAATTAAAGAATAGGACAAAAAGTAATTAAATATAATATATATAAAAAGACAAAAAAAATAATTTTACTTAAATACCCTTTTGGATTATAATATTAAAAACATAATAAGACAAAAATACTTAATATTATTTTTAAATACCTTTAATCTCATACTTCCATCATCTTGATCTAAAAAGTGGTTCGCGCGGTTCTTAAAACTGGAGGAGGTTCTCATTTTAGCGGTCATATATATATATATATAGGGAGGGGCTCATGCGAGAACTCCATTTATTGTGAGAACCATGAGAACCAATGTGAACACAACCTAAAATAGCTAAAAAAACCTAAAAAAAACCTAACCCCCCCCCACCCAAGCTAAATGCTAAAAACTAAAACCCCCAAAAAACCTAAAAAAAAACCTAACCCCCCCCCCCCCCCCCCCCAAAAAAAACCTAAACCCCCCTCCCCCACCCAAGCTAAAATGCTAAAAACTAAACCCCCAAAAACCTAAAAAAATCTATAAAAAATCTAAAATTTTTTTTTTTTATTTTTATAATATTTTTTGGCTTCGAAAAGTAGCGATTTTAACCTAAAAATATTAAAAAAATAAAAAAAAATTGTGTGATTTTTAGCTATTTTTAGGCATTTTTTTTTGTGTTCACACTGGTTCTCGCGGTTCTCACAATAAGAGGTGGTTCTCGCATGATCTTCTCCCTATATATATATATATATAGGATCACGCTAAAATGAGAACCACCTCGAGTTGTAAGAACCGCGAGAACTTTTTTGATCCGGGCTTGGTGGACCAAATTTTTTTTTCAGAACGTAGATGCATGTATAAAAACAACATTTGTAAAAAAAATTCAAAAAAAATGTCGTGGGTGTAGTTTTGTGCAACACAAGTTTGTGTTTACGGGACCCGTAAATTTTCCGACCAGATTTACGGGTTCCGTAAACACAAACTTGTGGCGCTCAAAACTACACACACGACATTTTTTTTTTGAATTTTTTTTTACAAATTGTGTTTTTATACATGTATCTACGTCTATGAAAAAAAATTTGGTCCACCGCGCCCCCTACGGTGTAGTTCTCACGGTTCTTACAACTCGAGGTGGTTCTCATTTTAGCATTCCCCTATATATATATATATATATATATATATATAGGGAGGAGTTCATGCGAGAACCACCCTTATTGCGAGAACCGCGAGAAACCAATGTGAACACAACCTAAAATAGCTAAAAAACCTAACCCCCCCCCCCCCCTCCCAAGCTAAAATGCTAAAAACTAAACCCCAAAAAAACCTAAAAAAATCTAAATTTTTTTTTTAATATTTTTTATGCTCAAATCGCTACTTTTAGTGGCCAAAAAAAATTTTAATTTTTTTTTTTGCTTCGAAAAGTAGCGATTTTTATATAAAAAATATTAAAAAAAAAATTGTGTGATTTTTAGCTATTTTTAGGCATTTTTTGTTGTGTTCGCATTGGTTCTCGCGGTTCTCGCAATAAGAGGTGGTTCTCGCATGATCTTCTCCCTATATATATATGTTTTTTGTTTGAGCGGACCATTAGTCGCGTGTTGTAGAACTTGCAACTTTTGATACGTTTGTGAGACCATAGACCGAATACAAGCACAAGAATGATTAAGGCATTAGGTAAACATTTTCCTTTAAAACCATTTATCTATCCTTACCCAAACAAATCCCCTAGTCGCCCACTTTGAGCCTAAACCTCTTGTTTGACAACCCATTTAGCCCACAACCATAAACCTTTTCTTTTTAAAACCCGTGTGATGAAAATTCGATTATAGGAATATGTGTTTGTATAGTTGTGATTTATATTTGAAAAAAAAGAGCAAAAAATTCATAAAATGTTGCGAATAAGAATAGAAAATCATTGAGAAAATAATAAAAATATGTGTTTTTAGTTGTGGAATAAAAGGTGAAAATTGTTGTATTCTAGTTCGATGTTGGTAGTTAGTCGTATTTAGAATAGTCGTTTTGTAAAAAAATTGAATTTTCATCACCTTAACCACTTTATAAACATCATATTCCATACTCTTAACATAGCCCCATTACAACCCTTCAAAGACCTTTTGACTTGTGCTTAGTATTCGTGTTCGGTGGTGGAGAATGATTGAGTTGCAAGCATATGCGGGTACGTGTTCTAATCGGTTTTGAGTGATTACTTAAAAAAATGCTAATTCATTATCTATTAGCCAAATTTTTGACCGAGTGGAGAGAACATTGTGAGGGATGTGCATGGTTTGTAGTTTCAAGGGAGGGTGGTAACCATTCTTATGTGAATATGCACTTACCGCTAAATATTTCGAAAATTGTAAAAATTTTGAACCGGGTATTACATTAGACCTTAACTTTAGTCTCGTGAATGAGATGTGTGTTTCTCGTTCGACCCACGTGAAAGTGAAAAACAGATTTGCTTGAGGACAAACAAAAGATAAGTGTGGGGATGTGATCGGTGTACTTTAGGTACGTATAGTTTTATTTTAATTATAGTATAATGTATTTTTATAATTATTAAATATGTTATTGTTAGTTAATTTTAGGGTTGTTCATGAGCCGAGCCGAGCCAAGCTAGGGCAAGCTCGGGCTCGGCTCGATTATAAACCGAGCTAGCTCGGCTCGGTTTGGATTTGAAACCGAACTGAAAATCTAAGCTCGGGCTCGGCTTGGTTTTAAACCGAGCTGGCTCGGCTCGGTTTGGTTTGGCTCGATTTTAAAAATAAAAATTAATACATAACTCTCAAATTTCAGTATTCTAAAATATTATTCAATACTTTAAAAGAATATATTCAAAATAAGTTCAACATAATGCATTACAAGCCAAAATCACGTTTAACAACGCAAAATAAGTTTTATATTTCAAGTAAATACAATATTTGTTCGTTAGCACGGCAATCAACCTTTAAATATGTTATAGATATCAAACTACAAGTCTAAATACATGTAAATAATAATCACTTTTTGTAATATATTATATATATATATATATATATATATAAATAAAATATATTATAAGTAAAATAATTTGAGCTAAGCCGAGCCGAGCTACCAAGCGAGCTAAACCGAGCCAATTTGGCTCGTCCCGAGCCAATTTGGCTCGTCGCGAGCCGAGCCGAGCTATGCTCACTTTTTAACCGAGCCGAGCCGGCTCGGCTCACTTTCTAACCGAGCCATATCATGCGAGCTTTTTCCGAGCTAAATCCGAGCGAGCTGCGAGCTTTTGGACAGCCCTTAATTTTATTTATGTAGGTTTCTAAAAAATAATAAATTAATTAGATACATTTAAACCAAATGAAAACGTGACTTCTTGAAAAAAAAATCCATTGTAATTAATTAGTTCATGTATAGGCTTTTAAATATATTTATAAATTGATTTGGAGTTTTCTCTTGTGATGACAGTTCATCGAACAAAGAAGAAAAAGAAAAGATTTCATTAGCATGATGAAAAAATATTAGAGTTGTGGTTTATTTGAATGGTGACATCAAATGATAGAAGTGGGCCATTGTGATTTGTTTCCATGATGGGTCAAATAATTGGATCGTAGATAAATTGAATTGTTATTATGCAATTAAGCTACAATATTGTTTAGGGAGATCATGTAATAGTGGCCCGATTGAGTTGGGCCTGGCCATCACAAAAGACAAAGAAAAGATTGGAATTGCTTCGAAGGTGATGCGTGGCTAATCCCCTGTGGTTTCATCCCGGTGTAGACTTTGTAAGAATTCTAGGGTTTCAATATTTTGTTTATGATTTAATGATTTAATTTGTGACTAGTTGTATTTAACCATTTGAAACTTATATCAATTGTCTAGCATTTGTATTGGATTCATGAATTGTCGAATGAGTTATTAAATTTGACTTTGTGAAATGAATATGTGCAACTATCAGGGGCGGGTGTACCATATGAGAAGGGGTAGCCTCCGCTACCCCTTGGCGCTCCGGCGGTAGTGTAAATTTTGGAAAATTTTGACATTTTTTTGACGTTTTTTCGATTTCGTTACCCCTTTCTTTTAAGACGTTACCCCTATGAAGGTTTTCTAGATCCGCCACTGGCAACTATGCCTTGCTATAGGTTAGGATTTACATGTTCTTGGTAACGAAATGCAGTGCGGTCCGTTGTCTATGACGTTGATAGCTCTTGGCACCTAAGCCACGTAATACTAAATCCGTTAATAATCAAATGCAACTAAATTAAGTCTAACGTGTAGAAACCTTAGGTCTTGCAGTAGTCGAACCGGGTGTGACCCTTGTTTCTAAATTATTATTTTTACTCATTCTAATTAGTCGTTTTTTTATAATTATTCTAAACAAACTTAAAAAAAATAGCAAGCTTCATAATTATTTTGTATACTTGTTTGTAAATAACTTTGGCTAATCGAACAACTAGTGTGATACTGACCACATGCTCTTTGTGGATACGATACTCGACTTACCCTAGCTACCTAGGTTAATTGGGTTTTTGACTGATCGGGACGACACGGTCTGTCAATGAGTTTGCTAATTGTTTTGACGCAACGCTTAAAGTATTGTATAGTGTGACAATTAATGTACGAAACATGCATGAATTCAAATGCATAACAGGTAAGCATATAATGTTGACATGTAAACACATAAATGCAGGAAATAAATAATTATTAAATTAGTACGGGAATTATCGGTTTTGTGCCAGTTGTCACAGCTACCACCTCCGACCACCCCCGCCACCACCATCGCCACCGCCACCGCCACCGCCGCCACCTACCTCCACCGTCATCGACCACCACCACTGTTGTCACCATCCGCCATCGTCTCCACCCACCGCCGCCGCTACAACTGACACCTAGCACCACGCACCATCATCGCCATCACTGACCACCACTATATGATTTTATTCCTTCGTCTTTTTTCGCATACGAAACAACAAAATGTAATTATTCATTCCATTCACACATGGTAACCAAACATGACATGAAATGGTAATGTTCAATTCCATTACCTCATCCATTCTATTACCCCGTCCATTCCATTACCCCATACCAAACAGGCCCTAAAACATTATTGCCAATGATCTGTATATCAAGTGGTAGAAGGTTTGCATTTCTCTTGGGAGATGCAAGTTCAACTCCCACTGGGTGCAGAGTGAGGCACTGGTAGGCAATGATAGGAGATCCAGGGAAATTTCGGTTTGATCCTTGAGCCAAACGGGTTTTACCGGTAATTTTAACGTCATGCCTACGGGCGGGTGGGTTACCGGGTTTTCTCCGGAATTGGTGGTGGACTAGGGTTACTCTCGGAGTACTCCGTTTGGCCCAGTGGGTGCCCCGAGAGTACTCGGGATTGATTCTATAGACCGTTCAAAAAACGATTAGAACATTAATGGCGTGTCTCCATGAGTTCGACCCACCTTTTTGGTCATTTCGAAATACTATAGAAATAATAATACCGGACAACTAATACGAATATCCGAACCTCCATACACTTCATGTTTCTCAGATGCAGCAGTCACTTTTGTTTTGTTAAAACAAATATCAGCAAATGGGTCAGGCAAGTTGAATAACAGGTGGTCAAATGGGCAATTTTGATTGCAAGTCAAAACGGGTTAAGCTAGGTTGACCCACAACACTTTTTATGTCCAATTCATTTTACTAAAACTCTTGGTGCTTAATATAATTACAAAAACTGTCTTTACAATAATAATCTACATTTTATCTCCCCCATTTGACATGCTAAAAATCAAACATAACCCAAAATGATCCATTAATAAGTAAACGGTTCGGTCAAAATGGTTTATTTTGATAGGAAGTCAGAATGCATTGGGTTGTTTTGACCCACAATATTATTTGTTTTCAATTTTCCTTCGAAAATAGTTGTGTGAAATGATAATAAAAAGTCAATAATATAATTCATTAAAAAAAACTTTGGTGACTATTAATTCATTCAACACATAACTGTATCTGCCACATTTTATTGGTACTCATTGACGTGTTGATACATAATCCAAACTGAAACATAACAAGGCAAAGTGGTTGGGTTTTGCTGCCCCACACGCTTTCTGCATCCAATTTTATTTCTTAAAACAGTTGAGAGTGGATCCAATTTTTGTAAAAATAATTTAAGAGGATGCATCTACTTAAGGCGTACAAAATCCGGTTTGGGCCCAACCAGGTTCGGTTTATAACAGCCCGGATTTTTTAGTTTGGTCTCAAACAGCTTTGACCCAAACTGGTTCAGATTAAATTGGTTTTACGGTCGAAACCCTGTCTTAAGCTCAATCAAAAACCCGACTTGAAAATATCAAAAACTCAATTACACTTCTACACAAGTAATTTTGAGGTGTAAGAATTTTAAAATGCCATTCGTTATGCTTTAGAAGTTATACAATATATTATCAGTCAAATACATCTAAACGGGTATGGGATCGTTTCAAATAATCACAGGTACACCTGACATCATACTCGTCCCAAAATCACGAAAAGTTTTGCAATTAGTCTCATTACCCATGCCTAATGTCTCAATTCTTGTCCTATGATTCAAGTCATTGAATCAGTAAATGTGAAGCATTTAAAAGTCGAGAGGAATCATAGTCGGATAGAGACCAACAAAAAATCATCAAACGTTTGTATCCCAATTTTCCGACGAGGTTTAGGGGATGTTTGTTGTCATTAATAAGGCATGTCTAACCGGAAACATTTCCCATTATTTAATTGAACCACCAAGGCATTTGCTAATACTAGATCACACAACTAGTTTAAATCAAAATACAATAACCCTATTCAAACAATCTGAATAACCCGAATTATTATTATTTTTTTATTATTCTTATTATTATTATCAGAATAATCCAAAGACTGGTTTGGTAAACATTTAAACACCCATAAATTTACAAGAATAAAACCAAGAACGAATTATACAATCAAAAGATATAATGAATATAAGAAACAAAATAATAGCTATAATAATATACGTTTTACATATTAAAAGGCAGATACATTTTGTGACCAGAAATTAAACAGTGAGCACAAATTGCATGCATCCCCATGGAAGGAAACATTGAAGACATATTGAAAATTGTTTCAACATATAATAAAAATTGTAAACAAATGCAATAATGATATGCTAGAATAATGAAGTAAGAAACAATACCCTACAACCAGAGGAACTGTGATGCTTGCTTTCTTCATCCTGCTGCCATTAGAACATTATCTTTGAACCCAAAAGAATATAAAATCCGCCCCGAAAATACTTCAGCCTGCTTGTTGTTATACCAAACCGCATGCCCAAAAGAATATATACTTACTTACCTAGAAATGAGTTTTGTTAAGTGAAAATGAATATGAATTCAATTCATCAATCGTCTCTTTGCTTAAGCGACGAGCTGATCAAGTTGCATCTGCTCGAGCCAAGCGCCTAATACTGAATGATCAGGACCCTCACCGGATGGTGCAGCCACCCCACTACCGTTACCAGAATGTGGTGCAGCCGCCTTGTTTTTCATCATCTCAGGTGGTGATTCCTTCACAAGTGATTGCACCCATGATAGGTCGGGCTCCTCGACGCCATTGTTGTCGCGTTCGAAAGAAGACGACCTTTTTAATTTCCCAAACTCGTTGTTAACGGACCAGTCAACTTTCCCAGTTGGAGATCCCCATTTTGACCATGAAGTGGGAGTGTTGACAGGCGATCCGACATTAAACTGACAGTTTGTTGTTCCAAGATCCCTTGAGCTGAGACTGCGTAGCTGTTGGTGCTGCTTCTCGCGCTGTGCGAAGGCAGAAAGCCGAGCACCCATTGGTGATATCGGATCGATGCTTCTTGGAGACATTCTTCCTGGCGATGACACACTGAAAGACGCCTGCAACAATGTATGGTCAGCATTTTTCGGTGAGAACACGTTTGTGTTAATAGGAGAGAGTATGCTTTGCTGCTGTTGAAACTGGTTGAGAACTGCTGATTTGTGTGACGGTGAAAAAACACCCGGAGATGCCGCCTGGTCCGAAAACCGAGGTGAAGAAGTAAGCTCAGCGGAGAATAAATCCTCTAGATTTGCAGGAGCGAGTGTTTTAGACCGGGCCGAACGATTCAACGAGAGCGAACCGGGTCGAGACTGGGAGTAACAGGCCAGGTCGTTTAGCAGTTGGGGATCAATGTCTTGCAACATGCTCAGATCATCAGCTGGAATATCACGCGCATTAAGAGAAGACCTGAGTCGACTCGACTGGAGGTTGCTTCCGGGAAGATGAAGGGTCGGAACATTAGGCTGAGGCCATCCAGCTGAACAGTGTTGACCACCGTTTCCAGATGGTGACATCTGTTGACTGAAACTTGGAGACATGACCGATGAAGACGGTGAACCGGGAAGAAGGTTCAAAGCCGCAGCCATATCCATGACACTAGCACCGGCAGCGGATGACCTAGGAGACGGGACAGCCGAACCCGTTGAGACATACAACGGCCTAAGCTCCTCGGGTGTATGAGCGAAAAAACAAACGCGTCTCGCACAGCTTGTACCATCTTTACACAACCGCGTACGGTACTGAGCCGGGTGGAGCCAGCACTCAAACACACCATGAGCGTATTCGCACATATCCGCTCGTCTACAAGCACCCTTTCGAAAATCCGGGCATGGTACACAGCTGTAGTGAAACTTTCTTGGGTCCCGTCTGCGCGCGTTTTCCCCCGGGTGAACGAACGGGCACTCAGTCCAATCATGAGAATACGCCCTCGAGCAAGGTCGGACCTTGAATGAAAACATCCGGAACTCGTCGGTAGAATATATGCTGTTTTTTATGTCGGGCAGAGACGGGTCGATTGGGTATTCTTTCTTTTCCGAATTGGAGTTAACCTGGACAACATTGTTAAACTTTGACATTGTTGGAGATGATACCAACTCTGAAGGAGAACAGGGTGAACCGTTATCCGGTGATGACGATAGGGTTGGAGACCAAGAGCTTGATGTGTTGACAGAAACAGTTAGCTTACTATACCCAACCGACCCATCAGATGAACTGTTCATGAGAAGCTCTTCGAGAGAAGATCTAATTCCGGATAGCTTTGGAGGTACGACAATAACGTCAACCGGCCGATGCCCATTTGCGTCTTCAATGTTCGGATCAGCGCCCACGGAAAGAAGCAACTTAACAACTTCAACAGCATCAACAGAACCACCAGAAGCCGCACAGTGAAGTGCAGTGCACTTATCCGGGCCACAAGAGAAGTTTACATCCACCTTGGGTTGAGAAATTATCAGTTTCAAAACACTCACGCTTCCGTACGTTGCAGCAACCATTAACGGAGTCCGATGCTCAAGAACTATCTGCTTTGAACCCTTCTTGCGTACATACCACAGCCCAACCTCGTCGATTGCTGACGGATCGTTCTCGATTGACCGTTTGAAACCCTCGAAGTCATTGTTAGCAGCGTATTCAAGTAAACTGGAAAAAGAATCCTCAGTTTCCACAGTTAGTGAACTCATGACCATTTTGTTAGGTTTTTTATCTTCTGTTTTTGATGTAGATGAAGAACCAGATTTATTCTGATCAGGGCCACTACACATTCTTCAAACAGCCTCTGCACATCCAAGAACAAAAAACACTTAAAATCATTTTCATTTTAATTCAATATCTCATCTAGTTTCAGATTCTAACACATCATTTTCATTTATAAATCAATATATCGTCTATTTTCAGATTCAACACATCCAAAAAAAAGAAGAAAAAAATACTTTAAACAATTTTCATTCTAAATCAATATATCATCTCATTTTCATTTTAATTCAATATATATCATCTATTTTCAGATTCTAACACATCCAAAAAAAATAGTTAAAATCATTTACATTTATAAATCAATATATCATCTATTTTCAGATTCAACACATCCAAAAAAAGAAGGAAAAAATACTTTAAACAATTTTCATTCTAAATCAATATATCAGCTCATTTTCATTTTAATTCAATATATATCATCTATTTTAGATTCAACACATCCAACAAAAAAAAAGAAAAAAAACACTTTTAATCATTTTCATTCTAAATCAATATCTCATATATTTTCAGATGCAACACATTAAAAAAAATCAAATCCTTTTTCATTCTAGATCAATATATCATCTATTTTGAGATCAATCTATGATTCTATTGGTGATCTACATATATTATAAAAAAAATTACTTAACGAACAAGATAACACAAAATAGATCATTTCTGCAAATTTTCAGGAACACAAAAAAGGATCTACGAATATGATATCCAAAAAAACCGAAAAAATCGCATCTGAAACCCTAGATTCAAGTCAAACACACAAAAATCACATTTATTCACTACTAAAAAGAACATATAATGATCGATCGAAAGTTCGAAACCCTAACTGCAAAAACTTACCGATAAAATTACTCAAAAAGCCAGCTCCAAACACAGATCTTGACGATGATAAAAAATGAGAAACTTATAGTGAGATCGAAGATAATAGAGACGAAAACCGGAAGCAAATCGCTACCTCCAACTCCATTTTTACTCGAAAACGATTGATCCGGATAGATGCAAAAGAAGACGATACAACCTATGATACATACAAATATATGTATAGTTTATATATTATATATACATACAATATGTGTGTGTATATATAACAACGAAAGCGAAGGTAGAGAGAGAAAGTGAATCAGTTCTAGAGAGAGAGAGAGATGAAACGGAAAGTTAGTGAGACAGGGATTATGTGTGTGTAACGTACAGTAATTGAAATGAGTTTGAAATGCAACTGAAATGAAATGAAATGTAAATGTAAATGTGAACGAAATGTGAATAAAGATGAGACTTTTAAAAGAGCAGTGAAGAGTGGGCCCACCAAGTCTTCCACTTCAGTTTGTTTGAGTTAGGGTTGTTCACGAGCCGAGCCGAGCCGAATCGAACGGACATTTGCTTGTGTTTGGCTCGTTTACAAACCGAACCGAGCGGAGCGGCTCATTTAAAACCGAGCCTCAAATCAAGCGAGCATTTTTCGCGCAGTAAATATTCCGAGCGAGCGTCGAGCGATTTGGACAACCGTGTCGCCCCATTTAAATTTGCTAAGATAGATAGTGACAGTGTTTGTTCTCAAGTTTTTATGTCTTTAAAAAATACACATTTCATGACATAATATTTTTCTTATGAATTACAATGTTGTGGCCGACGAGGCGATGATCATATTACACAAACAAATACGTTGAGAGCAGGAGACGATCGACTTAGGGTAACATGATGAAACATTGAGACGATGAGCAGCCTGTCGTTTATCGGTTTAGGGTTTAACTTTTAGATTTGATATTAATTTTTTTATTGGCGTGGTTGTGCTAATATGTATAGATATAGTTGTAAAACTATAAATTTAATTTATATTCAAGTATATATGTATGTGTAATGTGTGTATATATAGGTGTGTGTACATACGTGTAATTTATATTTGTGTATATATATATGTGTATATACATGATTATATATGTATGTGTATATATACACACACACATATATATATATATAGGGGGCCGCTAAAATGAAAACCACATCCAGTTGTAAGAACCTTGAGAACTACACCGTACGGGGCGAGGTGGACCAAATTTTTTTTTCATAAACGTAGATCCGTGTATTATAAACACATTTGTAAAAAAAATTCAAAAAAAAAATGTCGTGTGTGTAGTTTTGTTTGTGTTTACGGTACTCGTAAACGCAAACTTGTGTTGCTCAAAACTACACACACGACCATTTTTTTTTTGAATTTTTTTTTTACAAATGTGTTTATAATACACGCATCTACGTTTACCAAAAAAAAATTGGTCCACATCGCCCCGTACGGTGTAATTCTCACGGTTCTTACAACTAGAGGTGGTTTTCATTTTAGCGATACCAAAAAAAGAGTAAATTACGTTTTTGGCCCCTGTGGTTATATCACTTTTACTATATTAGCCTAAAATAAGAATTTTTAACATATCTACCCCCATGGTCTCTATAACTAACCATTTTGGCCCCTAAGTCTAACCATTTTAGCCCTCATGGTCTCTATAACTAACCATTTTGGCCCCCATAATCTCTAGACTTAGGGGCCAAAATGGTTAGTTATAGAAACCATGGGGGCAGATATTTTAAAAATTCTTATTTTAGGCTAATATAGTAAAAGGGATATAACACAGGGGCCAAAAACATAATTTACTAAAAAAAATTGATACGGAAAATTCAGTATCGATACCAATTTAGTCCCTACTTTGGTATTGGGCTTTTCAGTTAAAAAAAACAAATAAATAAAATAGTGGAGAGTGGGACCGGTGGTGTCGGTAAAAGGGGGATAGATTAGAGGGTTTAGGTGAGAGACGGTGGTGACTGGGTGACTGGTTCAACCGGTTACGGGTTGGTCCACTAAGGTAACTTTGGTTGAATAAACTGAATTGAAATGTTGGTTTGGAGTCCGGGATGAGAGAGAAAGAAGCGGACGTCAAAGGGTTTTGTGAAGTGGATTGGATAAAGTATTGGGGTTAAAGTCCGGAGAAAAAGGAGGCATGGAGCACTCGGTTTCAAAATCTTGTTTGGATTGGTTATTAAATGACCAGAATTTATGGAAAATATGTTAATTGAAAGTAGTCAAGTACTATTAGGTAATGCGTAGTGGGGCGGTATGCCCGGTCATGGCGCCGGTATAGCGCCGGGAACATCAAAACCGAGGGCGCCATGTTTTGAAAATTTGGAACGGCGCGATGTCTATAACGGCGCGATGAATTGTAATTTGTTTTTTTTACCGTTTACCAACGGTCATTTTCTTAAAAAAAATCAATTTTTTTTTCAAACTTTCCTTAAAATAAATAGCTCCTTTCCTATTTTTTTAACACACACACTCAAACACTCTTTATCTCTTTCACTTTTTTTAGAAATCCTTATATTTTATACAATACATCCATTCAACCGTGGCTTCATTCCTCCCCGATCAAGTGCGGACCCAAACTAAAGTGGTAATCCTACTCGCCCCGTGTCGCCGGTTCCCACTCGACCCAACCCTTTCGGCTCCGGTTTTCTCGACTACAATCAACAAAATCTCGGGTTCATGAATCTTTTGAACCAACCGCTATCATGGGACCCGAATCTCTACGGGTGGAACCCGAATCAAAACACCAATGGAATGGGGTCGTCTCAAGCGTTTGGGTCGGCTCAAGCTTTCGGCTCCCCACTACACGATACCGATGTTGTTCCGGAAACACAACCCGAAGTAGCGGAGACGCAAAAAGGAAATGGAAGACGGCCACATAAAAAGAAAGGGGGAACCGACACCCGAGCGAAAAAAAATGTGATATCGTGGGAGCCCGATGAGGAGTATGCGTTAACCCGCGCTTTCATCGATGTGTCGGAGGGGTCCCGGTTATAGATATATTTTTTTAAACTTCTTTATTTTTTTTCTGTTTTTTCCATTTTTTTCTTTTTTTCCGTTTTTTTTTTTTGTGTTTTTTTTTTTTGTGTTTTTTCGTTTTTTTATTTATTTTCTGTTTTATTTATTTTTTAAATTTTAGACTAACATTATATTTTTTTAGCAAACAATCAAAGTAAAACCGTTTTTTGGCAACGAATACGAGATCTTTTTTACGATCTCATGGGTAAAGGAGACGAATACCGCCCACGGGACTCTATATCGGGCAAGTGGACCGATATAAACAAGAAATGCACGAACTTTCAAACCGTGTACCAACGCACGTTTGCCGGATGGAAAAGTGGAAGTAAGGACGAAGACATTACGCAAGCGGCATTAGTCGAGTATACGAATGCTAATGGCCATTTCCCGTACATGAGGTGTTGGCAAATCCTTCGCCATAGCCCCAAATGGGCCACCGTATCTACTCCGAGTGGTCGTTCGGGAAATAAACGGTCGTCAAAGAGGTCCAAAACAAACGAGTCGGGTGAACCCGAAACGCCAACCTCCGACGCTCGAAAGACCGACTTGAACGAGGATATTACGGATGACGAGTCGGTGGAGGAGCTACCAAGACCGGCCGGAAGAAGTAGGCGGGCGAAAAAGCCCGAGCCGTCATCGATATCTATGGGAACGGATATGAGTAACGCATTTTCGGAGATAAACAACCGACTTCAAGACATACACGAACTCGGTACTAAACGTATGGAGGAGAACCGCGAAGTTACGGAGATTATGCGGGATAGACAATGGGCTCACGACTTTGAGTTCTACTCGAAACCGCACGACCACCTTACCGGAAAAGCTTTGAAGATGGCGTTGGCCCAAAAGGAAAGGATCGAAAAAAAAATATAATCTTTGAAGTGTTGTTTTTTTTATTTTTTTAGTGGAACCGGATTTTTTTTTATGTTACTGTATTGTTTTTTTTTTAAGTGTAATGTTTTTTTTTTATTTTAGTGTAATGTTTTTTTAATTTAATGAATGAATTTTAATTTTATAAAGTTAGAAAATAATTATAAAAAATTACAAATTAATAATTGAGTAATGATTAGGGTATGTGTAGTGGGGCGGTATGCCCAATCATAGCGCCGGTATGGCGCCGGAAACACCAAAACTGAGGGCGCCATGTTTGGAAATTTCCGAACGGCGCGATGAAATGGAAATTTGTTATTTTTGACCGTTGGTAAACGGTCATTTCCTTAAAAAAATATCAATTTTTTTTTCAAACTTTCTTTTATAAATACCTCCTTTCCTATTTTTTTACCATACACACTCAAACACTCTTTATCTCCTCCACTTTTTTTTAGAAATCCTTATATTTTATACAATGCATCCATTCAACCGTGGCTTCATTCCTCCCCGATCAAGTGCGGACCCAAACCAAAGTGGTAATCCTACTCGCCCCGTGTCGCTGGTTCCCACTCGACCCAACCCTTTCGGCTCCGGTTTTCACGACTACAATCAACAAAATCCCGGGTTCATGAATCTTTTGAACCAACCGCTATCATGGGACCCGAATCTCTACGGGTGGAACCCGAATCTAAACACCGATGGAATGGGGTCGTCTCAAGCTTTTGGGTCGGCTCAAGCTTTCGGCTCCCCACAACACGATACCGATGTTGTTCCGGAAACACAACCCGAAGTAGCGGAGACGCAAATAGGAAAAGGAAGACGGCAACGTAAAAAGAAAGGGGAACCGACACCTGAGCGAAAAAAAATGTGATATCGTGGGAGCCCGATGAGGAGTATGCGTTAACCCGCGCTTTCATCGATGTGTCGGAGGACCTGGTTATAGGTATATTTTTTTAAGTTTCTTTATTTTTTGTGTTTTTTTTTGTGTTTTTTAAAGTTTCTTTATTTTTTGTGTTTTTTTTGTTTTTTTATTTATTTTCTTTTTTTTTTTTCCTGTTTTTTTTCTGTTTTTTTTGTGTTTTTTTTGTGTTTTTACGTTTTTTTTTCTCTGTTTTTTTATTTATTTTCTGTTTTATTTATTTTTTAAATTTTAGACTAACATTATATTTTTTTTTAGCAAACAATCAAAGTAAAACCGTTTTTTGGCAACGAATACGAGATTTTTTTTACGATCTCATGGGTAAAGGAGAAGAATACCGCCCACGGGACTCTATATCGGGCAAGTGGACCGACATAAACAAGAAATGCACGAACTTTCAAACCGTGTACCAACGCATGTTTGCCGGAAGGAAAAGTGGAAGTAAGGACGAAGACATTACGCAAGCGGCATTGGTCGAGTATACGAATGCTAATGGCCATTTCCCGTACATGAGGTGTTGGCAAATCCTTCGCCATAGCCCCAAATGGGCCACCGTATCTACTCCGAGTGGTCGTTCGGGAAATAAACGGCCGTCAAAGAGGTCCAAAACAAACGAGAGTCGGGTGAACCCGAAACGCCAACCTCCGACGCTCGAAACACCGACTTGAACGAGGATATTCCGGATGACGAGCCGGTGGAGGAGCTACCAAGACCGGCCGGAAGAAATAGGCGGGCGAAAAAGCCCGAGTCGTCATCGATATCTATGGGATCGGATATGAGTCAAGCATTTTCGGAGATAAACAACCGACTTCATGACATACACGAACTCGGTACTAAACGTATGGAGGAGAACCGCGAAGTTACGGAGATTATGCGGGATAGACAATGGGCTCACGACTTTGAGTTCTACTCGAAACCGCACGACCACCTTACCGGAAAAGCTTTGAAGATGACGTTGGCCCAAAAGGAAAGGATCGAAAAAAAAATATAATCTTTGAAGTGTTGTTTTTTTATTTTTTTAGTGGAACCGGTTTTTTTTTTATGTTACTGTATTGTTTTTTTTTTAAGTGTAATGTTTTTTTTTAGTGTAATGTTTTTTTAATTTAATGAATGAATTTTAATTTTATAAAGTTAGAAAATAATTATAAAAAATTGGAAATTAATAATTGAGTAATGATTAAGCGGGGGCTTTATGACTACGGGCTTAAATGCATAACGCCCCATAACGCTCACCCGCACACGTGGCACGCCACGTGTCGCATAACCCCCCCCCCCCCCAAAGGGGGGTTATGACTACACATGGCCTTAGGCGGGGGCTTTATGACTACGAGCTTAAATGCATAACGCCCCATAACCCCCACCCGCACACGTGACGCGCCACGTGTCGCATAACGCCCCAAAAGGGGGTTATGACTACACATGGCCTTATGTAATAATTTATTTATTATGCATTTTTTTATTTGTTTTGATATACATTAAGGTTGAATTCATATTACTATTATGTAATAATTTATTTATTATGCATTTTTTATTTGTTTTGAGATACATTAAGGTTGAATTCATATTATTATATTTGATCAAAATTTTTAATTAAAGTGGTTAGAAAAGAGACGAATATTAAGAACAGTGTATGTGTGTCTAAATTGGTATTGATATGTGCTAGTGGATTTGCTTATGACTGGGAATTCGATTGGTGTTAATTTGGTTTGTTATGGTATTAGTACTTAATGTAATGATATAACGACCGATAGAGAATACCTAAAAAATAAAGTGATACGCATAAAAAAGATATCGACATGTGTTTTAGCTTGATCGGTCGGAATCATTCGGTTCGTTACGATACTGGTACGGTATTAGCATGCTCACGAGTTAAATACCACTAGTCCACTAGTGGGGTGCCTGCGCGATACGACTGGAAACACAAAATTTTGGTTTGTTAGGTTTTGAGTCTCCACCGAAACCAAATTTATGGTTAAGGGGATTTTAAAACCATTTGATTTCGTAATTGGTGGCCATTTAGTTCGTTCTTTTTTTTAGTTGTGCATCAAACCAAAACCTTTGGTATGGGCTAAAAGTTTTTGAACATTACCTATATATTAAAATTTGAAGACAATGAAGAGTAACATCAAGGGGATTAACAATTGATATCGGGTACTGGTATTAGTATCAAATTTACCAAATCGGGTATATTTTGGGTACCGAATCGGTACGACTTTTGACATTTTTTGTATCGGTTTGGCACTGGTGTTCATCGGTTTTTACCCTCAAATACCGGTACCGTACCAGTACCAGTACCATTACCTATATATTAAAATTTGAAGACAATGAACAGTAACATCAAGGGGGATAACAAATGGTATCGGGTACTGGTATCAGTATCAAATTTACCAAATCGGGTATATTTTTGGTACCGAATCGGTACCGACTTTTGACATTTTCGGTATCGGTTTGGCACCGGTATTCACCGGTTTTTACCCTCAAATACCGGTATTGTACTAGTACCGACCGGTACCGAACCGTACCGTGCCAGGTATATTCGGTACCGGTACCCACTTTTAGTGATTTTTGGTAACGGTATTTTCTGTACCGGTTGGTACCGAGCTCATCAAATCCTGTAACAACGTAGCAACGCAAGTAATTGCACCGTTTAGATTACTTTTCATACACAACCCAATGAATAGTAACATCATCAAGGGGATGAGCAAATGATATCGGGTATCGGTACTGGTATCAAATTTACCAAACCGGGTATATTTTTAGTACCGAATGGTACCGAATTTTGACATTTTCGGTATTGTTTCGGCACCGGTATTCACCGGTTTTTACCCTCAAATACCATACCGTATGGTACCGAGCATTTTCGGTGACGGTACCTAATTTCGATGATTTTCCGGATTGGTACTTTTGGTGCCGTTACCTGATCCATATTTTAACGTGTTAGTACCGTAATAACTAAACTGAAAACAACCGACTTTCCAACGTGTAGGACGTGTGGGTCCTATTATTATATATTAGATTATTTAAAATCGTTTTTTTAGAACGAAATGACTATCGTTACCATGCCATTTTTATTTATATTTTGATATTCGGTATCCGCTTGCCGTTGCCGACACACGTTTCGTAGACATTAGGTCCCCACCGCAACGCGCGAACGGAAAATCAACTAGTTTTGTTAAAAATTGAAGTCAAATGTAGATAAATATATTACAACTAAATAGGATAAATATTATACCCATTTAATGAAAATAGGAGTATTGAGTATTTGTAATACTATATATGGATAAATATTATACTCGTTTAATGAAAACAACATGATTCACCTCAAACAAGAGTATTACGTCTTTATAGTAATATATAGGATGTGTATGGTTTAATTGGTTCGGTTATTATCCTCAACCGAAGTCATCGGTCTTTTGCTTATAAATATATGAAATTAAGGTATAAATACCTTAAATGGTTTAGTCCGGTTCGATTAATATGAAATACATGAACTAAAGATATAAAAGCTAGAAATATATAAAATATGAATGGTTCGGTTCGATTAATTTGTTAAACGAGGCGAAAAACGATAACTGATTTTTGGTTGATTAGTTCTCGGTTAATCAATTTTTAGTTAATTCAGGTTTTTTTTTTTTTTGGTTAAGTTTCGTCTGTTTTTAGTTCAGTTTGATTAATGATCTAGTTATTGCTCACCATAGAAACTGTTAATTACGTAACATATCAATTTTTTTTTAAATAAAAACGATAACAATGCTATACTCAAATTAAAGAGAATAAAATGCTCGTTTTTATGGTGTATTTTTAAAAATTATTAACTTACGAAAAGTTATGGTTTGGGCAATTTTGTCAGTTTAGTCCAAATGTTTCATTTTTCGTCTGTGGGCCCAAAAAGGTTTCAACATTGTCATTTTAGTCCATTGAGTTAACTTCATCCATTATTTCTATTAACGACAAAAGCAATTCGGTCATTTTATATGGCCGAATTACTCTTCTAGTTCACAGAATTACATATAAAATGACGGAATTGTCATTCTCGTTAACAAAAAAAAAATAGATGAAGTTAACCCAATGATCTAAAATGGCAACGGTGAAACATTTTTAGACCCACAAGCGAGAAATGAAACATTTGGACTAAACTGGCAAAATGGTTGAAGAGGTATGGTCCCAATTCCTTGCCCACATGGCAAGGACCATACCACTTTTTCCAGCTTACGTGGCGCTGACATCAACGACACCATCCAGAAGCTTCTGGAAAATATGAAGGCAACACCAAAGATGCTCCATCCGACATAAAGGACGACGCGTGTCACCAGTCATCAAGCGCCAGGTAGGCCTGCGGCGAATCCAGGAGCAGTCCAACAACGCCAGTACGACGTCTCCAAGATAAGCAAATGCAGGCGCGCCACGTGTACCACTACACTGACCACAGCAGAAGAGACCAAGGGGATATTCCCCTTGGTCGGACAGCTGGCGCGCGTCTACAGCTGGCATCGCTGTTCCTTTCCTTCTCCACCATCCGGCTATAAATAGGACCCTTCACCATCCAGGTTGATCATCTTGCTCTCTACATTCTCACACTTAACACACACTGTTTATTCTCCCTCAGGACAGTACTTATTCTCACGCCGGAGCCTGGTTAAGAGGGAAACCCCCATATTCCCCTCTTAACGAGACTAACGGTGTTGCTGTTTTGCAGGAGCCAAGCCATTCCACGAGTAGAAAGAGAGATTGAACCCACAGAGGAAATAACCCCACGGATTAACCTTAGTGTTAACCTGTGTTTCATCATTGGCGCCATCCGCTTTTAGCAAAAACCACCCTCATCTCTTTTTCTTTTCAAAAAACACTCGTCAAAATGGCTGAACAAAACCACCCGGCAGATGGAGACGTTTCTTCTTTTGAACTCATTTCGGACAACATACACGTCCAAAGAGACCAAAGGAACGAAATTATCCAAGAAAGGCCGATGAACAACGAGTTTCCTAGTATCTTTGGAAGTACATCCAGGATCGTGGCTCAAAACACACCTGGTGCTACTTTCTAAACTCCACCCAGAATCATCACTCAAACCACAAACGGAGCTACGTTCCAACCTCCGTCAGAGGTAGTCCAACAGACACCACCACCAGTGCAAACTCAGAGCCATGGAGCTGGTCCCTCAGCTCCATCGGATCAAGCACAACTAAACTTCTCTGCACTACTAGGGCTACCTGAAGGAAAAACTCTGGCTTCCTAGTATGCCGAACAAGAGGCGTCTATAAACCTTGTTTACACACAACTCAGCGCGCAGCAAGCTCTGCTTCAGGCACAAGCAAACCAGTCTGCATTTGTCACTCCACTGCCAAGGCCTTTGAGCGCCACCATGCCTCAACAGACCAATGCATTCAATCTACGCCCTGAGTCAGTACCTCCACCACATATTAGAAGGCCAAGCGCGCATGACACGCGCGATACTTACGGTGAAACAGAAAGTAATTACGTGCAGTATTCTCACCAACCGAAGAAGCCAATACAAAGTCGTTTAGGTCCGCGCAACATAAACGACGAATTTGAAGATGACGACGAGACGAACACAGTGTTCAGCAGGCTACCACCAGAGCATGAAGCGTATAAGCCTCGCAAGCGCGCAGGTTATGACCCAAAAGCAGAGCATGATTACACCTTGAGCTATCGTCTAGATGACATGGCTGAGAATTCAAAGTTCATTAGGGAGATCGCCACGGCTGCCATCGACAAAACGAAACTGCCACACAATGTGGGCAAATACAACGGGTTGACAGACCCAGATGATCACCTTCAGGTCTTTAATGGCGCTGGAGCTACAGGTGGATGGAACTTACCAACCTGGTGCCACCTCTTCGCTCAAACCTTCATAGGCGCAGCGCGCGTCTGGTTTGACAGCTTGCCAGCAGGAAAAATCAAATCATGGGTCGATTTCCGAGAGAAGTTCTTGGCACACTTCTCGCAACAACGACGACACACCAGGGACCCAACCGATTGTTTAAACATCTGGCGCAGAGACCACGAAAGCGTGGAAGATTTCATTACAAGATATAACAAAGAATGTTTGGAGATCGGCGACGTAGGCGAGAAAATGATGCGCGCGCACTTCATGAGGGCAGTCAAGTGCGATGATCTAATCAAGCGGGTAAAGGGAAGAGACGGTGGACCCAAAGATTGGGAGACCTTCATTGAGGCAGCCAAAACCATCGCGCAGTCCGACAGACAGTTGACCGGCGACGATCACCGTCAACGCAACTACAACCATAGCGACCGGCATAACAAAAAAGGCAGAAGCCAACCATGGAAAGCACCCGACCACAGAGAGAGAAGTCCGGTAAGAGAAGATGCGCGCCACACGATCAATCAAATAGCTCACCGAAAAGAGGTGAAACGAGAAAACAGGGAGAAACAGTGGACACCCCTCACAAAAAATCCTTCAGAAGTCTTGGCAACCGAGAACCACCAGTTTAAGCCACCACTACAAATGCGCAACAAAAGGGGCCAAGACCCAAATCTTTTCTGCGAGTTTCACAAAGACACAGGGCACTTAACTGACGACTATTTCAGCCTCAAACAAGAAATCGAAAGGGCCTTGAGAGACGGAAAGTTAACTCACCTGGTCAAAGGTGGAAGGCGTGATTATCGCCAGATTCAAAGAAGAGAGGAGGGGTCGGATAACAAAAAACTCCGGAAGTTAGAAACCCACATGGTTCAAGGGGGCCCACGACGGCCAAGAAAAAACTACAACAAGCGCGCGCAGGACGATTCATGGTGCGAAAAACAAGTCGTGTTCCCGGTTGTAAGAGGGGGCCCGCGAGAAAGACGACCCATAGTCATCTCGGGCGTGATAGGGCATTACCAAACAGATTACATTTTCATCGATCCGGGGAGCACTACGGATATCATATATGAACAGTGTTTTAATCAATTCGATCAAGAGGATAAGACGCGCTTAGAACCAGTTGATTACCCGCTCACTGGTTTATGCAATGAAGCCGTTTTTCCTCTAGGACAAATATCATTCCCAGTGTTGCTCTCTGACGGAAGAAACTCACGAACAGAAGAAGTCACATTCATGGTGCTACCAGCACATTCAAGACATGATATTCTGCTGGGAAGAGAATCCCAAGGCGACTTCAGCATGATCTGCTCCGGCCCACACTCAGCTGTGGGATTCCCAACAGAAACCGGGGTGGCAATCATATACGCAAGTAAGGAAGTCCTAGCAACAGATGAGCTAAGACCTGCAAAGACAAGAAAACCAGAACCACGTCAAGAGGCAGAAGAATGGGTGTTAAACAGCGCATATCCAGAACAAACAGTTACCTTAGGACCTGCAATGTCTGATCTAACGCGCGCAGCGCTAAAGAAACTGTTGTTCCAAAACATGGACGTGTTCGCCTGGATACCGGCAGACATGGTGGGTGTTCCACGGCACATAGCCGAACACCGATTAAACGTCTCGGAGGACGCAAAGCCGGTAGTGCACGCCAAGCGCCATTTGGGAGACATAAAGCACGACGCCATGAAAGAGCAGGTGATAGAGCTGTTAAATGCGGGAATCATCAGGGAGGTAAGGTATCAAACGTGGGTAGCAAGCTCAGTGATGGTCCAAAAGAACAACGGTAGCTGGAGAATGTGCGTAGACTACAAGGATCTGAATAAGGCATGTCCACGCGACTGTTACGCCTTACCATACATTGATGAAAAGATTGATTCACTTGCCACATTCCGATGGAAATGCTTCCTCGATTGCTACAAGGGGTACCACCAGGTACAGATGGCCGTGCAGGATGAAGACAAGACCGCGTTCCGCACACCAACAGGGCTATACTGCTATACCAAAATGCCTTTTGGTTTAAAAAATGCGGGCGCGACTTATCAGAGGCTCATGAATGAAACTTTCCACGACGCCATCGGCAAGTATATAGAAGTGTATATGGATGATCTGGTTATTATGAGCAAAGAGGAGAGTACAATGTTGCTGAACATATGTGACAACTCGAGTTTTCGACTTTCACTTTCGCATTAAATGCACGTTGACTTTGACTGTTTAGTTGTTTGACTCGCCTGATTTGTAACGATACACTTCGTGTGATAATAAAAGTATTGTGTTTGCTTGATGATGTGTTGATATTATAGCATGAGACTTAGGATATTAGAAATCATAAACTGATTAACACATGAAACTACTCGACGAAACACAAGTGTGTTTCGCCAAGTTCATCTCGACGAAACTGGCCTGTTTCGCCAACAATCTTCTCGACGAAACAAGCTGATTCGCCGAGTCCAGTTTCACCGAAGCCCAGTTCGGGCCCAACACGTAAACTTGAATATTAAAACGTGTAACAGCCTTAGTTTCACACTGTTATCATCACAACCGAAACCCTAGAGTCTCTCCTTCTCTGTTGACGGCAATCTAACATTCCCTAGCTCTCGAATCCTTGTTTGTTTCATCCCGAATCGGTTAGTGTATATTTGTTAATCGATTTCATGTTCTGCTCTGTCTCGATTCATGTTTGGATATGTGATTGATGTGTGTTATTGCTGTGATAAGAATATGAGAATGATATAGATTTCGATATGCATGGTTAATCGGATACGTAACTATATGCGAAACCTAACATGATCGAATACATGGTTCTGGATGTTGTTAATATGTCTTGATTCTGAATACACATTAGTATCTGGATAGGGATTGATGATATGATGTTGTATGATAATCGGTTTGAGGAACGGTTAAACTAGGGTTCATGCTAGACAATAATTCTTGAATGATTGAGTTATGATGATTCTATATGCACATTGATCTCCATATAATTTCTGTTGTGATGACGGCTGATAGAATGATCATTAGGGTTGCTGTGTTGATACTGTAACTGATTTGGCATGATTGACGTAATTGATATTTGACGTAACTGATGTTTGACGTAATTGACGGGTTTGGCGAAACAGAACCCTCGGCGAAATAGAAATTGTGTTTCGCCAAATGATAGTTGACGAGATAGGATTGTGTTTCGCCAAAGGATAGTCGACGAAACAGAACATGTGTTTCGCCAATATTGTGATTCGCCAACTTATGTGTTTCGTCGACTTGGATATCTTGTACAGTAATCTGACTTAACTCTGTTAGAAGTTAACTGAGATATTTAACTGCTGCTAAATGATAAACATGACTTGTATGATTTTGACTACGTGTTACATGCTTATATGTGAATGACTTGAACACAAACTGACTACGTATACATGCATACATTAGGACGTGATTGATTTTACTTTGAGCACATACTTAGCATACCGAGCAAACCCAAGGTGAGTTCACACAGCCAAGGCATGGGATTCCCAGGGTGGGAATGGGTTGGATTATTTATTCGTTCAGCTTATGGAACTTAGATATATGGTCCCCGGGTGAGGGAGGGTTATTGATATGAACTGACTAGACTGGTTATACTAATTTAAACGATCTTCGCACACACGCCAAGGGTCGGCCGCGATATTATGACAATCTTCGCACACATGCCTAGGAAGGCCGCGAACTATATACTCTAATCTTCGCAAACATGCCTGGGAGGGCCGCGATACTACTATACCTAGTCTAGCAAACATGGGAAATCCCCACTATACTTCGCAAACATGCCTAGAGGGCCGCGATACGATACATACGATACATGATTACTAAATGAACATACGATCTACATTATGAACACTATAACTAAACAAACTCACTGTGAACTCGCTCAACTAGTTGTTGATTCTCTGTTGCATGCCTTGCAGGACCTTAGGTACTTATAGAGCTTGCACGGGAGGCACGGTCGTTGTGGGCACATATTATGGATCTTATGATGAACGGCACTTAAACATTTGAACTTGATATTTATGATTTGGGTTTATGTTATGCTTCCGCTAAACGTTGAACTTATGCTATGTTTTGAACACCTCTCATATAGATGGGTTTGGTTTAATTACATTACTTTTACTATTTATATTTGTTCTATATGATTGGTGGCTTGATCCTGGTCATGTCACGCCTCCAAGCGGTGGTACTCCGCGTGTGGATTTTTGGGGGTGTGACAGATTGGTATCAGAGCCATTGGTTATAGAGAACTTGGTTTTAATATGGGGAAAATGTTTTTATTAAAACCAGACTATAACCAGTACAGTGCTCAACGATCCACAACGACGCTTCGCTCCACGTGCAAGACTCAACATCCTAGGTAATAAGGTTTATGTTTATTGCCTACATGCTAGAATTACATAGAACTTTGCTCGTGGTATGCTTAGATTACATTGCTCACTATTTGTTGTTGCATGAGAAACACTAGTGTGCTTACTCTCTTCTGTCATCGCACTATTCGCGAACCTCTCTGACTTATGCTATCTTTACTATGAAGATCATGTCTGGACGTATCAACATGACACAAGCCCAATTGACGGCTCTCATCGCTGAACAAGTTACTGCGGCAGTTGCAGCCGCACAAGCAGGAGGTATACCCTGCAGTTGAAACTCACACTAGGGTCCTTAGATCCTACATTCCTAAACCAACTCTTGTGCTAAAATTTTTGTTTACTCTTACGCGCACGACAGGTCAACCACCTGTATGCACTTTCAAAACGTTCATGGACTGTCGTCCCAGTACTTTCAGCGGCACGGAGGGAGCAGTCGGACTCCTCCACTGGTTTGAAAAGATTGAGACTGTATTCGAAATGTGTGAATGCCCTGAGGCACGCAGGGTGAAGTATGCTACGGGTACTCTCGAGGGTTTAGCCCTCACGTGGTGGAAAGCTCAGGTGCAGATACTGGGGTTGGTTGCTGCTAACGCTACCCCATGGAACAACTTTAAGGAAATGATCAAAGAGGAATATTGCAGTCGGGATGACATTCATAAGCTGGAGGTCGAGTTTTTCAATCTCAAGATGACGGGGTCAGAGATTGAGGCGTACACTTAGAGATCGAACGAACTTGCTTTACTGTGTCCTACGATGGTGGACCCTCCAATCAAGCGAATCGAACTGTTCCTCAAGGGTCTAGTGCCAGAGATCCAGAGTCACGTAACTTCAGCAAACCTCGCCACTTATCAACAGGTTGTACAGCTGGCTCACCGTCTCACGGATCAGGCGGTGGAGCAGAACAAGTTGCCTGAACGCATCAGCACTACTTCTACCGCTGCTACTCCAGCCATTCCTGCTACTCCCAGTGACAACAAGCGGAAATGGGATGGAGATTCCAGCAAAGGTTCAGCTATAGTTCAATCTCAGGCTCAGCAACGCAAGACTAATGACTACCAGAGCCCAAGTCAGCAAACTTCTGGTGGGCAGAGACAGGGTGGTTATCGGGGAAATCATCCACTGTGTAACAGGTGCTACAAACACCACAGTGGTCAGTGTCGCAAGGCCTACTGTCAGAGATGTCTCAAAAACGGGCACGAAGCTAAAGATTGCAGGAGTTCACGACCTGCGAATCAGAACCAGCAACAACAACCACCTGCTCCACGAAACCAGCCTCAGCAGCAGCAGCAGGGAAACAAGGGATGCTTCCAGTGTGGGGCTGAAGGTCATTACAAGCGGAATTGCCCTCAGTTGAACCAGAACAATAACAACAACAACAATCAGGGTAATGGGAACAACAACAACGGTGGGAACAATAACAACAATGGTGCTAGAGGCCGTATGTTTGTGATCGGTCAGGGTGATGCCAGGAATGATCCCAACGTGGTTATGGGTAAGTTTCTTCTTGACGACTTTTATGTTACTGTACTATTTGATTCTGGTGCGGATACTAGTTACATGTCTTTAAAAGCTAGTGAAATGTTAAAACGTGCCCCAACTCTCCTAAACACCAAGCATGTAGTAGAGTTAGCTAACGGTAAAAGTTTAGAAGCCACACACATAGTTAAAGGGTGTAATCTTATCCTCGCTGGTCAGACTTTCTCCATCGATCTCATTCCTATAACCTTGGGTAGCTTTGACGTCGTCATTGGTATGGATTGGTTATCTCAACAACAAGCGGAGATTTTATGCAAAGAAAAAGTTATTCGTATTCCTCGGTCGGGCAAAGAACCTCTCGAAGTTCAAGGCGACAAGAGTGGTGTCGTGAGTGGCATCATTTCCTTTTTGAAGGCTCAGAAGTGTTTGCACAAGGGTCACACAGCTGTTTTAGCTCTCGTCACTGATACATCGAAGAAAGAGAAGAAGATTGAGGATATTCCAGTGGTACGTGACTTTCCTCAAGTGTTCCCTGCGGAATTACCTGGGTTACCGCCTCATCGTCAAGTCGAATTTCAGATTGAGCTCGCTCCAGGAGCAGCACCCATAGCTCGAGCACCTTATCGTCTAGCTCCGACTGAATTGGAAGAACTGTCAAAGCAGCTACAAGAACTCTTGGAAAAGGGTTTTATACGTCCTAGCTCTTCGCCTTGGGGAGCTCCAGTGTTATTCGTAAAGAAGAAAGACGGTACGTTCAGGATGTGTATAGACTACCGTTGTAACACCTGTGTCATTTCAACCATCAAACAAATGCCCAACCAGTGAAATATTGTATTTCATACTTGGGATTTGTAAAAATATGTGTATCGTTTACACATATCAATTCTTGTTCGATTTCAAGCTCTAAATCGCTTTCTGGAAGGTTATACGCGCACTAATGCGTAAATATAACCAGTTTAATGCAGCAAACACTCCGGAATAGTGAAATAGGCTCAACATATCTTAAATAACCTTTACATAACTTAGAAATAAGTTTTGAAGGCTTTGGTATGGCAAAAACAAGTTAATTCGCTTACAGGGACTAAAGCTGACAAACTGCGGAAGTATGCCAATTTGAACTGTAACAGACATTCCGGAACTTGACCATAAGTTAAACATACCATAAATATCCTTTACATAGCTTAGAAATAGGCTTTGAGGTGTTTGGTGTGCTAAAATAAACTTTTGGGACATTCAGGGACTAAAAGTGTCAAAAAGTGCACAAGTTTGCATTTTTGCGCATAACTTACGTTCTGAATACATCCGGACATCCAAAAATTTATGAAAGCATGACTACATTATATTTTAGTGTTCGCCTTAAGAAAAATCCATTCGTCGCGTCATTTGGATCGTTTTTCGCGCTTATGCGCATTCCGTCGTAATTAAGCGAACATCGCGATCGTACGACCAAACGAACCGACATCCGACATATTTTTGAGCATGTTTTGAGTTCCCTATACTTTAACTTCATTTTAGAGCCTTGAAATGAGGTTAACGAGGTTCAAACGCATCAAAAAAGGCCTTAAACACGTGCAGGGACCTAAACTGTCATTTTTGAAACTTGTATGCAGATCAGAGGCCCCAAGCGGCCCGCATTGTGTTTATATGATACTAAAGCGGGCCGCTTCCCACTATCAGACCAGATTAACTGCATTTAACAGCTGGTTGCAGCTGTTTAGCACCTCCAATCCCTCTTCCACATGTCAAATCCTTATGGTTAGTGGCAATTTAGGCACCATAACATCCCGACAAGTGTACGCCTTGGATCGTGGCACGTTATCCAAGAAACGATCCCAACGGTGGACCATTTCCTATAAATACCCACCAACATCACACCCAAAAACTCACACCTTTGAATCTGAACTTGCTCTCTAAGTTGTCGTGTTTAACACTTCATACCTGAGAGTGTTCGGGTTCAAACCTTCCATTCTTGGACCCTTCGTAAGTATTCTTTCGTTCTTTTCCTTATTTTTACTGCTTTTCGAGTCAGAAAGTCAAACTTTGTTTGACTTTCAGCGTTGACCAGTAATGGTCAATGCGAAGTTCGTTTGAACTTCGCAACGTGATTGTAATCACGTTGGTCATAGTCCCTTGGGACTATGCCCACTGATTACCACGTTGTCTAGGGTCGTAGGGTAGGCGATCTAATAAATCGCCTATACCTTCGAACCCGACCCAGTTTGGTCGATCATTAGGATCCGACCAAACACAGTAGGTGACCATAGTAGGTAGGGAATAACCTTCCGAGGTTATACCCTATGGTCACATCGTTTAAGTAGTTGTATGATATGTAGTTTATATGCCTTAGGTAAATTACCAGAATACCCTTTTCATGTATAATTGGTAATTAAGCATATGTAACCTAAACTTTTGTCACGTAACTGATTATGTAACATGTTTAGGCATATAACACTTGTCATAGGGCTAGTTAGACGGTCCGAACGCGTTTCACGCGCACGACGCGTTAAAGTAGCATAAGCTTCCTAAACGAGTCGTAATGGGTCGTAGACACTTAGGTTAAGTTTCATTTAGTATGTAGGCTTTGTTAAACCAAAAGACACGAGTCTCTACACTCGTTTGGTTTACAAACCCTAATGCTACCCGATCTTTCGATTTAGGTCCGGTTTATTAATGTAGTTACCTATAGTAGGTGCCGTTTGATTCCGTGATCTCTAGCTTGCTTGGTGGTTATCCTAGGACTTCTGAGCAATCTCAAGTGAGTACATAGACCCCTCTTTTACTGTTTTCCAAACTGTTTTGGGGTGGAACACATGTGCCTACTTGTTACTTTCATGCTTTCCTGATTTAACATCATATACTGCTATGTTCGTTAGTACATTATAGTACATGATTTCATTACATATTATGCTAGGTGTGCCCATTTTGTGCATACTTAGTACATTGTTTTACATTGCTTTTCTGTTGCATATGCTTACCCAGCATATGAACACATTATACTACATATTGAACCGTTGTAATCATTTGACTGTGATCCGTTGATATCTGTGAACCGTTTGTATCTGTGAACCGTGTGAACCGTATTTGACATAGACATTTCGGCATAGACATTTTAACATGATTGACATTTGATCATGCATTTCCCACAAAACATAACTTTGATTTAAACCAAGTTTTACTTCAATACTTTGTTTTTGTGTATATGGTTTAGTTGAGACATTTCACTTGCCATACATGATATTTTGACATAGACATTTGACATGGATATTTGACATAGACATTTGACATGGATATTTGACATAGACATTTTGACACTTGTTTGGTTTGATTAAGTGATTAAGTAACGATGCATGTGTAATATGATACAAGCATGGTGGATACGCCGCTGGTACTTCCTATATATAAGTGTTTGTATGGTATTACATATTGTAGCGTTATTTGAATCATTTCAGTTTGATACATATAACATTTTATACAAATAACATACTTTTCACAAGACATTGTTTTACAAACAACTTATCTTATTCAAATCCATTTTTACTATGGTTATTCATTTAACCATACATTATTCATTTATTTATACATATCATCTGAACTCATTGTTTTTCAAATGATTTACAAAACAAAGCAAATTACAAGGTTCATGACTAAACATTTTCTCAAACATAAGTCATGGAACCTATTTTCACAAAACCTATGTATCTCACAGGCATTTTTATGCTGACGTACCTATTTTCACATGTGTTTTTCAGGAACTGTTGCATAAGACGATCAAGATACATATAGGCAGGCTTGGGCTTTAGTGACAATAAAAGATGCAAGACTAGTTAATTATGTTATATTTCCTTGTTTGATTAGACATTGTAACACTTTTAATCAGTAAAACGAAACTTCAATTGCCATGGATTTGAAACAATTAATTCTGTTACAACACTCCCCGATGTTTCCGCCACGTTTCGTATGTTCTACGTGGTCGGGGTGTGACAACCGTGAACTCAACAAGGTGACGATCAAGAATCGTTATCCTCTTCCGCGCATAGATGATCTATTCGACCAGCTGCAAGGGTCGAGCTACTACTCCAAAATAGACTTAAGGTCAGGATATCACCAGCTGAGAGTCCGGGATGAGGACGTCTCTAAAACAGCATTTAGAACTCGCTACGGCCATTACGAGTTTATGGTCATGCCATTCGGGCTAACGAACGCGCCTGCCGTATTTATGGATCTTATGAACAGGGTGTGCAAACCCTATCTCGACAAGTTCGTCATTGTTTTCATCGACGACATCCTGATTTATTCGAAAAGTCAGGAGGAACACGAGCAGCACTTACGACTTATACTGGAACTTCTACGAACGGAACAGCTATACGCTAAGTTTTCCAAATGTGACTTCTGGCTTCGTGAAGTCCACTTCTTAGGCCACGTGGTAAACAAGGATGGAATTCATGTAGATCCAGCCAAGGTGGATTCGATTAAGAACTGGCCTGCGCCTCGTACACCAACCGAAACACGCCAATTCTTGGGTTTGGCGGGTTATTACAGACGGTTCATCAAAGACTTTTCAAAGATTGCACAGCCGCTTACACTACTGACGCAGAAAGGTGTTGTTTACCGTTGGGGTAATACACAGGAGTCAGCGTTTCAGCACTTAAAGGATAGACTTTGCAGCGCACCTATCCTCTCACTGCCTGAAGGCACCGATGATTTTGTAGTCTACTGTGATGCATCAATCCAAGGTCTTGGATGTGTATTGATGCAACAGGATAAGGTTATTGCTTACGCGTCGCGCCAACTAAAGATTCATGAACGGAATTATACTACACATGATTTAGAGCTGGGAGCTGTTGTTTTTGCGCTCAAGATATGGCGACATTACCTGTACGGCACTAAATGCACCATCTACACAGATCACAGGAGTCTCGAGCACATTTTCAAACAGAAAGAATTGAACATGCGACAACGTAGATGGGTCGAACTACTGAATGATTACGAATGTGCTATAAGGTATCATCCGGGCAAAGCCAATGTGGTGGCCGACGCCCTCAGTCGAAAGGATACTACGCCTAGGCGTGTACGAGCATTGCAACTTACTATCCAGTCTAGCCTTCCTTCTCAGATATGAGATGCTCAGATAGAAGCATTGAAACCAGACAACGTCAGGGCTGAAGCCCTACGCGGCTCAAGGCAACGATTAGAACAAAGGGCAGACGGCGCTTATTACGTAACAGGACACATTTGGGTCCCACTGTACGGCAACTTACGCGAGCTAGTAATGGATGAAGCTCACAAGTCTCGCTACTCGGTACATCCTGGTTCGGATAAAATGTACCACGATATCAGAACTACATACTGGTGGCCTAGCATGAAGGCCCACATAGCCACGTACGTTAGCAAATGCTTGACTTGTGCGAGAGTCAAGGCGGAATATCAGAAACCTTCAGGTCCACTCCAACAACCAGAGATACCACAATGGAAATGGGAACAAATTTCCATGGATTTTGTTACTGGCTTACCTAGATCTCAGCGCGGAAATGATACTATTTGGGTGATCGTGGATCGACTCACAAAGTCTGCTCACTTCTTGGCCATCAAAGAAACAGACAAGTTCTCTACACTAGCAGACATCTACTTGAAAGAAGTGGTCTCCAGGCACGGTGTGCCAACCTCTATCATCTCTGATCGAGACGCACGTTTTACTTCAGAACTGTGGCAAGCAATGCATAAATCTTTTGGCTCTCGATTAGACATGAGCACAGCTTATCACCCTCAGACAGATGGGCAGTCTGAGCGCACTATTCAAACTCTAGAAGACATGCTTCGGGCGTGCGTAATTGACTTTGGCAATGGTTGGGAAAAACATTTGCCACTTGTGGAATTTTCATACAATAACAGCTACCACACAAGCATTAAAGCTGCACCATTCGAGGCATTGTACGGGCATAAATGTCGGTCACCTCTCTGTTGGGCAGAGGTGGGAGATAGTCAGATCACAGGCCCAGAAATGGTAGTTGATACTACTGAAAAGATTGCTCAAATACGACAACGCATGGCGGCAGCTCGTGACCGTCAAAAAGTATACGCTGATAAAGACAGGAAACTACTCGAATTCCAGGTTGGGGATCGAGCGCTACTCAAAGTTTCGCCCTGGAAGGGTGTGGTTCGTTTTGGCAAACGCGGCAAACTCAATCCACGATACGTCGGACCTTTCGAAGTTATTGAGAAAATAGGCAAAGTGGCCTACAGACTGAACTTACCACCTGAACTCAGTGCAGTTCATAACGTCTTTCACGTGTCGAATCTGAAGAAGTGTACGTCAGATGAGACCCACATAGTTCCCTTGAAGGAACTCACTATCGACGAGCGGTTGCACTTCGTCGAGGAACCTGTTGAAATCACGGACCGGGATGTTAAGGTCCTCAAGAACACGAGAATCCCTCTTGTACGAGTCCGTTGGAACTCCCGCCGCGGCCCAGAGTTCACCTGGGAGCGCGAAGATCAAATGGAACTCAAATATCCCCAGTTATTCGTAAACCAAGCAACTACTACTGAGGCTGAAGCTACCAATGCAGAATTTCGGGACGAAATTCCAAATCAACGGGGGGATAATGTGACACCCCAAGAAAACCAGTAATCTTCGCAAACCTGCTCGGGGAGCCGCGATACGATGCAGGTAAACAACGTCACACTACTAGCTTCCTCAGTAACTGCATGCAGAATTTCGGGACGAAATTCCAAATCAACGGGGGGATAATGTGACACCCCAAGAAAACCAGTAATCTTCGCAAACCTGCTCGGGGAGCCGCGATACGATGCAGGTAAACAACGTCACACTACTAGCTTCCTCAGTAACTGCATGCTAAATTTCGGGACGAAATTTCTTTCAAGTTGGGGATAATGTGACAACTCGAGTTTTCGACTTTCACTTTCGCATTAAATGCACGTTGACTTTGACTGTTTAGTTGTTTGACTCGCCTGATTTGTAACGATACACTTCGTGTGATAATAAAAGTATTGTGTTTGCTTGATGATGTGTTGATATTATAGCATGAGACTTAGGATATTAGAAATCATAAACTGATTAACACATGAAACTACTCGACGAAACACAAGTGTGTTTCGCCAAGTTCATCTCGACGAAACTGGCCTGTTTCGCCAACAATCTTCTCGACGAAACAAGCTGATTCGCCGAGTCCAGTTTCACCGAAGCCCAGTTCGGGCCCAACACGTAAACTTGAATATTAAAACGTGTAACAGCCTTAGTTTCACACTGTTATCATCACAACCGAAACCCTAGAGTCTCTCCTTCTCTGTTGACGGCAATCTAACGTTCCCTAGCTCTCGAATCCTTGTTTGTTTCATCTCGAATCGGTTAGTGTATATTTGTTAATCGATTTCATGTTCTGCTCTGTCTCGATTCATGTTTGGATATGTGATTGATGTGTGTTATTGCTGTGATAAGAATATGAGAATGATATAGATTTCGATATGCATGGTTAATCGGATACGTAACTATATGCGAAACCTAACATGATCGAATACATGGTTCTGGATGTTGTTAATATGTCTTGATTCTGAATACACATTAGTATCTGGATAGGGATTGATGATATGATGTTGTATGATAATCGGTTTGAGGAACGGTTAAACTAGGGTTCATGCTAGACAATAATTCTTGAATGATTGAGTTATGATGATTCTATATGCACATTGATCTCCATATAATTTCTGTTGTGATGACGGCTGATAGAATGATCATTAGGGTTGCTGTGTTGATACTGTAACTGATTTGGCATGATTGACGTAATTGATATTTGACGTAACTGATGTTTGACGTAATTGACGGGTTTGGCGAAACAGAACCCTCGGCGAAATAGAAATTGTGTTTCGCCAAATGATAGTTGACGAGATAGGATTGTGTTTCGCCAAAGGATAGTCGACGAAACAGAACATGTGTTTCGCCAATATTGTGATTCGCCAACTTATGTGTTTCGTCGACTTGGATATCTTGTACAGTAATCTGACTTAACTCTGTTAGAAGTTAACTGAGATATTTAACTGCTGCTAAATGATAAACATGACTTGTATGATTTTGACTACGTGTTACATGCTTATATGTGAATGACTTGAACACAAACTGACTACGTATACATGCATACATTAGGACGTGATTGATTTTACTTTGAGCACATACTTAGCATACCGAGCAAACCCAAGGTGAGTTCACACAGCCAAGGCATGGGATTCCCAGGGTGGGAATGGGTTGGATTATTTATTCGTTCAGCTTATGGAACTTAGATATATGGTCCCCGGGTGAGGGAGGGTTATTGATATGAACTGACTAGACTGGTTATACTAATTTAAACGATCTTCGCACACACGCCAAGGGTCGGCCGCGATATTATGACAATCTTCGCACACATGCCTAGGAAGGCCGCGAACTATATACTCTAATCTTCGCAAACATGCCTGGGAGGGCCGCGATACTACTATACCTAGTCTAGCAAACATGGGAAATCCCCACTATACTTCGCAAACATGCCTAGAGGGCCGCGATACGATACATACGATACATGATTACTAAATGAACATACGATCTACATTATGAACACTATAACTAAACAAACTCACTGTGAACTCGCTCAACTAGTTGTTGATTCTCTGTTGCATGCCTTGCAGGACCTTAGGTACTTATGGAGCTTGCACGGGAGGCACGGTCGTTGTGGGCACATATTATGGATCTTATGATGAACGGCACTTAAACATTTGAACTTGATATTTATGATTTGGGTTTATGTTATGCTTCCGCTAAACGTTGAACTTATGCTATGTTTTGAACACCTCTCATATAGATGGGTTTGGTTTAATTACATTACTTTTACTATTTATATTTGTTCTATATGATTGGTGGCTTGATCCTGGTCATGTCACGCCTCCAAGCGGTGGTACTCCGCGTGTGGATTTTTGGGGGTGTAACAGATTGGTATCAGAGCCATTGGTTATAGAGAACTTGGTTTTAATATGGGGAAAATGTTTTTATTAAAACCAGACTATAACCAGTACAGTGCTCAACGATCCACAACGACGCTTCGCTCCACGTGCAAGACTCAACATCCTAGGTAATAAGGTTTATGTTTATTGCCTACATGCTAGAATTACATAGAACTTTGCTCGTGGTATGCTTAGATTACATTGCTCACTATTTGTTGTTGCATGAGAAACACTAGTGTGCTTACTCTCTTCTGTCATCGCACTATTCGCGAACCTCTCTGACTTATGCTATCTTTACTATGAAGATCATGTCTGGACGTATCAACATGACACAAGCCCAATTGACGGCTCTCATCGCTGAACAAGTTACTGCGGCAGTTGCAGCCGCACAAGCAGGAGGTATACCCTGCAGTTGAAACTCACACTAGGGTCCTTAGATCCTACATTCCTAAACCAACTCTTGTGCTAAAATTTTTGTTTACTCTTACGCGCACGACAGGTCAACCACCTGTATGCACTTTCAAAACGTTCATGGACTGTCGTCCCAGTACTTTCAGCGGCACGGAGGGAGCAGTCGGACTCCTCCACTGGTTTGAAAAGATTGAGACTGTATTCGAAATGTGTGAATGCCCTGAGGCATGCAGGGTGAAGTATGCTACGGGTACTCTCGAGGGTTTAGCCCTCACGTGGTGGAAAGCTCAGGTGCAGATACTGGGGTTGGTTGCTGCTAACGCTACCCCATGGAACAACTTTAAGGAAATGATCAAAGAGGAATATTGCAGTCGGGATGACATTCATAAGCTGGAGGTCGAGTTTAAGGAAATGATCAAAGCTGGATTTTTGGGGGTGTGACAACATACAAAAGACGTTAGACACCTTGCGCGGAGTTAGTATCAAGTTAAATCCAGCGAAATGCTCCTTCGGCATGGAAGAAGGGAAATTCCCGGGTTTCATTGTCACGAAAGATGGCTTCAAGGTGAACCTTGACAAGATACAAGCAATTGAACGCATGTCGTCACCTTCAACGATCAAGGAGATGCAAAAATTGGCAGGACGGTTGGCAGCACTTAACCGCTTCCTGGCCAATCATGCAGCCAAATCTTTTCCGTTTATAAAGACTCTCCGAAACTGCATGAAGAAGAGCCAATTTCAGTGGACTCCGGAAGCCGAAAGCGCATTCAGCGAGATGAAAGACTGCCTCATTAAGCTGCCAACATTAACTGCACCAGTCAAGGGCGAGCCTCTGGTGCTATACTTATCAGCCCCCGACAGAGCAGTAGGAGCAGTTTTACTTGTTGATCGACAGGGTGTTCAAACGCCAGTCTATTATGTGTCACGAACTCTGACTGACCCAGAAACCTGGTACGCAATCATGGAGAAACTAGTACTCGCACTTATCCATGCATCCAGACGGCTGCGCAGGTACTTTGCAAATCACGTCATCCACGTGCTAACAAACTACAACATTGGCAATATCCTTGCAAGGCCAGAGATCTCAGGGATACTAGCGAAGTGGGCAATAGAGCTCGGGGGTTATAATGTGGTTTTCAGACCAAGACCGACGATCAAGGGCCAAGTCCTTGCAGACTTCATGACAGAGGTGCCGGACGACAAAGATTGAGAATGTAAGGCAATGGAAAAAGCCGAGAAGCAACAAGTAGAAGAACCATGGCTGTTATACACAGACGGCGCGTCTAATGAAGACGGTGCAGACGCTGGGCTTCGACTGGTGAGCCCTGACAAACATGAGTTCACCTATGCCATACGCCTGGATTTCAAAAGCACAAACAATGAAGCAGAATATGAAGCTTTCCTTGCTAGTTTGAAGTTGGCAATCAAAATGAGGGTACGACACATCGAAGCGCATGTGGATTCCATGTTAGTGGCTGGTCAAATCAACGGGCAATACGAAGCCAGGGGAGATACAATGGCGCTTTACCTAAATCAAGCAAAAACGTTGTTACAAACCTTCTATTCCTACAAGGTGCACCACATTAACAGAAGCGAGAACAAGCCAACAGACGCGCTGAGTAAACTCGCCTCTACAAGTTTCCAACACCTAGCAAAGGATGTGCGCATAGAGGTTTTGAGCAACCCGTCAGTGCCACTACGAGAAGTAAGCGTCGTTCAACTAGGGACAACGTCTTGGATGACTCCGATAATCGCGTACCTCCAATCTGGAATACTCCCGGAAAACAAGGCAGAAGCGAGGAAAATCCAGTACAAATCCGAACATTACCAGATGGCCGATGGGATTTTGTACAGAAAATCATACCTCGGGCCTTTGTTAAGATGTGTTGATCCCGAAGACGCAAGCTATTTGATCAGAGAAGTGCACGAGGGAATCTGTGGTAGCAAAGGTCATGAATGCGGGGTATTACTGGCCCGGAATGCATTTGCTTGCGGTCAAAGAGTTGAGGAAATGCAGTGGATGTCAAAGACATGCCCCCAAAACGATGCGCCCCAAGAATGAATTGGTACCAGTCACCACGGCGTGGCCCTTCCAACAATGGGGAATAGACATGGTCGGACCTTTTCCCGAAGCCCCAGGAGGAGTCAAATTCATAATAGTCGCAGTCGACTATTTCACCAAATGGGTAGAGGCGAAGGCCCTCGCATCAACCACAGCCACCGTTGTCAAAAAATTCATTTGGGAACAAATCATATGTCGCTTTGGATTACCCCTCAAGATTATCACTGACAACAGAACCAACTTTGCCGAAGACAATCTTCAACAGTGGTTTAAAGAACTACACATCGAGCATACCTTCTCCTCGGTCGCGCACCCGCAGGGGAATGGTCAAGTTGAAGTCGTCAACAAGAGTATCGTCGATGGAATCAAGGCAAGGTCAGGAGAGAAAAGAAGAGGTTGGGTGGACGAACTGCCCAGCATTTTGTGGGCACACAGGACGATGCCCAAAACAAGCAACGGAGAAACACCGTTTAGCCTGGTTTATGGGTCAGAGGCAGTAATACCAGCGGAGATAGGACTGCCGTCACCTCGAATGCTCTCAATGAACATGATCAACAATGAAGAAGAGAGGAGGATCGACCTTGATCTCCTAGAAGAGAGGAGAGAAATGGCGGCAATCAATTAAGCCAAGTACAAAGCAAAGCTGGAAAAATATTACAACTCTAAAGTCCGAGTCTGCACCTTCAACCCGGGAGAATACGTCCTCAGAGACAACGAGGCTTCGAATGCTGAAAAACCCGGAAAATTGGCTCCTAAGTGGGAAGGCCCGTATGTTATTGACACAGTACTCGGAAAGGGGGCCTACAAGCTACGCACCATCGACAACAAAGAGGTTCCACGAACTTGGAACGCTCAACAGCTGAGAAAGTGTTACTTGTAACAAGCTTATGTAACCGCAACGGCTGAACTGCCAACACCTTTATAGTAATACAAGAAGTGTTTGGCTATCTTTTCTATCATGCAAATTTCCTGTCACAACTGCATATATTACTTTGGGCATACACGAAAACATCAATGGCTCGACCATTAGGAAACGTTGTAGACCTCCAAGGCTATCACGAACAAGTGTACGGCCGGGTCAGATACACAACTAAAGCCTAACAAACGCCAAACAAACACTTCGTGCCCACATAAACACGAAAGCATCGAACCCAGGGTAAACGAACATTGTAAGAACCCCCAAGGCTGAGCACAGCTGGGTCCACACAATAACCTGTAATTCGATCACTCCGTATCCCCGAATCAACCTGCGCATGTAAACGACAGAATAAAACGTTGTAATAAACACAACACAACCTGTCAGCGCCATCATTCATTCGTGATACCTAAATCAAAGTAATTATACATGCACATATTATGACGATAACAAAATTCGCATGAAAACAAACAACGATTAGCATAACACATGTCAAAACGTAGTCAAATATCCACAGGCATAACAAGAAAGTTAAAATTGTTCATCCAATTGTCAAGTATAAGACCAACCAAGGTCATACGCGGCGCGCAGGCCGGAATCCCTCATTTGGGATGGTTGGGCCCAGCACCTCCAGCCCCACCACCTTCGTCGCCAAGCGCTTTTTTCAACAACACAACACCATCAGATCTTCGAGCCAATTTCTTCGCAGCCTTAACCACAGCAAACTCCAAAGACGAAAACTCTTGTCTTTTTTCAGCATAGGCTACACCACAATCCTCCTTCCATAACTCAAAGCGATGCTCTTTCTCCTTATTAACAGCCGCAGCTCGGCCCTCGATGTAACCATCCTTACGCCCGCTATTATAACCTGCTTGCCCCAACTCAAACATATAGTTGGCCAGTTCGTGAGAGTTCACTATGCGATCAGCAATCTGCAAAAAACACACAAATAAGATAAGCAGTTCAAGAAAACCACAATATAAGATAAAAAAAGTTACCAGGGGCACCGCGCGCGAAAGCAACCACTTGCAATCAGCGGATGCTTCCTCAGCAAGGAGTTCAGAGGCCTTGCATTCAACAGTCTTCTCTTGAAGAAGACGATCAGCGGTCTCATACCGCCTAGCAAGGTCTTCCAGTTTAGCTATACGCTCAATATACTCTTTTTCCTTCTCTTCAAATGCAACACGCGCCCTTTGAGCTTCCTCAGCAAGCTCAGTCTTCTCACCAGATAAGTGCACAACCGTGTCACGTTGAGTTTTCAGCTCTGCAATGGTACGCTCGCACGCAGCTTCCCAGTTCTTCTGCTTATCAGCGTTGATTTGCTTCTCTTGGGCGAGTTTTTCCTCGGCATCAGCTAACCTCCATACCAACCCCTTCTTCTCAGCGTTGAATTTTTCTTTCTCTTCCGCAAATAGATTCTTCTCATTTTCAAATTCGAGAGTGTCTTCCCCCATCAGCTTCCACTCACGGACAATTTCCTGAGAGGTGGACCAGAAGTTGACCCCGGCTTGAACATGCTCATCCAAAAGCTCCAACCGGCGGCGCCTCTTCTGGAACATCCTTTCAGCGGGGGGAAGAGACAGTGAGAAGAACTCATGACAGTTATCCAGATTATTCATCCGAGAACCCTGGGTCAGATTCCAACGGGGGGCATGCGGAAGATCATCACAAGCAGGATTCGTCGTATCAAAAGAATCGGCATGCACCTTTTCAAACTGAGGGCTGCGGACAGCACCTGAGGTTGCACCACCACCATCACCCGGTGGGTGTTTGGTATACACCGTTTGATGAGGAGTAGTTTCACTTACCTCCACTTCAACTTCAACATTTTTACCTCGATCACCACCAGCAGCACCGCCCGCATCACCACCTGCATTACCACCACCTTCTCCAACCTGCTCAGCTCTCACATCTCCTTTTTTCTTCCCGTCAGGAGTATCATGAGGAGGAGACAACCCAAACGTCCTCGACGGCGGAGATTCTGGAGGAGTAATCTTGGAAATGTCAATCTTGTGCCCACTCTTGGCTGTTTTGGCACCTGCTCCAAAACGAGCAGCACATTCAGAGAAAAGGGGAACAAACAAAAAATATAAGACAAGTTGAAAGAAGATAAAACGAATACCAGAAGCTTCATAAATCTTCTGCAACAAATCCCCAGGTCTCTCAGCAAAAATACCCATGTCAATCTCCGATTCAGAAGGGGCAGGAGGATTCTCTTTTTGAAGCTTGATCTTCTTTGATGCAAGCATAGCAGCAGCCTGCTCATCAAGCTTTCGCTTCCTATCATCAAACATCTTTTTCTGCATTATCTCTATTAGAGTCGCGCGGTCTTCAGGGTCCGACTCAGGTCTTTTCTCTCCAACTCCTAAACCGGGTAACGTATCAGAAACGACAACATAATCAAGGATACGATGAGTATGAGGTCGCTTACGAGGAGGCTCAGTGGCAGTTTCTTCAACTTTCTTCCCTTTTCCTTCCGGCTTGTCCGCTTTCGCCTTCCGCCTCGTCTCCAACGGGTCAGCAGTTTCGACTGGAACCTCCAAATCATCACCAACAGGCTCGTTCACTGGTTCATGCACAACCCCCTGCGCCGGACCTGCACGCGCGGAACGAGAGGTTAGATCTTCAAAAGATCTGCCAGACCCATCACTCGAGAGAACGATAACTTCCTCTCGAATGGAATCAAATGCTTCATCATCATCCTCACTATCTTCACCTAAGACAGTGTTAACGTAAGTGGTAAAACTCTCATTGCTCGGATGCAGAAAACGCCCACGGATCTGATCCAACCAGGGCCATTTATCAGGTTTTTGTATCGCCTCAACCATTGCACCCGGTGCCTTGAGATCCAAAACGTTCAACAACGTGAAACCTACTGCATAAAAAGGCGGAGATAAATAACGATACAACGTACAACATAAAAAAACGAGATTATGGAGCAAAACGTACACTTGCCATCATGACCATAAACCGGAACCCCCAACGGATGTTTAGGAACCCACTTCATGCTCATACCGGCACCAACCAACACCATCTCCTCAAGCTGGATTATCGGAGTGGCTTTACGAGTCAACCTCTTATACCAATCTTGGTCAACAAAATTTACAACCACATCCACTTTGGGGATGCCCTCACCCACAGATCTGTAATGCATATCCACAGGAACAACACCCCGGCGAATATAAAAAAACTTTTGCTTCCAGTCATGGAGACTCTTCAACGGCACAGAGCAAACTGGAGTAATGCCGGTACGAGCACTAAATGAGTAAAAACCACTTGTATATGAAACGGTGTAGAAGACGTTGAACATCTCAAACGTCGGGTCCAAACGGTTGGCCATACAAACGAACTCAAAGTGAGTAATGCGAGGGAGCCCGATGGCATTGATCTGAGATATGTGGAGACCATAACCCCTCAGCACATCAGTAGTAAAACGAGTCATTGGAAGCCTGAAGTTGCCTTCCCGGAAGAAAGTGGCATACAACGTCATATACCCGGGAGGAGCGTCCATGGCAGTGGAACCAGAGATAGGATACTGAGCACCCCAATCAGGGAGAAAACCCATCTCCCTTACCAAATTCTGGAATTCCTCCTCTTTCCATCCTATTACCGCCTGATCCGGGCCAGGCGGAGTTTTACCTTTGTTCCTTCTTTTCCTCGAAGAAGGATTTGCAAAAGACATTATGGGAAAACAAACAATAATGCAGATGAACTCAAGAGAAGAAGGGAGAAAACAAGGGAGGAAGGGAGATATCCGGAATTCAAATTTTGAAAAGTGAAGGATAGAGGAGAGTGCCCCTGAATTTATACCCATCGCATTTAATGCGATGGGCAGCCAACCGTCAGACGTGCAGGAGAGGACCCAATCAAGGCGAGACACGTCAGAGGAGAGAGAAGACGCCACCATCTTTTTCGGAAACGTGTGCAACAACCGCCTTCCATTATGACATAAAGTAACTGACATGACTGAAAAGGCGCCTGTTCACCTGACATCAGACAGTCACATCAGTCACTCTTTCCCAAGACGACCAAAGCTTCCTCCTGAAGACAACAACAAAACCCATGCGCCATGCGTCCATTTGGCTCACTTTCGCAAGGAGTCAAAACCCATGCGCCATGCGTCCATTTGGCTCACTTTCGCAAGGAGTCAAAACCCATGCGCCATGCGTCCATTTAGCTCACCTTTTGCAAGGAGTCAAAACCCATGCGCCATGCGTCCATTTGGCTCACTTTCGCAAGACCCATGCGCCATGCGTCCATTTGGCTCACTTTTGCAAGGAGTCAATGTAACGCCTCGTGTTTTCATAACTTTCCATATTTAGAAAACCCTTGTTCATATTCCTATATTTAGAAACTTTGTATCCTAGTATTCATCATTTCGTTAATTCGATTAATTAATCGTCGAAAAATCTTTATCTTTAATTTAACTCATTATAAATATGGTTATTTACCCATTGTTTAAATTAATTAATTTTGCTATTTAAAAGTCTATTTTTTATAATAATCTAGATTGACTCGTTAGATTTTAAGTTAGTAAACTAACCTGGTTAGTTCGTACTATAAAGTTAACTTTCTTTAAAAATATATATATATATATGAGTATGATAAATAAATTAGTTAGTTAAACCATGAGGACCATTTGTGCAAATTTACTAACTAAACCTACCCTTATAAGATATCTTCAGACCCTAATTCTAAACAAAAAGTAGGAGCAGCCACCTTCACCTCGTGCACCTCTCACTCAGCCGACATCCCCCTTTCTTCTCCTTCTCTCTGCGAAATCTGGTCACCGGAGCCACTCCTTTGTCGGCACAACTCAGGCCACCGGCCTCCCTTCTCCGACGCGACACATCTCTACCCCCTCGTCTTCTCCGGTTGGGTTTCAGCAAACACCATCAACCGCACCCCCTGTTCTTGGCTAAATGAACCGCCGACCATCACCCCTCTGGTGGTGGCACCCGGCGACAAGATAGAGCGAGAGAGAGAGACAGACAGCGGAGATGCTGTTCTCCGGCGATGGGTGGTGCAACGACGTGGCGGCGGTCCGACGGGTTCCACGGTGATACCCCCTTCCTCTGTTTACTTTTTTTTTTTTTTATAAACTGAAGATTGATGATGTTGATGATGGTGATGTTATGTTGAAGACAATGATTCACGATTCAGGCCAACAAAGTCAGACGATTCGGTTACGGGTGCAGGTCGATTTCGGGTCACGGCTCAGTCACGAGGCGATTCAGTTATGTTCGGTCAGAACCTGTTCGGGTTTCATTTCGGAGTTCGGTCAACGCAAGTCAACAACAGTTAAGGTTCGATTCGCCATGCGTCCATTTGGCTCACTTTCGCAAGACCCATGCGCCATGCGTCCATTTGGCTCACTTTTGCAAGGAGTCAATGTAACGCCTCGTGTTTTCATAACTTTCCATATTTAGAAAACCCTTGTTCATATTCCTATATTTAGAAACTTTGTATCCTAGTATTCATCATTTCGTTAATTCGATTAATTAATCGTCGAAAAATCTTTATCTTTAATTTAACTCATTATAAATATGGTTATTTACCCATTGTTTAAATTAATTAATTTTGCTATTTAAAAGTCTATTTTTTATAATAATCTAGATTGACTCGTTAGATTTTAAGTTAGTAAACTAACCTGGTTAGTTCGTACTATAAAGTTAACTTTCTTTAAAAATATATATATATATATGAGTATGATAAATAAATTAGTTAGTTAAACCATGAGGACCATTTGTGCAAATTCACTAACTAAACCTACCCTTATAAGATATCTTCAGACCCTAATTCTAAACAAAAAGAAGGAGCAGCCACCTTCACCTCGTGCACCTCTCACTCAGCCGACATCCCCCTTTCTTCTCCTTCTCTCTGCGAAATCTGGTCACCGGAGCCACTCCTTTGTCGGCACAACTCAGGCCACCGGCCTCCCTTCTCCGACGCGACACATCTCTACCCCCTCGTCTTCTCCGGTTGGGTTTCAGCAAACACCATCAACCGCACCCCCCTGTTCTTGGCTAAATGAACCGCCGACCATCACCCCTCTGGTGGTGGCACCCGGCGACAAGATAGAGCGAGAGAGAGAGACAGACAGCGAAGATGCTGTTCTCCGGCGATGGGTGGTGCAACGACGTGGCGGCGGTCCGACGGGTTCCACGGTGATACCCCCTTCCTCTGTTTACTTTTTTTTTTATAAACTGAAGATTGATGATGTTGATGATGGTGATGTTATGTTGAAGACAATGATTCACGATTCAGGCCAACAAAGTCAGACGATTCGGTTACGGGTGCAGGTCGATTTCGGGTCACGGCTCAGTCACGAGGCGATTCAGTTATGTTCGGTCAGAACCTGTTCGGGTTTCATTTCGGAGTTCGGTCAACGCAAGTCAACAACAGTTAAGGTTCGATTCAGCTCGGGTTCGGGCACAGACAACTAGTTCGACAAATTATGTTTCAGATTCGAGCTTCTCGGGTCAGCAGGTTCGGCTCGGTTCAGTTTTCTCGGTTCGGGTTTAGCCTTGGTCATGTTCTGGTCCTCGGGTAACTTTGGTCAGCGGCTCAACCTACGGGACAGCTTGCTTCGGGTCAGTTTTGGTTCGGTCAACTGTAGTCAACATCGGTCAAACAGTCGACTATCGAGTCAACGACTCATTTGAGATTGGTACAATTTAAACAAACGCCCATTTCTATTATTGTTTTGTATTATATATCGCTTTAAACGTCGAACCGACACAATTATTAAATATTCACATTTTTGTATCTAACGAAAATTCTTATATGTGTTGTTTACAAAGTTGTTACTTGTTGAATTTTGACGAATAAATCGACAACTCGTATTGTCGGGATCGTTCAAAAACAGAGGAAACTCTGCCCGTTTTTCGTAAAAATCGATGACACGAAACATGTTAAAGTCATAAATTGAAACGTATCAAATTCGATTAATTTTTATAAAATGGATATAAATGTATACTTATTTTTATTTTTGACAACACTTCAACTATATTTTGAAAGAATTAATTTAGAAATATTACTTAAACTATATAAGATACATATAAATATATATTTTTATATATATTTACATTTATATCAACTAGATATACTTTAGTATCCACTTCAATTCCACCGTCGTAATTTCGTTTACTCATGCGCCATCGTTTGCCCATATAGGGTGACCTCGATATTCCATTCTCCTAATCTCATCAACTCGTCATACTTGGATAATCGGAAGACTTAGCAATTTTGTGAGTATACTCGTATTCCCCTTTTTACTTTTACCACTTTTGGGGTGTAACATGTTTTACTTATCAAAAACTTACACATGAACATTTTGCTTAAACACATGAACATTCCTATAACATGCTTGTATACGTGATTGCTTGATACTTTAAACTTGGGTGAAACTTTATGTGTTGAACTTATCATTAACTTCGTACGAGCCTAACCGTGACATATGTAGCGCTATAGGATTGACGACCCGCCCGTAGACTTGTGGTTATGTCATGAGCATCTTGCGTCTCATTTGGGTTGATATGCTAGACACATGCCAAATTTATTGTTTATCTTGAATCACATGCTTGCTATGAGGAATTGTTTAAAACTTATCTTTTGTTATGTATGTACCAAACTTGTATACTCGCCTTTGCTTTTGCATTGACTTTTATTTTAACGTGTTACAGGTTGATGACGATGAAATGAAATGAAGTAGCATTGATGCATAGATACACACCTAGACGTTTAGGTCTAAAATGTTGTATCAAATTTTGATATGTTGATTACGTATTTTTGAAACTTGTTATTTGAAATTCTTGTATTGTTGACAATGTGTTTATGAAATGAAAACGGTTTAAATTAAATATTGTCACAAATAGTGTTATGATGTCTCGAGCAATCTTCACACTTCGTCTCATCCCGATGTTTCCGCCATTGGTTGGGGTGTGACAGTCAAAACCCATGCACCATGCGCCATGCGTCCACTAGGCTCATTTCTACAAAGAATCAAAAACCATACGCCCATCATGTGCAAACGTCTTAAGGAAAAACACTACCTTCATAAGTCCAGAATCCCTCCTAGACGATCAACTCAACTAGAAGACACACTGGACTGGGGGGACTTGAAGAGGTATGGTCCCAATTCCTTGCCCACATGGCAAGGACCATACCACTTTTTTCCAGCTTACGTGGTGCTGACATCAACGACACCATCCAGAAGCTTCCAGAAGCTTCTGGAAAATATGAAGGCAACACCAAAGATGCTCCATCCGACATAAAGGACAACGCGTGTCACCAGTCATCAAGCGCCAGGTAGGCCTGCGGCGAATCCAGGAGCAGTCCGACAACGGCAGTACGACGTCTCCAAGATAAGCAAATGCAGGCGCGCCACGTGTACCACTACACTGACCACAGCAGAGGAGACCAAGGGGATATTCCCCTTGGTCGGACAGCTGGCGCGCGTCTACAACTGGCATCGCTGTTCCTTTCCTTCTCCACCCTCCGGCTATAAATAGGACCCTTCACCATCCAGGTTGATCATCTTGCTCTCTACATTCTTACACTTAGCACACACTGTTTATTCTCCCTCAGGACAGTACTTATTCTCACGCCGGAGCCTGGTTAAGAGGGAAACCCCCATATTCCCCTCTTAACGAGACTAACGGTGTTGCTGTTTTGCAGGAGCCAAGCCATTCCACGAGTAGAAAGAGAGATTGAACCCACAGAGGAAATAACCCCACGGATTAAACTTAGTGTTAACCTGTGTTTCATCAATGGCTTAAACCACAGAGACTAAAATGACATTTAACTCTTAATGATTTATAACTTTATTATAGATTAGAAAATTATAGTGTAATTAAATGAGTGGATTAAAATGTAATTAGTATTTTACAGACTATTTTACCCTTATTTTAGGTTGTACCTTATGCATTAAATGAAAAAAAATCTTAACTTTTGGATATCTTAAAATCCCTTGCCTTATGCATTATATATAGTATAGATAAAATATCACTGGTAATACCGGTGGTGATGTTCGATCAGAATTGGTTAAGTTCGTCAAAGTATCGACACTTATAAAAAATACTTTATTTTGAATACAACTACGATTTCAATAAAATTATACCTTAATGTTTGAGAAAAAAAAGTTAAACACAACTACGTATTCATTTTTCTAAGTTAATGAACGCAAGTTTTAAAATATCAAATCAACAGAAAACTAAATGAGTTAAATACGTATATTGTTTATAGTATAAGTGGTAAATTAAAATTAAAAAAAATTAAAAAAAATATTATACAATATGTTTATTGTCTTAACCCATCCTTTTTAATAAGTATAACAATGAAATATATGTTTATAAAACAAGGCATTTGGGAAAAAAAGGTGAAAAGGAACAAGACGTTTGTAAATAAAAGTGTACGAATTTTGGTGACATTAAAGGATTTTTGAGGTGGTACTCAATATATTGTAGATAATGTTTGTGCAATGTAAGTGTGTGGTGGCATGCTTGGAGTCACCAATATGATGCAAGTAGTAGAGTCACACATGTGGCAATTGTGGAGCCATGTAGTATCCACAATGAGAGTGATGTGGGGCATATAAGTGTCATTGCATACATGGTCGGATACTATGAATCATATTTATTATTTTGATATTATTAATACAACTATGAAAATGTAATGCAAATATATAATTATCCATAAATCATATTCATTATGTTTATGTTAAGACAAATTGAAAATGCAATGCAAATGTTATCTATATATATATATATATATATATATAACTATATAATACATTTCCAATGGACACAAAAGTAATTTAACACCTTATTTTTAAGATGGCAGGCTAAAAGTCTCAAATAAAACCCAATATTTTGACATTTTTCTTCCCATTCTGCCCTTCTTTCTCTACATCAAACCCTCCAAATGTTATTACTTTGCCCTTCGATTCCTGAACTGCCCCAATCGATTCTCCTTCCCTCAATCAGTTTTAATCGAATGGTGCTCTTCCTCTTTAATGCCACCGCTAAAGCTTCCTCCACCTCCTGTCTATACAAAACGACCTTTTTCTGTCGTTGTATCTTAATTTTCTCCGGTGAATACGCATTTTATAGTGACAAAGAGGGAAATCCGGTGTTCCCTCTGATGCTTCCGATTGCATATTCAGAGAAGAGAGGGAAGGAGAACCAGAGAACACAGAGAGAGAAGGAGATGCGTGAGCGGCCATTAACAGGGGTTAAAGCGATGCCAGTTCAGTCATCTAGGGTTCCGACAGAGGGGTTCAACAGATGAGCTGTAATCCGGGTTTTAAATTTGAATGGTTCTTCAAAATTTATGGGTTCTGTTTAGATTCTTGGGTGTTTTTAATCACTTAATTTTCGTGGTAGTTATTATTCGTAGTTGAGAGATGGAAAGGGATTTCATGGGTTTGAATTCAAAAGATTCAAATTTCATGGTCAAAGATGAAGCTGATGAAGTATGCAAAGAATCAGGTTTTTTTCTTATATTTTTCTTCAAGTTTGTTGACCTAATTTGAACGCTTTTTACAAACTGAATTGAAGTTCGTTATGTTGTTAATTTAAACTATTAGGTTTGCAATTTTGTTGTTAGTTTTACTATATTGGGATTATATTGTTTATATTTTGTTCAAACTAAATGATTCTACAAAAGAATGGGAGAAAATAAATGATTTAGGAAAACACATGATTTATATACCTGAAACATCATGTATCTGCCCCATTGCCTTTGTTTAATAGTTGCTTTTTTTAGTATATATATGATTTTTATTATGTATTGATTTTGATGATGGTGCTTTTGTGTTCTTTCTATACAGAGTTTACGAAAATTATGTTAAATCGGATTTAATTGCCGTTTCAATCATAACAAGTTTTGATGTTTTGTGTTCTCTAAAGCGTTGTAATCACTTGCAGATTCAGAGCTGCTTTAAGATACCCTTCTTAGGTACACATTAAAATATTGTTTATCGAATTGGTTTATTCTTTTGCGATTTTGTGTATAGACTAGAACTAAGTATGATTTTATCTTGCTGTAATTTGCAGTACAGAGAAACTCCATTTCACATGGCTGCTAAGAATGAGTGTTAACAAAGGGTAAATACGATATTATAACATTTAGACGCGGTAGCTGGAGTCAGAATACGCCGTCGTCTGGTGGTTGTTTTAGGCGAGGTGAGGCGGACGTAGCGGTCCCCGTTACTTTTAGTTTTTTACTTTTTATAGGTTTTGTGATTTGTTTAATGTATTTTTGATTTGTTTATAAATGTGTGACTAATTGGGTGATATGGTTTTTAAATAGGCGATTGAGAAGATAAGAGAGCGTTTAGGAGATGGTGTGGGTCACGTTTGGGAAGCCCGATACCGATAAAGATGGATCAATAGTCTGGTGATCCAAGATACGTTTCCATTTGATGCTCAGCTCGAGGATGATATATTTTCATGATGGCTGAAAAATTCTAAACAATTTGGTAGAGGTAATAAATATTATAAATTTCACAATTAATTATAAAGTTCAATATCTAAAATAATTTATCCATGGTGACAGTTTAAAGCAACCAATGACCGTTTGAAGCAATTGAAGCAATTAGAGACAATATGTCAATATATCACATTGCATATTGGAAAACATGAAACTAAGCTTGCACTGAAAGCCAACAATGTAGCTTATCATAGTGATTTGTATCAGCTGAAAAGCTTGATTTGAGTTGGAGCTGATCCAAACAAGAAAGATCATGATAAAGGACACCACTGGTATTTATTTATCTGAATATATATATGTAAATCCAAGCTTTGTTCTTTCTAACGGGTTGACTCAAAACTTGCCAAAATTGTTTTTGCAATGCATTAAACCACATAAGTTGTTTATTATTGTTACTGTAACTAGGGATGAGCATATGGTACTTGGTACCGGTACCGAACCAGTACCGTACTGTATCGAACATTTTCGGTACCCGTACCCATATTTGGCAAAATTTGGTACCGATATTTTCGGTACCGGGAAATTCGGTACCAGTACCGGTACCGAGTTCATCCCTAACTGTAACCATATAGCTTTTGTAATCTTATTAGATATATAAGGGTGTTAAAAACCGGAAAGAAAGTGTTTGTGGGAGAGCATAACCCAACTGACCCGTTTGTCACCTCTACTGCTGAGTATTTGGTAACACGTTGTTGACATAAACATCTTGCTGCATCAAAAGGATATATGAGGATATCATTCTTTTCCTTATTTAAGGAGCAGTTCAACTTAAGGATGTAGGTACTCATTCTTAGATGGAGTGACAAATTGAGGGTTGTGCTTAGCCTTACCGAAGTGAACTTAATGCAGAGCCAGTAAGACTGTCTAGAAAGTGAACTTAATGTAAATGTCTAAATTTATAGCAGTTTGCTGTTTGAAGTGTTATGGTAGCCATTTTCTAGGTGTTTCCTTATTTTTTACCTATGTAGCCAAAGGTCCCAAAGGTGGGCGCCTAGGCGAGGCTAAGGCTGCATTATAGTATAGCAAAGTGCAGAAAGGGCTTGAACCTTGAGAGTTAGGCGCAATGGTGCATACAATCATACATATTACGATGATTCTGTTTGCTGATGTAAACGGTTACAATCCTAGACATACATACTGAAGACTCCCCGTTACATAAAAAAATACCATTCTTTTGGACTACTTTCATTTGGTTGGCTTGGTTACGGCTCGGTTGTGGGACCCACACTTGTTAAAGGATGGAATAAAGAGGAATGTGGGTACTTAGCCATTAAATTAAAGGTAGCATTTTGCCATTTTTACTTGCGTGATGTATCATTAGTCTTAAAAGTTAGCAATATTAGTTCAGGTTATGCTTTATTTCTAATCGGTCAAATAATAAAAGTCAGCTTAAAAGGAAATGTTCCAAAAGTATATCATCCAAAAGTAATTTTGGAGCCCTACATCATCCAAACGCTCAAAACCTCCTATTAAATACTGCAATTGAAGCACCCCCTCTTCAGTTATATGCAGAAGTGGCAGTCCTCTTATACTTGCAGACTTGAAAAAGGTTTCAGTTTCGAAGGCATGACCTATAATTGTACTGACAGCAGACGAAAATGCAGATCAGGTATGTCATAGTAGATTCTGCCGCAACGCGCGGGTCCCTACTATTTATAACAAAATAGATGAAAATGATATGCATTCTTTAATATGATTGGCATAGAAATTATATATATATATATATTTTTAAGTCAAACTCGGCCCGAGTTGACCTACTAGATCCGAATCTGGCCGAGGTTGACCGCGTTTTATCGATTCCGAGTAATTAGATGGCCTTGACAACCTACCTTGTAGCGACTACTCGGGGTGTACTCGGCCTTGGAGACCTTGTTTTACAACCATGCCCGAGACCGTGGACGTTACATATGAAACAACGGAGGATAATACGGAATGTGATTTGAAAGGTTAGGTTCAAATTCAGGTATACTGTGTTTTGAAAGCTTAAGTTCAAATTCAAATGATTTTGTTTGCATTCATATTTTACTGATTTTAATGGTTTCATTTTACTGATGACTAGGTGTACTGATTTTAATGATTTTGTTTACACTCTACATGGAATCAGAAGTTTGAGTTTGAAGAGATCGGTGATGGTGAATATCTAAAGATAAAATGCTATATCGAAGACATGTTTGGAGATGAGAATATCGGGACGTATGTATGGGTTCCACTTGAGAAAGTCAATAAGGGTGAAGTCAACTATGAAATTGAAATGGTAACCATCAAGGAGTATAATTAGGGATCCATGTACTTGTAAAATTTTGAAATAAATATGCTGAATTTTGTGGGTGATGTATATTCTAAAGAGTTGACAATTTTTTTTTTATTGAAAAGCAAGCGAGGTGACATTAAATCTTCAAGAATGACAAAGGTGTTAATTGTATACTTGTTACATGGTTAAAATTTTAAATTTAGTTATCAGTTTCTTCTAGGTGATCAAAACATTTTCATACTTAATATGAGGCGCAAGACTCAAGCAAATCTTACTTGCAGACCTGATCCACACCCCCTTCAGATTCCCAATATGGTAGTGTGCTTGATATACAATAGAACTGGCTATCAAACAAATAGTTTCTAGCATAATGTTCCTATAGCAACTCAAAACAACAAAACAATTTGTCTTAAAGATGACTTTATGTCATGCTATTATTTGTGTCGATAATAAATTCTTTCTTGAAAGTGTTTTTGCACTTTCGCATTAAAATGGTAGGACTAAACTACGAGGCGACAAAACATACGAACCCGCTGCAACGCGCGGGCATTTCCACTATATATAACTAGTGAGTTTCCCTCCGCGCTTCGCGGCGGGAATTCTTTGTTATCTGTTCGAATTGTTACAGTACCGTCATTCACTATAATAATAGAAAGAGAAAACCTTACATCTATAAAAAACAATAAAAACGAATATGATGTTGTTTAGTTGATATCAGTTAGTTTGTTTGTTTGTGTTATATATTTATTTTTTACAACATTGCGATATAAATCATATTGCAAACGAATATTGTACCACTATAATACCAAACCTAACTGAAATCGACTGATGTATCGTTTTCGGTATTTGTTTTTATTGTTTTTGCTTTTGATAAACTTACACCGTATAAGTGAGATTCCCCCGTGCTTCGCGGCGGGTGCTACTATCGTATCAAACCGAACCGAAACCGACTGAACAACATATGTGTTGGTATGTGTACTTAAGATTTTTGTTTTTGCTATTGATAAACAAACATCGTATCGCTACCTTACCGTACCGGACAACATCAGCACGAAATGTATTCACTTTTATAGTTTTCTATTTGATAACGGATACAGTGTCGCTACAATAGTGAACTGAACGAACAACATTGGCTTCGGTAATACTATTTTTTATTGTTTTCTTTCGACAAACTGACACCGTATCGTATTGTACGGAATAGCATCAGAAACGGTACTTTTATTTATTTTTATGGTTATCGGTATAAAACAAATCATTTATACAACTCTGTTTGCAACGATAAATGAATATCGGAAACAGTATCGTGACAATCTGAACCGATCGATACCGTTCGAACATCGGTGTCAGTGCCATTGTTCGATTTTATCGTTTCCGGTCAATATAAATCACATGTTGACTTCTATACCGAGTGCATGTATTGTATCGGTATTATAACTAACCGAATCAATACCGATCTAATGCCCGACGTAATGTACCGTCACAACGTGCGACCAGATAACCTAGAATGATAAAAAAAATGTTACGGATTTAGATTTTTAAGAAAGTTAACGAATGCACGTTATTACCAAAAATAAAATATAATAATAGATAGTAAAAGTTGAAAAAAAAACAAATACTTAAATTTGATCAATTATCATTTATTATTAAAAATCAATAAAATGATAAAAAAATTATTAACTAAAAATAAATCATTAAAAATGATGAAACACTATTCATCATGAGTTTAACTTAATATGTATAATTATACTTGTGCACATATCATACTTTCCTAAAACAACAGCAAATGTGTTCAAAAAACCAAACATGCACAAATAATAAAAAATATTGAATATAATGAACACCGTCGACACACGATCCGACCATGGATTGATGGATTGACTGTGTAAAGCAGTGACGGAGCTTGACCAAAAGTTTCGAGGGGGCGTAAAATGATGGGACCCAATTTTTTTTTCCTATCGTTATGTATCGGGTCGGGTTGGCTATTCGATTCAAGTCAGGTTAAATAATAATAGTTCCAAATAAAACAAAATGTATATTTACCAAACTACCCATCATTTATATACAAAGTTTATAAATATTTAGGATATACAATTTAGGAAAAATAATCGGGAGGGGGGGGGGGGGGGGAGGGCGATCTTATATAATTTTAAAATTTTCGGATGAAAAATCAGAACTTATACACTTCTAACCGAAACATTTGGGTGGGCGGGTGCACCCCCGGGCACCCACTATACTTCGCCAATGGTGTAAAGACTGTGAAGAAGTGATGATAGAAAACACATAGTCGATACACTATTGGTCACGTCAAGAGCTAAACGAGTTACGAAAAATTCAACAACAAAAAACCATGGTCAATATATGGTTTGATCGTACCATGTATGGGGAATTAAACAAGTTGAGGTTTGATTTATTAAGTCTACAAGGAACCTACATGTCATTGGTATACATCAATTTTAAGGTAAGTGATATGTTTTTAAGTTAAACCTAGGATCCTTTATAATTACTACAACTTTATTAGACTTATAGACATATCTTTCATAAACCAAACCAAAGTATTATAAATTATAAAATACTTTGATGTTTTGAAAGACTGTCTTCCAGCATGCATTAGAGCTCATTTTTGAGATAAGTGTAACAAGTTTTCACTTAAAAACACATGTAATACCAAAGGGGCAGTGCTTTAGCGGTATTCAGATGACTTTCTCTATAGGAGGTCACCAATTGAAGTCTCACTCACGGCAAAACATCATACGCGAGCCAGATGTTTTAGCACAGTGAGCCTTTGAGTGGTGGTTTCCCCTGGAATCGGTGACGAGTCGAGTCACCAATGTTGTTTGCTGTCACGGGGCCTTTTTATAGTTCTACTAGGATGGTCGGGCTATGTTGGACGTTAAAAAAAAAATCTAATATTTGAAACCATCTCCTAGAGAAGTGGTTAAGTTTGAAGTTTTCTAAGATGTCAACTCTCAATTAAATAGATTTGATTAAACTTAAGAAATCTTCAAATGTCAAAAAGGAAAGGTTGAAAAGGGATAGTCAATACACAATAACAATGTGGTATATGTCTTCTAGGGTTTATTAGCTTTTCGAAAACTTGGTATTTTCACATTCTTTAACTAACATTCGTTGCCAAACTTAAATCCTGCTCCCGTGCACTAAACTCGTGACTTCTACCACATAAAGTAATATCAAACTCATTAAACACCTTCCATTATAGAAGATATCATACATCAACAAACATAACATGCGTGAGGAGTTTTATTGTAATATTCTTCCCAAACCGAGAATTTGTAAAGGCGGTCATCTTAATTAGAGCAAAATAATTGGCAATCTCTCTACTAAATAGCATTTAGGGTGAAGATATTGATGATTATTACCAAGCTCGATGAGATAAAAATGATAATCACTAACTTAATAGTGTCACCTAGGCCATAGCCTAGTGGTAGAGGTGCTCAAAGGACCCTCTTGGTGCAGGTTCGATCCCAAAAAATGGGATATGGTGCAATTTAGGTGGTGTAGGGGTAGTGTAAGGTTTGCCGGTCCAAAAAAAAAAAAACCCTTAATAGTATGACATTGTAATTTGGTATTTATTTAATTAGATACAGTTTTAATAAAGACAAACTCATGCTGAAGACTGAGGGGCATAAGATGAATTAGTTAACATTCATGTGAACCACTATAAATCATTGTGCTGTTATGTTTACTGTTTATATTTTACGTATTGTTTTCCAACCAAAGTTCTTCACTGTTACTCTTTTGTAACAAATAAAGAGACGTATAAAAATTTTGTCGAGTACAATAAAACATACACCTCATCTAGGTTCTTACATTACAAACTCGCATACATGTAGCACATGCTCAATTGACATGTGTAAACGTATGGTAGACCTATTTGTGCTTCTTCACTTTCTCACACAACTTGAACCATGTGATAATAAAGATTAAGATGTGTCACAATGTTAACATAGTCGTTCAAATTATATGTCACCCTGTTCATATATAAATTATTTATAAAGATTATAGCATTAATTGTTTATAAAATTAAAAGAGTAGGACTAGCCGGCTAGATATTGTTATATTAACCCAATCTCTTTTTTCATTTCCATGTCGAAAAATTTATAGCGAATTTGGGTCAAATATCATACCAAATTAATATTGTTAACAATAAAATCGACTTTTTATGAGTTATTCATTAGAGGTACGCCCTGAGCGACTTTTTGACCCGTTAAAGATAAAAGATAAAACCCCACGTTTGACCCGTTAAAAATAAAAGAAAAACCCGAGTCAACCCATTTATAAATAAATGTGTCAAAATTAACTCCACTTGCCAATTGTGAAAACTAGTTTAGTTTCCTAGGACAGGACTTCATTAACTTATCAGACAAAAAAACAGTGTTTAGCTTTCAAATAAGTTTAACACGGATTGCATGGGTTTTGTAACAAAAGTGATGTAAACATACAAGTTATATGTACAATAAGAAACCTTCCTTAACCGTCGGACCGGCGTCAAATAAGACTTGCAAAAGAAGTTTCGAGTTGAACAGGCGGAAGATCCTGCTGATGCACTTTTTCACTGACACCATCACCATCCAAATCCCCCAAAATACTGTTTGCGGTTTCAGGACGTTCCTCAATCAATACGCCGCTTTCAACAATAGCGGGCCTAGCGGCATCATCACCATCCAAATCCACCAAAAGATTGTCTGTAGTTTTAGAACATTCTTCAATCAATACACCTTCATTGGTAGCAGACTTAGCGGCATCATCACCATCCAAATCCACCAAAAGATTGTTTGCGGTTTTAGATCTTTCCTCAATCAACATGCCTTCGTCAGTAGCGGGCCTAGCTGCATCATCGGTCAACAGGGCTTCAAGAGGGGACTTGAGACTACCATTATCAAAAGAAGCAAACTTCACTTCTAGAATAGGAGATTCAAAATCAACTCTAGATTCCGACACATCTTGAGGCTGATCAGGGAAATGTTTAAGAATGTCGGTTTTGTCAAAAGTCAATACTTTGACCGCTGTAATAGACTCTAGCTGAGCATCGGTTTCGTGAGGAGGAGACGATGGACAACTGACATTGCCGGTGGGACCCATAGCTTCTTCATCATCTACTTGCGATGTCGTTCCGTGTGAGTCAAAACTATTATCCGTAATATCTGACGAAACATCACATGAAGTCGGGCCCTCATCATTCTCCTCCCCCATAAACTCGGGTGCGGTTGCTTTCAGAGACTCAGAAGAAACCGAAGCCTCCTCCTCACCGTCAGTATTTGATACACGAGTTGTATCTATAGATTCAACTATACAACTATCATTCGGTTTGGTAAAAGATGAGAATCCAGCTAGTGCTGCAGCCAAAGCATCACCAATCGAAACGGTTTTCTTCGGTTTTTCCTTCTTTGGCGATTCTAAAACATCATTCACTTCCAGTTTTTCATCAGTAGCCACAGATTTATCCTCGGGTGGATTGTGGGTCCCAGTTAAGAAAGATTCTGTCTTTTCTAATTCGGGTTCACCACAAGATTTCGACCCGTTTCCATCGTTGCTTATTGATCTGGGCTCGGGTTCAAGTCTTGAAAAAGACGGTGACACTGGACACCTCACAAGTAATTCAACCTGCTGCTCGACACGTTGGAGTCTCGCCTCCATGTTGTTTATCGGTTTCAACATGTTCTCTTCAAACCTCATGCAGATATCTTCGATTCTACTCACCCGTTCAACAAGTTGTTCCAATAAAATTTCGGATCGGTTATACGATAACTCATTTCTCGCTGTCCAGTCACTTACTTTATCTTCATTAGGTGTTGAAACTGCTAATTGGGATTGAGTTAACTCAGCTTTGGCCTCACTCGGTTTACACGACGTCTCATCTTGCTGATAAACATGATTAATGGGATAATTTGAAGTGGCGGGTCCTACAGGATTGGAACTATTTTGATCTTGTAACTGGGCGGATCTAGATTTGGTTAGCCCTAGAAGAGTGGGAACTAGCATAGTCATAAGTGAACTATTGGCTGAGGTTTCTGCGTTAACTGTCTGATTCTCGGAGTCGTCTGAATCAATCGGGTCAGCAAACACGTACACTTCGTCAACGTATACGCAGCCTTTAGTTTGAAGTGATAGCAAGCGAATAGTGAGTGACATGCAAGGCTCTGAATCATTGATTTCTGCTGTAGCCTCATAGAAATCCTGTAAGAATGATATATCAATATTTAACCAACATTATCTATAATCTAGGATTTAGAATATTGTTATCTAAAATAATCAGCGTGTGTGCATACAGTCTATAAAGATACGACTAATAAATTCTTCATCAGATTCAAAATTCAGATTTGAGCTTGAGTTGAAACCTACAATGGACTAATGAATTATCTCCTATGTGATGAAGGATCTATATATTTTAAAGAGTAAAATGCCATTTTCGTCCTTGAGGTTTAGCCAGTTTTGCGACTTTCGTCCAAAGGTTTGTTTTTTTTCGCATCTGGATCCAAAAGGTTTAAAATCTTGCCATTTTCATCCGGCTCGTTAACTCCATCCATTTTTCTCAGTTATATCAGGGGTATTTCCATCTTTTTTGTTAACTTAAATTCGGTCTTTCTTTTCAGAGGTATTCGGTATTTTTACATTAAATGAAAAAGACCGAATTGCCCTTTAAGTTAACAAAAAAAAAAAAAACGGAAATACCCCTGACTTAACGGAGAAAAATGGATGGAGTTAACGAGCCGGATGAAAATGACAAAATTTTAAACCTTTTGGGTCCAGATGCGGAAAAACTAACCTTTGGACGAACGTCGCAAAACTGGCCAAACCTCAAGGACGAAAATGGCATTTTATTCTATTTTCTATAACACTTTAAATTTAACCTGGTGGTTTCGGCTATTGTTTGAACTCTGGTCTAGACCAACAGGGAGTTTGACCTCAACCCAATCATCTTCATTGGTGCCAATTTTATTCTCACCGGCCACTCTAGCTTTTGGTAATATGTCAGTATGCCCCTCTGAGTTTACGGAAATAGCTTCCTTGACATCAGATGCAGGGAATGAATTGTCCTCTACGGATGCAGCACTACAACGGACAGTACATAGGTACTCATTGTCACTATGCAAAGCAGGTGCATAATATATTTCATATACACGTGCTGTACTTCTGACATACACTTGACGGATCTCGTGCTTTTGAGTAAAATTTACTGCAAAAAGTTGAAAAATGTCAAACCAATCGATGAAGGGCTTTTGAATAATTGCGACCTATTGTACAAAAACAAATGATCAACAGTATATCAGAAAGAACAACAGGATAAATCCAGCACCTAAACTCTAGTTGCTTCTGAAGCTTCATATGACTCTTTTTTTTTCTGCAGATTGGCTTACTAGAATCTTAAGTTAACTTGATCTGTGGTTAACAAATGAAGATGATAACCAAATGAAGGATGTGCACATAAAGCAATGTGTGGCTATGCTGCCTATGGACACTTTATTAATAAACTACAATTTTTATTGTTATCCGCTTGAAATTATTTAATCACAAGAAATATGAAGATCAACAAAAGATAGAAAACTCACGCTTGATCTCACAAGGTTCAAGCTAATTTCTGACAATATGTTGACGATTTTCATATTAAACTATTCACATAACTTCAATCCTACATAACACTGTACACCATTTCACTATAAGCACATCGAAATACACCTACACACACGAATTTGGAACCTGAAAATACAAAATGTCTAAATTTCATCATATATTCATATACACAAACCTTAATAAGCTATGATAACGCGCATCTGCCAAATCAAAATCAATCAATCAGTCGACTAATTAACAACAGAAAACAAATATTAATGGAATAGAAAACTCACGATTGATCTCGCAAGGTTCAAGCTAATTTATAACAATATGTTGATTTTCATATTAAACTACTCACATAACTTTAATCCTACATAACACTGTGCACAATTTCACTGAATTTGAAACCGAAAATACATGTATATCTATATATCTATCTATTTTTCAACATATATAGAAAGCTAAAGATAATACGCATCTGACGAATGAAAATCGATCGATCGACTAATTAATTAACAACAGAAAACAGATAATAATCGGATAGAAAACTCACGTTTGATCTCGCACGGTTGAGAATCGGAAGAAGGAGGAGGTAGGAGAAGGAGTGGCGGTTTCCGAGGAGTGGATTCCGATTCGATAGGAAAATCGAAGGTCTCGAACGTGAGGACGGAGTCGAGAGAGCCACGTGACACTGTCCAGGTGGTCTTGGAGGTCCATGGAGTTGTCATAGTGGTTGTAGGGTGGCAGTTATGGTGATTGTGGTTGGTGTTTTGGATCTTGTGACGGTGGTGATCGGAGAACTTGTTAAGTGGTCCGTTGGCTAATATGGAAGCCTGGATTTCTTATGATTTGTTGGAAAACTAGGTGATGCCCCGCCCGCGTTGCGGGGCGATAACCGAATAATTTTTAACCAATTAGAAAAAAACAGTACTATAGTTTTGCTTGAAAAAAAAGTAAAAAAAGTGTTAGGCAGCTCCTTGATACGATTTTTAGCTAGGGCAAAGTCATATTTTTTATTTTTACTTGGGGGAAAATCAATTTTTTTTTCCCGAGGGTAAAATCCTAATTTTTAGCTAGGGGAAAACCATATTTTTATTTTGCATTGGGGGAAAAAACGTAATTTTGAATTGAGGGTGATATCATAATTTTGAACCGAGGGGAAAATCGTAAATTTTAGCTGGGGGCAAAAGCGTAATTTTATTTTGAACTGGGGGGCAAAGACGTAATTTTAAACTGGGGGCAAAACCGTAATTTTAAAGTGGGTATAAAATAATAAACTGGTGTAAAATCGTAATTTTGAGCCTGGTGGAAAACATATTTTTATTTTGAACTGGGGCGAAAACGTAATTTTAAAGTGGGTAGAAACTAATAAACTGGTTGGTCCAATGGGTATCGCTCGCCCCCCATTTGAACCAATGATAGGGAACACTATTCCGGGGCAAAAACGTAATTTTAAAGTGTCTATAAAATAATAAACTGGTTGGTCCAATGGGGGAGGACTGGCCGCCCATTTGAACCAATGGCAGAGAGATACTATTCCCTACCATATTCTTTGTATTTGTATGTGTTGAAAATGAAAATTAAGTTTAAAAGTTATTAAAAAAAATTGGGGCAGCCGTCCTTTTAAACGAATAGGGTGGCAGAACTATTGCCCCCATATGTTTTGTATATGTAGGATAATTACTTTTGGTCATTTTCTCACCTCAATTTAAAAATGAAACTTTTTGTTAGCATACGCGGTTTCATTTTTGTTGCTATTTTCGTTTGATTGGAAAACTGGGTTAAGATTTTTTTTTTTGTTAGTTTCTTTCTTTTTTGTCGTTTTCCTCGTTTAAATGAAGTGTATAATTATCATTTTATGCCATAATATATTTTAATTCAACTAGGAAAACGACAAAAAGAGAGAAGTTAATAGGAAAATTATAACCCAGTTTGCCAATTAGATGAAAATCGTAACGAAAATGAAACCTTATAAACCCAGACAGTGACGGAACTAGAACATTAACTCAGGGGTATCCCAAATTTTTTTTAACCATGCAATCATACAATATTAAAAAAACAACAATAAAAAAATAAAGTAAAAAAATTCTTTTCGACCGCACAAACCGTAGCATTGTTAAAAAATTCCGGGCCGATGCGATTGCGTAAATACGTCTTTGACAAGCTTCAATTTCGAATTTTATTTTAGTTATTTGGGCTAATCTAATGTGCTATTATTTAGTTATTTGGGCTAATTATTTGGGTTTGTATCATCATCACCAACTGAGCTTATTATTGGTTTGTAAAAAAAATTTTGAGGGGTGTCCTCGTAGTTGTTTAGAGTTGTCCTTAGTATAAAAATCGAAAAAATTTTTTTACACTACCGGAAAAAGTTGAGTCGTAGCCCGTGCTACGCCTGGACCTTCTTTAGGTCCGCCCCTTAACCCAGATAAAAAAAAAATGATTTTTGATTTGAAATAGTAGAATTGGTCTAAACCCAAAGACCACTTTGGCATTTTACTCTGAGTTTAATAAACGAATAACAGAAAATGAATTAAGTTGTATGGATGCTTGATCTAAGAAAATGAAAAGTAAAGTAAGAATGTTAAAATAAAACAGTGTTGTAAAAATCGCGACTAATCGTTAGTCGGCTAGTTGTCAGGATCCGCCTAAATACAAAACTTTTTTTGCGAGTTCTGAAAGGTTCTGGAACACTAAAGATGCGTCTAGGGCTGCCCAAAAGTTTCCAGAACAACCTACAAGTTGCTGGAACATCTTGGCACCATCAGAAGACTCTAGATCAGCCAAGAACACTCTAGAATCACCATGAAAACTCTTAGAAATGCTAGATATTTTGTAAGAATGATCTGAAAATTAGCTCTAAAATATCAAAAATATTTATGTATGGTTTATACTTAGAATATTCTAGATCATGAATGATCTAGAATACTTAGCCACTAGTATAAATATGTAGTGAAGCCAAGGTCTCATTTGGAGATCACCCAACATCATAGCAAGTTTATATACTTGTACTTGTAACCTACTCTTGTAAACTCTCTTGTAATCAATACTATGTTTATTTGAAAGCAACACTTGTAATCATCACTTGATCTCTACAAAACCTTATCATCGTTGGGCACAAAAGCTTAACTTAGATCGAGTCTAAGTCGCTACACGTGAGTCAGAAGTAACTCCGTGACATAGTACGGAGTAATTTTTCGTTAGTCAGTCCATTAATCGCTAGTCGGCCTCGCCGGACCTAGTCGAGCAGCAAAAAATGGTTGATTCCGGCCAAATTCCGGCAAAAAACCTGTATATTTCGGCCAAATCCTCTAAATTCCTGCCAATTTCCAACCAATACATGTGAATTCCAACAATTAATCTTGTATACTTAAAAATATGAGTTGAGTAAGAGTTAAAACCTAACTACTTAAAATATTGACCTATAAAAATGTGTATATGTATACATAAAACTGAAAATTACATATAAAAAACGTGATCCGATTAATCTCGATTAATCCTGAGTAGTCGCTAGTTCTTACCTCACCGACCGACTAGGAAGTTCACCAACCTTGAAATAAAGTAAAGATTTTATTGAAAAGTAAAGTAAGAATTTTAAAATAAAGTAAAGATCTAATGTATAAAAAATTATTTTCTTTCAAGCCTTTCCAATTTGAAATGATTTAAAATCAAGGAATAAGGTTGCATTTCTTTAAAAAAATTTTTGTGTAAGAACGTTAAATAAATGGGGTTATGAGGAGGGATGAGTGCGGGTGTGTTTTTAGGCTGGTTGTTACTGTGAGAGGGGCAAAGCCGGGGGTATGTGCTTGGATGGTCATGCTCTTTAGACCTACTATTGTTGTTGCTCGTACTGTAATCGGGGTTGGTAATCCTACTAGTCTTTAAAAATGTGAACTGAAGCACTTTAATCAAGTGGTTCTAGAAAAAAAAAGTAGTTGGTAATCCTACGTTTGACTTTAGAAAACGAAGGCTTTTCAAAGCTATTATTCGAGTAGCAATTTGGAGCATTTGGTCCGTTAGAACTAGGGGTGTAAACAAGCCCATAGGCTCGAGAGCTACTCGTGATCGGCTCGGTTAAAAGCTCGAACGAGTCGAGCCTTAACGAGCCCGAGCCTGAAATAGAGCTCATTTAGTTATCGAGCCCGAGCTCGAGCCTGAAATACAAAGCTCGTTTAGGCTCGCGAGCCCAAACGAGCCTAAACAGAATTTTAGTTTTTTTATATATATAATATAATTATAATGATAAAGTCACATACACATAAAATCCACTTAAAATCGACAAATATCAGAGTCGGCAGTAGCGAGCTCAGAATCGAACACATAAAAATCGAGAAATAGATTGTCTTCGGCTATTTAGACATCGACTAAACCAGAGTGATTCGAGTATTCCTAGGGACTTTTTGTACACACTTTGACCTTCAGGACTGTGCGTTCGCCTCGAATCTGGGCGATCGGCACACATTCTTCCAGTCATATTGTGACTTCAAGTCGTTGGAGTCCGTCGAGACTTTGGTGAGAGTTTTGTAAAACAAAATTGGGCGGAATAAGTCGTCAAGGTTCGGGTTTCACCCCTAACTTAATAACTTCGTTCCTGTTTTGATAAAATAAAGGAGAATTATGCGTCAAAGTATGGATTTCACCCCTGATTCAACGCAAATTCTCGTGTTTATAGATAAAAATGCGGGTCGAACAAGCATTTTAGTCGAGAGTTTGTGGTTTTCACACCTAATCTCGGCCTAATCGCTTGTTCATTTTTTGAAAACTAAAGTGCAGTGATAGTGTAGCGTAGGCGACAATAGCGAGAAATAACAGGTAAGCTCGTACATAATCCCTGCAGGATATGCACTAGTCGGTCTGTTGGTTCCTAACTATAGACTAGGTCATTTCTAAGACATCGACCCGGACTAGGTCGAGTCTTGCCTAATTCCCAATAGTTATGGCTCTGATACAAATCTGTCACATCCCAACCGATGGCGGAAACATCGGGGCGTGGCACTGAGCGAAACAGATTGTCTAGAAGTTTCCATAACAACTATAATTACCAATTAATTAAAGCAACACGTCCCATATCATGTCATAAAAGATAACATAATTATTACAGACAAGATATAGTCAAATTGTTCTGTTTTGACAACTCTGATTTCAAAATACAGACAATTGTTTATTTGTTTCTAGACCTTTCCTAGCCTCGATTTCACAGCAAGCTAAGCAAATAAGCATCCTAAGCACCTGTCACATACGTTAAAGTAAAAGTCAATACACATAGTGTAAAGGTGAGCATACAAGTGTAATAGATATAATAGAGTTCGAAATCGTTACGCATAACCAGCACGTACACAGTGTAAAATGAGGCATGTTAGTTATCGACATGAACCTATCGATACCAATGACTGCGGGTTCACTGCCCAAGACAGTTCGTAATACATACTCACCACTGTGAGCCATGTAACAAATTGTCCTTAACAACCCCTGAGTGAACAGGTGCTGAGTCCAAACAAATAGTACTATCGTTGCTAAGGCAGGTAGACAGCATTCCATGTGTAAACATAACAAACAAGCATTCATTAAGTCACGTATAACATGCGATAATCGGTTAGCGTTTAAAGTATTACGTAGTGTGTTCGATGTGATTTAGAATAAGTAACGTATGTAACACCCAAAAGTGCGTAAAGCAAAAAGGGATCAAGTATACTCACAGCAATTGATGGATTGAAGGGAGCGCTTAGAGTGAGATTAGCCTGATCAGAACGATAGCATAACGATAAGCGATTCGTAAAACAGAGTGAAGTGTCAGTGGATCGGATGGTACTCCGATCGGATGGCAATCCGATCGGGTAGCCAGTCGATCGGGTGACAATCCGCTCGGATGGTCATCCGATCAGGTGACCTTTCGAGTGGATTGTTTCTTTCTTTGGGAAGGATGTGTTTGTGTATGATGGCTTGACTTTTGAAGTTTTTGTTGTAGCATTTGGAAAACAGAGAAGTATCTCTACCTTCCAGGTCAGTCGATCGGACGGTACTCTGATCGAACAGCAATCCGATTGGCGAGTCTTCTCAAGTTGAGAACAAATTCACAGCAGGACGATCACTCGATCAGATGGCAATCCGATCAGGTGGCAACCCTTGCGCTTTGAACATGTTGGAATTCGTTTAAGTATTTTGAAGTTTCAAAACATCACATGGTCGGATGGTCGGTCGATCGGGTAGCAACCCGATCGGACGACGATCCGTTCGATGTTCCAAAACTCTTGAAGTTTGGAATAAAAGTTAAGTGTGGGGCCAAAGTGCAAGCCGATCGGGTGGTAACCCGATCGGGTGACAATCCGATCGGACAGTAGTCCAATCGGGCGACACTCCAACCTGGTGGACCTGATCGTCTTCTTCCTTGGTCGTTTCGATAGTTTGTCATTTTATCGAGATGATTTGATAACGTATTAGACAACAGAAACCTCGTCACGACTTCGTAACCTGATCGGACAGGAATCACCCAAATCCGACCCGTTAACTGTTCGAGACGGTGTTCCATGTTTAACCCGAAATCGGTAATCTCGTGGATAGAATCCAGATCTCGAACCAACACATCAACAAGAAAGAGTAGAAGGTTAGAACAAGCTCAGATTCTATCGGTTTTGAGTGCATTGAGTGTAAAAGAGTTGAAAGAAAGTTGGAAAACCATCTCTCAATCCTTTTCACCTTGATTATGTTCAGATCTATGAAAGATCTTTGTATATTTATGTGGAAATCGTTCAGATCTAAGTTGTTCTTGGAGGATTGAAGCCAAATCATGAAGTTCATATGAATCAACATGATGACATCATCCTAGAACACTTCAAATCTAGTGATTTTACGGTTAGAAGTTAAGATTCAAAAGATAGAAAGGTGTAGGATTGCGTGCAGATCAAGAAAGTACAAGATTTAGGTAGAAAACTTACAAGAATCGTGAGAAATCTAAAGAAAAGTGGGCAAGAACGCTGGTCGGACGAGAGGTGCCGAAAATGGTAAGTTTGTGATGTTGACAGGGGGTATTTATAGGCTTATCATAAAAGGAAAGGGGGAGGAAAGGCTGGTCGATCGGGTGGTAACCCGATCGGGTGACTGCTCGATCGGGTGGCAGCTCGATCGGCTGGCCACTCGATTGGAGGGCACGGCGCGATGAGTTTTGCTGTTTCGATTGCGATTGCGAGCGTTGCGATGCGATAGAGTTTCCTAGTCAAATTACTTTTAATCCCAACTACTATATCAACATACAATCATCCTTATTTCATATTCGTTTAGCGTTTGCGATTGAGTTTCAATTGCGTTTCGATTAATCACCACACATAACATAATTAAACATGCACAAGTAACACATAAGGCACACACACACATAGAACAATATCCAGAACGCGTAATTCGAGTTGCGAGTGCGATTGCGATAGCGATAAATCGATAAAACATGCGATAAACATCGAATAAACCTCGGTTATTAATAAGTACTCCATATAATACAACTAACATAAGGCATAAAATAGACTAACTACAAGTCAAAGAAGTCAAAACAAGAGTTGAGCAAGGAGTGACATATCACAATTAGCAATCTTGTCTCCCTTTGACTTAAATCTTGAGTTTGACTTTGACTTTCGAAACACGAGGTGTTACAGACTCACCTAGTTGAGGGAATTTCGTCCCGAAATTAGGCCAAAGCCGTAACGAACAATTGCGGATACTTTGTCTTCATGTCGCTTTCGAGTTCCCAAGTGAACTTTGCGCCTCGTTTACCTTCCCATCGGACTTTCACAATAGGAATGCGCGAGCGTCTGAGCTGCTTGGTTTGGCGATCCATGATTTCGACAGGCTTCTCCACAAAGTGTAGTGTTTCATTTATTTGGAGATCATCAAAGGGTACAATTAAATCATGCTCAGCCAGGCACTTTCGGAGGTTCGAAACATGGAAAGTCGGGTGAACGTTACTAAGTTCCTCCGGTAGTTCGAGTCTGTAGGCGACTTTTCCGATCCTTTCTAGAATCTTAAAAGGTCCAACATATCGAGGCGCTAGTTTCCCTTTCTTGCCGAATCTGACCACACCCTTCCAAGGTGATACCTTTAGGAGTACGTAGTTGCCAACGTCAAATTCAAGGGGCTTGCGTGGTCTATCGGAGTAACTTTTCTGTCGACTCCGAGCTTTTAGCAGATTGTCTCGAATTTGGAGGACTTTGTCAGTCGTTTCTTGCAATAGCTCAGGACCGGTTAATTGCGAGTGCCCGATCTCGTGCCATACATTAGGCGATCGACATTTTCTTCCGTATAAAGCCTCAAACGGTGCCATTTGAATGCTGGAATGATAACTGTTATTATACGAGAATTCGACTAACGGCAGGTAAGCGTCCCAATTACCACCGAAATCTATGACACACGAACGGAGCATGTCTTCAAGAGTACGGATCGTTCTTTCAGTCCGACCGTCGGTTTGAGGGTGGAATGCGGTACTTAGATTAAGCGTAGTACCGAGAGCCGCTTGAAACGTTTCCCACAGTCGCGAGGTAAACTGAGCATCACGGTCAGAGATGATGTCGCGAGGCGTCCCATGTCGACAAATGATCTCATCGGTGTAGATTCGGGCTAATCGTTCTATCTTGTAGTCTTCCCGTATTGGCAAGAAATGAGCTGATTTGGTCAAACGGTCAACAACAACCCAGATGCTGTCGTGACCTGATGGCGTGCGCGGGAGTTTCGTTATGAAGTCCATAGCTATATTCTCCCACTTCCACATAGGGATCGGGGGTTATTCGAGTAAGCCAGAGGGTCTTTGGTGTTCAGTCTTGACTTTCGAGGAAGTCAGGCACTTCCCAACGTAGAGAGCGATATCCCTCTTCATGCCCGGCCACCAGTACTTGTAGCGAAGGTCCTGGTACATTTTTTTGGCACCGGGATGAATAGAGTACCGAGATTTGTGAGCTTCGTCCATCAAAATCTGTCGCAAATTGGTCCGCTTAGGGATCCAAATTTGGTCCAGAAAGTGGAATATCCCATTCGACTTATTCACAAGCTGGGCTCCATCATGATAGATTCTTTCCTTCTTCAGGGTGCGCTCATTAAAACAAGCATGCTGGGCTTCACGGATGAGGGTTTCGAGATCGTATTGGGCTTGGATATCAAGAATGCTGAGTAGATAGCTCCGTCTACTGAGGGCGTCGGCAACGACATTTGCTTTGCCTGGGTGATAACGAATCTCACAGTCGTAATCGTTGAGAAGTTCTACCCATCGGCGTTGATGCATATTAAGTTCTTTCTGATCAAAGATATGTTGTAGTCTCCTATGATCGGTGAAGATCGTACACTTGGTACCATACAGGTAGTGTCGCCAAATGTTTAATGCAAAAACAACTGCGCCTAGCTCGAGATCATGGGTTGTATAGTTCTTCTCGTGGATTTTGAGCTGACAAGATGCGTAAGCAATTACCTTGTCCCGTTGCATGAGGACACAACCAAGACCAAGGTTAGAGGCATCACAGTAGACAATAAAGTCGTCGTTTCCGTCAGGTAAAGTGAGAACGGGAGCATTGCAAAGCATGTGCTTGAGGGTTTGGAAGGCAGACTCGTGTTCAGTTCCCCAAATAAAAGGCTTGTCTTTATGCATGAGAGCGGTAAGCGGCACAACGATTTTTGAGAATCTTTCGATAAATCGACGATAATAGCCCGCTAGTCCGAGAAAAGAACGAACTTCAGAAGGGTTCTTAGGTGTAATCCAACTCTTAACTGCTTCAATCTTCGCAGGTTCGACGTGAATACCTTGACTATTGACAATATGACCGAGGAATTGAACCTCCTCAAGCCAAAATTCGCACTTGGAGAACTTGGCATAGAGTCGATTCCCTTGGAGTAGCTCGAGAACCAAACGTAGATGCTGCGCGTGTTCGGCTTTCGACTTGGAATAGATCAAGACATCATCGATGAACACGATGACGAAGCGGTCGAGATAAGGTTTACACACGTGATTTGTAACACCTCGAAAATTCACGTCCTATAATAAGTTGACACGTGTCACATGTTTGAACGTGTGAAAGAATGTTCTGAAAGGACTAAAGTTGACAATCATGAAAAGTATGTGAATATACGAGTTCTAAATGTCAACAGTGAATAAATATATTGTATATTAACCCTACATGATGCTCATACCTTCAAACGAATAAATCAAGGATCATACGAAGCTAAAAGTGAGAGATTTCAAACTACAGGGGTTAAATGTGTCAACATGTTTAAGATATACCTCTGAGTGACCTTTTGACAAACCCGAAGCTTTGTAACGGTTAATTATGCTCACTAGAATGCACGATATAAATTTCATAAAGTTTCGTTATCGTATGAACAAGTTGTGATCAAATTCGTTTACAAGGGGTTAAAGCGTCTACGTTGAAAGTTAGGACTTTTCGGGTAACAATAAAGTTAACCGAGGACTTAACAAAGTGGGTAAATATCTTGAAGCCCTTATATGTCAAATTAGAGGGTTCAAATTGCAAGAAATAGGTCAGTTGACCTTTCGGAAGGGCCAAGAGGTGAGATGCAACAAATTGAAAATGTTTTTGGCTGATCAGAGGTCCCAAGCGGGCCGCTTAAGATCCGTTAACATCTTACGCGGGCCGCGTTAACCGCCCAGTTACAGGAACATCAGTCAGCAGCCATATTTCGCGCATGAACCGACTTTAAACGATTTTCCACATCTTTCTTGACCCCTAAACAACCCCTAAACACTAGGGACACTTGTGGGAATGTTGTGGTCAGTTGATAGACTTAGATGTCAACATTTTGTGGTGTTGAAATCACTATAAAAGGCCCTCATGTGCAATAACTTTGATCACACCTTCATCTGAAATTGTGGAGCATTTCTGGAGCACAAGACCTCTCCCAAGTGATCTCTGGTCGTTCATAGGACTCTTGTAAGTTTGCCCAACCTTTCTTGGTTAAGTTTTAGCTTAGTTTTAGCTTAAAAGTCAAACCGTCGTAATTAACGGTTGACTTTAAGATTAATCATTAATGGTCCAGTGATTAGTCGAATCAAAAGTAGATATAAGTTGGTAATTATGTGGGTAATAAACCCTTAAGAGGGTTCCCCCTGATTCCCATTCTAACTAGGTCAAATGTCGGGTCAAACTTACTACTAAAAAGTCAACAGAATGTGTATTTTCTAATTTATGCATAATTAGCAATGAAGAACACATACAACCTGTTTGATCATTAATATAACTTGCTAATTAGTGTAAGAACATGTCTAAACATGTTCAACCCGACAATTTTATGTTTAGACCCGGTTCGGAACCGAAAGTCGCAAAACTTTGACTTTTGCTTTGACTTCAGTTCTGACCAGTTATGGTATGTTTTAGAAATACCTTAGAGCTTAATTTGGACCAGGTTACATGCTAGTATAACCCTCTGTGATTATACACCATGGTTCATTAGTTAACCAATTAATACGCATGATTCCGTTAATTGCCTATATGCTGACCATTATGCCCTTTTCACCTTAAAACGTGATTTTTGAAAATGTAAAAGTGTAGAAACCTTAGTTACTGATATATAAACTTGTATGCAAAGTTTGACATCAGTTTGAGGTGTAGAATGAGAGTTATGCTCATTAGCGTAATTAAGAAGCTTTATGTTACTTAAACGGCGTAATTAGCGTATAGCCTATTTAAACATACTTTTTGATACCAAATCTTTTACCCAATGATGTAATATATTATTTTGGGATTTTTAAAGATTTTTAATTAATTTTAGGCTGAGCATAACTAATAGTCGTAGGCTTAATCCGGTAATTGTCAGTTTTGCCCTTACGGGTCATAAAATGAGTTTTACATATCTAATCGACTCCAAACCTTTTGCTACTGATCTTAAATGATAAATAAATTATTTTAAGCCTTCTGGAATAATAAAAATATCAGTTTTACATATAGAACCCGGAAACGGCTTCTAATCCCCTTTTAAGCGTTTTTAACGCATAGTATGTACTGAGATTATTTTAAACATACAAGGGTTGATATCTACTGATATTTGAGGCAAATTATAATATTTTAACAGTAAGCAAAGGTTGATAAACTCAGACTTCAGTTTTGAGCTTTACGGCTTATGTGAAATTACCAAAATGCCCCTACGGTGCATAGTTTGGTTATAATTGATAAATTTCACATATATACTTTACCCTACTGTTATAACTTAGTAAACTAAGTATTTTTGCTGATTATATCAGACCTGTAACTCAGGTTAAATACTTAGACTCTTTTATAACCTTGAAAATGACCAAACTACCCCTACGAGGCATAGTTTGTGTTTAAATTCGTTTCGGGCATAATAAAAGACATCCTACTGATGTCACAACATATTTGAGGCATATTAACTTAGGAAACCTGTATATGGCTCTCATGAATACCCGTTACGCTTATTGCGCGTACGGTTCGGCTTATGTGACTAGATTACATAAATTAGCCGAAACGAGTCAAACCTTATCGGTTTTATCTCAAAATCCAGAATGTGTATGAAATACCCATATTAAGAAAGTCTCCGAACTTGTTGGGTCTAAATCACATTCTATTCCGGTCTTCGCCTAATCGTGCGTTTGAACCGTATAATTAACCGGTCTAAGCTTAGGCTTAATTAAAGACCCGTTAGCATTCTAATTGGTTATTTATACCATCATTCAAGACTAGAGCCTTCTGGTAAATTGTACCTACGCTTACTTAAGTGAATACAGCTGAGTTATTATAATTCTTGCTATTTAAGACAGGAGCTAGCTCAGGTAAATACTCTTAACTTATTTTCCCTATTACGGGCTTGGGATACGGTAATATAAATACCGCATGGTCAGGTATGGGATTCAAAGACCAATAAGTCGGGAAATCCAAATAACCTGTTTTAATTCGTATTGCTTGACTGAAACATTGGGGATTAATGCGACCGTGTCCTGGATATCCTTGACTCATTAATTGCAATGGCCACGACCTAAGCACGGGGTGTAGGCATACACCTGACAGATGCAATATGCTTATTAATTAATTATACCCAATAAGGGATTCCCAATAAGGGAATAGTGGTGTGTCGGTTAATCATGAACCGGCATAGAACCGGGCCCCGTATGTAGAGCAAGTTATGTAAAACTGATAACATGAGATATAGTTTGTTCCAAGTATAAAAGATTAATTTTGCCTCTGTGCATTTTAATCAAATTATAAAAGATTAATTTTGCCTCTGTGCATTTTAATCAAAGTGTCAAAATATTTTGTGCCTGGTGCATCTAAATCAATTTTCTTAAACTCTTTTCAAATGAGTCAGTTGAGTGTATTTACCAGTGAAAACTGACGTATTTTCAAAAGTCTAAGTGACAGGTACAAGTACGTAATAGGCTGGAAGCTGCTCAGGACGTTAATAAAGAATATTGCAAGTTCTCGGCGTCTAAAGTCTGTTGAACAATATTTATGTTTTAAGATCTGCCTGTGGATCCTTTACTTTCCGTTGTAATACTTGATATTACTTTATATTCAGATTGTAATATATTTACCTTTTTCTTCCGCTGTGCATTTATATATTGTGTTGTTTGACTATGATGATATCAACTACGTCACGATACTCCCCACCGGGCCCACCGGTGACACGTGGAAAGTAGGGGTGTGACAGGTAATAGCCCGCTAGTCCGAGAAAAGAACGGACTTCAGAAGGGTTCTTAGGTGTAATCCAACTCTTAACTGCTTCAATCTTCGCAGGTTCGCCGTGAATACCTTGACTATTGACAATATGACCGAGGAATTGAACCTCCTCAAGCCAAAATTCGCACTTGGAGAACTTGGCATAGAGTCGATTCCCTTGGAGTAGCTCGAGAACCAAACGTAGATGCTGCGCGTGTTCGGCTTTCGACTTGGAATAGATCAAGACATCATCGATGAACACGATGACGAAGCGGTCGAGATAAGGTTTACACACGTGATTCATCAGATCCATGAAAACCGCGGGTGCGTTGGTTAAACCAAAAGGCATAACAACGAACTCATAGTGACCGTATCGAGTGCGAAAAGCGGTTTTGGGTATATCTTCCTCTTGAATGCGTAACTGGTGATAGCCTGAGCGTAAATCGATCTTGGAGAAACATGCAACACCTTGTAGCTGATCAAACAAATCGTCGATGCAAGGCAGGGGATAGCGATTCTTGATTGTCAATTTATTCAATTCCCGATAGTCGATGCACATCCGAAACGACCCATCCTTCTTTTTGACGAAAAGGACTAGTGCGCCCCATGGAGAGGTGCTCGGGCGAATGAAGCCTTTATCAAGTAATTCCTGGAGTTGACTCGAGAGTTCACGCGTGAGTCGGTAAGGAGCTCTAGCAATAGGGTTTGCTCCAGGGATGAGGTCGATGCGAAAGTCGATATCACGACTTGGCGGTAGTCCGGGAAGATCCTCAGGAAAAACGTTAGGAAATTCTCGAACCACTGGAACATCGTTTACACCTGGTCTTCCTTTCTTTTCCTTCTCCGCTACTACAATGTTAGCCAAGAAAGCTCTGTATTCCTTGCGGAGATACTTGCTAGCTTGGACACACGACATGAGCTTGAGACCTTTCGAAGGAGTTTCACCATAAACACACAATATATCACCGTTAGCGAGCGCGAATCGAATCATCTTATCAAAGCACACAACTTCAGCATGGTTTTCACGAAGAAAATCCATGCCTACTATGATGTCAAAACTTCCGAGCTGCATCGGGATGAGATCAATTGGGAAAATGTGATTGTTGAGCTCAAGAGTACAATCATGAAGAACAGAATTGACGGCGACAGTTCTTCCGGTGGAGACTTCGACATCGAACGTCGAGGGGAGATGGGAGCGCTTACGATTAAGGAGCATCTCGAATTCAAACGACACAAAACAGTTATCGGCTCCAGTATCAAACTAACACGAAGCATAAATACCGTTCACGAGAAACGTACCATTAACCACATTGTTGTCGGCCTGGGTTTGGCGCGGATTGATGTTGAAGGTTCTGACGCATGCGGCTTATTGCTGTTGCTGTTGAGGCTGATGCTGCTGCTGTTGCTGAGGCTGCTGCTGGGGCTCTTGTTTCACAACCCTGTTCGGGCACATGTTCGCGAAATGGTTGGGATCACCACACGCGAAGCAGACTCTGGCGTTGATCGCGGGTGCCTAAGCCGCTTGTTGGCCTTGAGGAGCTGGAAGCAGAGCTTAATGAGCAGTGGTTTGAGCTGGTGCTTGGCGGGGACCAGTACGACAATTAGCAGTGAAGTGGCCGTACATATTGCAGTGCACGCAAAATCGGCAGGCGATACCCACCGGGTGATGATAAGTACATGTTGGGCAGGCAGAGTGGGGACCAGTGTATGCACGCTTTGCAGGTGGTGCATAGATAACTGGAGCTGATCGATGCTGAGATTGCTGCTGAGCCGGCGCGGTTGAAGTGGAGCAGCAGTGGTAGTGACAGTGTGACAACCCTCATAAAACCAGGTATCCGTACAATTAATTAATATTAATTAAGTGCTTATTGACTGTTCTGAATTACTTAACTGCTTTCTGATTACTGCGTCATACTTACATGTGCATCACATATTACATAATGTCACCTCATTATCACATACAAACTACATTGACATACTTGATGCACAAAGCACAGTTAGTACAGTTAACGGATAGAACGGGAATATGCTGACAGGGTTCAGTACCTAGACATACAGTGTTTTGAGACCCAGTATGGGCCAGGGACAAGGTACTACACTAGTATGGTGTGTAGGGAAGTGAGGACCATATAACTGCGTCACTAGCTGATAGTTTGAGTGCCGGAAAAGTGCCTAAAACTCACTTTAAGTGCAGAACTCTGCATTTTTTCAGCAAAATTCAGCATTTTAACATACTAGTTTTATGCAGAAAATTGACTAAATGGTCCTGAATGCTTTCCTAAGTGTTGGGAATTAAAAGTGTCACAAAAGGTAACATAAAGATCATTAAACGGAATAGCTTAACACTTTAACGAACCGGTATCTAACCGAACAACCGGACATTACCCGGGACACCAAAATTTTGCCAGATACATTGTTTTATTATTTTTGAACTAGTTATGGTCCCCGAATACCCCAACACACTATATAATATGTCATACACATAAAACACTAGTTATTACACTTAACCTCCTAACTATTTACCTACATTTACCATCAAAGTTACAATTAACCCCCCCCCCCCATATAATTTACGGCCCAAAGGGGAGGACCCACCACCATGCCCCACTGGATTTCATCCTATATTTTATTTGATTTTGCTTGATTGAGTTGCCATAATATTGAGTAGAAATCTTTATAAGTATGGTTCATGGATCCTAAAATCATTTCATTCACAACACCACTCCACTTCACTCCATCTCCCTCATACTCTCTCTCTCCCTCTCGGCCTAGAAGTGCCGCCACCACCACCACCATTTACCACCATCGTTCACCCAATTTCAAGCTCATTTCAAGTGTTAGAAGGTGTCTTGTGAAGCTTGAAGCTTGTAGAATTTGAAGAACCTTCATCCATTGCTTTCATCCACCATTTTCATCATCTTTTCTCTAGTGATCTTCCCTAGCCTTTGAGCTAGTTGTAAGCTTCTTGTTACTAGTTTTTACTTGTCATTTTATTGGTTAAAAGTTGTAGTATATTGTTTATCACAAGAACACTAAAATACTTAAACAAGAATCATAAACATAAGCTTACATATGATGAAATCTTATTGAAATAATGTTGATTAAAGCATGCATGACACTTGATTGATATTTACTTGAGATTATAATGTTGATCATCATAAGGAGCTTGCTAGATTGTGATTAAACACATGATCTAGCAAGTTAGAGGGTGATTATGTGTTAACCCAAGAAGATCATCCTCACTTATAAACATGAACTTGAAAATAAAATGATTTCTTGAAAAATAGTAAATAAAGTAAGCTAGTAAACTTATAGATTCAAGATTTATGAATGATTTTTCCAAGAAAACCAAGTCCAAAATATGATTTTTAGTAGAACTTGATTCTTACTTAAATGTACACTATTTTTGGTGATAAAATAAGTGTAAGAACACTTTATTTACAAGAAGAGTTCAAAAGAATAATTTTTGTACAATATGTTTACAAGTTGTAAACACCTAGTTTCTTTAAGAATGAGATTTTTAAAGAAGTAACACACTTTAAGGGGTAACTAAACCTACTAAACACCCTACCAAATTACTACGAGTTTTTGTAAAAGTTCAAGTTCATGATATTATGAAAATTGTATAGTTTTGCACTTGTGAAGTGTAAGTTGTTTAAAGATTGATTATTGATTGATGGGATGATTTTTGAAAAGAAAATGATATGCTTTAATAGCATGGACACCTCCATTTTTAGGGGAAACTATGGCAAAATTTTCTAAAAATATAAACACTTAGAAAAATATTTTCTAACAAGTATTTACAAGCATATTTTGATCATAAGTTTTTGATATAAACTTTGCCATAATTTTTGTAACAAAAATACAAATATTGGAGGTTGGTTTTTATAAATAAAAATGGGTAAACATATATATATATATATATATATATAGAATATATATACATATTAAGACACTTGTGTGATTATTTGTATAATCGGTGAAATGGTTATATTATTTTAGGGTAAAATAATATAACTTAACAAGTACCGTGAAATTTACTATCCAAAACAATACCGTTACATATATATATTTGTGGTAAATATTATTTTAGGTACGAGAAACGAAAATATGATTTTTGTAAATATTACAAAGTTATATCATACTTTGATAAAAAGGAAAATATTATTTTTGGAAAGTTAAAATATGTTTTCCTAGTATATTTAGAAGATATATGATTTTCTGGAAAAATATATATTTTCTGGACAATACATTATATTTTTGGGACAAAATGAGTTTACAAATATATTTTCTAAAGTGAGGCTTGGAAATATATTATTTCAGAAATTTCAAATGCAATAATACATATACATGTATAAAATACCCCATCCTTGGGAAGGAAATACGAAGTTAAATACTTGAGAATTATTAATACAGAAATATTGTTTAAACAATTATTCCAAAACCAAATATAATTTAAGTTGAAATATTAATTATTTTGACAAATAATTATAACTCGGAATAATATAAGAGACGTAACTCAAAAACATTAATACTAAGCAAAGGCATGGCCCGTTCGTCTAATAGACGTTAGTACACTGTAGGTAGTCGTATTTGCTGACAGAGTTTGAGTTACGAGCTGAGGATGCAATACTGTGAGTTCATGTCCCCCTTTTCTTTTAACTGTTTTCAGTTTTATACTTCGGGGGTGAAATACATGTTACGGTTATTACAAACTTTTATACATGGTATGGTTAGCTAAGGAGGGTTACTACTAGATCATGTGAAGGGTGGGTACAACACTTAAGGCCATTAATCCTCGTCATAGGACCGAGGGACATGAGTGATAGATCTATTTGAGTATAACGAGCCCACACCCATGGGGACCAGGGTGGCCTATAGTGGTGACTATGTCTTCCAGCCGGAAGCCCGGTACAAATTTGCTAGGTTTGAGTTTTCCTGCACCATTTCACACATACCATTGGCTTTGCAACCCATTGGTGATCTCTTTTTTTTTTTTTCCTTATTGCTACATACCAGGGACATACATTCATACAAGACATAATTTGAAGGTTTATTCATACACTCACACATGAACTCGCTCAACTTTTGTTGATATTTTTAAACTAAATGTATTTCAGAGAACTAGTGGATCTGGCAAGGGTATGCATATGTTTTCAAGCTGCATTTAAATAAAAGATGTCATCCGTGGTCGTAGAGTTTAGAGGTGTATCCTACTCCTGGACGGGATACATGTTTCTAAGCTCTGGTTTGAGTCCTTGGGAACTCATTTGAACATGTCATGGTTTGTAACTAAATTTGGTATCGATGTTTTCAAGACAAGTATGTTGTGGTATTTTCTAAACTTAAATAATGGATGAATGTTGGTGCATGCGTCTGTCGACTTCGTCTTGTATCAAGTCTTACATTGTTCGTGGCACGAAGATCGAGAAAACAAGTCAAAAGGGCTTATTCCGCTTGAAGATGGCATGGCAGATTCAAGCGAAATAGCTGATTTCGCTTGAACTAGTGATTTCGCTTGAGGAGTTTAATATTGCTTGATCTATGTAATTTCGCTTGAGCATGTTCAAGCGGAATCACCTGGCCTATATATAGTTGTTGTCTGATTCCGTTTGGAGAGTTCTTGTATGTGTGTTTCCGACGGCGAAGCTCTGTCGAAGTGTCTTCAGAATTGTAATTGTTACCAGATTGATATACAAGACAGTATAAAGTGATATCTTGCTGAATTCAACTCATTATGTCTGTTTCCGCCTTTCATTTTGAGTAGAACGCCTTTGATCGACTCATTTCGGGTCCGACAACGATCCTACAATGAATATCTTTTGGTTTTATCATTTAGCATAGTTATGACTGAATGCTATGGTATTAAGAAGTCACACCAATAACCACGTTTCCGTAAAAGTCAGGGTGTGACAGACAGCATAGTTCTTGTTGCTGGAGCTGCTGTTGTTGTTCTTCTTCTTGCGGCGTGAGGATTTTGATGATTGAGCGGCGGCGGTTTCAGTGGATGGTGCGGCGGTAGCTTGATGCAAGTTCTTGGTAGCTTTATCCCAGAAGCCAGCCTTGACTCGCTTGTCATTGATTTCAGCGGCAAGCAAGTAAGTCTCTTCGATTGTTGCTGGCTTTGCGGCATGCACAAAATCTGCAACACAGTCTGGCAGGGCTCGAATGTACTTCTTGATTGTCATGTCGGTAGTCTTGACTTGATCGGGGCAGATGATACTGAGTTGCTTGAAGCGAGCAGTCAGGGCAGCGTTGCCACCATCTTTCTGCTTCAGATGCCAGAATTCATCCTCCAGCTTTTGGCGCTCATGGGGAGGGCAGAACTCTTTGAGCATAGCATTCTTCAACTCGTCCCATGACAGACCATAGGCTGCATCATTTCCGCGCTTGTTCCTCTCAGCCGTCCACCAGTCTAGTGCGCAGGACAGGAAGACGCCAGTAACATTCAGTGTGCTGAGATTGTCAGGACATCCGCTCTGTCGCAGGGTGACTTCGATCGAGTCGAACCATTGAAGCAAGGCCGTAGGGCCATCTTCTCCAGTGAACTCTTTCGGTCCGCATGCCTTGAATTGTTTGAAGCTGAAAGCAGCTTTGGGTGTAGCTTTGGGAGCTTCCGTTCTGGACTCTTCAGACGATTTGCTCACATTCTCATATATTTCACTCACGATCTAGGGAACAACCTTTGCCACCTGCTTAGCGACGATGGTAGCAAGGCATTTGTCTCTCTGTTCCTGACGAGAAATTCGTGGGTGACGGGTTCCAGATGACGACATTGTTTGCTTCAGACATCGCCATATGGCTTAATTACAACATAATCGAATCTCACCTCACACGTCTAATACTACTAAAGCCCAGGAATACGATCATGTAAACACGTATGCACATAACCACAGATTCACGTAAGCACAGAAGCACATAAGCATGTAAGGCACAGAAGCACAAAAATCACAGAAGCATATAAACACGTAATTCACCTAGAAGCACATGGGAGCAGTCAGATTACAGAAACCTATTATTCAAAGTCTACGCGCGTTCGAGAAATGGCGTCCACGACTATCATAGCGAGTAGTATAGTATAATCGATTAACATAGCAAACAATATGGCGTAAGGTCGTTCCACAAATGGTAGCGATTTGTTAACGTTTTGAGATAGAGTGTAGTGCGAGTCGTGTGTTTCGATCAAAGCGGAAGCGAGAAGCGAATAAATCCCCCAAAAATGGTAACACATAACAGATAAAGTCACATACACATAAAATCCACTTAAAATCGACAAATATCAGAGTCGGCAGTAGCGAGCTCAGAATCGAACACATAAAAATCGAGAAATAGATTGTCTGCGGCTATTTAGACATCGACTAAACCAGAGTGATTCGACTATTCCTAGGGACTTTTTGTACAAACTTTGACCTTCAGGACTCTACTTTCGCCTCGAATCTGGGCGATCGGCACACATTCTTCCAGTCATATTGTGACTTCAAGTCGTTGGAGTCCGTCGAGACTTTGGTGAGAGTTTTGTAAAACAAAATTGGGCGGAATAAGTCGTCAAGGTTCGGGTTTCACCCCTGACTTAACAACTTCATTCCTGTTTTGATAAAATAAAGGAGAATTATGCGTCAAAGTATGGATTTCACCCCTGATTCAACGCAAATTCTCGTGTTTATAGATAAAAATGCGGGTCGAACAAGCATTTTAGTAGAGAGTTTGTGGTTTTCACACCTAATCTCGGCCTAATCGCTTGATCATTTTTGAAAACTAAAGTGCAGTGATAGTGTAGCGTAGGCGAGAATAGCGAGAAATAGCAGGTACGCTCGTACATAATCCCTGCAGGATATGAACAAGTCGGTCTGTTGGTTCCTAACTATAGACTAGGTCATTTCTAAGACATCGACCCTGACTAGGTCGAGTCTTGCCTAATTCCCTATAGTTATAGCTCTGATACCAATCTGTCACACCACAACCGATGGCGGAAACATCAGGGCGTGGCACTGGGCGAAACAGATTGTCCAGAAGTTTCCATAACAACTATAATTACCAATTAATTAAAGCAACACATCCCATACCATGTCATAAAAGATAACATAATTATTACAGACAAGATCTAGTCAAATTGTTCTATTCCGACAACTCAGATTTCAAAATACAGACAATTGTTTATTTGTTTCTAGACCTTTCCTAGCCTCGATTTCACAGCAAGCTAAGCAAATAAGCATCCTAAGCACCTGTCACATACGTTAAAGTAAAAGTCAATACACATAGTGTAAAGGTGAGCATACAAGTTTAATAGATATAATAGAGTTCCAAATCGTTACGCATAACCAGCACGTACACAGTGTAAAATGAGGCATGTTAGTTATCGACATGAACCTATCGATACCAATGACTGCGGGTTGACTGCCCAAGGCAGTTCGTAATACATACTCACCACTGTGAGCCATGTAACAAATTGTCCTTAACAACCCCTTAGTGAACAGGTGCTGAGTCCAAACAAATAGTACTATTGTTGCTAAGGCAGGTAGACAACATTCCATGTGTAAACATAACAAACAAGCATTCATTAAGTCACGTATAACATGCGGTAATCGGTTAGCGTTTAAAGTATTGCGTAGCGTGTTCGATGTGATTTAGAATAAGTAACGTATGTAACACCCAAAAGTGCGTAAAGTAAAAAGGGATCGAGTATACTCACAACGATTGATGGATTGAAGGGAGCGCTTAGAGTGAGATTAGCCTGATCAGAACGATAGCATAACGATAAGCGATTCGTAAAATAGAGTGAAGTGTCAGTGGATCGGATGGTACTCCGATCGGATGGCAATCCGATCGGGTAGCCGGTCGATCGGGTGACAATCCGCTCGGATGGTCATCCTATCGGGTGACCTTTCGAGTGGATTGTTTCTTCCTTTGGGAAGGATGTGTTTGTGTATGATGGCTTGACTTTTGAAGTTTTTGTTGTAGCATTTTGAAAACAGAGAAGTATCTCTACCTTTCAGGTCGGTCGATCGGACAACAATCCGATTGGCGAGTCTTCTCAAGTTGAGAACAAATTCACAGCAGGACGATCACTCGATCGGATGGCAATCCGATCGGGTGGCAACCCTTGCGCTTTGAACATGTTGGAATTCGTTTAAGTATTTTGAAGTTTCTAAACATCACATGGTCGGATGGTCGGTCGATCGGGTAGCAACCCGATCGGACGGCGATCCGTTCGGTGTTCCAAAACTCTTGAAGTTTGGAATAAAAGTTAAGTGTGGGGCCAAGGTGCAAGCCGATCGGGTGGCAACCCGATCGGGTGACAATCCGATCGGACAGTAGTCCGATCAGGCAACACTCCAACCTGGTCGACCTGATCGTCTTCTTCCTTGGTCGTTTCGACAGTAATCTGACCAGTTAACTGTTCGAGACGGTGTTCCATGTTTAACCCGAAATCGGTAATCTCGTGGATAGAATCCAGATCTCGAACCAACACATCAATAAGAAAGAGTAGAAGGTTAGAACAAGCTCCGATTCTATCGGTTTTGAGTGCATTGAGTGTAAAAGAGTTGAAAGAAAGTTGGAAAACCATCTCTCAATCCTTTTCACCTTGATTATGTTCAGATCTATGAAAGATCTTTGTATATTTATGTGGAAATCATTTAGATCTAAGTTGTTCTTGAAGGATTGAAGCCAAATCATGAAGTTCATATGAATCAACATGATGATATCATCCTAGAACACCTCAAATCTAGTGATTTCACGGTTAAAAGTTAAGATTTAAAAGATAGAAAGGTGTAGGAGTGCGTGCAGATCAAGAAAGTACAAGATTTAGGTAGAAAACTTACAAGAATCGCGAGAAATCTGAAGAAAAGTGGGCAAGAACGCTGGTCGGACGAGAGGTGCCGAAAATGGTAAGTTTGTAATGTTGACAGGGGGTATTTATAGGCTTACCATAAAAGGAAAGGGGGAGGAAAGGCTGGTCGATCGGGTGACTGCTCGATCGAGTGGCACCTCGATCGGGTGGCAGTCCGGTCGGGTGGCAGCTCGATCGGCTGGCCACTCGATTGGAGGGCACGGCGCGATGAGTTTTTGCTGTTTCGATCGCGATTGCGATTGCGAGCGTTGCGATGCGATAGAGTTTCCTAGTCAAATTACTTTTAATCCCAACTACTATATCAACATACAATCATCCTTATTTCATATTCGTTTAGCGTTTGCGATTCGATTGCGATTGAGTTTCGATTAATCACCACACATAACATAATTAAACATGCATAAGTAACACATAAGGCACACACACACATAGAACAATATCCAGAACGCGTAATTGGAGTTGCGAGTGCGATTGCGATAGCGATAAATCGATAAAACATGCGATAAATATCGAATAAACCTCGGTTATTAATAAGTACTCCACATAATACAACTAACGTAAAGCATAAAATAGACTAACTACAAGTCAAAGAGTCAAAACAGGAGTTGAGCAATGAGTGACAGATCGCAATTAGCAATCTTGTCTCCCTTTGACTTAAATCTTGACTTTGACTTTGACTTTCGAAACACGGGGTGTTACAGAGAAGTAGGCTCTAACCGAGTCGGGGTCGGGCTCGGCTCGTTTACACCCCTAGTTAGAACTCAGATAATTTTCAAAGGTGCATACCCGGCGGTGGCAAAAGTTGTAGAGGAGATAAAGGCTTTGAGTTTCCTATGGGTCAAAAATTGCTCAAAGGATCCAGCTCTCCCCATGGAAAAATGGAGAAGCTTTGATGGCTTTGGATAGTTCTGTTGTTGCTTCCTTTTGTTTTCTGTTTGTTTGACATGGTGTGCCTTTATTTGGATTTGTTTGTAAATTTGGTTTAGCTTCTTGCTAATTTAATAAATCTTTTTGTTGGTTGTTAAAAAAAAGTTGAAAACGAGGGTCTGCCAAGCGCTTGTGATGGCAATGAGCTTATTACTGGATTGAAATACCCGCTGACCAAAAACACATAATTACAACGCCTCTACGAGATACAGACGCACCACCCGAGAGCTTCGTTGGGCAGAGTTTCTAACCCAAAATTCTCGATACAGTCACACCACGAGATCTGAATTAGACTTCCAAGATCACCTTCTAATTTCCTGCCAGAAAATTAGAATAGCAAGGAATAAAATATCCTCTAAGTGCAGAGAATGTTTTTTAGGAAAAATCGTAAAACTGCTATTTCATTTGCAATTTTTCCAGTACGTATTTGTGAAAGAAAGAAATTGACAATAGCACTACCACCCCACGTTTCCTACACTTGTGGAATCTCAAAAACTACTTGACAACTTTAAATAAAACTAAATAACTAAATGGAAAGTAATAAAACTAGATAATCAAAACATGCTGTGATAAAAACGTGGGGTATATGACTGGTGGTATGGACTAAGTGTCTGGATACTCCAGCTGGGCCAAATTGATCCAATTTAGACTTAGGATTGAGTTTGTTGGGTTGTGAGACGCTTCCCTATCATCCTCCCCGTCTTCGAAAAAGTTTGACCTCAAACTTGGGATAGGTTCTTCAGGATCATAGTTTGGTTGAAGGTCTGCTACATTGAAAGTCGCTGAAACACCTGAATTACCTGGAAGATCTATTGCATAAGCATTGTCATTCACTTTAGCAAGAACCTTGAATGAACCATCTGACCGAGGACTCAGCTTAGAGCGACGTTTAGACGGAAATCGTTCCTTCTGAAAGTGCAGCCATACGAGATCGCCAGGTTTAAAAAGAACATGCTTCCCCCTTATCACGCCGATACTTAACGAGCTCATTAGATTTTACAATTTTATCATGGATACGCTGATGGATCGACTTGATATCAGCTACTAAATCACTCGCTTCTTTACTGAATTTCGTGGAGGTATCAAGGACAGCAAGATCGAGTGGAGTTGGTGGGTTTAAGCCATAAATAACAATGAAAGGGTTGATTCTCGTCGTCTTTCTAGGAGCCCGGTTGTAGGCGAACTCAGCCCGTGGCAATATATCCTCCCATTGCGTCAAGTTAGAGGTGATGAGAGCCTGCAAGAGTGAACCAAGGGTACGATTAGTGACTTTGGTCTGACCGTCAGTTTGAGGATGACTTGACGTGCTGAATTTGAGTTTGGTGCCTAACTTCCTCCACAACGTCAACCAAAAATGGCTTAAAAATTTAACATCCCGATCGCTAACCATAGTCTTTGGTACCCCATGAAGACGTACGACTTCTTTGAAGTACAAAATGGCGATCTGGACAGCATCATATGTCGTGTGACAGGCAACAAAATGAGCCATCTTAGAGAAACAGTCAACCACGACTATAACAGAATCCTTTTGGCACTGGGTACGGGGTAATCCGGTAATGAAATCGAGGCTAACATCCTCCCACGGAGCAACCGGTACTGGAAGGGGCATGTATAACCCATGGGGCAAAGACTGACCTTTGGCTTTATGACACTGCAGACAACGTCTAACATAATGTTCAACATCTCGGCTCATCCTAGGCCAAAAAACAAATGACTACGTAGTATATGAGTTGTTTTATCAATTCCCAGATGACCTGCCAACCCTCCTTCATGAGCTTCTTGTATAATAACCAACCTGATGCTGTGGCGCGGAATACAAAGTTGCTGCCTTTTGAACAAAAAACCGTTACAAACATGAAATTCGCCCTTAGCGTGACTTTGACAGCTGATATATATCTCCCCAAAATCGGGGTCCGTTGGGTACTCACTTTGTAAAAGCTCAAACCCAATAACCTTTGGTTGAAGTGAATTAAGTAGAGAGTACCTTCGAGATAGAGCATCAGCCCCTTTATTGAACTTTCTAGACTTGTGTCTAATAGTGAAGGTAAATGCCTGAAGGAATTCAACCCACTTAGCATGACGGGGCTGCAACTTATGTTGGCCTTGAATGTACTTCAGTGCCTCGTGATCAGAATACAGAATAAACTCCTTGAAAATCAGATAATGCTGCCAATGTTCCAATGCCCGGATAATTGCATAAAATTCTTTATCATAAATGGAATATCGTCGTTTGGCATCATTGAGCTTTTCACTAAAATAGGCAATCGGGCGGTTTAATTGGGATAGAACAGCCCCAATTCCAATCCCAGACGCATCACACTCTACCTCGAACACTTCAGTAAAACAGGGCAACTCCAAAACCGGAGTAGAAGATAATTGTTACTTGAGCTCGTCAAAAGCGGCTTGAGCCTGTGGATTCCAAGCAAAGGTTTTGAGCTTTGTTATCTCAGTTATTGGAGCCATGATAGTGCTAAAGTTCTTGATAAAACGGCGATAAAAGGAGGCGAGACCGTGAAAGCTTCGGACTTGCTGAATGGATTGGGGTACTGGCCAGTCACTAATTGCTTGAATTTTCTTATCATCGACCTGAATGCCTTGTGCTGAAACAAGATACCCAAGAAAAGTTACCCGTGTAGTAAAGAATTCACATTTATCCAAGTTCCCATAGAGCTTTTCCTGATCAAGTACTTGGAATAACTGTGAAAGGTGCGTTTGGTGTTCATCCGTGGACCGACTATACACGAGGATATCATCAAAATAAACGACAATAAAGTTGCCCAGAAATGGTTTCAACACGTGGTTCATCAACCTCATGAACGTGATAGGTGTATTCGATAACCCGAATGGCATGACGAGCCATTCATATAACCCCTCCTTCGTCTTGAAAGCAATTTTCCACTCATCCCCTTCATAGATTCGAATCTGATGGTATCCACTCCGCAAATCAACTTTAGAAAACACAGTGGCACCGTGAAGCTCATCCAACAAGTCATTCAGCCTTGGTATGGGAAAACAATACTTGATCGTAATTTTGTTGATTGACCGGCTATCCATACACATCAGCCATTCCCCATTTTTCTTCGGTACGAGCAAAGTTGGAACGGCATAAGGGCTAAGGGACCCACGAACAAGTCCTTTTTCGATCAATTTGCCGACTTGTTTTCTGATCTCACCAGTTTCATGTGGGTTAGTAAGATAGGCAGGTTTATTGGGCAAGGCAGAATCGGGTATCAAGTTGATCTTGTGTTGGATGGAACGTTTAGGGGGTAGGCCAGGTGGGATTTCAGTTGGAAAAACTTGTGTATAGGCTTTCAACAATGGTTGTACAAGAGGGTGTAAGGCTGCTGGGGACTTGTATTCATCTTTACTAAGTCCCATTAAAACAAATTCTGTGAAGGACTGGTACTCATGGTGTTCAGACCGTAGTAGCGTACTCAAATTTGGTGTTGGTTTTAGGGCGGCTGCTGAAGGGGTAATTGGGGTAAGAACGATTTTTCGGTTATTATGAACGAACGAGTATGTATTGAGGTAGCCGTCATGAATTGCTCGTCGATCAAACTGCCATGGGCGCCCATGCAGTACATGGCACGCATCCATCCGAACGACATCACACCACAATTCATCAGCATATGATTTACCAATACTTAAAGACAATAATACTCAGTGAGAAACGCGTATACCTTTTCCCTGGTTAAGCCATTGAATGACGTACGGGGTAGGATGTGGGTGTGTGGGGAGGCTTAATTTAGTAACCAATGTCTGAGAAGCCACATTGGTGTAGCTACCTCCGTCGATTATCACAGAACACACCTTCTGTGCATTGGTACAACGAGTGTGAAAAATCGATTCCTGTTGCAGGTTTTCATCTTGAGCCGAAATAGTACTCAGATTTCGGCGAACCACTAGACAAGGACCTTCATCAGGACCAGTCACCTCTGTTTCTTCTTCAGACTGTGACAAAGGGACTGCCACAACATCAGAATTAAACTAGAATCCTCTTGCTAATTCAAAATCTGCCAATTATATGATTCGCTTATTTGAGCACTCGAAGGCGATGTGCCCTAGACCCTGGTACCTAAAGCAACGTCGAGGAGCTTTTGGGGGTTCTGGGTGTGAACAGAGGGTAGGGGACGACTTAGAGTTTGTGGGGGCGGTCAATTTAGTGTTTGGGGTGGACTTGGAAAATGTAGTGGGCTTAAAAGAGGGGCGATTAGGCTCAAGTTTTCCTTTGGCATGTTGCTGCAAGTCCACTTTATGTGATAATAAAGTTAATTCAGCTAGGGTTTCATATGAGTGCAACTCAACAACATTAGCAACTCTTGGTTCCAGACCTCCTAGGTATCGTACAAGAGTCTGCGGATCATCCTCCGGTACATCACATGTCATTAAGAGATACTCAAAATCACGCGAGTATGTGCCTTGCTTCAGCGAGTGCAATTGGGAAAAACTGTTCTGAACATGGTACGTCGGTAAGAATTTTTGCTTCATCTTTGCCTTCATCTTTGGCTAAGTCTAGATCTTATCTTTCCCTAAGCGTCCTCGCTTCAAACAAGTATTCGACCACCAAGTCGATGCGTATTTACGAAGCTTAAGGGCAACAATTTTTACCTTGTTATCCTCAGTCGTTTGCTTGTAATCAAAAACCCGCTCCACAGTTCGTAACCACTCCACGAACTCATCAGGGTCCAGTTTACCGTCATACTCGGGGATATCAACCTTGATGTCATTCGGGTGCCATCCACCCGAGCCTCCTTTGTTAACTGACCCGCTTGACGGAGACCCTTCACCTTGGTTCTGCGAGACAACCAATTCTTGAATCTGCTCCTGCATTACCTGCATCCTTTGTGCCATCTTTTTCTTATCGGCTTCCATAGTTTCCAAAATCTTTTTTAATTCGGTACTGTTCCGGGTATCCATAGCTATGATACCAAATGATGGCAATGAGCTTATTACTGGATTGAAATACCCGCTGACCAAAAACAGAGAATTACAACGCCTCTATGAGCTACAGACGCACCACCCGAGAGCTTCGTTGGGCAAAGTTTCTAACCCAAAATTCTCGATACAGTCACACCACGAGATCTGAATTAGACTTCCAAGATCACCTTCTAATTTCCTGCCAGAAAATTAGAATAGCAAGGAATAAAAAATCCTCTAAGTGCAGAGAATGTTTTTTAGGAAAAATCGTAAAACCGCTATTTCATTTTCAATTTTTTCAGTACATATTTGTGAAAGAAAGAAACTGACAATAGCACTACCACCCCACGTTTCCTACACTTGTTGAATCTCAAAAACTACTTGACAACTTTAAATAAAACTAAATAACTAAATGGAAAGTAATAAAACTAGATAATCAAAACATGCTGTGATAAAAATGTGGGGTATATGACTGGTGGTATGGACTAAGTGTCTGGATACTCCAGCTGGGCCAAATTGATCCAATTTAGACTTGGGCTTGAGTTTGTTGGGCTGTGAGACGCTTCCCTATCAGCTTGACTTTGAAGGAAGGTGGGATTGTCAAATTCTACTTCTCATGAGGTGTCACTCAATGTTAGATATGATGTTTCTTTGCAATAAAAAACATTTTTTTTTTGCAGTTTGAGAGATTCGCATGCAATTTGAGAGTAGAATATCCATGTTAGGGTTAAAAACGCTATTAGTGTTAATGACAATATCGATATGAATGTGAGTATCCACTTTAGAGTAGAAGATATTGGAATTGTCAAATACGTGTCATATCATAATAATATTTAGAAACAAAATATCAAATTAAGGTGATATTTTTTTGAGGGATATTATTATATCATTCAAAAACAAATATTATATTACCAAGCTCAAAAACCAAATTCTGCATCTTAATTGTGTAGTCTCAAATTAATTGACCTATTTGTTAAAGATCGTGGTAACCAAAGTCTAAATAAAGGTCTGTTAAGATTAGTATCACCCAATTTCGTGTGTTTGCATGTTTTCGCTATTCGAGGTTATTGTCCGTTTCATAATTTAATTCACATGACTAATTCGTCCTGATAAATTGGTCTAGTGTTAGTCACTTGGTTTTCCTCAAAATTGGTGGTTTGGTGGCTCAGGTATGCATCCAACTCTGACTGTTATGGAGGAGGGGATTCGTTTGCTCGATCGAGGACATCCTAGGATGCGTATCCGATGATTTAGTTGATCGTTAAAAAAATTCATATGACTAATGCAAGTAAATAGGGGTGTTCATCGAATCGAATATCGAATTTTCGAATTGTTCGAATAATTTTTATTTTTCCTTGAATTCGTATTCGATTCGAATTCGATTAAAACCTACCAAATTCGATTCGAATTCGTATTCGAATAAAAAACTCAATTCGTATTCGATTAAAAATTCGATTTAATTCCGATTCTTTAAAAACATGTAAAAAACATTCAAAATGAAACATAAATTTTAAAGCAGCCATAAAGCACGATATCACATTAAAAAGTTCCAAATAAAGTACCACAAGTCTAAAATTCAAAACGAGAAGTCGGGATTAACCACTCCACATTACAAGTTAATATTTTTATGCTTAGAAATCTATTGATAGATTTGTTACTTAGGTTTTAGTTATTGGCCATGTAGTGGGTTTGGTAATGGGTAATTTTAATACTTGGAAAAAAAATTGAAAATAATTTATAGTATAGCCTAAAAAAGTTATATATATTATATATAAAAATAATAAATAAAAGTGTATAATTTTTATTCGAATTCCGAATCGAATCGAATTTGAAATTATAAATTCGTATTCGATTTACTTGAGTCGAATTGAATCAAATTCGAATTCGAATTCTTATAATCGAAACAAATTCTTGATAATCGAATTCAAACGAATTTTGAATTTTTTGAATTCGAAACGAATTCTGCACACCCCTACAAGTAAATAGGAAATTGTCACCGGCTCATATTAACTATTGATTTGTCTTGATCAAGATTCAGATTCACTTCTTACTACAATTCTATGTAAACATCTTTTTTATTTGATCTGCCTTGTGTGCGTATGTATATATCACAAGTTAATCTTAAAATCGATGCTATGTTGAGCATTGAGAAATCTACCTTCATTTTCCTCTTCTCTAATTTCAGTATTTCTTTTCTTCCAATCCGATATTTTAATTGTTTTTCATATGTGTATATATTCTATATTTTGTGAATCCAAAGCTACAAAAAATATTAATAATAACGCTTACAAAAAGGAAAAATAAAGAATAGGTCTAACCATTAAACATCATGATCACTCTTGTAATTTGTAAACATTCAGCATTGTAAAAAATAGCAACAAACATTCACCATTGTGTTCATCCATGTTGCAAAATCATAAAGAATTGTTGATCCAATCGTTTGTAGCTTTCAGAGAATGACAAATACAAACTGTTTTTCAGGTTGAGTTTTAGACACTAAAAAAACACAAGATTGATTTGCAAGACTAGCAATAGTCTGGGTGCTTAAATTCAAGAGTCGTTGGTTCCATTGAACGTATTACGAAAGAACCATTGCAACTCTTGATACAATTGCCTAACCGAAGGGGTTTTGTGACCAATCGAAAGTTAAGAAGATGCCTGTAGGCTCTGTATATGTAATAATGACTGGAAAATTGTGACAAAAAAAACTTGGTTTCTCTTATACCAGATCTAGTTAGTTATGTTGGTACCGAACATGATTTCTGTTTACTTGAAAACTCATTGAATTTAATCAGGTAGTCACCAGACTCACCACTTGTGTAGTGTTGATAAGGTATACTACTCGTATTTTGTTGTACTTGAAAAGCGACTACTCAATCGCCACAAGCCCACGCACCTTGTTCTAATGAGTATTGAACGATACTTGAAAACGCGTTGAAGCATTAAGCGGTAATTAAATTGTTGTCGATTCATTGGTGAGACGGTATGAAAATACGATATCAAACAAATGCAGATTGCAAGGACGATTACGTTAGTAAGATTAAAAACACTCTTTTATTAAAACGAGACACAGAAATAGCGAAAAAGAGAAAACATAACAGATGATATATAATATAATCGAACATATGCAAGAAAATATCATCAAAAGTCATTTAGTAGAAAACAAACATGCAAGAAAATTAGATTATGAACATAAATAAAAAAGCCCCTTGGTCATGATTTTCCATCCATTCTCTTCTAAACGTCAACATCACACCCTTTATTAAAGGGTTGCTTATCGATCGAACCGATGACGTTACTATCATTCGTGTTGCCAAACACAATATACGCGGGGCACTTTACTTTCACCAGATGTCGAAATCGAATAAATCCAGATTTTGATCTTAAACGTCCCGTGAGTTTAACATGAATCAACACCGTCCCAGCTGTCACGTCTTGGACCAAAGACACGACAAGATCAGGGTTCACGGGGACTTGAGTACCGTTGAGATAAGGAGACCAAATGGTGTTGTCCGGCTTGTTGCCTAGGTACAACGGAGGAAGCACTGTTGGTGGTGTGATCTGTTGGTTCCTGTAAGAGGCGTAGACGTGAAGTTTGTCCAAGTTTAAAGCGGTTTTGTCAGCATCGGTGACTGAGGAGATGGTGATTAGGAGGCTGGTGGTGAGGGTGGAGGTGGTTTTGGAGAAGTTGAAGGCGTAAAGTTTGGCGTCTTGAAGGGTGAAAGTTGGTAAGGGATCGTCGGTGGTTGCAAACATAAAGGTTAGGAAGAGGAATATGACGACTGCGATGAAGAAAACAGATATTATGCAGCAGGAAAGAGTAGGGGGTTTATGACCATCGTCTTTGGTGCTACCGCTTTCGGGGCTATCGCCTTTGGAATCGCAGCAACCGTCATTGGTGTTACGACCTTTCTCATTGCAGATATCGCCAATGGCGGTCATGGTGGTTATAAAGCTACGGTGGAGGAAAGAAATGGGGTTCCGGCGAGGAGTATTCGAGGTTTCAACTCGCATGTGTATGGTTTTAGAGTTATAATACGTCTACTGTAGTTTATCTTATAATTTTGAATCAAATTTTAAATAATGTAATCTATCTATATATCTATAGAAAATTTCATATTCAAATGAAATTTTAAATCGCAAATAATGTAATCTATTTATATATCTATAAAAACTTTCAAAATATGATATAGTATATTAGGGCAAGGCTACATAGGAAACCCTATCTATATGAAAAACCCTAGAAAACCCAACCTCCCGACATTTTTTTTTTTTTGAAAAAATTAACACATGTAATATACATGTTTTTAAGAGTTTTGGGCCAAAAAAATCAAAAAAGCGCCGAAGGGATCTTTTAAAAAAAAAAAAAAATTTCAGCAACTTTCAGCATTGTTGTCTAACACATGTTAGGCACTGAATTTTGTTTATTTTTTTTTTTAAAAATCCCTTCGGCGCTTTTTTGTTTTTTTTTGGACCAAAACACTCTAAAACATGTATATTACATGTGTAATTTTTTTCAAAAAAAAAAAAATGTCGGGAGGTTGGGTAAAAATGGGTTCCCATTTGGGTTTTCAGAGTTTTCTATGTAAAAAGGGTTTTCTGTCTATCTTTATCCTAGTATATTAAAATCAAATTTAAAGATCACATATATCTTTAAATCGTAAATAATGTAATCTATCTATCTATAAAAACTTTCAAAATATGATAGTATATTCAAATCAAATTTAAATATCATATACATCTTTAAATCGTACTAAATATCACAAAAAACATCATTTTAATATATTTTGTTGAAAACATTTTGTATTAATTTTATTTTTTCTGAAGTAACAACTAAGTTAGGACCCCATGTATTACACATGATTTTGGTAAGGTACGACTAGTAAATGACGAAGTCCTAGATGTTACAGGCATGAGTGATATTGACTTAGTTACTTTAGTCGGATCTACTTGGACTTTGAGAGATGTGAGGGTTATTCCAGTCAAGGTTTGTTTTGCAGGAGATAAACCTAGAGTCACATGTCAGATTCAGGTTGTACGTGCTAGGAAAGGTTCAGAGAAACCAATCAAGGGTTTTCGTGGCAGTGGGAGCACAGGTAGTGCTTTAGTCAGAGCTCCCAGACGACAGTGGGTTAAAAGAACTCGAATTCCAGCGATGAAAGTCTCTCCGGTGAATTACCTGCTTATGATGTAGAGTGTTAGTTCTCAAATTTTCACAGGGTCCGACAGTTCGTTTAAGTAGGAGCCGGAAGGGACAGGGAATGAGTCACGAGTAGTGACTGATAAGTTGAAGCTCAGTGGGAGCTTCAACGTGCCTTCAAGTTAATTGATGAGAAGGCTGGTGGCAACTAGAGGTGAAGCTTAGAGTTTCCGTTGACAGATTGCAGAAGTACATCTAGGAGAGTAGGCGAAAGTAGTTCAAGGCCTCAGAGTGGGAGATTGTTGGGTTCGTAGGCCAATTATGGGCCCTACATGGGCTTAACTTGGAGAACAAGTTTGATAAACCCTAGATCAGTCTTTATAAATATTATGATGTACTTGTAATGTTTAACACCCTCAATAAAATATCCTAGTTGCCACCCGTGCATGTAGGTCAATTTAGACCGAACCACGTAAATCCTTGTGTTCGTTATTGCTTTCGGTGTCGTGTTCGTGTGTGCACTCGGTCCTAACAGAGGAGTGAGGGAGGATTTTTTTGTGTAAGAACGTTTAAAAAATGGGGTTATGAGAAGGGATGAGTGTGGGTGTGTTTTTAGGGTGGTTGTTGTTGTTAGAGGGGCAAAGTCGTGGATATGTGCTTAGATGATCATGCTTTTTAGACCTACTATTGTGGTTGCTCTTAGTGTAATCGGGGTTGGTAATCATATTGGTCTCTAAAAATGTAAACCGAAGCACTTTAATCAAGTGGTTCTAGAAAAGAAAGTAGTTGGTAATCCTACGTTTAACATTAGAAATCAAAGGATTTTCAAGCTATTATTCAACTAGCAATTTGGAGCATTTGGTCCGTTAGAAATCATATAATTTTCAAAGGTGCATACCCGGTGGTGGCAAAAGTTGTGGAGGAGATAAAGGCTATGAGTTTCCTATGGGTCAAAAATTGCTCAAAGGATCTAGCTCTCACCATGGAAAAATGGAGAAACTTTGATGACTTTGGATAGTTCTGTTGTTGCTTCCTATTATTTTCTGTTTGGTTGATATGGTGTGCCTTTATTTGATTTTGTTTGTAAGTTTGGTGGAGCTTCTTACTAATTTAATAAATCTTTTTTGTTGGCCATTAAAAAAAACTTTAGAAAACAAGGGTGTGCCAAGCACTTGACTTGAAGGAAGGTGATCATCATCATCATACTCAGTAAATCCCACCAATAACAAAACTAAGGTAAGGTCTGAGGAGGGTAAGATGTAGACAACCATACCTCTACTCGTTAAGAATAGAGAGGCTGCATCCAGTGAGACCCCCGGCTCGATAGTAGTTTTGCATCAAGCCTTGGACATAAGACCCATAACACTCAGCAATTAAGACAACGGCCGATTAGTGCATGTACTCCCTTGTCTTTCGGCTATCAACGCCACCACATGATGCATGATTAACCATTCCCCTCTTTTAACGTTATTTTCACCAAAGTAAAATAACGTTAAAATTAGTGCACTTTCACTTTTGTTGTGGGATTGTAAAATCCGACTTCTCATGAGGTGTCGATCAATGTTAGATGTGATGTTTCGTTGCAATAAAAAACATTTTTTTTGCGGTTGGAGAGATTCACATGCACTTTGAGAGTAGAATATGTTAGGGTTACAAACACTATTAGAATATGTTAGAACAAATTTTAAAAGTGTTTCAATTAGATCACTTAGGTTTCAAAAGTGTTTGTCACTCAACATTCATTTTTCATTAAAATGAAAAGTTTTTTCATTCATTTAATAGGTAACCGTGGTGATGTGGTTTTTTGTTTCTTTTTTCCTTTTATGTGATGCTAACGTCGAGTGATGACGTGGATTACAACTTGTTTGTTTAATTTTTAATGTAATTAAAGTGTTTTTATTTTTAATAAATATAATTTCATATATTAAAATAATCTGACCCTAGCATCTTTGTAAGACCCTAATACATAATATCTTAAAAACGACGCAGCGGAAATACGAGCCTTAAAATTTCTTTCCTTGTAAGACATACAGCTGGTTAATAATCCATTCGAATCGACTTAATCTAAATCTTTTACAAGTTACAACATTCATTCATAATCAAGAAAAATTATATTACAAATGATTTCAAGTATGTGATCACATCCCCGTACAATCCTTGGTCTCGACTCGATCTCCGTTGCTTCGTTCATCATGACAATCTGATTATCTGCGGTCACCATAAATAACCAACATATTAGTAAATGGTGACATCATGAAATTTTAAATGAACACATAATAACCAATAACCACATAGCCATCTATTGTTGTATAAGTTTCCAAATGATGTTCCTCGGATTTATTCCTTACACCGAGCCTCAAATCCATGAGAGACCAACACTTACGTACATGCATCTCTTAATTTCATTCTTAATAACAACAATTAGCAACACATACCCTCCAACGTATTGAAGATTTACAATCTCGCAGAAAAACATAACATTGAACTATTATCATTAGAGCACATCGAGCGGGAACTCTTCCATGTATCCACCAAATGATATACACGTCCCATTCCTACATCTCTCGTTAGAAACAAAACCTAACATTCATACTCTACTACTAAATATCATCATACATGTATATCCTTTATATGTACTTATTCACATTCAATTGTTTTACCATAGTCATGCGTAAATAATAATAATTCATCCATACTTATGCTACTCAAAGACCTATATCATTCACTTACATTCAAAATCATTTTAAACAATTGCTATGAGGCCTTGAAAACCATTCTAAACGAGTTCCAAGATCAAACAAATAAAATTAAACAAAATTGCCAGTAACAGGGTCTCTCGCGGGCCGCGAGAGACTAGAACGATATTGTCGCGGGGCGCGACAGCCTCCACCGTAAGCTACGGTGGTTGCCGTAGCCTACGATGACCTTAAATGTGGTTACGGTGAGAAAGGACTGCCCTACAGTGGATGTCACACCCCAACCGATGGCGGAATCATCGGGGCGCGGCACTAGGCGAATCAGATTGCTCAAGAGAATCCACAACAACTATATTGCGATAATATTTAATACATCCGTTATCCCATACTAACAAATAATACAATCACATAAGTTATCACAGATTTCTTGTCCTCTCGAACAATACAAATCCGACAACCTAGATTTTAGTTGAGTTTCTAGACTTCCTAGCTTGATTTGATATAGCCTGCGATCTAACCTGCAACATACGTTAAAATATTTGTCAATACAAAAGTATTGGCGAGTATACAGGTTTGATATGTATAGCGTAATAGATAAAAAGTGTAGCGAAATTCCATATGCATAAACGTAACACACGACATATACACTCACAAAGCTGATACTACCAACTAAGTCCTCGATGCTCGAATATGCGATGGCAAACTAGACCCCGTCGGGCGCAATAGTACTATACTAGTCATGGTGGGACGTCACGAGTATAAGCCCTAGCACATATGCAACTAGCATCACGTATATCTATGCATAACAGTCATTCGCAAGTGATAATTCGATTGATTGAATAATTCGTTTGATGAGTTCGATTTGTTAGAAACGTATGTTACACCCAAAATGCGATTAAAAAGGGTTCAAGTATACTCACAATGCGTATGTAGCGAGAATACAACTTGATTGGATCGGTTGCAAGTGCGTCTGCGTTAATCATTGAAGGATATTGTAAACGATGTACGGTCAAGCGGGAATAGCATTGAAAAGTTAGTTATCTGGTCGGATGGTGCTCATCCGTTCGGATGGGCTCATCCGATCAGATGACATATGGATCTGGGTCGGATGGTTGCCATCCGGTCGAACAACTGTTGATTGGGTCGAGTCGCCATTCGATCGAATAACTGTTGATTGGGTCGATTCGCCATTCGATCGAATAACTGTTGATTGGGTCGAGTCGCCATTCGATCGAATAACTGTTGATTGGGTCGAGTCGCCATTCGATCGAATAACTGTTGATTGGTCAAACTTCTGTCATTCGTTCGGATGACATGTGATCCGTTCGGATGACACGTCTGTTTTAACGTTCTGATCCCTGTTTTGAGTGTTTTTCGGTAGAAATACGTGCGATTTTACTGGGATAGTGAAACTCCGTGTTAGCAATTGAAATTCCATCAGTTCCGACCCGTTCTGACGGCCGGGAATCACCCCGTTCCAGCAGATCTGGCCGTTCTTGACGGTTTCTCATGCTTAACTCGGAATCGCACTGTTCCTTGGTTAAATACACAGATTTAGGTGAGATTTGTTATCAAAACATGTGGAAATCACCCAGATCTGAGTCGTTTATGGTGGGATGAGGTCACAACTTGAGAGTTCATAAGAACTCTTGGTGACATCACCTTAAAACACCTCAAATCAGTAGATTTCACGGTTAGAAATTGAGTTTTGAAAGATAGAATGATGTAAAATTGAGTGTAGATCATAGAAGTATAAGTTTTAGGTTGAAATCTTACCGAAATCGCGAGGAATCGAGAGAAAAGGGTCTTGAAGCGTGTCTGGTCGAGTGGGAGCTGTCACATCACTTGAACAGTGATGTGACATGCTATTTATAGGCAAAAATGGAGAAGGGGGGTTACTGGGTCGAATGGCCATCCGTTCGGATGGCTATCCGTTCGGATGGCCCATCCGTTCGGATGAGGCCCATCCGTTCGGATGAAGCTGTCCATCCGGATGGCTATTCTGGCACGGTGAGTTTCTCCGTTTTTGATCGTTTTGATAGTTTTTGAAGTACGTGCTTTCCACATCTAATTTATATTATTATTATATATGTATATATATATCACTAGGGGTCGTATCTACGTATCCATATTCCAAAGTTTCGATATAACAATCGGTTTTCGTTTGAGTAAGCGATTATTAGCGACGTTTCACGGCCATCAAGGAGGCTATTATAGGTCCTTTCTCGACGTCATCGTGAACGTTGTTGTGTGTTGTGCCACAATGACTGACGGGGTACCACTCACTCGTATTGTCATCATCGTCACGACGACTGGAGTTATAGCACTCACCCGAGAGTCCTTGTTAGCGTTAGTTGTTTACGTTCGACACATCACGGCCACTGAGGAGGGTATAATAGGTCCTCACTCAGTGCCTCCGTGAGTGTTAGTGTTTGTGATAATAGTGTATTGTGAAAATATGCGATTTATCCTTCGAATAGCGAAATATGCGATATAGTTACATTATGATCCGAATCTCTGGTGCTAGGCGTAACGAGTATATCGAGTAGTAACAATGCACGAAAGTGCGGGTTGTTACAGTCTCCCCTGCTTTAGGAAATTTCGTCCCGAAATTAATCCAACAGGTAGACCTTTGAGAGTTGATCCTGCGTAGGTAGTGATGCAGCGAGCGATTTGACCGTGAGTTGACAAGCGAGAGCGTTTCGAATAAGAGAGATCGATTGCGATATCGAGAAGGCGACGTAAAGACAAGAGTAATATCCCACGAGTTGTCGTTACAAAGCACCTCGTGTTGCGAAGAATTCGTTAGTTCGATGCGATTGTAATTTTTAAAGAACTTGAAAGGTTTCTCATGACGTAGGGTTAACGGAGTCGATCGTTAACCAACGTTACAAGAAACGTTCATCTTAGATATTTAAAAAGGAATTTTGGATGGAGATCTTGAAAATTTTCCTTTTAACGCAAGGTCAACTGAGTCGATGTTAACCAAGGTTGCAAGGAAGTTGAGGTTTTAAACATTTAAGGAATTCGAGGATGAAAACTGAGGTTAGGAAAACTCTCCTATGGCATGGGTTCAAGCTGAACTCGATGTCGAACCAATGTCCCAAAAAGGATTTCGTTTTGATGTTGCAAAAGTTTTTAAGGAAAACTGGACTTATGAAACTTTTCTTGGACTTGGAGTTAAGCCGATTCGATGTTATCTCCCCGTCGTGAGAAAATTTCACTTGCCCACCGGTTTTAAATCAAAATTTTATAAAGTTTTAATAGTACAAAAAGGTAGTTAATCACCGAGTCCCACTTGGCACTTCCCCACGAAAGTTTGTTAATATGTTTAAAACATTTATATATAGGAAGTACCAGTGGCGTATCCACCATGTTTTGCTCATATTACTTCCATTTCGTGAGGCGGTGTCAGGTGTGTCGATATGACACGGATAGAATTTGCGCTTACTCGGACCAATCGATAGGAAGTCGGACCGAGTATAAGGTAGAATCGAACAGGTTGAACCGGCGAGTTGAATTGCGAACGTAGTTGTAGCAGCGTGCGCGAGTAGCCTGATGACACGAAACATTTATGTGTCGTGTCTGGGTAGGCGTCGAGCGACAAGCGATAAGCGAATAGCGCGTTTTCGATTAGATTCCGTATTAAACCCACATGGCACGTTTCCACGAGAGTTTCCTAACGTGGTGAAACACCACGTTTGACCAGGTTAGTTTTGCCTTGTGAAGCGATGTCATGTGTATTAATACCACACAGACTGCAATGAACACCAAGCTTGCGATAAGCTGTAGACTATACACGATAAGCGATAAGCGATTAGGTGATTAAGCGATTAACACAACATAGCACCAGTAGTGACGACGACGATAAACGAATTACGATAAGCGGTAGTTGTTGCGTTGCAAGCGATGGAGGTATGCGGTTCGATTTATGCGGTTCGATTTGATTGATTAACACCACAGAGTTTAACCATCATCAGACCCCACATGGCCTTTTTCCACGAAAGGCCGCTGATATGACTAAAACGCCTTGCTTTAACCATATGAGCTTTGTCTCATGAAGCGAGGTCATGTGTGCTAACTTTACACGAATATCACAGATAACGGTAGACGATAGCGATAGATTGATACACAACAAGCGATATAGTTTCCCATAATAAGCGACAGAGATTGCGAGATACACATGATAAACGATTGCGATTAGTCGAGTTTTGTTTCGAATAAGCTTAACGTTACGTTGCGACGCATCACGGTTATCGAGGAGGGTAGAATAGGTCCTCACCCGACAACATCGTGAGCGTTAATGTGCTTGATGAGATTGATTGCTATAGACTTACGAACAGTCTTGCGTTGATGCAATTGTCCTGCGAGGCAAACTCTCCAGAGTCTATCGATGAGGCGATCGCATTGCGTTTGCAGACTTACGACAAGTCTTGCGATGATGCAATTTCAGTTGTTACGCCTTGCGATTGAGTGTAGTGTGTTGAAAATAATCACAATAGTATATAGGTCTAATAACGTTCAACTCCACGTGGCACTTTCTTCACAGAACTTCGGTAGTATGATAAAGCACACCTTGCTTGACCCCTACTACTTAGATCCCGTGGATTGGTGTCATACTTCGTCGTAACGCTTATGGCACCTTAGAATTTACTACGATCTCCGTGCACTGACCCAAATAATCCCGTGTGCACCCGTGATTAATCGTTCCTTGCATGTTTATCGTACCTCGTTCTAAGAGTGTAGTGAGGGTAAAACACATTATTTCGTGATATAGTATATAGTATATGCGTGAATCTAGTCTAGGTGTGACGACTAGAGTGTGAAGGAGAATACGAAAGCGAGAGTTAGTGTTACGCACAGTGGCAATAGCAGGTTCAAAACTTAGAAACGACGTCGAAAATCATTTCATTACAACTTTATCCTACGCTTGCTAAATGTTTGATGCTGAAGACTTTTGCTGGAGCTGCTGTTGTTGTACTCAAGTTCACGGTTCGATGCGGCAGTTGCGAGTGAAGTGACCGTAACGGTTGCAGTTACTGCAATAGCGACAGTCAGCCCCAACTGGATGATGATAGGTACACGAGTAACACTGAGGATGAGCTCCAGTGTAAGCTCGTTTTGGAAATACCGGAACTGTTCGAAGAGGTTTCGGTTGCGGCAGTTCGGTTGTTGATGAGCTCGGGCTTGAAGTCTTTCGCTTGCGGCTGGGTTTGTCAGTGTCTTGCGAAGAGATGTCGTCGTTGGAGGATTCGTCTGAGGACTCACCTGCAGAGTCTTTGGCTGATTTGTCGGAAGATCCGTCGGCAGATTTGTCAGAAGAATCGGCAGCAGATTCGTTCGAAGAATCGTTAGCAGATTTGTTAGAAGAATCGTTAGCTGATTCGTCAGAAGAATCGCCAGCAGATTCGTCAGAAGAATCGCCAGCAGATTTGTCAGAAGATTCGTCAGTAGATTCATTAGAAGATTCATCAACATGTTCGCCTGAAGGATTAATGGCGATTGCTTGATGAGCTTGCTTGACAGGATTCCTTGAGAATAACCCTTCCATGAGTCGTTTGTTGTTGATTTCTGCGGCTAAGCGGTAGGTTTCTTCGGTGGTAGCTGGTCTTGCAGCTTCGACAAAATCACCCACACACTCAGGCAAGCCACGAATGTACTTCGCGATGGCCTTTTCTGGAGTGTTGACTTGACCTGGGCAGATTATGCTAAGCTGTTTGAACCTTGCGGTGTAGCCAGCGTTGTCACCTTTGGTTTGCTTGATTTCCCAAAATTCATTTTCTAGTTTCTGGATTTCGTGGGGAGGGCAGTACTCTTTCTTCATAAGCTCTTTCAGCTCATCCCAAGAGAGAGCATATGCTGCAGAGATCCCACGTTTGTTACGTTCGGCGGTCCACCAGTCGAGTGCTCGCAATTGAAATACTCCGGTAGCGCAAGTAGTATGGAAACTATCAGGACACCCACTTTGACGAAGGGTAACTTCGATAGAATCGAACCACTGGAGTAGTTGAGATACACCTCCTTCACCCGTGAACTCCATCGGGTCACAGGCTTTGAAGTGTTTGTAGAGAAAAGTAGATTGCGGCGCTTCCGTCTTGGAGTCTTCCGAGGCTCGAGAGTTGCTGAGAGAGTGCACTCGAGCGGCAATTTGAGGAATGAGCTTAGCCACTTCCTTAGTCACAAGTGATGCAATCCTCTTATCGGCGCTTCGTTTGGCTCTTCTCCTAGCTAATCGTCTCGAGGTAGAGTTGTTGGAAGGCATCTAGACAGGAAGAGACTTGGAATGAGATTCGATCATAATGATTTTTGAGTTTTGTGATGCGATCGAGTGCGTTCACAACTTGATGCGATAGTATAGTAGTAATGCGAATCACATAGGAGCCATATAGGAGACACGAAGTTCCTAAGTTCTCACACAATGACTCGTTTGTTTATACGTATATATATATATATATGTATTTATATATATTTGTAATTTGTAATCATACACATACAGGTCGATTTAGAATATGCGAGGACGCGTTGAGGTTAGATAATGAGAGCGAAGGCGATAGATTATGCATTAGTTTTGTTGCGAACATTCGGATTGCGTTTTAGATTGCGATGGCTGTGCGAATTGTGCGTTTATAAAGCAGGTAGTGAAAATTGTTAAATCGAGAAATCGATAAAGCGTAAAGTTTCAACATGTAATTCAGTTCCAACCAGTTGTAAAATTGGCGGGTCGTATGATAGAGTGCCTTGGGTGTTTAGGCGTCGACTACCCAAGGTAACCCAACTATATTTAACAAGTTCGTGCGCGCGCGTTGACCTAGAAGACTCCATGCTTCTACTGAGATGCAGCTCATGGCATTCGTCTTCCTAGTCATCACGTGGCTCGAGTTATCATGATAGTCGAGTCCTTGGTGAGAGCTTTTGAAAACCAATTTAGAGAGTGGAACGACTTATTAAGGTACGGGTTTCACCCGTGACTTAACAGTTTCGTTCGTAATTGTGGTTATGCTCTTCGAATAAATTCGTGAGTTCCACTAGATTTCGAAATGGAGACTTTCGTCGAGATGTGGATGTCACTCCTAACTCGATGAAAGGTTCTCGTGCTAGAAAAATGCGCTGAGTGAGCGATCTTGTCGAGAGTTCTTGGTATTCACACCTGATCTCGACTGGATCACTCGATTTTGTTATGCGAGTATTTTCGAAAACATGTGTATTGTGTCGGCCTTAGGTGTAACAACCCGCACTTTTGTGCGTTGTTACTACTCGTTATACTCGTTACGCCTAGCACCGGAGATTCGGATCATAATGTAACTATATCGTATATATCGCTATTCGAAGAATAATCGCATATTTTCAAGCCACAACATCATTATACTACACTATTATCACACTAACACTCACGGAGGCATTGAGTGAGGACCTATTCTACCCTCCTCAGTGGCCGTGATGTGTCGAACATAAACAATTAACGCTAACAAGGACTCCCGGGTGAGTGCTGTAGCTCCAGTCGTCATGACGATGATGACAATACGAGTAAACGGTACCCCGTCAGCCTTTGTGGCACTACACGAAATAACGTTCACGATGACATCAAGAAAGGACCTATACTACCCTCATTGATGGCCGTGTAACGTCGCTAATAATCGCATACTCGAAATCGAAACCGATCGTTAAATATCGAAACTTTGGATTATGGATACGTAAATACGACCTCTAGTGATATATATATATATATAATAATATAATAATAACAATATAATGATAATATAAACTAATTATGGTCATTACACGCTTCAGAAACTATCAACTCGATCAAAAACGAAGAAGTCCGGCCCGTCAGGATGTCTATCCGGACGGATAGACCATCCGGACGGATGGGCATGCGCACGGATGGCCATCCGCACGCATGGGCCATCCGCACGGATGGGCCATCCGCACGGATGGGCTATCCGGGCCAGACCTCTTTTCCTCTCCTCTTTCGCCTATAAATAGCCTGTCACACCACTATTCAAGTGATGTGACAGCTCCTGTTCAACCACACGCGCACCAAGACCCTTTTCTCTCGATTTCCTCGCGATTCCGGTAAGATTCCAATCTAAAACTTGTACTTCTGCAATCTACACTCGATTCTACATCATTCTATCTTTCAAAACTCTAATTCTAACCGTGAAATCTGCGGATTTGAGGCATTTTGAGGTGATGTCACCAAGAGTTCTTAAGAACTTAAAGTTGGGGTCTCATTTCACTATAAACGACTCAGATCCGAGTGATTTCCACCTGTTTTTATGACAAATCTCACCTAAATCTGTGCGATTTCGAGTTAACCATGAAGAACCACCATAAACGGCCAGATCTGATGGAACGGGGTGATTCCCGGCCGTTAGAATGAGTCGGAATTGACGGAACTTCAAGTGTTAGTGCGAAATTACACTACTCTAGTGAAAACGAACGTTTTCTTTCTGTTAGACACTCGAAAACAGTGCGAAACAGACATGACAACCCGCACGGACAACAGGTCAGTCCGCACGGATGACACAAGTCCGCACGGATGGGATGTCATCCGCACGCACCTGCAGCCCGCACGGATCATGTCAGTCCGCACGGATCATGTCAACCGCACGGACCACTCACCCGCGTGCACACTCGTCCGCACGCACAACGATGTCAGTCCGCGCGCACCTCCGTCCGTACGTACCACCATACCAACCGCACGGACAACCTGTTATCCGCACGGATAACATGTCATCCGGACGGATGACTTGTCATCCGGACGGATAACATGTCTAATCCGCACGGATGAGGCCCAATTCAATCAAACGAGTAACTTTTCAAGTTAATCTTGCTTAACCATATTTCGTTTACTCTATTTCTTCAAGGATCATTACAGACAACTCGTAACCGACTCAATCAAGTTGTAATCTCGCTAAATACGCACTGTGAGTATACTTGACCCCTTTTTAATCGAATTTTGGGTGTAACATACGTTTCTATCAAATCAAACTTATCAAGCGAAATATTCAATCAATCGAATTATCACTTGCGAATAACTGTTATGCATAGATATACGTAATGCTAGTTGCATATGTGCTAGGGCTTATACTCGCGACGTCCCACCAAGACTAGTATAGTACTATTGCGCCCGACGGGGTCTAGTTATGCCATCGTACATTCGAGCATCGAGGACTTAGTTGGTAGTATCAGTTTTGTGAGTATATATGTCGTGTATTACGTTTATGCATATGGAAATTCGCTACACTTTTATCTACTATGCTATACTTATCAAACCTGTATACTCGCCAATACTTTTGTATTGACAAATCTTTTAACGTATGTTGCAGGTTAGATCGCAGACTATATCAAATCAAACTAGGAAGTCTAGAAACTCAACTAAAATCTAGGTTGTCGGATTTGCATTGTTCGAGAGGATAATAAATCTGTGATAACTTACGTGATTGTATTATTTGTTAGTATGGGATAACGAATGTATTAAATATTATCGCAATATAGTTGTTATGGATTCTCTTGAGCAATCTGATTCGCCTAGTGCCGCGCCCCGATGATTCCGCCATCGGTTGGGGTGTGACAGATTGGTATCAGAGCCATAACTAAAGGGAATTAGGTCAGACTCGACCTAGTCCGGGTCGACGTCTTAGAAATTGACCTAGTCTATAGTCTAAGTACCAACAGGCCGACTCGTACGAACCCAGTGGGGTTTGTATTGGGCTTACTTGATACTCTCGATCGAAATTGCTAAAAGCTAGAACTTTGTGTGAACGCCGCATACTACAACTTCACACGAAGGAGCCTTTCCTAAGGCTGAAATACTACTTAGCCTTTCCTAAGGCCGACACAACACACGTGTTTTCGAAAATACTCGCATAACAAAACCGAGCGATCCAGTCAAGATCAGGTGTGAAAACCAAGAACTCTCGATAGGATTGCTCACTCAGCGCAATTTTTCTAGCACGAGAACTTTTCATCGAGTTAGGAGTGACATCCACATCTCGACGAAAGTCTCCATTTCGAAATCTAGTGGAACTCACGAATTCATTCAAGAGCATAACCACAATTAGGAACGAAACTGTTAAGACAGGGGTGAAACCCGTACCTTAATAAGTCGTCCCACTCTCTATAAACTGGTTTTCAAAAGCTCTCACCAAGGACTCGACTATTGCAATAACTCGAGCCACGCGATGACTAGGAAGACGAATGCCATGAGCTGCATCCCAGTGGAAGCATGGAGTCTTCCAGGTCAACGCGCGCGCCCGAACTTGTAGATATAGTTGGGTTACCTTGGGTAGTCAACGCCTAAACACCCAAGGCACTCTATTATACGACCCGCCAATTTTACAATGATTGGAACTTATTTACGTTTTGAAACTTTACGCTTTATCGAATTCTCGATGTAACGATTTTCACTCCCTACTTTATAAGCGCACGATTCGCACAGCCATCACAATCTAAAACGAAATCCGAATGTTCGCAACAAAACTAATGCATAATCTATCGCAGTCGCTCTCGTTTTCTCACCTCAATGCGACCTCGCTTATTCTAAATCGACCCGTATGTGTATGATTACAAATTACATCTATATAAATAAATATATATATATACGTATAAACAAACAAGTCATTGTGTGAGAACTTAGGAAATTCGTGTCTCCTATGTGGCTCCTATGTGATTCGTATTACTACTATACTATCGCACCAAGTTTTGAACGTGCTCCATCGCAACGCAAAACTCAAAAATCATTATGATCGAATCTCACTCCAAGTCTCCTTCTGTCTAGATGCCTTCCAACAACTCTACTTCGAGAATGATAGCAAAGAGACGGGCCAAACGAAGGAGCGAAAAGAGGATTGCTTCACTTGTGACCAAGGAAGTGGTCAAAGTCATTCCTCAGATTGCCACACGAGTTCACTCTCTTATCAACTCTCGAACTTCGGAAGACGTTAAGACAGAAGAGCCGCAAACTACTTTTCTCTACAAGCACTTCAAAGCCTGTGACCCGATGGAATTCACGGGTGAAGAAGGTGCGACTCAACTACTCCAGTGGTTCGATTCTATCGAAGTTACCCTTCGTCAAAGCGGGTGTCCCGATAGTCTCCGTACTACTTGCGCCACCGGGGTATTTCAATCGCGAGCACTCGACTGGTGGACCGCCGAACGTAACAAACGTGGGATCTCCGCAGCTTACGCTCTCTCTTGGAATGAGCTGAAAGAGCTCATGGAGAAAGAGTATTGTCCTCCTCACGAAATCCAGAAACTAGAAAACGAATTTTGGGAAATCAAGCAAACCGAAGGTGACAATGCTGGCTACACCGCAAGGTTCAAACAGCTTAGCATAATCTGCCCAAGTCAAGTCAACACTCCAGGGAAGGCCATCGCGAAGTACATTCGTGGCTTGCCTGAGTGTGTGGGTGATTTTGTCGAAGCTGCAAGACCTGCTACCATCGAAGAAACATACCGCTTAGCCGCAGAAATCAACAACAAACGACTCATGGGAGGATTATTCTCAAAGAATCCTGTCAAGCTAGTCCATCAAGCAATCGCCAGTAATCCGTCAGGCGAACATGTTGACGAATCTTCTGATGATTCTACTGACGAATCTTCTGACAACTCTGTTGGCGATTCTTCTAATGAATCAGCTAACGATTCTTCTGACGGATCTGCTAATGATTCTTCGGACGGATCTGCTGTCGATTCTTCTGACAAATCTGCCGACGGATCTTCCGACAAATCAGCCAAAGACTCCGCAAGCGAGTCTTCAGACAAATCCTCCAACGACGACACTTCTTCGCAAGACACCGACAAACCCAGCCGCAAGCGAAGGACTTCAAGCCCGAGCTCATCAACAACCGAACTGCTGCAACCGGAACCTCTTCGAACAGTTCCGATGTTTCCGAAACGAGCCTACACTGGATTTCATCCTCAGTGTTACTCGTGTACCTATCATCATCCAGTTGGGGATGACTGTCGCTATTGCAGTAACTGCAACCGTTACGGTCACTTCACCCGCAACTGCCGCATCGAACCGTGAACTTGAGTACAACAACAACAGCTCCCGCAAAAGTCTTCAAGCATCAGACATCTGGCAAGTGTAGGATAAAGTTGTAATGATACGATTTTCGACGTCAATCTCTATGTTTTGAACCTACTCGATATTGTCACTATGTGTAACATCAACTCTCGTCTTCGTCTTCTCTATCACGCTCTAGTCGTCGCACTTAGACTAGATTCACACACATACTATATACTATATCACGAAATAATGTGTTTTACCCTCACTACACTTCTAGAACGAGGTACGATAAACGTGCAAGGAACGATTAATCGCGGGTGCACACGGGATTATTTGGCTCAGTGCACGGTGATCGTAGGGAATTCTAAAAGTGCCATAGCGATCGACAAAAGGTGACACCAAAACACGGGATGAAAGTAGTAGGGGTCGGGCGAGGAATGCCTTACCATACTACCGAAGTTCCGTGAAGAAAGTGCCACGTGGAGTTAAACGTTATTAGACCTATTATACTATTGTGCTTATTTTCAACACACTACACTCAATCGCAAGGCGTAACAAACTGTATCATCGCAAGACTTGTCGTAAGTCTGCAAACGCAATGCAATCGCCTCATCGATGGACTCTAGGGAGTCTACCTCGCAGGCAAATTGCATCGACGCAAGACTGGTCGTAAGTCTGTTGCAACGAATCTTGATCAAGCAAATAAACGCTCACGATATTGTTGAGTGAGGACCTAATCTACCCTCCTCGATAGCCGTGATGCGTCAAAACGAATCGTTAAGCTATTCGAGACAAGAATCGAACTCGACTAATCAAAATCGCTTACCTTGTGTATCTCGCAACCTCTATCGCTTATCACGTGAGCCTATATCATTTGATGTGTATCAATCTATCGCTATCGCTTACCGTTATCTGTGATATTCGTGTTAAATTAGCACGCATGACCTCGCTTCACGAGATGAAGCTCATATCGTTGAAGCAGGGTGTTTTAGTCATATCAGCGACCTTTCGTGGAAAAAGGCCATGTGGGGTCTAATGATAGTTAAATTCTGTGGTGTTAATCAATCGAACCGAACCGCGAAAATCGAAATCGCAAACCTCCATCGCTTGCAACGTAACAACTACCGATTATCGTAATTCGTTCATCATCGCCGTCATCGCAAGTGTTTCATGTTTATTCGTTGATCGTCTATTGTGTATAATCTACCGCCTATCGCTCGTATGGTACTAAGTACACATGACACCGCTTCACGAGGCAAAGCTAACCTGGTTAAGCAGGGTGTTTCACCATGTTAGTAAACCCCCGTGGAAACGTGCCATGTGGGTGTAATGTGGAGTCTAATCGAAAACGCGCTATTCGCTTCTCCTCGCTGGATTAATCTATTCGAACCTGTCTTATGCTCGGTCCGACTTTCTATCAATTGGGCCGAGTAAACGCATTTCTATCCGAGTCATACCGGCACACCTGACACTGCCTCACGAAACGGAAGTAATATGGGCAAAACATGGTGGATACGCCGCTGGTAATTCCTATATATAAGTGTTTTAAACATATTAACGAACTTCCGTGGGAAGGTGCCAAGTGGGGCTTGATGCCAAATTACTCTTTTCAAAAGGTTAAAACTGATTTTTATAAAACTTTCATTAAAATCATGGGACAAGTGAAATTTTCTCACGACGTGGAGCTAACATCGAATCAGTTTAACTCCATGTCCAAGGAAAGCTTCGTAAGCCCAGTTCTTCCTTAAACTTTTACAACGTCAAAATAGAAATCCTTCTTTGGACATTGGTTCGACATCGAGTTCCGCTTGGATCCATGTCATAGGAGAGTTTTCGTAACCCTTGTTTTCATCTCCGAGTTCCTTAAAATATTTTAAACTTCCTTGCAACATCGGTTAACATCGACACTGTTGGCCGCACGTTAAAAGGAAAATTTTCAAAGATTTTCACCCTAAATCCCTTTTTAATGTCTAAACGAACGCTTCTTGTAACGTTGGTTAACGATCGACTCAGTTAACCCTACGCCATAAGAAACCCTTCGAATTACAATCGCATCGAATTAACGAATTCTACACAAGACAAGGTACTTTGAAATGTCAACTCGTGTGATTTATACCTTCGTCTTTACGTCGCCTTCTCACTATCGCAGTCGACCTCTCTTATTCGAAACATTCTCGCTGTCAACTTACGATTAAATCGCTCGCTGTATCGCTACTTAGACAAAATCAACTCTTAGAAGTCTACCTACTGGATTAATTTCGGGACGAAATTTCCTAAAGTTGGGGAGACTGTAACAACCCGCACTTTTGTGCGTTGTTACTACTCGTTATACTCGTTACGCCTAGCACCGGAGATTCGGATCATAATGTAACTATATCGTATATATCGCTATTCGAAGAATAATCGCATATTTTCAAGCCACAACATCATTATACTACACTATTATCACACTAACACTCACGGAGGCATTGAGTGAGGACCTATTCTACCCTCCTCAGTGGCCGTGATGTGTCGAACATAAACAATTAACGCTAACAAGGACTCCCGGGTGAGTGCTGTAGCTCCAGTCGTCATGACGATGATGACAATACGAGTAAACGGTACCCCGTCAGCCTTTGTGGCACTACACGAAATAACGTTCACGATGACATCAAGAAAGGACCTATACTACCCTCATTGATGGCCGTGTAACGTCGCTAATAATCGCATACTCGAAATCGAAACCGATCGTTAAATATCGAAACTTTGGATTATAGATACGTAAATACGACCTCTAGTGATATATATATATATATATATAATAATATAATAATAACAATATAATGATAATATAAACTAATTATGGTCATTACACGCTTCAGAAACTATCAACTCGATCAAAAACGAAGAAGTCCGGCCCGTCAGGATGTCTATCCGGACGGATAGACCATCCGGACGGATGGGCATGCGCACGGATGGCCATCTGCACGCATGGGCCATCCGCACGGATGGGCTATCCGGGCCAGACCTCTTTTCCTCTCCTCTTTCGCCTATAAATAGCCTGTCACACCACTATTCAAGTGATGTGACAGCTCCTGTTCAACCACACGCGCACCAAGACCCTTTTCTCTCGATTTCCTCGCGATTCCGGTAAGATTCCAATCTAAAACTTGTACTTCTGCAATCTACACTCGATTCTACATCATTCTATCTTTCAAAACTCTAATTCTAACCGTGAAATCTGCGGATTTGAGGCATTTTGAGGTGATGTCACCAAGAGTTCTTAAGAACTTAAAGTTGGGGTCTCATTTCACTATAAACGACTCAGATCCGAGTGATTTCCACCTGTTTTTATGACAAATCTCACCTAAATCTGTGCGATTTCGAGTTAACCATGAAGAACCACCATAAACGGCCAGATCTGATGGAACGGGGTGATTCCCGGCCGTTAGAATGAGTCGGAATTGACGGAACTTCAAGTGTTAGTGCGAAATTACACTACTCTAGTGAAAACGAACGTTTTCTTTCTGTTAGACACTCGAAAACAGTGCGAAACAGACATGACAACCCGCACGGACAACAGGTCAGTCCGCACGGATGACACAAGTCCGCACGGATGGGATGTCATCCGCACGCACCTGCAGCCCGCACGGATCATGTCAGTCCGCACGGATCATGTCAACCGCACGGACCACTCACCCGCGTGCACACTCGTCCGCACGCACAACGATGTCAGTCCGCGCGCACCTCCGTCCGTACGTACCACCATACCAACCGCACGGACAACCTGTTATCCGCACGGATAACATGTCATCCGGACGGATGACTTGTCATCCGGACGGATAACATGTCTAATCCGCACGGATGAGGCCCAATTCAATCAAACGAGTAACTTTTCAAGTTAATCTTGCTTAACCATATTTCGTTTACTCTATTTCTTCAAGGATCATTACAGACAACTCGTAACCGACTCAATCAAGTTGTAATCTCGCTAAATACGCACTGTGAGTATACTTGACCCCTTTTTAATCGAATTTTGGGTGTAACATACGTTTCTATCAAATCAAACTTATCAAGCGAAATATTCAATCAATCGAATTATCACTTGCGAATAACTGTTATGCATAGATATACGTAATGCTAGTTGCATATGTGCTAGGGCTTATACTCGCGACGTCCCACCAAGACTAGTATAGTACTATTGCGCCCGACGGGGTCTAGTTATGCCATCGTACATTCGAGCATCGAGGACTTAGTTGGTAGTATCAGTTTTGTGAGTATATATGTCGTGTATTACGTTTATGCATATGGAAATTCGCTACACTTTTATCTACTATGCTATACTTATCAAACCTGTATACTCGCCAATACTTTTGTATTGACAAATCTTTTAACGTATGTTGCAGGTTAGATCGCAGACTATATCAAATCAAACTAGGAAGTCTAGAAACTCAACTAAAATCTAGGTTGTCGGATTTGCATTGTTCGAGAGGATAATAAATCTGTGATAACTTACGTGATTGTATTATTTGTTAGTATGGGATAACGAATGTATTAAATATTATCGCAATATAGTTGTTATGGATTCTCTTGAGCAATCTGATTCGCCTAGTGCCGCGCCCCGATGATTCCGCCATCGGTTGGGGTGTGACATTAGGAAAGGCTGAGTAGTATTTCTAGCCTTAGGAAAGGCTTCTTCGTGTGAAGCGGTAGTACGAGGTGTTCACACAAAGTTGTAGCTTTTAGCAATTTCGATCGAGAGTATCAAGTAGGCCCGATACAAACCCTACTGGTTTGTACGAGTCGGCCTGTTGGTACTTAGACTATAGACTAGGTCGATTTCTAAGACGTCGACCCGGACTAGGTCGAGTCTTGCCTAATTCCCTATAGTTATGGCTCTGATACCAATCTGTCACACCCCAACCGATGGCGGAATCATCGGGGCGCGGCACTAGGCGAATCAGATTGCTCAAGAGAATCCACAACAACTATATTGCGATAATATTTAATACATCCGTTATCCCATACTAACAAATAATACAATCACATAAGTTATCACAGATTTCTTGTCCTCTCGAACAATACAAATCCGACAACCTAGATTTTAGTTGAGTTTCTAGACTTCCTAGCTTGATTTGATATAGCCTGCGATCTAACCTGCAACATACGTTAAAATATTTGTCAATACAAAAGTATTGGCGAGTATACAGGTTTGATATGTATAGCTTAATAGATAAAAAGGGTAGCGAAATTCCATATGCATAAACGTAACACACGACATATACACTCACAAAGCTGATACTACCAACTAAGTCCTCGATGCTCGAATATGCGATGGCAAACTAGATCCCGTCGGGCGCAATAGTACTATACTAGTCATGGTGGGACGTCGCGAGTATAAGCCCTAGCACATATGCAACTAGCATCATGTATATCTATGCATAACAGTGATTCGCAAGTGATAGTTCGATTGATTGAATAATTCGTTTGATGAGTTCGATTTGTTAGAAACGTATGTTACACCCAAAATGCGATTAAAAAGGGTTCAAGTATACTCACAATGCGTATGTAGCGAGAATACAACTTGATTGGATCGGTTGCAAGTGCGTCTGCGTTAATCATTGAAGGATATTGTAAACGATGTACGGTCAAGCGGGAATAGCATTGAAAAGTTAGTTATCTGGTCGGATGGTGCTCATCCGTTCGGATGGGCTCATCCGATCGGATGACATATGGATCTGGGTCGGATGGTTGCCATCCGGTCAAACAACTGTTGATTGGGTCGAGTCGCCATTCGATCGAATAACTGTTGATTAGGTCGAGTCGCCATTCGATCGAATAACTGTTGATTGGGTCGAGTCGCCATTCGATCGAACAACTGTTGGTTGGGTCGAGTCGCCATTCGATCGAACAACTGTTGGTTGGGTCGAGTCGCCATTCGATCGAACAACTGTTGGTTGGGTCGAGTCGCCATTCGATCGAATAACTGTTGATTGGGTCGAGTCGCCATTCGATCGAATAACTGTTGATTGGGTCGAGTCGCCATTCTATCGAATAACTGTTGATTGGTCAAACTTCTGTCATTCGTTCGGATGACATGTGATCCGTTCGGATGACACGTCTGTTTTAACGTTCTGATCCCTGTTTTGAGTGTTTTTCGGTAGAAATACGTGCGATTTTACTGGGATAGTGAAACTCCGTGTTAGCAATTGAAATTCCATCAGTTCCGACCCGTTCTGACGGCCGGGAATCACCCCGTTCCAGCAGATCTGGCCGTTCTTGACGGTTTCTCATGCTTAACTCGGAATCGCACTGTTCCTTGGTTAAATACACAGATTTAGGTGAGATTTGTTATCAAAACATGTGGAAATCACCCAGATCTGAGTCGTTTATGGTGGGATGAGGTCACAACTTGAGAGTTCATAAGAACTCTTGGTGACATCACCTTAAAACACCTCAAATCAGTAGATTTCACGGTTAGAAATTGAGTTTTGAAAGATAGAATGATGTAGAATTGAGTGTAGATCATAGAAGTACAAGTTTTAGGTTGAAATCTTACCGAAATCGCAAGGAATCGAGAGAAAAGGGTCTTGAAGCGTGTCTGGTCGAGTGGGAGCTGTCACATCACTTGAACAGTGATGTGACATGCTATTTATAGGCAAAAATGGAGAAAGGGGGTTACTGGGTCGAATGGCCATCCGTTCGGATGGCTATCCGTTCAGATGGCCCATCCGTTCGGATGAGGCCCGTCCGTTCGGATGAAGCTGTCCATCCGGATGGCTATTCCGGCACGGTGAGTTTCTCCGTTTTTGATCGTTTTGATAGTTTTTGAAGTACGTGCTTTCCACATCTAATTTATATTATTATTATTATATGTATATATATATCACTAGGGGTCGTATCTACGTATCCATATTCCAAAGTTTCGATATAACAATCGGTTTTCGTTTGAGTAAGCGATTATTAGCGACGTTTCACGGCCATCAAGGAGGGTAGTATAGGTCCTTTCTCGACGTCATCGTGAACGTTATTGTGTGTTGTGCCACAATGACTGACGGGGTACCACTCACTCGTATTGTCATCATCGTCACGACGACTGGAGTTATAGCACTCACCCGAGAGTCCTTGCTAGCGTTAGTTGTTTACGTTCGACACATCACGGCCACTGAGGAGGGTAGAATAGGTCCTCACTCAGTGCCTCCGTGAGTGTTAGTGTTTGTGATAATAGTGTATTGTGAAAATATGCGATTTATCCTTCGAATAGCGAAATATGCGATATAGTTACTGTCACACCCCCAAAATCCACACGCGGAGTATCACCGCTTTGAGGCGTGATTGACCAGGATCAAGCCACCAATCATATTGAACCATGTTATAAAAAAATGTAAATCAACCAACCAATATGAAAGGTTTTCAAAAACCAAAGTATAGTATCAATGTTTAGCGGAAGCATAAATGTAAAACCCAACATAAGTAATAAGTTTAAAGAGTCATAAAGTTTTCATCAAAACATCCACAATCCGTGCCCACAACGACCGCGCCTCCCGTGCAAGCTCCATGAGTACCTATGGTCCTGCAAGGCATGTAACAGAAAGTCAACAACTAGTTGAGCGAGTTCACAGTTGGTTGTTTAGTTATAGTGTTCGTTTCGTAAGCCGTATGGTTGTTTTGTAACCAATGTACCGTGTCTGTTTGTATTGCGGCCTTCCCGACATGTGTGCGAAGATTAGTGGGGGTCTCCCATGTTTTCTAGACTAGGTATATTTGTATCGCAGCCCACCCGGCATGTGTGCGAAGTTTAGAGTATGGTTCGCAGCCATTCCAGGCATGTGTGCGAAGATTAGTTATATTATCGCAGCCATTCCCGGCGTGTGTGCGAAGATTAGTTCTATTATCGCAGCCATTCCCAGCGTGTGTGCGAAGAGAAGTATATGTATTACTAGTCTAGCAGTACCTACCAATAACCTTCCTCTCCCGAGGCCAATGGTATGAAATTCCGATAACAATTTAAGCATAAGTATTCGTCCAAACCCATTCCCAACCCCGGGAATCCCATGCCTTGGTAAGAGTGTGAACTCACCTTGGTTTGCTCGGTATGCTAATGTGTACACGCTCACAAATAATCAATCACGACCTATAGTACGCACGTGTGTATAATCAGTTTCGAACTCGCAATGTTTCACGTACAATCAGTATTACAGAGTGGTTTGGCATTTAACATCAAATAACACATAACCAGTTTGCCAATCATACCAGGTTCAAAGTGGCGAAAACACTTTGGGCCGAAATCGCCTAAGTGGCGAAAACACTTGGGCCGAAAACCCCTTAACTGGTGAAAACGTATATGACAAAAACACCCTATTCACTTACAGTTTCAGATTAATCATACAACACGTAATACGAGGGCATTCAGCAATTCAATTTGCATATTACCAATCAGTTTATCACGCATCCGATATCAAACCATGTGTAAATCACAAATAGTTTCTCATACAATTAAAGCAATTGATAAGGTTTAACACCTTTGACCTATTCTGACAACATATTCAGGAGGTGCACATGGGTAATTGATATCAATATTACAATTTCACATGAGCCATCATTTACTTTATATGTGCACATGAATTGATGAAATCAAGATCACACATGCACATGACCGTCATCTATATATGTTTGCACAAGGATTCATGAAATCAAGATAACAATTAATCGTGGCCATCACTTGTTTATTCAAGGTTAACTACTCATATCAAATCATGCCTACAATCTATTGGACCTTTTTTTTTAGTAATTCATATAGTCAACAGCATGTACGCACATAACATGAAATCACCCAAAAAGAATAGGCTCACATACCGAACAAATGCAAAACTCTAGAGAGGGTGCTTCGAAAGTAGGAGAGCTTCGATGGGAGAGGAGTTTTCTGCCGTCACTTATTTTGAGGGAGCATAGGGTTTTAGGGTTTCGATTATACTACTAGGGATTATACACAATTACTCCGGGCCGAAGTAACCTGGGCCACAAGCCCATACAACGAATCAAAGCTTCGACGAAAGATGGTTGGCGAAACACTAAATTTCTTCGGATAAGATCATGGCGAAACTCAGGGTTTCGTCGAGTTTGTTCGGGGTGCAATAGTTCAAGGTTTTTAACTTATTCATATATATTACATAACATATCATCAAACATATCGACACAAAAATTCACATAACATCTCAACGTATAACAAACGTGTATAATTACAAGGCAAACAAGTCGTGTAAACAAACAACTTAAACAGTTAACGTGCAATTAATGCGGAGATGGAATCTTGGAAACTCGAGTTGTCACATTATCCCCAACTTGAAAGAAATTTCGTCCCGAAATTTAGCATGCGGTTGCTGAGGAAGCTAGTTAAGTTGCGTGGTTTACTGGTTTTCCTGGGGTGTCACATCATCCCCCCGTTGATTTGGAATTTCGTCCCGAAATTCTGTAGTAGCTTCAGCCTCAGTAGTGGTTGCACTGTTTCCGAATAACTGGGGATACTTGAGTTTCATTTGATCTTCTCGTTCCCAGGTAAACTCTGGGCCACGACGGGAGTTCCAACGAACTCGAACAAGAGGTATTCTAGTGTGCTTGAGGACCTTAACATCCTGGTCCGTGATTTCAACTGGTTCCTCGACGAATCGCAACTGCTCGTCGATAGTGAGCTCCTTCAAAGGAACTATGAGGGTCTCATCTGACAGACACTTCTTCAGATTCGACACGTGGAAAACGTTGTGAACTGCACTGAGTTCAGCTGGTAGGTTTAGTCTATAGGCCACCCTGCCTATCTTCTCAATAATTTCGAACGGTCCGACATATCGCGGATTGAGCTTGCTTCGTTTTCCAAAACGAACAACACCCTTCCAGGGTGAGACTTTCAGTAGTACCCGCTCCCCAACCTGGAGCTCGAGTGGTTTCCTGCCCTTATCGGCGTAGCTTTTCTGACGGTCACGAGCTGCCGCCATTCGTTGTCGTATTTGAGCAATTCGTTCTGTTGTGTCTACCACAAGTTCTGGACCAGTGATCTGACTATCTCCCACCTCTGCCCAACAAAGAGGTGACCGACATTTACGCCCGTACAATGCCTCAAACGGAGCAGCTTTAATGCTGGTGTGGTAGCTGTTATTGTACGAAAATTCCACAAGTGGCAGATGCTTTTCCCAGCCGTTGCCAAAGTCAATCACACATGCCCTAAGCATGTCTTCAAGGGTCTGGATGGTGCGTTCAGACTGCCCATCCGTTTGCGGGTGATAAGCTGTGCTCATGTCTAATCGTGAGCCGAAGGATTTGTGCATCGCTTGCCAAAGTTCTGAAGTGAAACGGGCGTCACGATCAGAGATAATAGAGGTTGGCACCCCGTGCCTTGAAACCACTTCCTTAAGGTAGACGTCTGCTAGAGTGGAGAACTTATCCGTTTCCTTGATAGCCAAGAAGTGTGCAGACTTAGTGAGTCGATCCACAATCACCCAAATAGTATCATTCCCACGTTGAGATCTAGGTAGGCCAGTAACAAAATCCATGGGAATTTGCTCCCATTTCCATTGTGGTATCTCTGGTTGTTGGAGTGGGCCTGAAGGTTTCTGATATTCCGCTTTGACTCTCGCATAAGTCAAACACTTGCTAACGTAAGTTGCTATGTGAGCCTTCATGCTAGGCCCCCAATATATAGTTTTCAAATCGTGGTACATCTTATCTGAACCAGGATGTACTGAGTAGCGAGACTTATGAGCTTCATCCATTACAAACTCGCGTAAGTTGCCATAGAGTGGGACCCAAATGCGTTCTGTTACATAGTAGGCGCCGTCTACCTTTTGTTCTAACCGTTGCCTTGAACCGCGTAGGGCTTCAGCCCTGACATTTTCGGGTTTCAATGCTTCTACCTGAGCATCTCGTATCTGAGAAGGAAGACTAGACTGAATAGTGAGTTGCAACGCTCGTACACGCCTAGGTGTAGTATCCTTTCGACTGAGGGCGTCGGCCACCACATTGGCTTTACCCGGATGGTACTTTATAGCACATTCGTAATCGTTCAGTAACTCGACCCATCGACGTTGTCGCATGTTCAACTCTTTCTGCTTGAAGATGTGCTCGAGACTCCTGTGATCGGTGTAGATGGTGCACTTGGTGCCATACAGGTAATGTCGCCATATCTTGAGCGCAAAGACAACAGCTCCCAGCTCTAAATCATGTGTTGTGTAATTTCGTTCGTGAATCTTAAGTTGGCGCGAAGCATAAGCAATGACTTTATCCCGTTGCATCAACACACATCCAAGACCTTGGATGGATGCGTCGCAGTAGACTACAAAATCGTCCGTGCCTTCAGGCAATGAGAGGATAGGTGCGCTACAAAGTCTATCCTGTAAGTGCTGAAATGCTGTTTCCTGTGTATTACCCCAACGGTAAACAATACCTTTCTGTGTCAGTAGTGTAAGCGGCTGTGCAATCTTTGAGAAGTCTTTGATGAACCGTCTGTAATAACCCGCCAAACCCAAGAATTGGCGTATTTCGGTTGGTGTGCGAGGTGCAGGCCAGTTCTTGATCGAATCTACCTTGGATGGATCAACATGAATCCCATCCTTGTTTACCACGTGGCCTAGGAAGTGGACTTCACGAAGCCAAATAAGTCGTAAATGCTGCTCGTGTTCCTCCTGACTCTTCGAATAGATCAGGATGTCGTCGATGAAAACAATGACGAACTTGTCAAGATAAGGTTTGCACACCCTGTTCATAAGATCCATGAAAACCGCAGGCGCGTTTGTTAATCCGAATGGCATGACCAGAAACTCGTAATGGCCGTAGCGAGTTCTGAATGCTGTTTTGGAGACGTCCGCGTCCCAGACTCTCAGTTGATGGTAGCCTGACCTCAAATCAATCTTCGAGTAAAAGCTCGACCCTTGCAACTGGTCGAATAGGTCATCAATGCGTGGAAGAGGATAGCGATTCTTCACGGTCACCTTGTTGAGTTCACGGTAGTCTATGCACATTCTGAAGGTACCGTCTTTCTTCTTCACGAATAGCACTGGAGCTCCCCAGGGCGAAGAGCTAGGACGAAAATAACCCTTATCCAAGAGTTCTTGTAGTTGCGTAGAGAGTTCTTCCAACTCTGATGGGGCTAAACGATAAGGTGCTCGAGCTATAGGCGCTGCTCCTGGAGCTAGCTCGATCTGAAATTCGACCTAACGATGAGGCGGTAACCCAGGTAACTCTTCAGGAAACACTTGAGGAAAGTCATGTACAACCGGAATATCCTCTAACTTCTTCTCTTTCGTCGTTGTATCAGTAACGAGTGCTAATATAGCTGTGTGGCCCTTTCGCAAACACTTCTGTGCCTTCAAAAAGGAGATGATGCCACTCACGACACCACTCTTGTCGCCTTGAACTTCGAGAGGTTCTTTACCAGAACGGGGAATACGAATGATCTTCTCCTTGCATAGGATCTCTGCTTGTTGTTGGGATAACCAATCCATACCAATGACGATGTCGAAACTACCCGGAGTTATAGGAATGAGATCGATAGAGAAAGTCTGACCAGCTACCACATTGAAAGCATCCCCTGTTACCTCGCTGTCGCTGCTGGTTCTGTGGAACTGTTGGTTGTTGGTGTTGGTTCTGATTCGCAGGTCGCGAGATCCTGAAATCCTTAGCTTCATGACCCATCTTGAGACACCTCGGGCAACGACCCCTGTTGCACTGACCACTGTGGTGTCTGTTGCATCTATTGCACTTTGGGTGATTTCCTTGATATCCACCCTGCCCTTGACTACCAGACGACTGCTGACTGGGGCTCTGGTAATTATCTGTCTTTCACTGCTGTGTCTGGGACTGAACCGAAGTTGAACCCTTGCTGGAGGTTTCATCCCATTTTCGCTTGTTATCACTGGGAATAGCAGAGGTAGTAATAGTAGTAGTAGTAGTACCGATATGCTTAGGCAGCCTGTTCTGTTCCACTGCCTGGTCTGTGAGACGATGAGCAAGACGAGTAACATCCTGGATGGTAGCAAGGTTAGCAGAAGTCACATGACTTTGAATCTCCGGTACTAAGCCTTTGAGGTACAGCTCAATGCGTTTGATGAGAGGATCCACCATAGTTGGACACAACACTGCCAGTTCGTTGGATCGTTTCGTGTACGCTTCTATTTCTAACCCCGTCATCTTCATGTTAAAGAATTCCACTTCCAGTTTGTGGATGTCATCATGGTTACAGTATTCACATTTGATCAGTTCCTTAAAATCATATCCATGGGGTGGCATTAGCAGCCGCCCGCCCCAGCATCTGAACTTGCGCGTTCCACCAAGTTAGCGCAGTGCCTTCGAGAGTACCAGTGGCGTACTTCACCCTACGAGCCTCAGGGCATTCACACATTTCGAAGACCGATGCGAGCTTCTTAAACCAGTGGAGGAGTCCAACGGCCCCTTCAGTGCCACTAAAAGTACTAGGACGACAGTCCATGAAAGTTTTGAACGTGCACACAGGTGGCTGAGCGTGTTGACCTGTCGTGTGCGTAAGAGTAAACATACTTAAGCACGAGTGTTGGTTTACGAGAGTAGGATCTAAAGATCCTAGAGTAAGTGGTGATGGCAGGTTAAACAGTTATCGTCGAGTTTGTTCGGGGTGCAACAGTTCAAGGTTTTTAACTTATTCATATATATTACATAACATATCATCAAACATATCGACACAAAAATTCACATAACATCTCAACGTATAACAAACGTGTATAATTACAAGGCAAACAAGTCGTGTAAACAAACAACTTAAACAGTTAACGTGCAATTAATGCGGAGATGGAATCTTGGAAACTCGAGTTGTCACAGTTACATTATGATCCGAATCTCTGGTGCTAGGCGTAACGAGTATATCGAGTAGTAACAACGCACGAAAGTGCGGGTTGTTACAGTGGATGTATGATCTTCAGCACCTACCGTAGCCTACGCTGGGCACCGTAAGCTACGGTGGTGCCCAGTTCAGCCTTCATTTTTAACGCCAAAATTTTCATTACTCAAACATTTCGCATCCAATTCACTCGAAACTTGTTTCTATTTGTCCGTAAAACATAACCTTACATTATTGACTAAAAATCTTTACCACGGGTCCTTAATCTTTACGAATTTCATTATTGTTACATTACTATTTATTCGACCCGTTTAATCCCACCAATTTACCTTCGTCTTAGATAACTACATTCGTCTCACTAAATAAATACTTATCTTAATACTCTCATTCATTACACAACCTTACATGATTTTCCCCACATTTATAAAAATCAAAATTCTTTATACATACTAAGAAGTGAATCGAAATCACTTACCTTTGCCCGTAAGAAAGTTATCACCATTTCCACTTGTTTGCCATGTTATCTTCCAAGCCTTGCTACACCTTGATGGAAACAAGTTCATTCCTTTAATCATTAGACTATACCTTGTGGTTATACATGCCATTCAAATAGATTGATAATAATCCACATACTTTTCTACTAGATTATTGACTATATAGTCAACCCGTTCGACCCATTTAAGAAAATACTTGCACAATCCATTTTCATGCATATAGACACTTTAAACCCACCTTAACAATCCTAATCACTGCTGCACTTTCTGTACAGCAGCTATTCTCGACCCATTTTCGCCTTTATACGATCAGAATTAGCTCAATATGTTCACATGAAAAATGTAATATGCTCTGATAGCTTTCCAACCATATATCATATGCCTTAAACCGAGCTACGGTTGATTTTATACGAATTTTTCAAAACAGGTGCGCAACAATAATTTCTTCCAATCAGCTTTGTAAATCTTTGGAATTATGGACTCAAACTCGACTTTAAATCATCAATTCATGTTCATAATTTATGCTAAGCATCATAAACAAGTTAGAGACCATATGATACAATAATTCTCACAAATTTCTACATAGAATATAAACCACATTGAAACTACACATGCTAATTCTCCATGATCCTACGGATTCAAAGTTAGTCCATTTTCATAACTTTACCAACTTTACTTACTAGTGAGCTCACACGCTTCATATTTAGTACATGATCGTTTACTAGCTATGGTCAAACACTTAATCCTCCAACTTACGACGTGCATCACGCCCTCAAAGCATGTAGTACAACCTTCTAATACACGTTCTTAACATATCATCTAATCAACTAATTCCCCACTTGTAATCCATCTAAAACACATTCCTTATGAAACTTCTATTATTTACAACATCGTTATCACATTCTACATATTTTTATCCATCGTTAGCATACAATTTCACTTATCATTTTCACCTAAGCATTTCATCAAACACTTGGTGTGCATACCACTTTCTAAGCATAATGTACAAGTGTTTTTAGCATATTCTTCCCAATTTCATCTCATAATCCATCATATTCAAACAATATATCATAATCATCAATTCCACACTAAGTTTATCTATCACATAACACCTTACGCATCACAACATTACAATATACCATCTATAAGTTCATCATGATCATCATCTTCACACTCATGCAATGGGTTTCATTCTAAATCATCTAATTCACTAAAATTTAACTATGATTGAACTTCAACATGATAGCATCAACAAGTATTCATTCTAATTTCAACCAAAATTCACGGATTAAACATAACCCATTTCATACAAGATTACCATTCTAAGTTTTAAAACATACATCATGATCCCCTTGTGTAGATGATCATTAATTCAAGTTCAATCATAGGTTTAACTCCAAATTTCCCTTCAATTGAAGCTTCTTTTGAACTAGGGTTTGAACCCCTTTTTTTTCTTCTCCTAATCATGAAGTCGACACACACACACTCCTAGTGTGTGTGGGGGGTTTTAATTTTAATTAAATACAAGTTTCCCCCTTTTTGGCAACCTTACCCCTTCTAGTTTGTTACTTGATCTTAATTGTCATCCAATTCATTCCTTTACTTGTCTTGCTAGGCATTTAACTAGGTTTACTAACCTAGTTATTATATTTCATTCTATTAAACATGGTAACATACTAGCAAACTTAATAATTCAAATTTTTGGGGCGTTACAATCTTATGCTCCATTTTTTTCTTGACACGTGGAAAAAAGGACATGACTGGATTTGAATGTTAAGTTATCTAATTGAAACAAAAACGAAACAAGTGACATAATTGAAACACTTTTTAAACTTGATACTATTCTTTGACATTTTCCCCTTTAAAAAAGATAGTGGTCTAGCCTCAGATTTAAATCATTCACATCACTTATTAATAGCTCCTTGCATGCACTACTTATTATACTACTCCGTTTTGTCGTGCAAGAGCATCATACAAGCTTTTAATCAATTAGTCCAAATTTTCATTCAAGGCCTTTAGATCTTCCTCTTAATGACATAAATACTTTCTTATGCTGACCATTACAAGTCGATTATTTCATATCATACCATAATTATCCTACCATTCATTTCGTTCACACGTACAAATAAATTTTCAGATTCTTACTTATCAATCAAGAATTAAACTTTTTACTAACCTCTCCTTCTTTGCATAGTTCAGTGATCCGTAAGCCGGATCGATCCTCTTCTTTATAGGTACCTTCCATACCAGAATTGGTCTCATTCACTCGTGTAACATGCTTCCACTCGTGAGCATCCTTCCATCAGCTTTATTACTATCATCACACTAAGAATTCCATCATTCTTATCTGTAAAATTAATGGTTAGTACATAATCTTTCATAATTGCATTCTACATGGTGTTTGTTCGCCTATGACTCTTTCACAAATTTCTTACGTGCATGATTAAAACATTTCACACATTTCATTTCTTACATACAGTCTTTTCATTTTATTGGTTATTTTGTCAACTTTTGCAGTTTGACTTTTCAAGGTCAAACTGGCACTTCTTACTTATCGTAGACGTATCGAAGTACACGTTCGTACTGTCACACCCCGACCACGTAAAACATCAAATCGTGGCGGAAACGTCGGGGAGTGTTGTAACAGAATTATTGTTCCACAACCATGGCATTTGAAAGTTATGTTTTATTCATTCAACAAAGAGTTGCATTGTCTTAAGATAACTGAAACAAAGAGTACATCACATAATTAAACTAGTTCTATCTTTATTTTAAGTCTCTAAGGCACAGGTCCGCCCTAGTGTGTCATGAACATCCTAAGCAGCAGCTCCTGAAACACATGTGAAAATAGGTACGTCAGCATAAAAATGCCTGTGAGATACATAGGTTTTATGAAAATAGGATTCATGACTTATAAGTTTAGAAAAAGTTGTTTAACAAAAGTCAGTCATGAACCTTGTTAAATGTTTTGTTTTATAAATCATTTGAAAAATGATAGCAAAATCAGATGATATGTATATATGTAAAAGGATAGTGTGTGGTTATAAGAATAACCAAGTAAAAAGAGTTTGAATAAACCAAGTTATTTGTAAAACAATGTTTAAGTGAAAAAGTGTTGTAAAATGTAATATGTTTACTGAAGTGGTTTAAATGACGCTACGATATGTAATATCATACAAACACTTATGTATAGGAAGTACCAGCGGCGTATCCACCATGTTTGTATCATATTACATACGCCTCGTTACTTAAATCACTTTACCCAAACAAACCATCAATGTAAAAACGTTTATGTATAGTCAAATGTCAAATGTTTATGTAAAAACCATCAAAATGTAATGTTTAAACCAATTGCCAAATGTCATAGTATAAACCAAGTCTATTGTCAATATAAACCAAGTAATGAGTAAACAAAAGTCATGTATGGTAAGTAAAATGAGACTACTTAAACCACAAGTAAAAATGTACAAAACAAAGTATTTTGAATAAATCAAAAGTTATGTTTTGTAAGATAAATACATGTTTTACTGATACAAACACTTATGTGGTAAGTTAAACGCATACATCCAAGCCTTGAGACAGACGGATAACCCTAAGTTAAGGTCATCAAAAGAAATGTTTTCGGATTCAGTCATTCCTTACACCCAAACAAACCTAGGATGTTAGGAACGGGATTTGTCAAGTCCTATGGTACCATTACTTACTACCGAGCGGCGTAGCTAATGTTAATGAATGTAGTTTAGACCCATTGAACAAACCAAATGTCATATCAAATAGTAAACATGTGATGAAAGTAATGTACTAAGTATGCTAAGTTAACATACAAAGCAGAAAAGTCATGTAAATCAATGTGCTAAATATGCTAAGTTAACATATGAAGCAGAAAAAGTCATGTAAATCAATGTGCTATCATGTCGAGTAAACATACATAGCAAAAGAAGATGTAATGTAAAACAGTGAGCTAAATATGCTAAGTAAACATACATAGCAAAACAAAATGAAATTATGTACTAATAATGTACTAATGAACATAACAAGTATATGATACGAAAGCATGGAAAGCACGAAATTAACAAGTAGGCACATGTGTTTCACCCCAAAACATTTGAAAAACAGTAAAAGAGGGGTCTATGTACTCACTTGAGATTGCTCAATAGACTTTAGATATCCACCAAGCAAATCTAGAAGATTACGGAATCAAACGGCACCTAATATAGGTAACTATATTAATAAACGGACCTATACGGAGGATCGGGTAGTACGAGGGTTCGTAAACCATATGAGTGTAGGAACTCATGTAATATGGTTTAACAAAGCCTACATACTAAAACGAAACCTAGCCTAAGTGCTTTTGACCCGTTACGACCCGTTTAGGTAGCTTATGCTACTTTAACGCGTCGTTCGCGTAAAACGCGTTCGGACCGCCTAACTAGCCCTATGACAAGTAAGATATGCCTTAACATGTTTAATATTGTTGTTAATTCAGTTTAGATGGCAAAAGTTATGTTGCATAGGCTTAAAATGAATTTTAACATAAAAATGGCATTTTGGTAATTTATCTAAGGCATATATGCTACCTATCATACAACTACTTAAACGACGTGACCATAAGGTATAACCTTGGAAGGTTATTCCCTATACAACTATGGTCACCTAAAGTGTTTGGTCGGATCCTAATGATCGACCAAATGGGTCGGGTTCGAAAGCATAAGCGATTTATTAGATCGCTTACCCTTACGACCCTAAACAAGCACAAATATACAAGTGACGAGCTAAACATGCTAGAACATGTTTAGTTAAGTTAGAAAACAGGTTTTGATATCAAAACAAACGGTTTTGATATCCTAGAGTAGTTTGGTTACAAAATACGCGAGAACACGCATTTTGCCCGAAACTACGACTCGTCACTGAGCCTAGATAACGTGGTAATCAGTAGGTATAGTCACTAGGGACTATAACCATCGTGATTACGCTCACGTTATGAAGTTCAAACGAACTTCGCATTGACCATAAACTGGTCAATGCATAAAGTCAAACGCAGTTTGACTTTAACGCTAAAACGAAAGAAAAGAACGAAGGAACACTTACAAAGGGTCCCCGCAAGATTGACCCGATTCACTCTCAGGTAGGAAGTGTACAAACTTCCACTTAGAGAGTTTTGAATCAGATTCAAGTGTGAATTGCAACTAAAGGGGTGGGGGTATTTATAGGAAAGCTAGGACCGTCAGGATCGTTTATCGGGAAACGTGCCTCGATCTCAATCGTCCATGTGTGCCCCTTGGTTTGGAAAACCATTAGAGCCCATAGATTCAGTCCATGGTTTGAGAAATACCATTTGCAAGTGGTTTTGGAGTGGTAAACAGCTGTTAACAGGCTGTTAAACTGAGTTTTCTGATCTGAGAGCCTGACGCGGGCCGCGTAAGGTTTAAGCTTGGGCTTACGCCCCAGGCCTAAGAACTTTGACAGATTTACATTTTTAGCCCCTGCATGCCCAAAACTTGGTTTTCGTTGCATTTTTTACACGTTTAAGCCTCGTTAACCCCATTTCAAGGCTCTAAAATGAAGTTAAAGTATTGGCAACTCAAAACATGCTCAAAAATATCTCGGATGTCGGTTCGTTTGGCCGTACGATCGCGATGTTCGCTTAATTACGACGGAATGCGCATAAGCGCGAAAAACGATCCAAATGACGCGACGAATGGATTTTTCTTATGCCAAACACTAAAATAAAATGTTTTAGTGCTTACATAAATTTTTGGATGTCCAGATGTATTCAGAACGTAAGTTATGCGCGAAAGTGCAAACTTGTGCACTTTTTGACACTTTTAGTCCCTGAATGACCCAAAAGTTTATTTTAGCATACCGAACTCCTCAAAGCCTATTTCTAAGGTATGTAAAGGATATTTATGGTATGTTTAACTTATGGTCATGTTCCGGAATGTTCGTTACAGTTCAAATTGGCATACTTTCGCAGTTTGTCAAGTTTAGTCCCTGTAAGCGAATTAACTTGTTTTTGCCATACCAAAGCCTTCAAAACTTATTTCTAAGTTATGTAAAGGTTATTTAAGGTATATTAAGTATATGTTGATGTTCCGGAGTATTTTTCGCATTAAACTGATTACGTTTACGCACCAGTTTGCGTATAACTCTCCAGAAAGTGATATAGAGTTTGAAATTGAATAAAAGTCAAAACATGAAAAATGTAAAACATAAACAAACAAACATTGGGATCAAATAACTTTATTTCACTGATAACTGAATCGTTTACAATGATTACAAGCACAGATGTCACAGTCTCCCCTACTTGTGGAAATTTCGTCCCGAAATTTATTTAGAGGAAACTCGTGGGAAAAGATGCGGATACTTCGCCTTCATTTGATCTTCACGTTCCCAAGTAAACTCAGGTCCACGCTTAGATTCCCATCGAACTTTAACCAAAGTAATGCGCTTGCGTTTAAGCCATTTGACCATACGGTCCATGATTTCCACTGGCTTCTCAACAAAATGTAGTGTTTTATCAACACGAATTTCGTCAAGTGGTATGTGGAGGTTCTCATCAGCTAGACACTTCCTGAGATTGGACACGTGGATGGTTCGATGAACATTTCCAAGTTCAGGAGGTAACTCAAGTCTGTAGGCTACCTTACCGATTCTTTCGACGATCTTGAATGGTCCAACATATCTAGGTGCAAGTTTTCCTTTCTTTCCAAATCTGATCACACCTTTCCAAGGTGAGACCTTAAGTAATACTCGATCACCGACTTGAAATTCCAAGGGCTTGCGTTTTGGGTCCGCGTAACTCTTTTGACGGCTTCTAGCTGTCTGAAGGTTATCACGAACTTTCTTAATCTTGGCAGTTGTCTCAAAAATGAGGGCAGGTCCAGTAAGCTGAGCCTTGCCGATCTCATTCCAGCAGACTGGTGAACGACATTTTCGACCATAGAGTGCCTCGAAAGGAGCCATGTTGATGCTGGAGTGATAACTGTTGTTGTAGGAGAATTCAATCAACGGAAGATGTGAATCACAACTACCACCAAAATCGATCACACAAGCTCTAAGCATATCCTCCAGAGTCTGGATTGTTCTTTCAGATTGACCATCCGTTTGCGGATGATAAGCTGTGCTCAGATTAAGTTGGGTCCCCATAGCAGATTGCATGGTTCTCCAAAAATGAGAAGTGAAACGAGCATCTCTGTCAGAAATGATGTTCAAAGGAACCCCATGTCGAGATAAGATTTCATCCACATAGATTTTAGCCAGATCTTCAGCAGAAAAATCCTCGCGGATTGGCAAAAAATGCGCGGATTTGGTAAGACGATCAACGACTACCCAGATGGCATCATGACCTTTCTTAGTGCGCGGAAGTTTGGTAATGAGATCCATAGCGATGTTTTCCCATTTCCAAACTGGGATCTCTGGTTGCTCCAAAAGACCAGAAGGATGTTGGTGTTCAGCCTTGACCTTAAGACAAGTAAGGCATTTTGAAACGTACAAGGCAATGTCCTTCTTCATACCAGGCCACCAATACTGAGTACGAAGATCCTTATACATTTTGTCTAAGCCAGGATGGACAGAATAACGAGACTTATGAGCTTCATCCATAAGCAGAGTACGAAGACCATCTTGGCTTGGGACCCATAAACGGTCCATGAAATAGTATGATCCATTGCCTTTCAAGACAAGATCAGGCTTAATGTGATAGGGTAATTCCTTACCCATCAAGTCTTGTGAAACACAAGCATGTTGAGCCTGAGAAATGCGGGCTTGAATATCAGCTCGAGCCTGAATATCAGATTAAACACGAACATAATGAAGCTTGATATGTTCTTTACGACTCAATGCGTCGGCTACGACATTCGCCTTACCAGGATGGTAGCGCATTTCGCAGTCGTAGTCGTTCAGAAGCTCAACCCAACGTCTGTGCCTCATGTTGAGTTCTTTCTGATTAAAGATATGCTGAAGACTTTTGTGGTCAGTGAAAACCACACATTTTGTACCATACAAATAGTGTCTCCAGATTTTGAGAGCGAAGACAACTGCACCCAACTCAAGATCATGAGTGGTGTAGTTTTTCTCATGCACCTTCAATTGCCTTGATGCGTAGGCTATGACTTTGTTCCTTTGCATCAGTACACAGCCAAGACCCAATTTCGATGCATCACAATAAACGACGAAATCATCATTGCCTTCAGGCAAAGATAGGATAGGTGCATCACAAAGTTTCTGCTTCAAGGTCTGAAATGCTACTTCTTGTTTAGAACCCCATTCAAAGGGCCTGTTCTTCTGAGTTAGAGCAGTTAGAGGAACTGCAATCTTCGAGAAGTTCTCTATGAAGCGGCGGTAATAACCCGCAAGACCAAGAAAAGAACGAACCTCGGTAGGAGTAGTAGGCGTATCCCAATCCTTAATCGCACTGATCTTGGAGGGATCTACATGAATACCTTGTTCGTTGACGATGTGCCCCAAAAATTGAACTTCTTTAAGCCAAAATTCACATTTAGAGAATTTGGCAAAAAGTTGCTCTTTCTTTAGGAGTTCCAAAGTAAGACGAAGATGTTGCTCATGATCAGCTCGCATCTTAGAGTATATCAAGATGTCATCAATAAAAACGATGATGAACTTATCTAAATAAGGCTTGCAGACCCTATTCATCAAGTCCATGAAAACAGCAGGAGCATTAGTCAAACCGAATGGCATAACTGTGAACTCATAATGCCCATAACGAGTGCGAAAAGCTGTCTTTGGAATATCATCTTCATGAACGCGAAGTTGATGATATCCAGAACGAAGATCAATCTTCGAGAAATAAGAAGCGCCCTGTAGCTGATTAAAGAGATCATCAATGCGAGGTAGGGGATATCGATTCTTGATGGTAAGCTTGTTCAGCTCACGATAATCGATGCACATTCCGAAAGATCCATCCTTCTTCTTGACAAAAAGAACGGGAGCACCCCAAGGTGAAAAGCTAGGACGGATAAAACCTTTGTCAGAGAGCTCCTGAAGCTGCTTAGACAACTCTTGCATCTCAGACGGTGCAAGACGATATGGAGCTCTGGCAATGGGATTTGCACCAGGTACGAGATCAATACGGAACTCGACTTGGCGTGCTGGGGGTAGACCAGGTAACTCTTTAAGGAAAACTTCAGAATAATCCCGAACGACAGGAATATCCGAAATGGACTTACCCTTGCCTTTATCTGCTATAACATGTGCTAAGAATGCCACATAGTTCTTTCGCAGATACTTCCGAGCTTTAAAACAAGACATGAGTTTGAGACCACCGGCAGGTTTCTCACCACGAACCTGTAGGATCTCACCTGACGAAAGTGGCACACGAACGATCTTCTCAAAACAAACTACCTCAGCGCGATGCTTAGCTAACCAATCCATACCAACAATAATGTCGAAGCTTCCCAGTTGCATAGGCGTGAGGTCAATAGGAAAAAGATGGTCATTAAGGTTCAACTGGCAGTTGCGAAGAACAAAATCAAGAACAATGGGTTCACCACTAGCAACTTCTACTGTCAAGGGTTTTCCTAGTTTCGTTCTAGACACGTAAAGCAATGGCTCAAAAGATAATGACACAAAACTCTTATCGGCACCCGAATCAAAAAGAACAGATGCATGCTGATTATTAATAAGGAACGTACCGTTCACCACTTCATTGTCTGCTTGAGCTTCTTGTGCATTCATATTGAAGACTCGACCTCGAGCCTGAACTTGATTCTGATTCTGATTTGCGTTGACCAGTCTTGGACACCGGTTTCGGAAGTGGGTCAGATCCCCACAGTTGTAACAAGAACCTGGTGGGTAGTGAGGTCGTGCAGCTTGACCTTGTTGCTGAGAAAGAGGCTGAGCAACTTGTTGAGCCGGGTTCTGAGCTGCCCGATTCTGATTGGCAGGAATGCGGCAGGTGTCAGCAAGATGACCAGGTCTTCCACAGTTGGTGCACTGACGACACTGGAGGTGTGGTTGATGATGACCATTACACCTGTTGCATAAAGGTGCATTGCCAAGATAAGGTTTCTTGGCAGGCGGTTGCGCAGGCTGATTTGGTGCAGCTTGATTTGCCTGTGCAGTAACGGCGTAGTTTTGGGAAGCCTTACGCTTCCTTGAACTCTTCGAGGATCCAGAGTCCTTACCCTTTTTGTTCTTACCCTTCTTGCTCTCATTCTGATCAGATGTCTGCTTCTTACCCTTGTCCCCCTTCTTGTGTAGCTTATTCTTCCGAATCTGCGACTCAGTCAATGTCGCAGATAGCTCGATTGCCTGACGGAGTGTGGTAGGGTTACTACCAGTAATGATGTCTTGCACTGAGTCAGGTAGACCATCGATATACCTCTCGATAGCCTTCTCGAGTGGGGTAACCATTGTTGGGCATAGCAAACTCAGCTCCTCAAATCTATCAGTATACGCCCGGTGCTCACCGCTATCCTGTTTTAAATCATCAAACTCCCTCTCCAAAGCTCGCAGTTCATGACGAGGACAAAACTCCCTCATCATAAGAGTCCTAAGTTCAGCCCACGTTTGCGCTAAAGCAACTTCTGCACCACGGTCTCTCATAACCCCGTTCCACCATGTAAGCGCCCTCTTCTGAAATACGCTTGAAGCAAACTCGACTTTCCGATTCTCAGGACACAGAACGTGACGGAAAGTACTCTCAATGCTCTCGAACCATTGAAGAAGCCCAGTTGCTCCCTCAGTACCACTAAACTTAAGTGGTTTAGCCGAGTTAAAGCTCTTGAAATTGCATGGAGCATTATTGTTGTTGTTGGCTTGGTTCCACTGAGCAAAGAGGTTTGGGAATTGAGCAGCCATTTGCTGCGCAATGATTTCTGCCAGTTCAGCGGCATTAGGCATCGGATTTTCGCGTCGAGGAGGCATTCTAAAAGAGGAAACATGAGAGGAACGAGTGAGACGTTTAGATGAAAAGAATGAGATGAAAAAAAAATTAACAAAAGCAAAGATGGTGGTCATTCGTCCGTATCACAAAGCAAACAAACGACACACAGTGACTAATCAAAGTAAATGGGTCCATAAATAATGCTTAGCGAAGACATGCTCGCCTATAAGTGAACACTCACCCCAAGAGTTCCCAGGTAAGAGTGACTGGTCCGATTATGTGGATTTGTACGAACACTCTAGCCTTAGACAGAAAACCCAGGGTACAGGCATTCACCCTTCCAGTTTGCACGTGTTCATACTATTTAGAACCCAAAACTTTGACGAGATTTTGAAAATTTGGAAGGCACAAGGCCAAAAGAATCATTCAAAAGCGGATGATAAATTTTCAAAATCATTTTGAAAAATTGAAGGGTTCAAAAACCTTACAATAAATTATTTAAAAATAGAAGATTATTTTTCAAAAATCGTTTTAGAAAGATTGGGTTCTTGTTTTGGTGATCACCTAAGGATAGGTGAAGTGCATGTTTTAATATCTAAACACAAGATAACTTGTGTTGGGGTCCTAGAAAGGTTATAGTCTAGGTCAAAGCGTCACTAATAACCTAATTCCCTATAACCATTGGCTCTGATACCAACTCTTCTGTCACACCCCGACCACGTAAAACATCAAATCGTGGCGGAAACGTCGGGGAGTGTTGTAACAGAATTATTGTTCCACAACCATGGCATTTGAAAGTTATGTTTTATTCATTCAACAAAGAGTTGCATTGTCTTAAGATAACTGAAACAAAGAGTACATCACATAATTAAACTAGTTCTATCTTTATTTTAAGTCTCTAAGGCACAGGTCCGCCCTAGTGTGTCATGAACATCCTAAGCAGCAGCTCCTGAAACACATGTGAAAATAGGTACGTCAGCATAAAAATGCCTGTGAGATACATAGGTTTTATGAAAATAGGATTCATGACTTATAAGTTTAGAAAAAGTTGTTTAACAAAAGTCAGTCATGAACCTTGTTAAATGTTTTGTTTTATAAATCATTTGAAAAATGATAGCAAAATCAGATGATATGTATATATGTAAAAGGATAGTGTGTGGTTATAAGAATAACCAAGTAAAAAGAGTTTGAATAAACCAAGTTATTTGTAAAACAATGTTTAAGTGAAAAAGTGTTGTAAAATGTAATATGTTTACTGAAGTGGTTTAAATGACGCTACGATATGTAATATCATACAAACACTTATGTATAGGAAGTACCAGCGGCGTATCCACCATGTTTGTATCATATTACATACGCCTCGTTACTTAAATCACTTTACCCAAACAAACCATCAATGTAAAAACGTTTATGTATAGTCAAATGTCAAATGTTTATGTAAAAACCATCAAAATGTAATGTTTAAACCAATTGCCAAATGTCATAGTATAAACCAAGTCTATTGTCAATATAAACCAAGTAATGAGTAAACAAAAGTCATGTATGGTAAGTAAAATGAGACTACTTAAACCACAAGTAAAAATGTACAAAACAAAGTATTTTGAATAAATCAAAAGTTATGTTTTGTAAGATAAATACATGTTTTACTGATACAAACACTTATGTGGTAAGTTAAACGCATACATCCAAGCCTTGAGACAGACGGATAACCCTAAGTTAAGGTCATCAAAAGAAATGTTTTCGGATTCAGTCATTCCTTACACCCAAACAAACCTAGGATGTTAGGAACGGGATTTGTCAAGTCCTATGGTACCATTACTTACTACCGAGCGGCGTAGCTAATGTTAATGAATGTAGTTTAGACCCATTGAACAAACCAAATGTCATATCAAATAGTAAACATGTGATGAAAGTAATGTACTAAGTATGCTAAGTTAACATACAAAGCAGAAAAGTCATGTAAATCAATGTGCTAAATATGCTAAGTTAACATATGAAGCAGAAAAAGTCATGTAAATCAATGTGCTATCATGTCGAGTAAACATACATAGCAAAAGAAGATGTAATGTAAAACAGTGAGCTAAATATGCTAAGTAAACATACATAGCAAAACAAAATGAAATTATGTACTAATAATGTACTAATGAACATAACAAGTATATGATACGAAAGCATGGAAAGCACGAAATTAACAAGTAGGCACATGTGTTTCACCCCAAAACATTTGAAAAACAGTAAAAGAGGGGTCTATGTACTCACTTGAGATTGCTCAATAGACTTTAGATATCCACCAAGCAAATCTAGAAGATTACGGAATCAAACGGCACCTAATATAGGTAACTATATTAATAAACGGACCTATACGGAGGATCGGGTAGTACGAGGGTTCGTAAACCATATGAGTGTAGGAACTCATGTAATATGGTTTAACAAAGCCTACATACTAAAACGAAACCTAGCCTAAGTGCTTTTGACCCGTTACGACCCGTTTAGGTAGCTTATGCTACTTTAACGCGTCGTTCGCGTAAAACGCGTTCGGACCGCCTAACTAGCCCTATGACAAGTAAGATATGCCTTAACATGTTTAATATTGTTGTTAATTCAGTTTAGATGGCAAAAGTTATGTTGCATAGGCTTAAAATGAATTTTAACATAAAAATGGCATTTTGGTAATTTATCTAAGGCATATATGCTACCTATCATACAACTACTTAAACGACGTGACCATAAGGTATAACCTTGGAAGGTTATTCCCTATACAACTATGGTCACCTAAAGTGTTTGGTCGGATCCTAATGATCGACCAAATGGGTCGGGTTCGAAAGCATAAGCGATTTATTAGATCGCTTACCCTTACGACCCTAAACAAGCACAAATATACAAGTGACGAGCTAAACATGCTAGAACATGTTTAGTTAAGTTAGAAAACAGGTTTTGATATCAAAACAAACGGTTTTGATATCCTAGAGTAGTTTGGTTACAAAATACGCGAGAACACGCATTTTGCCCGAAACTACGACTCGTCACTGAGCCTAGATAACGTGGTAATCAGTAGGTATAGTCACTAGGGACTATAACCATCGTGATTACGCTCACGTTATGAAGTTCAAACGAACTTCGCATTGACCATAAACTGGTCAATGCATAAAGTCAAACGCAGTTTGACTTTAACGCTAAAACGAAAGAAAAGAACGAAGGAACACTTACAAAGGGTCCCCGCAAGATTGACCTGATTCACTCTCAGGTAGGAAGTGTACAAACTTCCACTTAGAGAGTTTTGAATCAGATTCAAGTGTGAATTGCAACTAAAGGGGTGGGGGTATTTATAGGAAAGCTAGGACCGTTAGGATCGTTTATCGGGAAACGTGCCTCGATCTCAACCGTCCATGTGTGCCCCTTGGTTTGGAAAACCATTAGAGCCCATAGATTCAGTCCATGGTTTGAGAAATACCATTTGCAAGTGGTTTTGGAGTGGTAAACAGCTGTTAACAGGCTGTTAAACTGAGTTTTCTGATCTGAGAGCCTGACGCGGGCCGCGTAAGGTTTAAGCTTGGGCTTACGCCCCAGGCCTAAGAACTTTGACAGATTTACATTTTTAGCCCCTGCATGCCCAAAACTTGGTTTTCGTTGCATTTTTTACACGTTTAAGCCTCGTTAACCCCATTTCAAGGCTCTAAAATGAAGTTAAAGTATTGGCAACTCAAAACATGCTCAAAAATATCTCGGATGTCGGTTCGTTTGGCCGTACGATCGCGATGTTTGCTTAATTACGACGGAATGCGCATAAGCGCGAAAAACGATCCAAATGACGCGACGAATGGATTTTTCTTATGCCAAACACTAAAATAAAATGTTTTAGTGCTTACATAAATTTTTGGATGTCCGGATGTATTCAGAACGTAAGTTATGCGCGAAAGTGCAAACTTGTGCACTTTTTGACACTTTTAGTCCCTGAATGACCCAAAAGTTTATTTTAGCATACCGAACTCCTCAAAGCCTATTTCTAAGGTATGTAAATGATATTTATGGTATGTTTAACTTATGGTCATGTTCCGGAATGTTCGTTACAGTTCAAATTGGCATACTTTCGCAGTTTGTCAAGTTTAGTCCCTGTAAGCGAATTAACTTGTTTTTGCCATACCAAAGCCTTCAAAACTTATTTCTAAGTTATGTAAAGGTTATTTAAGGTATATTAAGTATATGTTGATGTTCCGGAGTATTTTCAGTGGATGTATGATCTTCAGCACCTACCGTAGCCTACGCTGGGCACCGTAAGCTACGGTGGTGCCCAGTTCAGCCTTCATTTTTAACGCCAAAATTTTCATTACTCAAACATTTCGCATCCAATTCACTCGAAACTTGTTTCTATTTGTCCGTAAAACATAACCTTACATTATTGACTAAAAATCTTTACCACGGGTCCTTAATCTTTACGAATTTCATTATTGTTACATTACTATTTATTCGACCCGTTTAATCCCACCAATTTACCTTCGTCTTAGATAACTACATTCGTCTCACTAAATAAATACTTATCTTAATACTCTCATTCATTACACAACCTTACATGATTTTCCCCACATTTATAAAAATCAAAATTCTTTATACATACTAAGAAGTGAATCGAAATCACTTACCTTTGCCCGTAAGAAAGTTATCACCATTTCCACTTGTTTGCCATGTTATCTTCCAAGCCTTGCTACACCTTGATGGAAACAAGTTCATTCCTTTAATCATTAGACTATACCTTGTGGTTATACATGCCATTCAAATAGATTGATAATAATCCACATACTTTTCTACTAGATTATTGACTATATAGTCAACCCGTTCGACCCATTTAAGAAAATACTTGCACAATCCATTTTCATGCATATAGACACTTTAAACCCACCTTAACAATCCTAATCACTGCTGCACTTTCTGTACAGCAGCTATTCTCGACCCATTTTCGCCTTTATACGATCAGAATTAGCTCAATATGTTCACATGAAAAATGTAATATGCTCTGATAGCTTTCCAACCATATATCATATGCCTTAAACCGAGCTACGGTTGATTTTATACGAATTTTTCAAAACAGGTGCGCAACAATAATTTCTTCCAATCAGCTTTGTAAATCTTTGGAATTATGGACTCAAACTCGACTTTAAATCATCAATTCATGTTCATAATTTATGCTAAGCATCATAAACAAGTTAGAGACCATATGATACAATAATTCTCACAAATTTCTACATAGAATATAAACCACATTGAAACTACACATGCTAATTCTCCATGATCCTACGGATTCAAAGTTAGTCCATTTTCATAACTTTACCAACTTTACTTACTAGTGAGCTCACACGCTTCATATTTAGTACATGATCGTTTACTAGCTATGGTCAAACACTTAATCCTCCAACTTACGACGTGCATCACGCCCTCAAAGCATGTAGTACAACCTTCTAATACACGTTCTTAACATATCATCTAATCAACTAATTCCCCACTTGTAATCCATCTAAAACACATTCCTTATGAAACTTCTATTATTTACAACATCGTTATCACATTCTACATATTTTTATCCATCGTTAGCATACAATTTCACTTATCATTTTCACCTAAGCATTTCATCAAACACTTGGTGTGCATACCACTTTCTAAGCATAATGTACAAGTGTTTTTAGCATATTCTTCCCAATTTCATCTCATAATCCATCATATTCAAACAATATATCATAATCATCAATTCCACACTAAGTTTATCTATCACATAACACCTTACGCATCACAACATTACAATATACCATCTATAAGTTCATCATGATCATCATCTTCACACTCATGCAATGGGTTTCATTCTAAATCATCTAATTCACTAAAATTTAACTATGATTGAACTTCAACATGATAGCATCAACAAGTATTCATTCTAATTTCAACCAAAATTCACGGATTAAACATAACCCATTTCATACAAGATTACCATTCTAAGTTTTAAAACATACATCATGATCCCCTTGTGTAGATGATCATTAATTCAAGTTCAATCATAGGTTTAACTCCAAATTTCCCTTCAATTGAAGCTTCTTTTGAACTAGGGTTTGAACCCCTTTTTTTTCTTCTCCTAATCATGAAGTCGACACACACACACTCCTAGTGTGTGTGTGGGGTTTTAATTTTAATTAAATACAAGTTTCCCCCTTTTTGGCAACCTTACCCCTTCTAGTTTGTTACTTGATCTTAATTGTCATCCAATTCATTCCTTTACTTGTCTTGCTAGGCATTTAACTAGGTTTACTAACCTAGTTATTATATTTCATTCTATTAAACATGGTAACATACTAGCAAACTTAATAATTCAAATTTTTGGGGCGTTACAATCTTATGCTCCATTTTTTTCTTGACACGTGGAAAAAAGGACATGACTGGATTTGAATGTTAAGTTATCTAATTGAAACAAAAACGAAACAAGTGACATAATTGAAACACTTTTTAAACTTGTTACTATTCTTTGACATTTTCCCCTTTAAAAAAGATAGTGGTAACCAAAGTCTAAATATAGATCTATTAAGATTGGTATCTCCCAATTTCGTGTGTTTGCATGTTTTTGCTATTCGAGGTTATTGTCAGTTTGGTAATTTAATTCATATGACTAATGCAAGTAAATAGGAAATTGTCACCGGCTTATATTATGTCTTGATCAAGGTTCAGATTCACTTCTTACTACATTTCTATGAAAACCCTTTTTTATTTGATCTGCCTTGTGTGCGTATGTATCTATACTATATTATAATACATGAGGGAAGGATTCCCAAAAGTTAAGAACTTCTTCCCCCATTATTTATAAATAAACCCCTAGAATGAGGGTAAAGTGGTCTTTTAAACCATAATTATTTTTTAGTCCCTCAATCTATTACATTTAAATCCTTGACATTTAACATAATTATGGGTAATTAGTTACACTTCCCCCCCTCTTTAATTCTTTAATGTATTCCTGCGATATCTTACAACCAGTAATGTTTTAAAAAAATCCGAAGGTACCATGACGATCGGCACATTTTTTTAAACGTTTCGATAGTTGTCTTTTTTAGTTTCGCCGTGCGTTCTTAAAGTACAAATAGCCGATCCATAAATGTACAATTGATTAAAGCCAACATTTGTTTTTTACCCAAGCCAGCTTTGACCATTACCTAGCTACCGTGCATTAACATTTGTTTTTTACCCAAGTTTTTTGTTTTGAACGACATTAATAAACTAAAATATTCCCTAATTTTATTTGTACAGAGTCAGTTTGTTGTGGCATGTTTAATATAGTATAGATAAAACTCACAACAAACTTCCTATTAAACATGCCACAACAAACTAAACAGGATATGTGCATCTTATTTTAAAAACTTAAAACTCACAACAAACTTCCTAAATAAATGGATGACCAATCTAAAACTAAACCCTAATGGACTACTATAAATACATAGCAAACACTCACAATTCTACATTTCTATTGCTAAATAGATTTAAAATATGGAGCCAGTTCTGAATTCACTTGATGCGAAAAAACAAGCATGCGATATTGAAAAATCTAAGGTCGGTTCTATGATAAGTTTTGTTATATCGCAATAATGAATAATTGTTTTCTTTTATTTACTTTTATGTGAATACTAACTTATTTGATTTTTCAGATTCAACACACCAATTTAAACACCCCAGTTGTCGAACAAGCTTTTGTTAGTTTTTAAGTAATATTTTCCCTTATAATCTTTCATATTAACAAGTTTGTTATGTTATTATTTGGTGTTTTATTGTAGGATGACGATGATAATATTGTTGAAATTATTTCTTATGGTGCAATGTTCAGTCCATACAAGTCTAATCTTCAACGTCAATTTAGTAAAGAGGTAATTTTAAAATTTATTTAATCTTTTTAAATTTTTTTTATTCAATATTTGTTTTTTTTATAAAATTTATTTAATCATTTTTTAACTTTTTTATTAAATTTTTGTTTTTTAAGGATCGGAAGTATGAGAATCAAAAGAAAAGATCTAAGAGACTCTCTGAATGGAAATGGGTCGAGGTTATAAATTTAGATGATTCTGGGGACGATGAGAAAGAAGATGAATTAGATGATACTGCTGATTCGAGCACAAACAAGAAAAACGGATCAAAAAAGAAGAGAAATTAGATGAAATATATCAAGTGTTTTTATGTTTTTTTTCATTTTCAGTTGTTTTTGTTTGATCTAGACTATCCCATGAATAATAAAGTTTATTTATATTTAAAGTTTATGTTTTGTGTTATTTTATTTCACTTATAATTTATATCTCGATTGAACTAATATACTTTTGTCATTTGTTTAGTATTTTTTATTAACAAACGAATCTTTACATGTTTAAAACAGTTTTTCTATACTTTATTTATTATTAATTTTTATAACAAAACAAAACTTTGATATTTAGTAGATATAAGATAAACTATGTTCCAAAATTTTAGGAATTATTTAATACTAATTTACGATATTAGTAGGTAGATAGATAGTAAACTATATCCCAAAATTTTAGGAATTGTTTAATACTAATTTACGATATTTATTTAATACTAATTTACGATATTAGTAGATAGATAGTAAACTATATCCCAAAATTTTAGGAATTATTTAATACTAATTTACGATATTTAATATATAAATAGTAAACTATGTCCCAAAATTTTAGGAATTATAAGTCAACTAATTAGGTCCTCCAAGTTAATTATATGGGATGAGGCATCGATGGCGAAACGTCAGGCGATAGAGGCAGTTGATCGAACATTGCAAGACATTATAGGTGTTAGGCTCCCATGTGTAACACTTATGACATATATCTGTTGGTGCACTACATCTGTTGATTACGTCTAGGTGTCTAGGATCAGGTCTTATGTTGTATTGTATAGTATAGCACAGGGCACGAAATACAAGAAAACAGGAGTCTGTATAGGTTTTATGTGCTAGGACCGCTCATAGGGACATAGGGATGTCTGGTCCGCTTATTTGTCAGTCTGGTCCGCTTATTTGTCAGTCTGGTCCGCTTATTTGTACATGTCTGGTCCGCTTTTATGGTCATGTGACACATAAGCGAACCAGAAACTCTATATATAGGTGTCATTAGGGCGGACCTCAGAACGGGTATGTGAAATTCCACGCCGAAGCTCTGCCGGTGTGAAGATCGAGCTGTAAAACGTTTCAAATCAATAAAACAAGCAGTTAAAAGGAAGAACAAGCTACTTCTACTTGCATTTCTTATTATTCCGCATCTGAAACGCAAGAGACAACCTCTGAACGACTCGTTCGGGTCAGCAAACGATCCTACAAGTGGTATCAGAGCTTGGGAGGAGGTTTTCTGCAGATTGTAGCTGTTTTTCATCATTTCTTCTCATTTCTACACCTTCTTTTACTGATTCGGGAAGATTTCACGGTCGGAATTAGCTCAAATTTCCACAGCTTGTGCGCAATAGTATCGAGATAAACCCTGGAAAGTTTGAAGCCAAAATTCGAAGTTTTAATGAGTCAAAACATGTTCGATATGTGGTTCGCGTTTCTGGTCCGCTCCAACGTACAAGTAATGCTGGTTCACTCCTGTTTTTAGTTCTGGTTCGCTCAAAATGGCAGTTTTGGTTGCTGGTTCGCTCGTCCGGTCCACTTGAACAACACATCTTTCTGGTCCGCTCCAAAGATCATTTGTGATTCGCTCGAAAGTGAGTTGCCTGGTTCGCTCTTAGTGCAACATTCTAGTTCGCTCCAAAACAACATTCTGGTCCGCTCATTTGTACATCAAGTGGTCCGCTCATTTGAACATTAAGTGGTCCGCTCCAAAGAACAATCAAGTCCGCTCCATAGTCACTTTATCAGGAGATCCGCTCATCTGGTCATCTGGTCCGCTTTAGTGAACAACATCTGATTCGCTTATTTGTTCAGAGTTGGTTCGCTCTTTTGTCATTTGCCTTGAAATACGTGTTAAGTCAGTATGGATTCCGAGTTCTACAACGCATTTGTCTCATCAACTACTCCAGCCGCAATTGCTCAAGCAATGAATTTAGAAAACGAGACGGGAACGACTCAAAAGCCCCCTAAATTGATGAACATTGAGGAGTATTATGGATGGAAGGATCGGTTTGAAAACTGGGTTTAGGCAAATCATCTCAGATCGTGGGAATGCATATTGAAGAAGTACACATTGCCTCGAACAGATTTGCAAGTCATCAAAGAAATATCTGAGTTCACTGATCAAGAACGAGCAATGTATAGAGCTGAGAAAATGATGATTAGTTTGTTGCAGCAGGCGATAAAAGAAGATATATTCATCCTGTTACAGCATGACAAAACTGCTAAGTCAATTTGGGATGCGCTAAAGGTCAAGTTCGAGGGAAGCGAAAACATGATCAAAAGCAAGAAAGCGTTACTAAAGAAAGAATTTGATTTGTTTAGTAGTTTGCCGGGAGAGGATACTAAAAAGCTAATCGAGAGATACTGTCATTTGGTGCGATCTTTATCTATGTTGGGTGTTGAAAAAGGTCGTGAGGAGTGGGTGGATAAATTGGCGAACGCGTTACCTCAAAAGGAGTGGGGAACGTATTTGATGATCTTGAAGAATACTGGTGTGTATGATGGATTGACAATCTCACAGTTTATAGAGAAAATTGAGAGTCAGGATCTTGAACAGCAGAAGATTGCGAGGATGAATAGTCCGAGTGGTCAACAGGATGTGAAGATGTACTACAGGGGTAGTATTCCAGCCACTGAGTCTGAAAGAAGTCCGAAGATTCAAACTGCTTTCAGTGCTGGTGATTCATCTGAGAAAGCTGATCAGGGTTCGAACAAGAATAGCAGCGGGTTTTCATCGTTTCCGAGTGTGAATCCGAAAGAGACTAACAAGAGTTTTCAGTCTCAGAGTACAAAAACAGGAAATGGATACGTGATTCAATGCAACATAACTCTCAATCTTCCAGAAGGTCAAAGCTTCTCTGAAGACACTGCTAAAGACCATATGGCACTTCTGGGTTCAGTTCTGTTATCCTATGAAGGTCTTGTTGCTGGTCGGATCGGCAATCCTATGCTTACCAAAGAGGATTACGATCAGATAGACGCCGAAGAGATGGAACTTATGGATATCAAATGGTGTCTCGCAAGTGTTCTTCGACGAGCTGAGAAATTCAAAACCATTACTGGGAGAAATGACTTTCTAGATGCTCATGTATCAACTTTAGGTTTTGATAAATCTAAAGTTACTTGTTTTCGATGCAGGGAGAAAGGTCATTTCAAACGGGAGTGCAAAGGAAGAGAAGCTAGTGGAGCACAGAATCCTTTCGGGAAATATGATTACTACCGCAAAGCTATCTATCAACAAGTCGGTCAATTCCAAGAACCACAGACAGCTCACGGGAGAGAGATTAAAGATCCCAAAAGAGCATGTTTGGTAGATTTCAGCTGGAGTGATTACATATCATCTGAAGGCAAAGCAGCACGCATTATCGATCAAGATGATGAGAAACTACCAGAAGGTTTCAGTTGGGATATGTTTGTGGATGAAAAGGGAGAGTTCAAAGCGTTCATTGCCAAGATCGTCCGAGAGCCAGATTTGTTTGCTACTTGGATGAGATCTATCGGGGAGAATGTGAAAAGTGAAGATGAAAAGTCTGTGTCAACCGATGAAGGGTCAGATAGTACTGATAAACTTTCAGAGAGATCTGGAGAAATTTCAGAAGGTTTAGATGAAAGTGTACAGAGTTCAGATAAAGATGTACAGAATGAGTTTGTTTCAGAAAAGGCAGTTGTTTTTGATAAAACACCGTCTGATTTTAGTAAATCAGATGATGATTCTGATAAATCTGTAAAATTTGATCAATCACCAGATCATAGCAGTATTGATGATGAGGAAGAAAAACATATAAATGTTGCTAAATTTCATCTTTCTCCTGAAAGTTTTCATTTTTATTTTGCAGATCGAGTAGAGAAACTAAAGGAGAAAAGAGCTGCTAAAGAACAACAAACTGAATCTGATGGTGATGTTCAGAATGCTGAAAGTGTTGTTGAGAAGATTACCGAGGTTGAAAAAGAAGAAGAAAAGGTGATTGAAGTAGAAAAAGTGGTTGAAGTGGTAAAGACAATCGAGATTGAGAAGATTGTTGAAGTTGTCAAGCCTTGCGAGAAGTGTTTGGAAGCATGCAAGGGTTGTGAAACAAAAGACGAGATAATTGCTGAGTATGAGAAGAAGAAAGAGCAGTTGTTGTTCAACCTCAACTATGTAAAAGAATCTTATGATGTTTTGAACAAAACAGTCACTGGTCTCCAAAAGACAAACTCTGAAAGAGAACAAGCACTAACGATGATGAATGTTGTTATGATGACAAAGCAAAAAGCTATCAACTTTTACATCGAAGAAAGTGCTAAATGGAAGCAAGAGTTGGAGACAGAGAAGATTGAGAATGAAAGAATTAGACGTTTATTACAAAGTTATTCTAGTTCTGATTATCTCATTGATCGTATTTACCCAACTGTTGCAGGTATGGAAGCTTTTCAAGATGAGAAGCCGAAAGAAAAGAAAGATTGTGGTAAGAAACCGACTGTTAAATATAACAAGTGTCCGCCTCCAATTTGGGAAGGGTACTCTCCTAGAAAACCAAATGAGGAGCAACTTGAAAAAGCAGTCAATATAAAGCTAAAAACCGACACAACTGACGTTTTACCAGATAACATTGATGTCACGTTTACCTCGTCTGATACTGATCATGAGTCTGAGTTAATCAAAAAGGTGGTCGATCAGGTGTTGGATACTGAGGAGGAGTCTGAGTCAAAGTCTGAGTCTGGAGGGTCAAATTCGTCAGTCAACAGTCAAAAGTCGTCAGTTAAACGGTCTTACAGTAAAGAATTTTTGTTATCAAAAGCAAATTTGGATGATGAAACATTTGAAGTTGCATACACTTTAAATGATTCGGACAAATTATACTCTGACAAAGAGTTTCCAATAAGAAGTGTTCGTTTTGACATGATCAAAAAGGTTTTCAAAATGACAGAAATTAATATTTCTGAAATAAAAGATTTAAATCTTACTGAAAAACCTAAAAAGTACACTTCAAGAGTTCAACAACGTCTAAACAAGAAAAAAGGTTACAATTCTGGTTCTGGTTTTCAAAAGAAACAAAACCAAAATCGTAGCTATAAAAAGAAAGGTCTTGGATTTATTCCACCAGAAAATCATAAAAAATTGAAAAATTCTAAAACAAAAACAGAATTTGTGTCAGGTGGAAGTGCAGAAGAGGAACAGAAGAAACCATTCTGGAGACAGTCAAATCAAGAGTTTCTTGCTGAAAAGAAGAAGAATGGAACTGAATTGTTTTATCAAAGAGAGACTCGTACCTGTTACAAGTGCAATGAAACTGGTCACATTGCATGGAATTGTCAGAAAAATGCCAAGACAAAACAGGGAGTTTCTAACAAGTTGAAAGAAAAAGTTGTTGATATTGAACCACCAACGGAAAAATTTAAAATTTTTGAAAACTCAACTTATGAGGTTGGTGAGTGTTCCAAAAAGAATTTTCATAAAAAGAAAGAAAATGACAACCAAGTGTGGGTTGTTAAGAAAGTTGATGAGAATATCGGCGATGAATCTGGTTCCACAAAACCAGAAGAGCCACAGGTTGAGGTGAAAATTTCAGTAAATGATGATGAGTTTCTATCACTGAAATTTGAAGAAGTTAAACAGAAAGTTGGTAAGGTTGATATCTCGAATCAGTTTTACACAGAGAAAACTAAGTTTGATGTCGAGAAAACATTCAATGGAAGTGTTAAAAAGATTTTTGGGAAAATGTTGAGTGGGAGAGCTAAGGGAGTAAAAGATTTTTATGCCACGAAAAAGGCAACATACAACCCTACTGCTCAAGAGTTGAAAGCCATCAAGTCTGAAAAGACTTGGATGGAAGTTTGTTTCCCATGATAGTCGAAGGACTTTGCCGGAGATCCCAAGTTTATATCGTGGATCAGGAATCGGCATCTTTCTAATGTTTGTGGATTTTGGTTGAAAGATTTTGATAGTGTTTAAATGTTTACAGGTTGAAGGACTACGCCGGAGCTTCCAGGTTGGTAAGTACGAAGCAGGAATCGGCATCCTGATTGGTAAAATGGTGATGTAGACGTAACATTCCTACAAGTGGTATTGTGTGTTTTTACAAGTGATTATTTTTACAATTGGTTTAGAGGTTGCTTGAATGCAAATGGTAAATCAGGGACATTAATTTGTACTTGATTTACTATATATGACAAGAGACGAACAAGATGATGAACCACATCCCTGTTCTTAAAATGATAAGACCTACAAATGGTTTTTATCAACACAAATTCATTTTTCGGAAAAATCATTTTGATTAAAACAAACTTAAGTGTTTTGAAATCTAAATGAGAAAATGGTTTGTGATAGGGGGAGTACTGATTGTTTATGTTGAGTGAATGGCGATTTGATGTGATTCAGTGTCAGTTGTCAAGTTTATGTACAGTTTGTATGTTTCAATTGTGTCAAGAGTCTTAGTTTTCAAATTTCCTTTGAAATGTGTTTGCATTTTAGGGGGAGTAAGAAATTTTAGAAAATCCAAAAACATTTGAAAATTTGAAAAAGCCAAAAACATGATAAAATTCAAAATGAGTTTTGTTGCGAAAAAGAGGAAATGATAGTATATCAGTGGATTATCACAACATGCTAAAGAAATGTAAAGTTTAAAAGTGATAAACAATCTCACTGATGATATGCCAGTAGGTTTTTGCACATTTAGTAGATTGAGACGAGATATAAACCTAAATTCAAATTTGCTTGTTCCGTGGGTTAACACAAACTTGGATATATAGATAACCCCTGAAATCTTGTTTGAAAGGTCCCTTATTCTGAGATACTAGGTCTTTATGCTCAGTGATATCTGGGGTATTATCCCGGGACTTCTGCTGAAAGAAATTTCTGACCTAGTCCCCGGATAATGCTTTCTGCAAATGCTTGAAACATAGCATCACCCTCAGCAAGCTGATGAAACAATAAAATTGATAGTCGCTGCTGTTGAAATGAAAAAGATCCTCTAAAGGGGACACACCAAAAGTCGAAGCCGTCATCTCTCTGCGTATCGAAAGATCGACCTGAGCTCTCACGGCCCTCGCACTATAATTTATTCCCTTACAGATATCATCTGTGGTATACTCACCTGTAAGACTGAATATTGGGATCTGGATACGGGAGTATATTCAAGTAGTGGGACACACGGATAAGTTCAAGTGCTTAAAACATTAATATCGTATCTCGGATCAGTTGAACTTTGTGTGAAAATTTAAGTGGACAAATATACTGACAATCTAAGTGAATTGTTTAGAACTTAAAATGAAATGAAGCTTAACGGTGTTGTTGATATGTCTCAGAAACTGATATGATCCTCTTTCACAAAATTCACAAAAATATTGTCTGTAAATATTTTATTTCTGCATTTTAGTCTCTCAGAAAATCCAAAAAGATTTTGTGTGTGTTTTAGCAAATTTTTTGAAAAAGTCAAAAAGATTTTCGACAACTGATGTTGGAAAGCTGATTTTCAAAATTCCGAGTGCTAAACATGATGAGCAGTATTTTAGGAGGAGTGTTTGTGTAAATCTAACTGTTTTCGTTAAATCTAACCTTCTTCAAGTGGTTCATCATAGATATTTGAGAGAGAGCCTGAGATGTTGCAATTATATGTTTGTTTTAGTGATTATGAGTGTCATGTGTTGGTGCACAGGTATTTGATATGTGATAAAATTAGAAAATTTATGTCTGGGTTAAGATTGTGTAGGTAGCCAGGTTTCGATATTCTGAAAATCTTTGTTGGAAGAGAGCCAAGTTTCGATCCTGGAAATCAATTCTGAAAGCCTGTGTAGATCAGACAACGATCCTGAAGATGTTACTGAAGAACAAAAGAATGCCAGTAAATCGAGAAGGGGAGTCTGAAGATTGAAAGAAGAAAAAGCCCAGAGACTGATCTAGATTGAAGATGTGAAGACACGGTTTTGCAGTCAGAGTGTATTGGCGACTCCATCAACATCTGAGGGGGAGTCTGTCGGTGCACTACATCTGTTGATTACGTCTAGGTGTCTAGGATCAGGTCTTATGTTGTATTGTATAGCACAGGGCACGAAATACAAGAAAACAGGAGTCTGTATAGGTTTTATGTGCTAGGACCGCTCATAGGGACATAGGGATGTCTGGTCCGCTTATTTGTCAGTCTGGTCCGCTTATTTGTCAGTCTGGTCCGCTTATTTGTACATGTCTGGTCCGCTTTTATGGTCATGTGACACATAAGCGAACCAGAAACTCTATATATAGGTGTCATTAGGGCGGACCTCAGAACGGGTATGTGAAATTCCACGCCGAAGCTCTGCCGGTGTGAAGATCGAGCTGTAAAACGTTTCAAATCAATAAAACAAGCAGTTAAAAGGAAGAACAAGCTACTTCTACTTGCATTTCTTATTATTCCGCATCTGAAACGCAAGAGACAACCTCTGAACGACTCGTTCGGGTCAGCAAACGATCCTACAATATCCACCACAATAATGTTATCATATACAAATAAGAAAATTACCAGCAACGAGTGCCGCAATCCAAAGTGTCGCCCCCGCCGCATCGCGCGGGCACCCTGCTAGTATATCACAATTCACAAGTTAACCTCAAAACCGATGCTATGTTGAGCATTGTGAAATCTACCTTCATTTCCCTCGTCTCTAATTTCAGTTTTTCTTTTCTTTCCAATCCGATATTTTGATTGTTTTCATATGTATATAAAGGTAGAGGATCCTGTACATTAATCTAAAAGTGTAAGAAATGTGAGAAATATTGTGGTGATGACATGTGTCCTCAATCTGAATTAATTTAAAAGGGTAAACAAATAATTTTCTTATTGATTTAATTAATTGATAACATTCCATAACCGTCACCCTTAATTATAGGAATACGAATTAAGAATTAATCTACGAATTTGTGTCATCTCCTTCAGAACTGTATAGTGTTATATATTTTTATATAGTGTTACATAGGGGCTGTTTGGTAGCCTCTTAATGACCATTCAGATGCTACCTCTTAATGGTTTAAAACCTTTGAATAAATAAGAGGTAACCTCAAGTCTGAATGGTTAAGAGGTAACCTCTGAATGGTAAATCATCACATGTCACATTCTTCTATCTTCTCATTGGTAAAATTCTTAATGGTTCCATTAAGAGGTAGGCTCTTAATGACCATTCAGAGGCTACCAAACAGCCCCATAGTGTTATATGGTGTTATATGTTGTTATATAGTGTTATATGATGGATGTATAGTGTTATATAGTGTTATTTAGGGTTATATAGTGTTATAGTGTTATATTTGTCTAATAGTATGTCTATGATAGATGTATAGTGTTATATATTGTTATATCTAACTTATAATAAAAGACTCCAAATAATGACACATGACATTCTCTCCTTCAACCTCATAAATTTTATTTATATTTGTTTAATAAATTTCTTTTAATATTAATATTAATTAATAATCAATATATAGATATCACTTATTTTTATCCTTATCTTTATCTAAAATTAATAAATAAATTCAATTTTGCAATTTAGACCCTTTGTTTTTTTTTACTTTTAAACCAAAGTTTTTCATATTTTGTTCCAACTTTTTTTTTATTTTCAATTTTGGTTAACCATACTTTTCATCTTTCCCAAGTTTTTCGTTTCATTCTAAATTTTGTGAGTTAACGCACCGCACCGCAACGCAACGTGCGTGTGGGGTTCAACATTTTTCGTATATTTTTTTCCCGTTTGACTGGCCCGTCGCGTCACATCTATTTTTCTGCGTTTAACAAGTTCAACCAACACACGGGTCTTGGATGGACTTAGTTATTTTTTCTATGTTGTACGTTTCGGTTTAATTTCTCAGCAACGAGCGTGCGTGATTCAAATATTTTACGTCTGCTTTTCGCTCGGCGTTATTTTTTCCCGTTTTTATTTATTTTGTTTTTACTAGCTTTTCCGGTGTTGGTGGTCGCTGACAATGGTATAGTATTGCTACTACTTAACACAATTTTATGACAACCGCTGCAACGCAGGTCGCAGGGGCTTAATACTAGTAGTGTTATATAGTGTTACATAGTGTTATACGGTGTTATATGGTGTTATATAGTTTTATATAGTGTTATATGATGGATGTATAGTGTTATATATTTCTTGTAGCAGTTACATATTTCTGGATTTTTTAGAATGTCCGAATTTTAAAATAAGTTTAAAATTGAATCGCTAGAATTTAGGAGTGAATCGCTAGAATTTAGGAGAGGTTACCTAATTTGAAACATATACCAAGACACTATTACCCCTATAATTTTCAAATCAGTTTAAATAATTAAAACACAGTTTATAATTTGGTCCCTATTGATCTCAACCATTAGATCAAAGATCTAATGGTTTAAAACACTTCTCACACTTTTGAATTAATGTACACTATCCCTACCCTGTATATAATATAGGGTAGGGATCCTGTACATTAATCCAGAAATGTGAGAATTGTATTATAACACTATATATAACACTATATAAGACCATATAAACATCGTATAACACTATGTAACACCATATAACACTATGTAACACTATATGACACTATATAACAATATATAACACTATACATCTATCATAGACATGCTATCAGACAAACTATAGTGTTATATAGTGTTACATAGTGTTATATGGTTTTACATATTGTTATACGGTGTTTATATGGTGTTATATAGTGTTATATATAGTGTTATAATACACTTATCACACTTCTGGATTAATGTACAAGATCTTCTATCTATAAATATATTCTATATTTTGTGAATCCATAGCCACAATAAAAAAGTATTAATAATAACGCTTACAAAAAGGAAAAATAAAGAATAGGTCTAACCATTAAACATCGTGATCACCATTGTGTTCATGCATGTTGCAAAATCATAAAGAACTAGTTTTTGGGACCCGCACGATGCAGCGGGACCATTATACCGAACAAAAAGTAACATAAAAACGTTAATCCATGCACACGCGTTGCGACACGTTAAATCACAAAAAATAGACTAAACATAAAATATTGAAAACAATAACTAACTCGACTTAGGGCACGCGAGTTACGAATGAGCTTTTAAACCAGAAAAAAAAAGATATAAAATGTTTAACCTTATTTAACCGCTATTTTTTCATTTTGTTTGATATATAAAACACATTTGAAAGTGTGATCATAAATTCATAACCAGCTTATAAAAATAGTATTTTTTTTTTCTTTTTTGGAGTCAGTTCTTACTTCACCAAAAAAATAGAAATAAAGAAGAAAAATTTTTAAAAATAAGAGATAGAAGTTAGAGACAACATAGACCAATTAGCTAAGGATATAAGGAAGTGATGACCAATAAAAACAAACAAAAATTGAATAGTAGAGCTCGCGTGTTGCAACGGTATAACTTCGTGTCAGTCAATTCAATTCGCCAACTCGAGATTCGTCATCTCTCCAATGAGACAACATTGACATCCTCGCATGACTTTGAAGAGTAATGAATTAATATCCACTTTTTATGACATCCGAACATAAGTTAGTGTGTAAAAATCTCGAACATTAAATTGCCCCATACATTAGAATAGTATAGATACGATGAAGAAAGAATATAATATATAATAATAAGAATAAAACTAATAATATGATTATTAGTGATAGTAATTTGGTCTTAAAAGAAATTACTATGAAAGAATATATTATTATAAAAGAATATATTATATGAAATTTACGGATGAAGTTTGAAAATTTGGGATAATTGTATTTTAAGGCAACATTGCTTTATAAATTCCCTTTCACACCATTGACTTTATGTAAGATACATTACCCATACTTAGTCACTTTCGTTGAATCAATCAAGGGCTCTGACGGCCCGATTCTCGGTGGAGGAGATTAAGAAGGTTATTTGGGAGTGTGGGGGAGACAAGGCACCAGGACCGGATGACTTTACATTTTTATTCGTGAAGCGGTTTTGGGAGTTGCTAAAACCGAGATTCATGGAAGTGATGTTTCAATTTTATGAGTCGGGTAGGATTAATTTTGGATGTAACTCTTCATTCTTTACTCTTATTCCGAAAGTTAATGATCCCATTTCTTTGGCGGACTTTAGACCTATTTCTCTTATTGGAATAGTGATAAAGTCATTGCAAAAGCGCTTGCTAATAGATTAAAAGGGGTGATGTCTACGATTTCTTCAACATCACAATCGGCTTTTGTGGAAAATAGAAATATTTTTGATGGTCCCGTAATGGTGAGTGAAGTGATTTCTTGGGCTAAACGACAAGGGTTGAAAGTGATGCTTTTCAAAGTCGATTTTGAGAAGGCATATGACTCGGTAAATTGGAATTTTTTGTTGAACAATTTGAAGCTTATGGGGTTTCCTAAACGGTGGAGGAGGTGGATTAGAGCGTGCTTATTGTCTAGTATGGGATCCGTTCTGGTTAACGGTTCTCCAACTAAAGAATTTCATCTTCAAAGGGGTCTTAGGCAAAGAGATCCTTTGTCTCCTTTTCTTTTCATATTGGGTTTAGAGATTTTGGAGGGGTTCATGAAGAGAGCGACTTCTAATGGGCTTTTCGATGGGGTGGCGCTCCCGAATGGTGGCCCGACATTGACTCATTTTTGTTACGCGGACGATGTAATGTTCTTGGGGATGTGGAATGAAAAGAATATCCTAAATCTGAAGAGAATCCTTAGAGTACTTTATCTTGTTTCGGGCCTAAAGGTGAATTTAAAAAAGAGCAGGTTAATGGGAGTGGGGGTGGATGGCGATACCGTGGAGAGTATGGCAAAAAAGTCTATGTGTTTAGCCGGGGCTCTTCCTTTTAAATTTCTTGGTCTTCCCATTGGTGAAGATATGAAACGGGTTAGAGCTTGGAGACCGATTGTTGATAAAGTTACTAAAAAACTTTCAAGTTGGAAGGCGAAGTTGCTTTCTATGGTTGGGAGATTAACCCTTGCGAAGTCGGTTCTTGGTAGTATGCCATCCTACTATTTGTCTTTATTTAAAGCCCCGAAAAAGATTATCAAAACGTTAGAAGGAATCCGAAGGGATTTTGTTTGGGGGAAAACGGGTCGAGGAATAAGATTCGATGGGTCGCTTGGGAAAAAGTTGTGGCGCCTAAACGTTTGGGTGGGCTTGGTTTGGGTGAGATTCGAAGTCTTAATTGGGCGTTACTTATGAAATGGCGTTGGAGGGTTAGACACCAAAATTCACACCTTTGGGTTGAGGTGATCAAGGCCATTCATGGGGGCGATTCAGTTGATGGTGGGGTCCCCTTAAAAAAGGGTATCACGGGCATTTGGAAGGATATAGTGATGGTTAGAAAGGATATTGTCAAGGCTGGAGTAAATAATCCTGAAGAGTTGGGTATTCACGATGATGAGGGGAGCGAAAATCATTTTTCGGTGGCTGCGTTTAGAGATGCTGTGGCAGAGAATATTGGAGTGAAGGTGGTGGTGGGTCGATTCGAGTGGCTGGCTTGGGTGCCGAAAAAAGTTTGTTTCTTTGTTTGGAGAATTATAAATGGTGGTATAGCGGTTAAAAATAATCTGGAGCGAAGGGGTATTGTTTTGCAGGATAATAATTGTGTTTTGTGTGGATTTCAAAATGAGTCAGTGGAACATTTGACAATCTCTTGTGTTACTTCGGCTGTAGTTTGGTGGAGCATATGGGTGTGGCTTAAATTACCAACAAATGGTCACTTTGCTTCAGTTATGGAGTTGCTGGAGTGGATATTTAATCTAAAAGGGTCGCCAAAATGGAAAAAAATCATAATGGTTATCTCCTTTGCCACTTTATGGATTATATGGAAATCGAGAAACGAATGTATTTTTGAGGGGAAGAAATGTCGGGTCGAGATGATGGTGGATAGAATTAAAGAGGAGTCTTTTCAGTGGATTAAAATAGATCTCCGTATGGAAATCTTGATTGGGAGAGGTGGAGTGATTTTAACGTGCGAGACATGATCATGTAATGTTTTTCTATTGTTTGGGATTTCCAGCGTCCTGCTGGCCCCTGTGTTCTATTTTATATATTTGAATAAAATAGTTGCGGTTCAAAAAAAAAAAAAAAAACTTAGTCACTTGTATAAAGAGCAATAAACACTTGCACATAATTGAACAGTGTAAACAACTCACAAAAGAATTTTGCAAATTAATAGTGGGGAAATTGTTGATCCAATCGTTTGTAGTTTTCAAAGAATGACAAATACAAACTGTTTTTCAGGTTGAGTTTTAGACACTAAAAAACACAAAATTGATTTGCAAGACTAGCAATAGTCTGGGTGCTTAAATTCAAGAGTCGTTGGTTCCATTGAACGTATGTGGTTGGCGGTTACGAAAGAACCATTGCAACTCTTGATACAATTGCCTAACCGAAGGGGTTTTGTGACCAATCGAAAGTTACGAAGATGCCTGTAGGCTCTATATATGTAATAATGACTGGAAAATTGTGACCAAAAAATCTTGTCTCTTATACCAGATCTAGCTAGTTATGTTGGTACCGAACATGTTTTTTGTTTACTTGAAAACTCATTGAATTTAATCAGGTAGTCACCAGACTCACCACTTGTGTAGTGTTGATAAGGTATACTACTCGTGTTTTGTTGTACTTGAAAAGCGACTACCCAATCGACACAAACCCACCGCCCACGCACGTTGTTCTAATGAGTATTGAACGATACTTGAAAACGCGTTGAAGCATTAAGCGGTAATTAAATTGTTGTTGTCGATTCACTGGTGAGACACTATGAAAATGGTATTTCCTTGCCTAAGAGGCCTAATGGTGAAGGAAAGCTTTTAATTCAATGGTTTGATTTACGATATTAAAATTTTCACCAACAAATGCAGATTGTAAGAAAACATAACAGATGATATATAATATAATATAATCGAACAAACATGCAAGAAAATTAGATTATGAACATAAATAAAAAAGCCCCTTGGTCATGATTTTCCATCCATTCTCTTCTAAACGTCAACATCACACCCTTTATCAAACGGTTGCTTAACGATCGAACCGATGACGTTACTATTATTCGCGTTGCCAAACACAATATACGCGGGGCACTTTACTTTCACCAGATGTCGAAATCGAATAAATCCAGATTTTGATCTTAAACGTCCCGTGAGTTTAACATGAATCAACACCGTCCCAGCTGTCACGTCTTGGACCAAAGACAAGACAAGATCAGGGTTCTTCACGGGGACTCGAGTTCCGTTGAGGTAAGGAGACCAAATGGTGTTGTCTGGCTTGTTGCCTAGGTACAACGGAGGAAGCACTGTTGGTGGTGTGATCTGTTGGTTCCTGTAAGAGGCGTAGACGTGAAGTTTGTCCAAGTTTAAAGCGGTTTTGTCAGCCTCGGTGACTGAGGAGATGGTGATTAGGAGGCTGGTGGTGAGGGTGAAGGTGGTTTTGGAGAAGTTGAAGGCGTAAAGTTTGGCGTCTTGAAGGGTGAAAGTTGGTGAGGAATCGTCGCTGATTACAAAGATAAAGGTTATGGAGAGGAATATGACGACTGCGATGTACAAAACAGAATTTACGCAGCAGGAAAGAGTAGGGGGTTTAGTATTGCGGCGACCAACGTCTTTGGTGCTACCGCTTTTGGGGCTATCGCCTTTGGAATCGCAGCAACCGTCATTGGCGTTAGGACCTTTCTCATTGCAGAAATCCTCATTGGCGGTCATGGTGGTTATAAAGCTACGGTGGAGGAAAGAAATGGGGTTCCGGCGAGGAGTATTCGAGGTTTCAACTCGTATATGTATGGTTTTAGAGTTATAATACGTCTCCTGTAATTTATCTTTTAATTTTGAATCATATTTTATAATACGTCTACTGTAATTTATCTTTTAATTTTGAATCAAATTTTAAATAATGTAATCTATCAATATATCTACAGAAAATTTCAAATCATGATAGTATATTCAAATCAAATTTAAATATCATATATATCTTTACTTTAAATCGTAAATAGTGTAATCTATTTATATATCTATAAAAACTTTCAAAATATGATATAGTATATTCAAATCAAATTTAAATATTATATACATCTTTAAATCGTACTAAATATCACAAAAAACATCATTTTAATATATTTTGTTGAAAACAATTTGTATTAATTTTATTTTTTCTGAAATAGCAAATTTGTAGTATGATTATTTAATTTTCTTTTTTCTGAAATTTTAAAATATTATGTTTTTCGGTTCTTAGCTAGCTTTTATGAGTTTTTCTTGCAAGAATTTATTGTAATTTCCAACCACTTTTTACTGTGATTTTTGGTTATCATATGATTGCAATAAAGACATTGCAATTCGAGTAAAACTAATACAGGCATCGTTTTATAGTTTGTAAATTTAGTATTGGAAAACAAACACAATCCTCCCAAACTGATATTTAGCCCAACCTGTTTGTTCCATAATGTAGTTTTCATCCTGCCATCGGCTATATTAATCTGACCCAATTGAAAATAAGCTCAAATTTTCTTACTTAATAATCCAATAAAGTTTGGATGAGCTCTGCTTGTTTAGTTGTTTATATAAAGTAGGGTTGGCAATACATAGTCATACTAAAGCTTCTATTTATTTATTTATTTATTTATTTATTTATTTTAATATCTTATACATTAGTGTTTGAGAATTAATAAGTTCCTCACCTACCTAAGGCTCTCATCGGCTTTTAGGACCTAAATGCCTGGAAGCATTTCATGCTTTTTTAGACCCCAACAGTTTTACCAATTTAACCAAAAAATATAAACTTAAAAGCAGTTTCAACTTGGAAACTTTTCTAAACCACGTTTTTGGTCGTTTTCAAGAGCTATAGAACTGACTAGACGACTCGACCGGTGACAGGACAATTGTTTGGTTCAGTCTAGAATGACTTTTACCTACCTATGATGGATGCTCGCAGTACATAAACTTGGACAAAGATATGTGAATGGTGAAATTAACAATACTGACTGTACTAAGCATCTGACAACAACCAAATATAATGAACAAATTACATCTGTTATACTTACTCCCCGTCCAGTAGTAGAGGTTGGTTGGTTACCTCCCTCACTGTCTCTGCTTCTGAGAAACAAAACGAATTCCTTGTTTGCCAAGATCCACATTCATCGCCTTTCCATCATCTAAAGTAACTGATGCACTAGACGTATCTTCAGAGACTTCGGTTACCGTTCCCTTGTGCCTGCAAAAAGAATACAGTTTCAAATATCAGATCACTCCATGATACCAAAATGACAGTTTTAACCTTTTGACTCACCAGCTATTGTTGGATGGCTGATGAACTTCCACAATCTTTCCAATTGCATGTTTTCCCAACTTTTGAATTATCCACTTTGCGTCCATGATCGTATCTTTATCTTCCTTCATAGAAGCTGGAGGCGGTGGTGATGGTGATGGTGCTGGCGGTCTCTTTCTCTTAGACCTCTGACCCTTGACACAGCTCTTATCATCCTCCCCAGGAGAAGCCCACGAACTCCGATCATCGCCATACGGGTTCTTAAACTTCAGTTTCAATAAAGGCTTGAGTTCCTTTTGTGGACCCCGCGGTGGACCATCACCCATGGACGCCTTTTCACCTGTCATTTTGAAACTCGATACGATATATTTTCAACAATCTTAACTTCAATTGAAATAAAAAAATAGAGTAAAATGTCATTTTTGTCCCTGAGGTTTGGCTAGTTTCCCGACTTCCGTCCAAAGGTTTGTTTTTCCACAGATCCAAAAGGTTTGGCTATTTTTATCTGGCTCGTTAAACTCCATCCATTTTTCTTTGTTAAGTCGGGTATATTCGTCTTTTGGTTAACTTAAAGGGCAATTCGGGGTTTTCACTTTATGTACAAGCATTTAGCATAATGTACAAGTATTCAAAATACCCTTTGCTAAATAAAAAAGACGAAAATACCCCTGACTTAACGAAGTAAAATGGATGGAGTTAACGGGCCGGATGAAAATGGCAAGATTTCAAACATTTTGGGTCCAGATGCAAAAAAACAAACCTTTGGACGAAAGTCGCAAAACTGGTCAAACCTAGGGCTGTAAACGAGTCGAGCCGAGTCGAGCCAGGGTGGGGTCGAGCTCAAGCTCGAAATTAATTCAGGCGGCTAACTTGGCTTGAGCTTTACGTCGGAGTTAAACGAGCCTAAGAACGAGCCAACGAGCCGAGCCGAGCTTAGCTCGAGCTGGGCTTGGTTATAAAAATGAGCCAGCTTGGTTCATGTCATCTTAAATTGAGTTTTTTAGCTAGTTTTTCTCGAGCTTCTTTCGAGCGAGCTACGAGTCGCGAGCTTTATGAACAGCCCTAGTCAAACCTCAGGGACGAAAATGGCATTTTACTCTAAAAAATATTGTAAAAAACATACTGTTGGAAGTGGTCAACACTTGATCTGGGAGAGACTTTGAAGGAGAATTTACTACATTTTTATTTCTACCACCTAAATGAATAACCAACTTAGTCTTATTGGATTTGACTCCAGTATCATCCAACTGATTCAGCCCGTGATTTTTCATTTTGTGTCTTGAGCTTCTATGATCAGTTTTCACTGGAACCACATTAACAAGTTTGAGTTTCTTAGCCTCCGGCTGGTCAACAGGCCACACACCGTCGGTCAAACTAGCTTCTTCATATCTACGAGACTGCACGTCTTCATCCTTGTTATCCCCTGTGATGGATCCAATAGACTGAGCATCACTGTGTTCAATTCTACCAAATGTAGGTGCACGAAACCCCTTTTCGCGTGTGTACTTCTTGTTTGCAGATTTCTTTATATGATCCTTATTCTTTTTGGGTGATTTGTCAACTAACCCTTTGAGAGAAAACTTTATTGAATGGCCGTACTCTTTCTTCAATGGAGGTCCATCGTCCTCGTCATCAGAATAAGGTGTGATTGCAAATATTTCTTCTTGAGTTGGCAATCCAGCAGCGGCCCTTAGGCTTGCAATTAAATCTTGGTCGGCTTTGTCTCTCCTCCTCCACAGCTCTTGAACAGCATCTTCAAGATCCCTAACCTGAAACATCAAACAGGTCAAGATAAACCCGAAATAATTGACCTAGAGGTGACAAAAATCGTAAATAATTAATGTGTTATGCGATTCCAGAAACTATAATTAATACATGGGGAAATTTCATATATGATAACATATTAATATAAATACCCAACCGAAAAAAACTATATCAAATATATCCATCTTCAAAACACTTCAGATTAAGTATTTACCCATTTCATTGAATACAAGTTATAATATTACTATCATACCCTACTTCTTCTACTTACACTTCAAACACTCATAACCTTAGACTTCACATAAGGGAAGGGTATTTATGTCATAAATATGAAAATGGTATACTTGATGTTCAAGTATTTTTATGGATAAATATGGTATGAGTTAATTACTGTTTTCGTCCCTGTGGTTTGTCAAAAATCACTATTTCAGTCCATTAGTTTAAAAATTACGATTTCAGTCCCTATGGTTTCACTTTCGTAACCATTTCAGTCCACCTCGTAACCATTTCAGTCCCTATACTTAACATAATAATGGATTGAAATGGTTACGAAAGTGAAACCACAGGGACTGAAATGGTTACGAAAGTGAAACCACAGGGACTGAAATAGCAATTTTTAAACTAATGGACTGAAATAGTGATTTTTGACAAACCACAGGGACGAAAACAGTAATTAACTCATATGGTATTATTTAAGGGTTTGGGGAAAATATATGAAATTTTCCCTTATTACATTGAGGGTTAGGATCAAATACAAAGCCTCCTAAAAATAAGAAGTCGTAAGAAGAGTATCAAATGGAATCCAATTGACCTCATTCAAGCGGCATTGGAACCGTCTCATCGAACTCTACGATGTGAGATTTTAGGTTTTTGTTTTTAGATGTTTAGCTTGTAGATTTTACACTTTTTTGTCTACATCATTGTGTTTTTCTTATTTATCATTGTGTCTTTTCTATACTTGCATCATTGTGTCTTTTTTTGTGACTCATTGTGTCTTTTTTCTTCGACATTGTGTTATATTTTTCGGCATTGTGTTATATTTTGCTCGACATTGTGTTATATTTTGAGATTCATTGCGTCTTTGTACACTTCTTAGTTTTAGGAGCCTTTGTAGAATAACTTTACCCGTGTAATTTAAATCTTTGTATAAAACAATTTAGAAGATTTTATGCATTAAAATAGCTTTTGGACAAAATTTCAACCTCATTTAAACGTTTCCCTTTCAACTTTTTGTATTACTCTTTGTATTATAAATTTGACCTTACAAGATCATAAAACACAACCCAAATTGATCCATTCATAAGTGAATGGGTTGAATTGCCACCTCTAGATTTACCACTCGTAGCTGTATCTCTATATGTACCTGGTAACATTCTCCACGGCATGAGGCACATCTGTACTGTAGATGATTATTAACTTGAAATTGCAAATATTTTTCATCGCTGCAAAAAAAACATTTCACAGTTAATAGAAGCACTGTTAAAAAAAGGGCTTGGCACACACAAATTAGAGTAAAGTACATGGATGGTCCTTGTGGTTTACTAAAATTTTGAATTTGGTCCTAGCTTTTCAAAAGTGTACACGGATGGTCCATGTGGTTTGTATTTTGTAATGTGTTTAGTCCCCAGCTTTTTCCTAAAGTATATGGATGGTCCTTGTGATTTGCAATTTGTAACACATTTAGTCCTTAACTTGGACCTGCTGAAACCTTTAGATTTGTCGGCTAGAGACTAAATGCGTTACAAAGTGCAAACCACAGGGACCATCCTGTGTACTTTTGAAAAGCTAGGGACCAAATCCAAAATTTTGGTAAACCACAAGGACCATCCGTGTACTTTACTCAACAAATTATAATTTTAATGTATTTCTCCTTTCTTCTGAATTTCAAAACTCTATATAAATTAGTATGCACATTGTTTGCAATATCTAATGAATTTAATAATCAATCAACTATATAGAAAACCAACAATATACTCTCCATTACTAAATTTCATGTCTTATTTTTTAACGAGAAACTTCCAACTTCCAAGTGACCAACTTATTATCCCATTCCATATATGCATATGGGCACACATGATAAGCATATTTAATGGATACCTTGTATTTTGCATTAGTGCTTTCAGTTTAGATACCAAAAGCAACACAAATCCTAATATATATCAACCTTTTCAAAATATTAAAGATCCTATTTCTGTGCATTTACCGTTTGTAGCTTCTTAAGCTTAGTATCATTCCAAACATATCTTATTACTGATTTGCACCTCATGCAGCAAGAATTTAGTCCAACAGAATGAGGATGAAAACAGCGTACAAATAATATAGCAGTTAAATGCAACAAGTCTATAAAAGTATAATCAGGTGGAAAGCAAACCTAATTCCGTCACAATGACAATGCACCCACCGCTGACAGATATCACAACAAACCATGGGTGTTGATTCAGAGTCTCTATACACCTGTTGTTATTTATACCATGAATTAAATATCAATAGATAGCATGTAACTACCAGAATAAAGCTTCTGAAAAATGCAAGCAATAATATACACTATACACCAAAGATTAATGTTACCTTTAGACAAACAGGGCAATAATTTCCCTTCACAAACAATCTTCCACAAGCATCACAGCAAGTATACCCTAGAAACCACCTTCAAAATGTTGTATTGAAAATGATCAACAATCTTGATAGAATGTAAAGATACCATTATCGGTTTACAAAAGCTAATGAACAGATGAATTAAAAAATATGAGAAAGTGAAACGTATACAGAAGATTATATCAACTATCAGATACTGACTATGTAACCTCATCATGAATAATTTGTCTTTAGGGGTAAAAATCATTAGTATGTAAACAATGATAGGTATCAAGGCAAATGAGACTAAGATTCGTTAAAGAGAAACCTACAACAAGCAATTAGTTACATTGTAAGTAGAGGTGGCAAGATAAGTGGATTGGGCAGGCTGGGTAATGGGTCAAAACAGGTTCAAGTTGAAACAGGTCACTTTTAGTATGGGTCAAAATGGAACGGGTCGAATTGGGTCTACCCACAAACACTTTCTTAAGAAACATATAAATAATGCATTAGTTATGATTACAAAAACAATTAATACAATGAATTTTAACCAATTTGACCTTGTTCAACCCATTCACCTTTCAGTTTTTTTTTTTTTTTGACATGCTTAAGATAAAACACATCCAAGATAATCCTATTCATAAGTAAATGAGCAGAATTTGTTACATCTAATAGTGATTAAATAAGAAATACCTGAGACTTGAACCATTCCCTGGGACTGTAGATGCACAGCTGTGACAACTTGTATGCTTGGGGCACAAATAAGGTCCTCTGCTCACATTCTGAAAAATCTCAACACATAACATTGGTGTACGACTTTACGACTAATAAGTCATAACAGAGCAAAAGGTCCACACATTTTACCTTGTGTGGAGGGTGCTGACAGTAACAGTGATATGCACCATCACATCGTTTGCAAAACATGAGCTTGCTTGGATCACCAGTTCTTCGGCATACCTAGTTTACAATGTAATTTACAAATTGGAATAACAAGCAAAACAATTACACAACCTTTTACAAATGTCAAACAAAAACAATATGCTCAAAAATTGCTCTGAACTTATTGCTCTTCAGATTTCAATTCAAATCATATAAACTTCATTATATACTATTAAGGAGTCACAGAACTACAAAATCGTTACTTAAAATTGTTTTCTGATTATCATTCCTACATATTTGGATTCCAACTGAACTAATGCGATCCTTTATGCAACTAATTTAGTGGGTTAAAAGTGTGGGTACCCCCAACCCAAGTGAACCAGAGTGGGCATCATGAAAGTGAATCCTAATCATAGTTGTCAATAGTGAATAGCGGTAAATAGCGACAACCTACCAATATGCTACGTAGCGATGGCGGCGAAATAGTGCCCGCTATTTCATGTTTAGCGATAAAGTAGTAGAAAATTTTAAAAATGCTTTACATTTTTATTTTATCAAAGTATGCTGTTTTTACATGAAAATTTCATCTAAATATGCTTTTTTCAATCGTGAAACAAAAAAACCCTAATGGGCATCGTTATTTATATTTATCAAAAAAAAAAAATTACAGGAAAAGTCGATACTTGTCGCTAAGCACCTTGTGGCGCCATATGGGCGCATAGCTACGTAGCGCACTATAGCCGCTATTGACAACTATGATCCTAATCGAATTAAAAATAAAAAAGAAGAAATTGCGGAATTACAAACACGTCAAATAAAATCCAAACAACAAAAGTAAAAGGCCCCAAACCCCAAAGGGTTAACACTTATCACCATATGTTATGTTGTGTGTGTGTATTCCTCAACTTATGACATTAAAAATTAAGAATTAGCACATCAACTAACCTCACATACACGGCATGAAGGACATGTCCAAGAGCTCCAGTGAAACAAATCTGCAAAAAATGTTTCAGTTATCAAGAACAAGATATAAGCAAGTAATGCAACATGACGTATTAGTCACAATAAATTGTACCTCTATCATGAGCCCAAGCTTTCAAACAGCTCCTGTGATACTTCTTGGTACAGCTTTTGCATGATAGCATCTTCCTTGCTTTCTCACTTCTTTCATTTTCTCCAGAGAAGCAAAGGCGGCACATTATTTTGGCATTAGAGACAACTTGCTCTTCTCCACCAACATCATTAGCGTTGCTCTGTGTAAAGCATATCAATCACACCGCAAAAGTAAATTTGAGTGAACAAAGTTGAAACTTCAAGTCTTGACCTTTTGGGTCCGCTTGAAGGCCTAAAAAGATTAAAATTTTTCCTATTATCTTAATAATGAATCTTCAAATAATATAATAGCCTTAACTATTGAAGCTACAATAATCGATGTTTTAAATATTATGACTGAAACAGACAAAAGAATAGCATTGTGCAAAAGTATTACATATCACTCACTTTAAGCAGAGATTAGCCAAAGATATACAATATGTAGAGCATTCAGGTTAAATCTTGACCGGAGATTTGTCTATAATGAAATTCTAAAAAATTAGTTTGGTAGCCTCTGAATGGTCATTAAGAGGCTACTTCTTAATGGGACCATTAAGAATTTTACCAATGAGAAGGTAGAAGAATGTGACATGTGATGATTTACCATTCAGAGGTTACCTCTTAACCATTCAGACTTGAGGTTACCTCTTACTCATTCTGAGGTTTTAAACCATTAAGAGGTAGCATCTGAATGGTCATTAAGAGGCTACCAAACAGCCCCTTAATGAATAACTCTAACAATTAGAACTTAAAAGGTACCACTGGCAAGAAATAAATACTTCCGATAGTGTGTCGCATTGAGTTAACACTTATATTACAAGGAAATGAAGAAAGGCCTATTCAAACGTGATCAGTAATGCAAAAGAAAAGAAACATATATTCATATAATTCTGCATTACTGTGGTGATGGTGACCTAAGAAAAGCTTAATGTTCAAGTAAAACACTGTTATAAAAGGAAATCCCAAACTATCCAGCAAAAGTTTAATGTCACAAGGCCATGGACCATCAATATCCTGTTTATTGCATTTGCAAATATATGTCTGATTGCCTGCTAGTTAAAAACCAAAGAAGTATAACCCAACCTGAATGCAACCAAACTCAATTGAACACACAGTTATAATGCCACTGTCAGAACAAGGCTAGCATATACTTTCGGACAATTCATGCAACTAATGGTAGTCTAATACTAATTTTGCAGCCTCCTGTTTCGGAACAAAGAGCTGCACTTTTTGTCCATTTAAACCTTTTCTTGATCGTGTTAGTAGATAACCGAGGTTTCACATGGTATCAGCGATAGCCCCATTCACATAAAGGCTTCAATAATATGACTTGACACCACCACAAATGATTAACTAGGAACTACTAAACTATTTCTATCATATTTGTATGAAATTCTACACAAATAAAGCAAATGATCACAAAAGGTGCAATTTCTTGTGGACTGATAGTTAACTGAACCACCATCTTTCAATGGAGTTTACTTCCACCATTTATGATGCCCAAAGCAAGAAACCCAATCAATAGAAACACAAAATGGCTAGGTGAAGAAGGAATTCTCTTTTGATGCCCTATTTAATAATGCATGAAAAGTGATGTTAGCCAAGTTTTACATATAAGTATATAACAAGAACCTTCCTAGTACTATCATCAATTCTCCTAATGCGTCAACTCCACTATCAAAATTCGGCATTCTCAGTTAGCTATCAGTAACTGCCTTCCCATGATTATTACACAGATTTCACTACTACATCCAACTTTCACACAAACATATTACACACATGATATCAGATAACCACATTTCGTCAATACAGATATGTTATCGTCTCAAATGTTCTACACTGACTGTGACAGTTTAAAAACCTGCTCACGCTATAAGGCATGCCATTATGCTTTCACCAAAAAATCCCAACCCTAAATAATCGAGAACCTTGATAGTGCTATAATCAATTCCCCTAATAGCTTTACTACACTATCAAAATTGGGCATTCTCCGTTACCTTTCAGTAACTGACTTCCCATGATTATCACAAAGATTTTATCATTAAATTCAACTTTTACACTAATAATATAAGATAACAACATTACATCAATACAGATATGTTATTAGCTCAAATGTCCTACGCTATCAATTCCCCTAATGGCTCTATCAAAAATTCAGCATCCTCATTTACCTTTCAGTAACCACCTTCCCATGATTGTCACACATATTTCATCATTAAATTCAACTCTTACACAAACATATCACACACATGATACAAGATAACGACATTTCATCAATACAGATATTAGCTCAAACAGCCTACACTGACTATGACATTTCAAAACCCTAAATAACCAAACACTTATCCATAATTCACTTCCACCACATTCTATCACAAACCACAAACACTCAATTAACTTCAAACTCCACAACAAATTCAACAAAAATAACTAAAACAAAACAACTCACCACCGTCTCGCCGGACTCAAACCTCCGAGCATAATCCTCCGCCACTAACAACGCCGCCGCAGCCTTCTTCTGCACCGCCGCACGCTTACTCCGCGCCGACAGCATCTCCTCCGCCTCACCGCCATCCAAAACCGCCGGATCTACACTCAACCGTGGCTGAACCGGCGGAACCACAACCGTTACCTTGGGAACAACAACCTGTACCGTCTTCTTCTCACCTTTAATCAGCCATGGATCCTCCAGAAACGCTTTCAATCTGGCGATTTCGTCCAGAAAACAGTTTTTTCGGTCATCGTTCTGCAAGTCGTGTGGAAACCCTAGCGAGCAGTAGCAGATTTTACGACTGGAATCAAAGGAGAAGAAACGGTTACAAAAAGCGGGAAATATATACGTGTAGATGTGTGTATAAATATGTAAGTGTGTGTAGGGGATTTGAGAGTGAGTAACGATTACCATGTAATTGGGCAGGCGACGTGAAAGGCCATGATGCGCGTAGCAATGAAATTGGGGGTTTTTTGATGAGATTTTAAAGGCTTATTATTATTGTCGATTTTATTTATTTTAAAAGGTTTTTTTTTGAAGGATCTAAAAATGGCCCACGTGTCTATAAGTTCAATTTTATCATTATTATTATCATTGAATCATAAAACTAATAACTTGTTAACATTTAAATTTAGGATAATGTATGTGAAATTTAATATTCAAACTAATAACTTGTTAACATTTAAATTTAGGATAATGTATGTGAAATTTAATATTCAGATGTAGGGTCAGGTTTCTCTATAAAGTGTGTTTTTTTATATAAAGTGTAGGAAGTGTTTTGGACCATTGGATGAGTGTTTTTAATGGTAGGGATCATCTTGATGACATTTTAGTAATATTTATGTTTTAAATAAGGATTGATGTGTTTTTATATTGTGTCTACATCGAACCAAACACTGGTGTGTTTTATGTGTGAGTGGTGTGTTTAATTGTGGTAATTGATATAACACAATATGAAGAAACCAAAAACTAATAAGACACAACGTCAAGAAATAATGAGTTTGTTTTATGTTTCGAAATGTGTAAGGGGTATGTTTAATTGTGAAAATTGATATAACCCAGTGCGAATAAACAATAAATTGATAAAACACAACGTCAAGAAATAATTAATTTGTTTTAGAGTACGAGTTGGGTAGAAAGCCTTATTTTCCTAGAAAGTCTATGAAGCAATCAGAATGTGACATGTGGCATTGAAGGATTTTAATTAAAAGAGCAATTGTGTAATTTGACATTTTATTTTAATTTTGAAATTTATATCTCATTAACTAACTATGCACGATTTTATGGTAACTGATTCTTCATGATTTGCGAATTACTACTAGATGCAAATATTAATCAAATTCTCATTCGTTCCTTTCACAATCTTGATCAACTTTATTCGTAAATCATTTTTTACGTGAGAGATAGTTATGGCTTCAAACACAATTCTTGATTGCGGATATGGCAAATACACTTCTTTTTATGTTTACAATTATCTGGTCTGTATCGATTTTTAATTATGTCTGGAAACCACCAGAATGTTCTTGACGTTGTGTTTTAACAGCAAGCAGATTCATACAGTTGTGTTTTAGCATTCAGATTCATACAGTTGTGTTTTAACAGCAAGCAGATTCATACAGTTGTGTTTTCGCATTCAGATTCATACAGTTGTGTTTTAACAGCAAGCAGATTCATACAGTTGTGTTTTAACATCAAGCAGATTCATACAGTTGTGTTTTAGCATTCAGATTCATACAGTTGTGTTTTAGCATTCAGATTCATACAGTTGTGTTTTAACAACAAGCAGATTCATACACTGTGTTTTACCATCCATGCCGGTAATGCTGGAGGATTTCTTGACGCTGTGTTTTAACAGCAAGCAGATTAATACGATGTGTTTTCTTGATGTGTTTCTTCATGTAGGATAGAAAGAAGAGAGAGAGGGAAAGGGGGAGAGAGAGAGGGGGGGGGGGGGGAATCGCAAGAAATGTGAGGTGGTTATGGAATGACAATTATTTCTATATTTAAAACAAGCTAAATGACATATCTACCCCTGATTAATTAAATAATCCTATTTTTAAGAAACACATATTACCAAAATGCCACCAAGATGATCTCAACCATTAATCACACCCATTGGATGGCCCATATCGCTTCCTAGACTTTCTAGGAAAAACACACTTTCCGTAGGATCCCCACTCTTTGTTTTACGCTTCGAACTTCGGATGAAGGATGCTATGTTTTATTATGAAAACTGATATAACATAGTGTGAAGAACCAAAAACTCTGATAAAACACCGCGTCAAGCAATAATTAATGTGTTTTACGTTTCGAACTTCGGATGAACTAATCATGGATATGAAGGATGTAACTGCCAATTTTTTATAGTTAATAGATATAAGGTTTCCATAAAAATAGCCTTTTATTGTTTAATAGATATATTTTCTAAAAATAAAATTAATTATTGAATTACCTTTATGCCCTATAATACAAAAACCCTTGATGCCACGTGTCACTCTTAGAACACTTTCTACACTTTGTAGGAAAAGTGGACTTTGTAGGCAACTCCCACCCTTCAAAGTTAACATGTGGCTATTACCGCCAAGATACTTTAACGTATTGTTAATGTATTTTAATAGGATTTATATTATGGAGACGACAAGGGATTCTGATAGCAATTATTATGATATAAAGAATTCATGAGAACCCAAATGTATTTACTTGGAAGTCGGATTATGTATTTTCGGGGTCAAAACGAATGAAATTAAGATTGGGTGACCTAAAGGAAAAAATAGGTGATTAAATCACGGGTGGGAGTTGGCTACAAAGTCCATTTTTCTTACAAATTGTAAAAAGTCATAAAACACCATAATATCAACCATAAAACACACTCAAAACCCACAAATAACATAGTGAAGATTACTAAAACACCGTATTTGTGGGTTTTGTGTTGTGTTTTGGATGATAAGGCTTTGATTACCGAATGACTAACATTAGTGTGTTTTATGTTGATTATCATGTTGTGTTTTATATTCATAGTTGTACGATGGTGTGTTTGAAGTTTTTAAGGACTGTTAGGGTTTGTATATTGTGTTTTAGTGATATGCACTATGTTATTTGTGGGTTTTGAGTGTGTTTTATGGCTAAAATTGTGGTGTTTTATGACTTTGTACACTTTGTAGGAAAAATGGACCTTGTAGCCGAACCCCATCCTTAAATCACCTAATAAACACTAGATCGACCAACAAAGGTCGACCGAGGGAACCTGTGAGCGACAAGAGATAAAGAAAGGTAAAAGCATGCTGAGTTTTCGATATCATCACCCCGGTTGATTTCCTGGTAACCTTTATTACGTCTTGTAAATTACCGGTAATCAAGGACGTAAGAGATCACGTTTGGGTGGATTGAGATGGTGGTGGCTACGGGTTGTGTGAGGGAGGCGGACGGGAGGCACAACTAAACCCGTGAGGGTGGCCATCGGCGTCGCAGGTGGTGCACTGCTGTCGGGTGACCTCTGCCATCGCTAGATGACCGGGTCGGACCGGCTCATAGCTCAGCACCCGTTAGGGTTCGAGTCCTGTCGGACCCGTGATGGTGTCACGTGGCGCTCTCGAACTCACGACCTGAGTTGGTTTGGACCGGGTTCGAGTGTGGGCTTACATTTGTTGGGTCGGGTAGCGTCAATGGTACTAGGGTTTACATGGGAGCGAGTGATGTGCATGCATAGGGATTTGGCTTGGTTGTGTAGATCCGGACGGATCGTAGGTGGCCCAATTGGAGATTTGTATGGGACTAGGGTTCAGGTGTGATAGTGGTTTGGACCAGGGGCAGATTGACATTCAGCGAGGGGGTTCCCGGGAACCTGTTCGATCCGTAATTTATAGTGTTAACGTATATAGAATATTCTGAAGGAACCCCTTAATATTTATAGATGAACCTTATAAACAAATGTGTAGAGTGATTCACTAGTTAATGTCCGCGCTGATTAACTTGATGTCGCATGTTCGAGTCTTGTTAAAACCCGTTTTTGCCTTCTTCTTTTTTTTTGCGTTTTTTCTCTTTTTTTAAGTGAAAAACAAATCAGGGACTTAGGGTTTAGTTCCTTATTCTCCTTTTGCCCCTTTCCCTTTGACTCTCAAACCAAAACGCACTGACATCGTCTCCACTCTCTCCAGCCACTCATCCACCATTATCACTACCACTCATCCACCTTCTCCACTCTACAGCCACTCGCCGAAGCAGTCACGCAGTCGGCAGCTGCAACCCCTTCTCCACTCTCCAGCCACCATTATAAATTGTAAGTTATGTAGTTAGTTAACATATATTTCATCCTTTTAAAAATGAATATTTTGATTTGGGTTATATTTATGCTAGTTAGGTTAGAAAGGTCAAATTTCTTTTTAGCTAAGAATGCGTATCTTCTCTGAATGCATAGACTACTTTATTCAAAAAAATTGATTATTAATCGTGATTTTATGGCTTTACAATCGTGATTTTATGAACCACCATCTCATAGGATCATGTGGCTACAGGGTTTGGACATATGTCCTCCACCCTATTTGGATAGTGTACCATATGGTTACAACTGTCATTGTCTCAATGGACAATAAAAGATAGCTCATAGGCTCGTCTCGAACGACAATAAAATATAGCTCATAGGCTTGTCTCGAAGGACTATAAAATATAGCTCGTAGGCTTGTCTCGAAGGACAATAAAATATAGCTCATAGGCTTGTTTCGAAGGACAATAAAATATAGCTCATAGGCTTGTCCCGAAGGACAATAAAATATAGCTCATAGGCAATTCATTTTAACATTACATTGAATGTGAAAATATCATGATCATCTAATTTGATGATAATGTTAGCCAAGATCTCATTTAATCTTATAGGCGATAAGGATTGGACATATGTCCTCCACCTTTTGGTCAATGTGATTCCTCATTGTCACATTGCAAGGAATACTAACATTACATTGAATGTTAATATATAATGTATGTCTTAATGGTTTGATAATTCGTAGTCTCATTGGACCATAGGGATAAGGTTTGGGCATATGCCCTCCACCTATTTGGTTAGTGTGATTCCTCATTGCCACACTGCCATTTATCATTGCGTATCATGTAGGCTTGCCATATGGGTTGATCAAACCATTAAGAAGATCTTTTTGAAATATTGAGCAGATTGATAAAGTTCGAATAAAATCGAGACGATCGCTTGAAAAGGATGTAATGAATACATATAAGATAATTCAAAATTATCATGAAATTAGGGAATTACAATACAAGTCCACATATAGACTTTTAAGAGATATTATAATACTTGTCCACATAGGGACCTTTGAGATAAAATACAATACTGATCCTCGTATGGATTATTAAATTTAAATAACATGTCCTCGCAGGGACTTTGAGAGAAATAACATGTCTAAGCAGGGACCTTTGGAAAAGAAACACAAACTTAGTTCACATAAGGACCTTAGAAAGAAATAAAGTACTTGTCCACATAGGGACTTTTGAAAAGGAAATACAATGATATGTCCACATAAGGACTTTTGGAAATATCAAGATGAACTACGAATAAAAAGAAGGAGTCTTCAATCGTCTCCTTTTTTTTATTCCCGCCATTCCTGTTCTTGTTTCACCCTACTTGGCATTGACACTGAAGGGTTTAGTGATTGGTTTAAGTCCTCCAAATAAGGATTCATCATAAAAGTGGAATCCGCAGTTTCAATTGATAACGAATAACAGGGATCCCGAATTGGAAATTGACTTGTGTAAGTAAGGGTTGGAATTTCAAAGTTCGGGGGTAAAAAATATGGATCATCAGCGTCCACCGGTATAGGTTCTGACTTCTGGTTCAGAGGTTTATCAGGTGATTGGGTTGAAGGTGTGTTAATTTGTGTTTCCTTTGGGAAGAAGATGAAATTGCCATAGGAGGATAAGGAGCTCAACTTTACTCCTGGTCTTACGGACATCCTTGGTTTAGTACGATGCTTTGGATTTCGATGTTTTGGATGGAAATCATCTCTGAAAGGAAATAATGTGACATCATCAATGGCCCCTTTTCCGAGCGGCATTTTCCTGAAATTCATAAAGTCGGTAACTATATATATAGATGAGAGTATCCTTAGGTTAAGTCTAGATTCGGAATTCCTAAGGATTATGCTATTGTGATGTTTGAGATTAAACACAAAATGCTAGTGTTTAATTCACTCAAACATTGGCTCTGATACTAACCTGTCACACCCGCATATTTCCTGGTGGGCCCGGACTTGGGGTACGTGACAATTGATATCAAATACACAAATAGCACAGCGAAAGTATTGGATTTAAAATACTATTACAAATTATAATGTCCAAATGTTCAAAAATATTATATAGACGAATGTATCAAAAGATCCACATGCGGATAAAAAATTTACAAAATATGAAATATGCAGACTACTAAGCTTCAAATGCAAGGAGTTGCAAATTCCTCTTAAGCATTACCGGGCACTTCTAGCCTATTTCGTAACCTTGCAACCTGTCACTTAGTCTTTTGAAGATACGTCAGTTTACACTGGTAAATACAAATAACCGACACGTTTTGAATATATTTCAAAATCATTTTCCTGTACACAATGGTACATATGTTTTCATAAATAACTTGGGATAAACTATTTCTCATGTTATCAGTTTTACAAGCTTGACAATACATATGAGGCCCGGTAACTATGACAAGAACATGATTAACTGACACACCACATTATTACCCTTATTGGGTAAAACCCGTATTGGGTTATAAAAATCATTTTAATATAGCATTAGCATCTATCAGGTGTATGCCTACACGCCGTGCTTAGGTCGTGGCCACTTGTAATTAAATGAGCAGAGGATATCCAGGATACGGTCGTAGTAACCCCCAATGTCTAAGTACAAGCAATACGAATTAAAACGGATAATTTGGATTTCTGACACATAGGTCTTTGATCCCATACCGACCATGCGGTAATAATATACCGTATCCCAAGCCCGTATAGGGAAAATAGGTTAAGAGTATTTACCTCGCTTAATAATCTTACAATGCAAGATATAATACAGACTCAGCCATATCAATTAACTAAGCTCAGTTGCAATCTACTAGAATGCCTTAGTCTGGAATAAATGGTATAATAACCAATTAGAATGTTAACGAGTCTTATTCAAGTCATAGACTTGGACCGGTTAACTTAAGATAATGAAAACAGTACGATACGCTAGATTAAGCGATGACCGGATAGAATGTAGTTTAATCCCCACAAGTACTAAGACTTGTATAATATGGGTAAACAATATACATTCTGGAATTTGAAATAAATTTGAAAAGAATTGACCCGGTTCGGTAAACTTACGTAAACTAGTTACATATGCTAACCGTACGCGCATAGGTGGTATCGGGTGATCGGATGAGCTATAAACAAGTTCAATATGCCAAAACATTTTAATTAAGTTACCAAGTCAGTAGGTAATCCATTTTATATGATCATTATGGTTTAAAACCAAGTTATGCTCCATAAGGGCATTTTCGGTATAGTATGGCATATTTCATGAACTTGCATAAAAACTCAATAACTGATTATGATCAGGTAGTATAACCACAGAGGGTTATTCTACACTATAATATGATCATAATGCAACTTAGAATTAGTAGCTAAAGTTGTTAAATCGGGTCAAAATCGAAAGTCAAACAGCAGAAGTCAAACTGCTTGACTTTCGGTTGCGAACCGACACATAAACTGTAAATGACGGGCTGAACATGTTTATACACGTTCTAATATTAGTTACCAACTGATTTAGTGTCAAAAATATGTGTGAAAACATTTACAAGTTCATTTTATAAGTTTTCTAAAAATCTGTCGTTTGACTTTATATTGAACTTAACTTTGACCCGTCATTTGACCAACTTAACGTGATTTCCAGGAGGTGCCCTTTTAAGGGATTAACACCTACCTTACTACGATCACGTAACCATGTTCGACTCAAACAATGGCTGGACCATAATGGTCTAAAACGAAAGTCAAAGCAAAATTCAATTTGCTTGACTTTCGGCTAAATTCTTAGCCTACAAAAAGAAAGAGCAGGAAAGGAACACTTACTTGTGATCCTTAGAGAAAATAGAACTTAGAGGATGCTCCCCTTATGATCAGGAACTTCCAATATAGTAGATAAGAAGATAAAAGAGGAATGAGCAGTTGAAGTGTTGAACTGAGGCTTTATATATAGTTGAAGAGATTGAAATGGGATCAAGACAGGTGTTAGAGTTGTTGTAGGATCATTCCAAGTGTTTATGGATGTGTCAAGAGCTGCTAGAAGGTGGCAACATGCTAGAAAGGTGGCAAGATGGCAAAGAAACTTGGGCAACAAACAAAACTGCCACTAGCAGTCCCTTACGGACCGTTAGGGCCTAGGCTTACGGTCTGTAAGCCCATTGAGTGCCAACTGATTTTGAATCCCTTACGGACCGTAAGGACTAAGCCTTGTGGTCCGTAACCGCTTGCCAGGTGTGAAAAATTTTATTCTTTACGGTCCGTAAGCATGCAAGTGACGCAACCCCCGGCCCCTATCTCCTGGGATCGGGCGGAAGCGAACTCAGATTAAGTGGTATCATTGTTTATCATTATTTGGCAGTGTAATTTACATCAGGACCGTAGTTAGGAAATATTTTATCAGAGTAAAACACCACATTTTTATAATTATAGCTTATTGGGATAAAACCCAAGTTTTTGTTACAAACAAGTTTATAGGGATAAACCCTAATTTATTGAATAAAACATCTTCTTTATTTAGGTAACTTTTATAGCCATATATTTCCAAGCCTTCAGTGCTCTCCAGCTGGCTTCTATTTGGCTTGTACATTTTGTTACCTGAAACACGTTTTAAAAACATTTGTCAGTGGGAAATACTGGTGAGTGAATCCCAATTTAATCAAGAAGAGTTTTATCTTTTCACACTATTGAGAGCGATTACAATGTTTATATCTACACAATTACTCATTCAGTACTGTCAATCCATGACTGGTGGGTCATATTACACATTGGCTATCTCGTTGTCCAATGATAACGTGTTCCACATTTTGTATACAAAACCCCAACATACCAGTAGTAATTGAAGAATTACAAAGACTCAATCACTGCTAATCACATAGTAAATCATTTAAGGTTTTGTAAAAACAGTTTGTAAAAAGGTTTACAAAAAGGAGATTACTCACATTGCTAGTTTAGACTTTTCCTGGTGGTTTCCTGGTTATAATCTAATAAATTAAACAATGCACACGCGTTAGTATAATAACCCAATATTTACATTAGTTATACCCTCCCCGAGACAGAACTCCAACGACTACGTCGGGCAGAGCCTCGACAGCCGTTACGGAGTGCTAGATCAATTGGGCAGCGTACCTAATACGTAACCGGGGGTTAAAATACTTACAACGAGGCAGAACTTCGCTATTTAGTAGGTATAATACCCGATATTACTTTCTAATATTTCATAATTGAGAGAGAGTTTTCGTTTTTGAGCGAATTGTGAATTGAGGCCGATGACCTCTATTTATAGTGCTGATTATCAAGTTCGTCGCGCCCTGCGAAAGCCAAGGGCTGGGCTTACGCGGCCCATGAGCTAGGGTACGTATGGCCTAGCTTGGCTGACTCGGACCCATAGACTCGACACGATCGTGACACGTGGCAGCTCCGGGCTGCTCCTGGTAAACTAGCTGTCACGGCCCGCATAGGATGAAGAACAAGTCTTCGCGGCCCGCGAGAGACTCTAAAAACTGATTTTTATTTAATTTTTATAAATATAAAGGTATTTAGGGTATGTTCTCGTATACGGGGTGTATTTTAGGACGTATAGGGATATTCTAATTATTTTAGAGGTGTCGGAAATATTTTAGGAGGGTCGTTATATCCTCCCCACCTTGTTTTAGAACTCGTCCTCGAGGTCTACTGGAACAGGTGTGGATATTTTCTCTGCATCTCTGATTCAAGTTCCCTAGTGTACTCTGGTCCTCTCTTGGAATCCCATTTCACTTTGACTAGAACTAATCTCTTGTGTTTAAGATTGTTGACTTTCATGTCTTCAATTTGTAGAGGCTTTTCTACGAACTTGAGCTTCTCATTTACCTCTATATCCTTAAGAGGTACCACTAATGTTTCATCGGCTAAACACTTTCTGAGATTACATACATTAAATACATCATGTATTCCTGCCATTTCCTCTGGCAGTTGTAGCTGATAAGCTACTGGTCCTATTCTCTTAATAATCTCAAAAGGTCCAACATACCTGGGGCTTAGCTTTCCTCTTTTGATGAATCTCACTACTCTTTTCCAAGGAGAGACTTTTAATAAGACCTTGTCTCCTACTTGAATTTCCAATGGTTTTCGCCTGTTATCGGCATAACTCTTTTGTCGATCGCGTGCTGCTTTTAGTTGTTCCTTGACTTGGATAATCTTGTCTGTTGTCTCTTGCACTATTTCTGGTCTAGATAATTGCTTTTCTCCAATTTCTGCCCAACAGACTGGGGTTCGGCACTTTCGTCCATAAAGTGTTTCGAATGGTGCAGCATTGATGCTGGTATGATAGTTGTTGTTGTAGGAGAATTCTATTAATGGTAGATGATCGTCCCAATTTCCTCCGAAATCAATTACACAAGCTCTAAGCATATCTTCCATTGTCTGAATCGTCCTTTCGCTTTGTCCATCCGTTTGAGGATGATATGCGGTGCTTAGATTTAGCTTGGTTCTCATTGTTTTTTGGAAACTTGTCCAAAAATGAGAAGTAAAACGGCTATCTCTATCAGAAACAATAGATAAAGGAATTCCATGTAATGAAACTATTTCATTTACATATAATTTGGCTAGTTGTTCCATACTGAAAGTTTCCTTCATTGGTAAGAAATGAGCTGATTTAGTTAGCCTCTCTACAATCACCCAGATTGTATCATTACCTGTTTGTGTCTTGGGTAATTTGGAAATAAAATTCATTGTTATCAATTCCCATTTCCACACTGGCATTTCTAATTGCTGCAACAAACCTGAGGGTTTCTGGTGTTCAGCTTTGACCTGTGAACAAGTTAGACACTTGGCTACATAAGCTGCTATATCCTTTTTCATTCCTATCCACCAGAAAGTCTTTCTTAAGTCTTGATACATTTTATCACTTCCATGATGTATCGTATATTTAGACCTATGAGCTTCTTCTAATATTCTGTGACGTAGGTTTCCTAGTTTAGGTATCCAAATTCTTTCCTTATGGAATCTCCAAATTCCATCTGTTCCTTGTTCTAATTCCTTAATCATTCCTTTCAAATTTTCAGTATCATCCTTGATTACTGATTCCTGGGCTTTTCTAATTTGCTAATTTAAATCTATATGCAGATTTAATTTAAGAGAACGTACTCTTTTTGGCTTTTCATGAAATTTTCAACTTAAAGCATCAGCTACTACGTTAGCTTTTCCTGCATGATACTGGATATTACAATCATAATCACTTAGTATCTCCATCTAGCGTCTTTGTCTCATATTTAACTCTTTTTGCCCAGAGACATATCGTAAACTCTTATGATCGGTGAAAATGGCAAACTTACTACCGTAAAGATAATGTCTCCAAATTTTTAGGGCAAAGATTATAGCTCCTAATTCTAAATCATGGGTTGTATAATTTTCTTCATGATTCTTAAGTTGTCTAGAGGTATAGGCTATAACCTTTTGACGTTGCATTAACACACATCCATAACCTAATTTAGAAGCATCACAATAAACCACAAAATCTTCAGTTCCCTCTGGTAATGCTAATATGGGTGCGTTGGTTAATCTTTGCTTAAGGATTCTAAAGGCTTCTTCTTGTTTTGGTCCCCATTCAAACTTAATGGACATACATGTTAGTTTTGTTAAGGGAATGGCTATTCTAGAAAAAACCCGGATGAATCTTCTATAATAACCGGCTAATCCTAGAAAACTTCTAACATCTGTTGTTGATTCAGGGGTTTTCCATTTAGTAATTGCCTCAATCTTTGTGGGATCCACATGAATTCCTTCATGATTAACTAAATGTCCAAGAAATTGCACTTCCTCTAACCAGAATTCGCATTTTGAAAATTTAGCGTATAGCTTTTCTTTTCTCAGCAAATTTAGGAGTGCATGCAGATGCGCTGCATGTTCCTCTTTACTTTTAGAGTAAATGAAAATATCATCTATAAAGACAATTATGAATTTATCCAAATATGGCTTACATATTCGATTCATCATGTCCATAAATGCGGTTGGGTCATTGGTTAAACCAAATGGCATGACAGTAAATTCATAATGGCCATACCTTGTTCTGAAAGCGGTCATAGGAATGTCCTCTTTCTATACCTTTAATTGATGATATACTGAGCGTAAATCGATCTTTGAAAAGAATCGAGCTCCTTGCAGTTGATCGAACAGATTATCAATTCTCGGTAATGGGTACCGATTTTTAATCCTGACTTTGTTCAATTCACGGTAATCAATGCACATTCGCATTGACCCGTCTTTCTTCTTGACGAATAAGATCGGTGCTCCCCAAGGCGATGAACTTGGCTGTATAAATCCTTTCTCCAACAGTTCGTCTAACTGCTTCTTTAGCTTTTGCATCTCTGCTGGTGCTAATCGATAAGGCGCTTTGGCAATTGGTGCTGTTCCGGGTAGCAGATGAATTCTGAATTCGACTTCCCTGTCTGGCGGTAATCCTGGTAATTCTTCTAGAAATACATCTGAAAATTGGGATACTACAGGAATATCTTTTAATTCTTTTCCTTTAGTGTGAATGATTATAGAAATCATATACACTAGTGACCCTTTTCTGACATAACTTGCTGTTTTCATCACAGAGATGAATTTCGTGGGTCTAGTTGGCTTATCTCCTTTAATTGTGATCTTTTCACCTTTTGGTGAATTTACTTGGATTGACTTTTGATCACATAGAATACTGGCTTTATTGGTTATTAACCAATCCATTCCTAATACAACATCAAATCCTTCCAGATTCATTGGGTAAAGGTTTGCAATAAAATTTTGATTTAAAAATTCTATTCTTGCTCCCTGCAAGACTTCAGTAATCTTAATGGATTCTCCATTTGCTGTTTCTACTAAACATTCTTGTTGGAGTTTAATTAATGGTTGATTGAGAAGTTTGCAAAATGAAGTATTAATAAAACTTTGGTTCGCACTAGAGTCAAATAATACTTTAGCAAAAACATCATTAACTAAAAACGTACCGGCAATCACGTCCGGAATCATCTTTGCTTCTTCAGCTGTCAGAACAAATGCTCTAGCATTCTTAGTAGTCTTGTCGTTCGTGGCTGGAGCTAGTTTCGGACAATTTGGCTTAATATGGCCTTGTTCTCCACAATTGTAGCATATCTTATTGTTGGGTTTCTTCCTGCAGTCTTCTTCCTTGTGTCCTGATATTTTGCAGAAATTGCAGTATATGGAACATCTCCCAAAATGCTTTTTTTTTGCAGTACTTGCAGTAAGGAGTAGAAGTAGAACCTACTTTTTTCCCACGGTTGGAATTACCGTAGCGAAATTCTTGGGTAAGCTTTTGGGCTAGGTTCTTCCTTTGGTTTTCTTCTTGGGTACGCACTAATTCGTCAGTCAAGGTATTTGCTAGTTCTACAGCTTCTTCTATGGTTTGTGGTCTAGCTCCCTTGACTACATGTCTAATTTCACTAATTAATCCCCAGATGTAACGGGAGATTAACACTGGTTCTGGTGATGCTAGGGTGGGCACTATTCTAGCATATTCAAAGAATGTAGTAGTGTAACCTTTGCTGTCTACTCCAGTCATTCTAAGGTTTAAGGATTTATTAGCTATCTGCTCCTTTTCATTGGGAGGACATAATTTCCTTTCCACCATGTTTTTAAATTCATTCCATTCCATACTATAAACCCTGTCACTTCCCCTAGATTGAAGAATAGTATTCCACCATTCTAGGGCTGCATTTTTAAATAAATTGGAAGCAAACATTATCTTATCTTCCTCTGCGCACTTGCTTATTTTTAAGACCGCCTCAGTCTTTTCTATCCAGCGTAGAGCTGCAATGGCCCCTTCATTGCCAGAGAATTCTATTGGTTTGCAGGACCATAATTCTTTGTAAGAACAACCATAAGACACGGTTCTTCTTCTTTTTGGGATTGACAATTGAAGTAATGGTCCATTGTTCACGCTGTGACTAAGTTCAGTATGGGTTCGTTTACTTCTACCATTACTGTTATTATTTTCTGCTTCCCTAACATTTTGGATGATAGCTGGCATAACATCTCTAATTCCTTGGGTTACAATGTGTTGAATTTCACTGTTATTTATTTGATTAGCATTATTCTGGTTTTCCTGATTTGCTGCGTCGACCATCTGGATTATAAACATTTACTAAGTATTAATATTGCAAGACAATATCCAATGCAAGCAATCACACAACAAGCATATTGATCCAAAATCGTCAATCATTGCGACTTTTACTCTATTTTATATATATGCGTCTAGTACAAACCATAACTGGAAATTAAAATACATTACTAGTAGGCATCAGTAGCTATATGATTATCTATTTTTTCATCATACAAACAGATTATATATATATATATATATATATTATCATTACTACTACTTAATGGGGGTCCATCCAAAATTGCATGTTATGCTCGTCATACTTCCAGACGAGCCTTTCACCTATCTGTCTCATTCTCTCACTTCCTTCTAATATCTCCTCACCAAAGGTTCGGAGTTCTTGCACATTCTCAGTACTCATGGGTGGTGCGAGTGCTGGTATGGGATCAGGGTATTGTGGCATCGGTTCCTCTCGTGGGTATGGATTCTCTAGAATCTCCCTGATATATTGGTCATTATCATAATATGGGTCTAGAGGATCCAAGTCAGGATAGGGTCCTACTAGGTTTTGCATGGGCTCCTCTATTGTGTAACATTTCTGGTAATCCCTGTGGTCGTCAAACCATGGGTCATAGTCTGGGGGATGGGGTGCTGGTACTCTAGGAATCTCGGTTGGGTCAAAAGCAGGTGCTGGAATTTGGTCTACTGGGTTTGGTTCAATTTCCATGGGTTGTGTGGGAAATAGTGGTAACGGCTGGGGTGCTATGAGTTGTTCCAAATTCGGGTCGACAGCGGTAGTAGCTAAGATATGAAAATTAGCTAGTCTCCTATTGAGGATATCCTGGGTTTGAACATTCATTTATCTATTGGCCGCTGCTAAGGCCCGCTATTGTTGCAAATTTCGCATCCTCTTTCTACGTTCATGAGCTCCTCTGCTAACCATCCTTTCTTCTTAGGAGGGAATGGCTCCTCAGATTGTGCTTTAAACATGAAAATCCCTTCTTCAGTATCATTCGAATACCCCCAAGGGGGTAGACTGTGAAGAGGTGCCTTCGTCCCTAGGTGAACTGGACAGTAGACGGTAAGCGTCCGAAGGTCCTTGGTTACTCATACTGTAAACTAACAAATTGTCAAATAACATAAAATAATAATCTACACGTATGCACATAGTCTTATGGATTATTTCCTAACAAAATTGACAATTTCAATGTCAGCAGAACACTTCTTTGGCTGATACCACCTTCTGTCGCAACCCCCAGCCCCTATCTCCTGGGATCGGGCGGACGCGAACTAAGATTAAGTGGTATCATTGTTTATCATTATTTGGCAGCAGAATTTACATCAAGACCGTAGTTAGGAAATATTTTATCAGAGTAAAACACCACATTTTTATAATTATAGCTAATTGGGATAAAACCCAAGTTTTTGTTACAAACAAGTTTATAGGGATAAACCCTAATTTATTGAATAAAACATCTTGTTTATTTAGGTAACTTTTATAACCACATATTTCCAAGCCTTCAGTGCTCTCCAGCTGGATTCTATTTGGGTTTCACATTTTGCTACTTGAAACGCGTTTTAAAAACATTTGTCAGTGGGAAATACTGGTGAGTGAATCCCAATTTAATCAAGAAGAGTTTTATCCTTTCACAGTATTGAGAGCGATTACAATGTTTATATCTACACAATTACTCATTCAGTACTGTCAATACATGACTGGTGGGTAATATTACATATTGGCTATCTCGTTGTCCAATGGTAACGTGTTCCACATTTTGTATACAAAACCTCAACATACCGGCAGTAATTTAAGAATTACAAAGACTCAATCACTACTAATCACATTGTAAATCATTTAAGGTTTTGTAAAAACAGTTTGTAAAAAGATTTACAAAAAGGAGATTACTCACATTGCTAGTTTAGACTTTTCCTGGTGGTTTACTGGTTATAATCTAATAAATTAAACAATGCACACGTGTTAGTATAATAACCCAATATTTACATTAGTTATACCCTCCCCGAGACAGAACTCCAACGACTACGTCGGGCAGAGCCTCGACAGCCGTTACGGAGCGCTAGATCAATCGGGCAGCGTATCTAATACGTAACCGGGGGTTAAAATACTTACAACGAGGCAGAACTTCGCTATTTAGTAGGTATAATACCCGATACTACCTTCTAATATTTCAGAATTGAGAGAGTGTTTTCGTTTTTGAGCGAATTGTGAACTGAGGCCGATGTCCTCTATTTATAGTGTTGATTATCAAGTTCATCACACCCCGCGAAAGCTATGGGCTGGGCTTACGCAGCCCGCGAGCTAGGGTACGTAGGTCCTAGCTTGGTTGACTCGGACCCATAGACTCGACACGATCGTGACACGTGGCGGCTCCGGGCTGCTCCTGGTGGACTAGCTGTCGCGGCCCGTGTAGGATGAAGAACAAGTCTTCGCGGCCCGTGAGAGACTGTAAAAACTGATTTTTATTTAATTTTAATTAATATAAAGATATTTAGGGTCTGTTCTCGTATACGGGGTGTATTTTAGGACGTATAGGGACATTCTAATTATTTTAGAGGTGTCAGAAATATTTTAGGAGGGTTGTTATACAAGGCTTACGATACGTAAGTGTTACTCAGAGGCTATAAAATTGGCATGTTAACCCTTTTGGTCCTTCCACATTCAAACTTTCACAATTTTACAAATTTAGTCCTTCTCGTCCAAATTATTAGGCATATTTGAGAATGGACTTGACACGTGTCTTCATATTATTTGACACAAATTTTCGAGGTGTTACGTATAAAGATTAAAGAGTGAGGCTAATCAATACACCTAAAAAGTGAATATCATATGTTATATCTATTAGTTTGCAATTCTCGATTAGTTTTGATATCATAGTGATTTTGTGTAAATTGATTTTTGAGATAATGACTTGCAATTCTCTATTAGTTTGCAATTATGATTGGATCATTGGACGATTGATGATGAAAATTTGTAATCTTTTGAAACTTGATTTTTTATATTTAGGTGGTATGTAAAGGGGAATTTCAAGTTTTTTTTCGAAAGACTACCATCAAATGTTGAATCATCATCTTCAAGTAGTAAACCATTGAAAATAAATATGGATGATCCTCCATGGGATCCTTCTGAGAGGAAACCAATTTCATCTTATCAACCTAGTAAAAAAGATGAAATTAGATGAACATATTTGCTTAGAGGTCCATGTCAGCCGCAAGGGAAAAAAGATGATTTTCCACAAATGTTGACGTGCTTGAATATATAGAACCTTACCCGACCCGAACTGTCGAACATACCCATAGTTTTTATGTTCGGACGTATGATATTGGAACACTTAAAAAAGTGAACCCTTGGAAAAAATCCTGGATCCGCCACTTGTTTGGACGTGGGAGCAGGTTTGGGAATAATGATGGTTCACGGAGATACAAGTGATGAGCTTAGGGATGTTTAAAAAACGCTTAGCTTGCTTGAAGCTCGCTCTGAAAAACTCGAAAAAGCTCAGCTAAAAAAAAAAGAAACTCAGTTGTAAATGAGCCGGTTGTCATGCCCCAACCGATGGTGGAAACATCAGAGTAAGACGAAAACGAGATTGCAAGAGACTTCATAACGACTAAATGCGACAAGTATTTAAAAAGTACAATTTTAATTCATGGCTAACGGTTCAAGTACATGAATTGGAGACAAAATACAACAAGTAACGTATGACTAATCTATAAACATAAATAAAAGTTTTAGTGCGTTTCTAGTCCTTCCTACTAGATTCTTTTCATTGCGTCATGATCACAATCCTGCAATATATAGTAAAGTAACATGTCAATACATAAAGTATTGGCGAACATACAAGTTTAAGTGTACTAGCATAAGTATGAGGAGTTTAACGAAATCCACATGGCAATAACGTATACTAAGGCATAACACACATAATCTAGCATGCAACTCATACTTGTCAACCCAAAGATTCCCGCTAGCATAATCTTGTCGTAGCAATGACAAGACCGTTATGATTAACTTAACCATGACCTTAAGAATACGGGCGTTGTGTTACTCCTATAGCGCTATACATGTTAAGGGAGGCTTGATCGAAGTTAATGACAAAGCACTATGCGTAAAGTTTCTAGCATGTAAGTATTCCTAAGTATAAACGTTTAAGCATCTATAATGGATGATTGTATGTATAAAGTATTTGCGTACAAGCGTTTGTGTGAGTCTTTGTATTATATATATATATATATATATATATATATAGTGTGTGTGGGGTTCTAGAGTGAACACTAATGTATTTGCGAACTGAGTGAACAAATCTTGGTCATTGGTTTACACACGTGGATGGCTAGGATTTAACCATCAAATCGTAAAATACACTAGTGTATTTCATCATCAAATCATGGCCATTGATCTATACACATGTATGGCCAGGATTAGTTCGCTCAGTTCGCAAACTACACTAGTGTTCACTCTTGAACCTAATCATATATATATATAGGGTCAGGATTTAGAGAAAACGGTAAAGAGTGTGAGAAAGGTGAGATATGGATCGTCCGATCAAAACAATCTATGGACTAGATTGGCGCGGTGGCGTTTTCGTAAATAACATCATATTTATTACGTGGACGCGCTTCATTAAGGGTAAAAAAGGTAAAACATCATTTCTCACATAAAACGCCGTTGAAATATAAAACGCTAAATAAATACAAAACGCCAATTTTATCACTGCGTACTTTTTTCTGTGTTTTTATTTAAGCTCTCAGGCTACAAAAACGCCACAAAATGTGAAACGCCATAATATATAACGCCAAGCCTTACATCCGGATAAATGTTAATTACATTTTTTGTTATAAAAATAATATCCGCCTAAATTACGCGCCAAAAAAATCCTATAAATAAAAACGTATCACCACCTTCCGTTTATCACACAAAAAACACACACAAAAAAACACAGTGGTTCCTAAAAAAATACAACTCAATGTAAAACGCCAAAAAATACAACGATGGCAAACATATTTTCTTTGATACTCAGTAATGTTCCGCATGAAGTTTCGCTGAATGATTTGTTACGTGAGTGTAGTAAGATTTTGCTGCATGAGATGGACAAAATTCAAAAAAATAGGGACTGATGACACCCATATGTCATTCTGTCATCTTTGTTCTTGAAGAAGGTTTGTATGATTAGAAGAGACCTATCCCAGTGTAAATGCTACTTTGGCCTCGATGATTATTGAAGACGACGGGCAGATAGCATCCACCTACAAAGGGTCGATCTATGTCTCCAACGTCCACAAAGACACTTCAACACATGAACAAAGAAAATAAACCACGCCAAACCCAAAAAGCCATTTATTTGTGACAGTTCTTGTAGTTTCAAAAGAAAAAAGAGACTGATTACACTGAAGATTTAGATCATAAATTGCTTCTATTTTGTTTTTTTTTATTTTCTTTATCTGTTGTTTGTTTTGTAATTTCAGTTAATAAACAACAAAAGTACATTAATACTATAATGAAAAATATAATAAAACGCCAAAACGAGCAAATGCTTGTAAAACACCATCATGCCATAAAAACGCCCCAAAAAAACTACCAAACTATAATAAAATTACTTTGAACAGGTACTATTATAAAAAAAGCGTGAAACAATGTGCAAAGAAAATAAAACAAAAAAAAGTCCCATCTTTATCTAAACGCCATTGGAAAACAAAACGCCATAATACAGCCGTCAAGATTAGAGGTGTTACACCATAAAAACAGTTGAGTCTGAAAACAAAACACGGTAATTGCAAAAACAGTAAAATGAAACGACAGAAAACATAATTACTAACATTTATTATATTGAAAGCCAAATACTTGGGGAATTAAATTTATTTATCTTTTTCAAAACGCCATAATTACTTGTCATGCGCGGGAAAAAAAGTCAATATTAAAGAAGACCATGAGAACACAAGCTCAAACACGCCAAAAACATTGACTAAAACGCCACATATTGTCCAAAACGGCAAAAACTTTAAAAATGGCTAAGGTTATTGCATGGAGGTTTGAAAGGAAAGAGAAACGATTCATCATAAAGTTCTCTGATAGGAGAAGGGTAAAGGTAAGGACAATCAAAGCCATGATTGGTATGAATAAAGGGGTTCAGAGGGATATACTGGCCCTTGGGGTTCCAATGGCCAACGATTGTGAAAGAACCCGAACTGTAATAAAAAGACTGAAGAGAAAATTTTCGGCAGAAGATGATGAAGATGATGATGATATTGACGATACTCCTCTACCAAAACTTAGTAGTTGGGTGATGCATGAGGAAGAAGGAACGCTTGAAGTGACTTATAAAAACGGGGTGCAATATTCATTGCCAATGGAAGAAATGTTGAAGAAAGGGTTGCTATCTATCATTGAACAACTCTGTAATTTAGCACCTTCGAACGATCCATAATCCAAGGATGCAGTAATATTCAAGAATAGGTTGCAACAAAGAAGAGACGACTAATGGCGTTATACGCCAATCTAAAATTTGATGATGATGAATCTGAAGAAAGTGATGAACAAAGCGATGGGGACATCTCTGATGTAATCCCACCCACGGAAGACTATTAGTTTATTTTGATTTCGTATTATTGTAATTTTATAAAATATTAATCTATGGTAATCAATTGTTAACAAAAAGACCCAAAACGCAAAAAATGACATGGAAAAAGCCATAACGCCAAAAAATTAACTATTTGACACAAAAAGAATTAATTCAGCGAGAAGAAATCTGAGAAAAACAGTAAAACGCCAAGTAATTAATTATTCTAGATAACGCCAAAATTATCTTGCACGCAAAAAATGAAGCAACATGTCAAACGCGAAAATCGGGAAAGGAGAAGAATACTAAAAAGACAAAAAACCCCTTGGACCCTGATCATGTCCTGCGCCACGTGTTGGGCCATGATGCGTTTTCACCGTTCTCACACTTTTGAGCGTTTTCTCCTGATCCCGTTTCCCCCCTATATATATATATATATATATATATATAGCACCCAAAAGTGATAAAACGGGAAAAAGGGGTCATGTATACTCATGGTTTTGCAAAGCTTTCCGACTATCCGCGAATTGACGAGTTGTTGAGAATGAGGAAACGAAGGTGTATGGGTATTCAGAGTTTATGGAGTGTTTGGATTCGAGATTTAGAATTAAGTGTAAAAGTATATGTATGCGAAATTATATCTTGTCTTAAACACTCGTTTTGACACTAAGTTTTATGTGATTTCATGGGTCCTAACTTGCCCATTAGAATCATAAACGAGGAATAAAAGACAAAGAAAATATAGCCTAAGCTCATAACATCTAACCATAATTCGGTAAGTATTATAAATTCGGCTAAATATATATGTTATATATTATATAGTCCATCATATATTATCATAGAATTCATGTAAGTCAAGCATGGAGGTAGGTATACCTCTTTGTATGATTCACCAAAGCAAAAAGTTTATCAACATAGTTGGTAAACCCGGTTGGTCATGAATGAAAATAAAATAAAATAAAGACTAACGAGTTCATCAAGTAGCCAAGTAAGATCAACCCAGGGGTTTTATACCCATCATGGAAAATGTTGGAGATGCGGCGGGGTTGTGTTACTTTAGGACTAGGAAACTACTTGGAATATCATGATAAAACATCAAGTGAGGTGGTGGAATGAGTTTGGATAGCCAAGGCTTCCATGTTTCACACCTTCACCAAAACACAAGTCTTGCCACATGAACTATGGTAGACTTGGATAGTTTCATCACTTGTGGGTTGTCTAAACCCTATCAAAATAGAAAGTTTATGAGGTTCTTGGACCTCTAAACTTATGAGAACCAACCTTAAACAAGTCCCATAATCATAGATGAGATTAGAGACAAGTTAGTCACAAGATTCACATGAAAAAGTATAGTTTATAAAGATTTACAGAAAGTTCTTCAAAAATAGAAAGTTTGGGCCTCAAAATGGTGATGTTCCACCTTATTTTACCATGGTAAACTTGCGGAAACACTCCTAGAGGTGTTCCAAGCTTTGTAGTGGAAGAAAAGATGAAGAAACGATGAAGAAAAATGAGTTTGAACTCACTTTGAGACTTAAGAAAATTCTGCCTCTTCTTGCAATTCCAGCAGATTATGGAGTGATTTGAGAGTGTTTGAGCGTTTGGAAAAGTGCAAGAGAGGTGTACGAGGTTTGTTTATATATTGGGTTAGTAGGGTTTTGAGTTTAATGAGGTTTAAAGGTGATTGGGGAGGAAAAAAGTGGGAAAAAGGTGACCAACACGTACTCAACTAACAACTTGCTATAGATCAAAGCCTCTGGTGGCCCGCAAGATGAAAGGGGGAGTGGCTCGCGCCCCGCGAAGCCTCTTAGTTCTAGCAACTTTGTTTTATTTACATTTTGGCCCCTGGACTTCCATTTGTTATCATTTTATGCAATAACTTTGAATTTTGACATATTTTTAAGCATAGAAAGCCTACGTAAGTATAATTCGAGTATCGTGAACGTATGTATGAATAATTGCACGTATAACAAGTGTCGTTTTCAAGTAAACACGTATTTAATTGATTGGTTGTACGAATAACAAGTATGTATAAAATATGAATTTCATTATGATCAAAGTCTCGAATTATAAAATTGGAAAAAAAAGGAATACGATCATGATAAGAATACAAGTTTCCATAAATAGAATTACAATTACACTTTCTAAATAAGGAAGTACAAAATGCGAAGCGTTACAGTTTTCCCTACTTTAGGAAATTTCGTCTCAAAATTTATTCAAACGGAGGTCTTTGGAAAAAGGCATTTTGGTTAAAACGTTTGGCCAAAATGGCAATTTTGAAGTTTAAAGTCTATGTGTAAGCGTGTTAAAAAATACATGGAAATTTTAAGGGATGAAAAGGTAGGTTCATAAAGGTAATTCGTTTGACTAAGGTGATTTGAGATATCAATCGTAAGTACCATGTGTAATAAAACGTGCATGTGTGTGTGTAGGAAAAGTGAGTTTGGCCAAGTTTGGACAACTCGATGGATGGAGTGTTTTAAGAAGGGTGTGGCCTAAGAAAAAAAGTTTTAGTATAAAATAGAATGTATTTTGATGAAATGTGCGGCCCACACTGTAGAAAAGTTTCATCGATTTTAAGGCGTATTAGTAAAATTACACGTTGTATGAAAATGTTTATTGATGAGAAACTAGGATGGTAAATATTTATGATTTCAAAAGGTTTTGGCGGTAATAGGCCGACTAGTTGAAGTTTGCTCGTAATGACGAATGAAAGATAGTCTCAAGAAGGAAAATAAATATTTTGAGTGAGCTGAGCCAGTGAGGATGTTTGTTAAAATGGATTGAACATTTAGGCCGATTTACCATAAATAGGGTTTGGAAGAAATGTAAAGGAATAGCTAGGAATAATCGAGACATGAGAACGAATGGCCGATTTGGTATATGTATGGAAGGGGGTAAGAATGGTATAGATATCGGATAAAATGCCAACATGAAGCGTTGCGAGATGCTAGTGATAGTTGTAGCCATTATGGCTAACGATTTTGAGAATGAGCTTTTGTCATGGACGATCGAGTATCAGGCGTTTCAAAGTGCGTTTGGGTATAACCGAGGAAAATATCGTGAGTCACTAGAGTTTGTTGTTAGTTAGTCATATTTAATAAGGTCTGAGTAACACCGAATTCACATGGCACATTTTACGAAATTTTTGGTAACACGGTAGGAACACTTATTTATAGGAAGTACCAGCGGCGTATCCACCATGTTCAAACCCTGTTACGTCCGTTTCTCTATTCAGTGACATGTCACGTTTCGTGTTACTATACAAAGTAGAACACACTATGGTTTTCATGCGCCTACCATCATAATCCCGTGTGCACCCGCGATTATCTTGGTCATCGCATGATCCACATAGTCTGTACTAGTAGCGTATCGGGCGAGTGTGATTTTTAGTATTACAAGTGAAGACGTGTGTATGATAGTGTATGAAAAAAATAAGCATGTATATATGATTGTATTTAAGTATGCGCATGTCTAACGTAGGCAAATCCACTTGGGTTTAATTTCAAAAAAATCAATTAATTTCATGATGGTTTAACTATGTAGGTTTTAGTATATTATTTGATTGTTAGGCTACTCGTAGTGGCTACGTTATTCCACGTGGAATGGAACAAAAACGAGGGGAACACTGTCCCCCTCTCTCGTGTTTGGCCTTGTGGTTTGGGGCATGTGGTTTGAACTACGTGATGAACGATGTTGAATTTAATAAATGTAGTCGTTGGCTAGCCATTAGGCTATTTTCCCCTAATTTCCACAATATAAATACCACAACATTTTTCTCATTTCAACCCAACCAAACCATATCAAATCTTTATCCCATACTATTTCAAAACCACCAAAAAATGGATTATTATTTCCCTTCGTCTAGTAGTGAAGATAGCACGTCTTCGGATTCTTACCATGTGGCCGCGAACGAGTTGTTGACGCGTGATTAATTTTGTGATCAACCAGTCTACGGTCCTCGCGACTTTAGGCGTCTTTTTAGAATGAGTAAACGTTTATTTTTACGTATTACAAACGATTTGGAAGCTAGGTATGATCACTTTAAACAAAAACCCGACGCAAGTAGAAAGATGTGATTCACGACAATACAAAAGTGTACATCCCCTTTACGAGTGTTAGCATACGGTACGTCAACCGACACGTGAGACAAGTATCTTAAGATGGCGGGTAAAACCTCAAGAGACGCTTTAGCAAATTTTGTCGAAGGTAATGCTTATCTTTTATAGATTATATATATGTATATACATACATAGAGCGGGGATCCTGCGGAAAGTGTGTTTTTCCTAGAAAGTCTAGGAAGCGATCTAGGCCATCCAATGGGTGTGTTTAATGGTTGAGATCATCTTGGTGGCATTTTGGTAATATGTGTTTCTTAAAAATAGGATTATTTAATTAATTAGGGGTAGATATGTCATTTAGGTTGTTTTAAATATGGAAATAACTGTCATTCCATAACCACCCCACATTTCTTGCGATTTTCTCCCTCTCTCTCTCTCTCTCTCTCTCATCTCTCTCTCTTCCTTCTATCCTTCATGAAGAAACACAACATCAATAAAACACATCGTGGCAAATGTCACCCATCGTAACAGCATGAATGGTAAAACACAACGTCAAGAAATCCTCCAGCATTACCAGCATGAATGCTAAAATACAACGGTATTAAACTGCTGGCTGTTAAAACACAATGTCAAGAAATCCTCCAGCATTACCAGCATGGATGGTAAAACACAGCGTCAAGAAATCCTCCAGCATTACCAACATGAATGCTAAAACACAACTGTATTAATCTGCTTACTGTTAAAACACAATGTCAAGAAATCCTCCAGCATTACCGGCATGGATGGTAAAACACGGCGTCAAGAAATCCTCCAGCATTACCAACATGAATGCTAAAACACAACTGTATTAATTTGCTTGCTGTTAAAACACAATGTCAAGAAATTCTCCAACACTACCAGCATGGATGGTAAAACACAGCGTCAAGAAATCCTCCAGCATTACCAATATGAATGCTAAAACACAACTGTATTAATCTGCTTGCTGTTAAAACACAATGTCAAGAAATCCTCCAGCTTGTGGTAAAACACATCGTCAAGAAATCCTCCAGCATTACCAGTATGAATGCTAAAACACAACGGTATTAATCTGCTTACTGTTAAAACACAACGTCAAGAACATTCTGGTGGTTTCCAGACATAATTAAAAATCGATACAGACCAGATAATAGTAAACAGAAAAAGAAGTGTATTTGTCATCTCCGCAATCAAGAATTGTGTTTGAAGCCATAACTATCTCTCACATAAAAAATGATTTACGAAGAAAGTTGATCAAGATTGTGAAAGGAACGAATGAGAATTTGATTGATATTTACGTCTGGTAGTAATTCGCAAATCATGGAGAATCAGTTACCATAAAATCGTGCATAGTTAGTTAATGAGATATAAATTCCAAAATTAAAATAAAATGTCAAATTACACAATTGCCCTTTTAGTTAAAATCCCTCAATGCCACATGTCACGTTCTGATTGCTTCCTAGACTTTGTAGGAAAATAAGGCTTTCTAGCCAACTCCAACTCTACATACATACATATATATATATATATATATATATATATATATATATTAAAATGAATTTATTTTAGGTATTTACATGTATTTGCAAGTTAATTTTTTTATAAAAGGTGTGATTAAATTATACGGTGAACGGTATTTACGAAAGCCGACATGAAAAGATCTACAACGTGTATATGATGTGCATGAGGAACAACACAGTTTACCCGACATGATTAGTGCCATTGACTGCATGCACTAGGTTGGTCCAATAGTCCAACGACTTGGAATGGTGCACCTACTCGGGGTGACTAGAAAGGGTTCAAGCTGTTGCGTCGTATGATTTATAGATCTGGCATGCTTTTTTTTGGTGGCTCTATTTCAAACAATGTCACCAACGTTTTTGAGCGGTCGCCTATAATTGAGGATCACATAGCAGACAAAGTAATCGTCTCTTCTTTTTGAGCTGACGGAAACGAGTACCCACATGGGTACTTTGTGGCCGATGGTATATATCCAGAATACACGCTAATTGTAATGACCTTTAGAGACCCATATTGACGTCAGGAGAGCTCATTTCAAAAAAGGTTCAAAAATCGGCCATAATGGATATCGCAAGGGTATTTGGCGTTCTACAACAACGTCGGCGTTTTGTGAGGAACCCTTGTCGACTATGGCACAAGGATAAAGTTAGAATTGCTATGTATTGTTTCCCAATTTTACACAATATGATTCTAGAGGACGAGGGAAAAGCGATTTGCCAAGATTATGATCCGCAATTGGTAGACGCAGGACAAGGTGGCGTACCTATGGAACAAAGGTTAGACAATTCTGCATTTATGCGAAGCTCTCAAGCACACCAAGCTCTAATTGCGGATTTACAACACGCTTGGATGAGACGATGGGATGGCGAAGAAAATGAAGATGCATAATTTTACGTATTTTTATCTATATTTTTGTTAATTACTATTTTTTTGTTAACTGTAATCCCTTTTCAAGTTATGTATGTTTTATTTAATACTGAATAATTATAAAAAAAATTAAAAAACAAAAAAATAATCAATCATTAGGTAATCTATAACTAATCATTGAAGAGGTGGGTGAACCACTACACCCTTTCACCATGTGGTTTGACTAAGGTGATGTGACAACCACATGGCAAAAAAAGTGCATGCGGTTTGGCTCTCCACTACACAAGGTTTTATACCTATTGTTATAACTTTTAGCAAATTCTACTGGGCCAACATGGATAGAGAATAGGGTTTCACGTGTGCTTTATATATAATTCAACAAATTCGATTAGCCCAATATGTATAGAGAATAGGGTTTCACGTGTGCTGTATATATAATTCAAAATCTCAAATAAAGAGGTGCACAAAAAACCCGGACTTGGAACCGATACCCTACACGAACCGCAGGTACATACCAGTTCTAGGTCTGGCCGAAGAAAAAGGAACCGACCCGGAACCATCAGAAACGATTCCACCTTTACTCGAACCCGAACCGGCCAAAACCCGAAAAAGCTCGGTGAAACTGGTCAATCCCGATAAAAACTTGAACGCACACAAAAACGGTTTCTACCGGTCCCTGTTCTAAAAAACCCCATTATGTGCATGTGTACTCAAATGCACTCAAGATAAAGGGTCTCAAATATTTGGGCTTCAGGAAAGTAACAGGTTACCATGTAAAATTAAGTGGACTTTGGGCTTAATGGGCTACAATGAACCAAGCGAGGTTTTGGAGTTGCCGGCCGCAATCTAGACGAGAACGAAGGGGAGTTTAAGTTATTTTAGTTTATAATTTTTAATGAAGAACTTGATAGCGACATTGTTCAATTTCTTTATTATGACGACTGGCTAAACTTTTGCGGTCACGTGTGGGTGTAGGGTTCAGTGGCGTCTTTGAGAATTTACGTTATTACGTATCCTGTTTGAGCTTGAAAAAACGTGTCATTCCATAAAGTTTTATTATTATTTAAAAAAATAATCAAATTAGTATTGGGCTCAATAAACTTAATGCCAAGTGGGCTAAGTTCTAAACCATAAAAAATATTTGTAAATGTATCTATATTGAAAATATTTGTACATCGGATTTTTTTTAAATCGCGTGCCCCTCGAAATCACGGGCCTTGTGCGGAGGTCCTCCCGCACACCATCAAAGCCGCCACTGTTACGGTTTATGCATAATACTTGTGATTCGTGTTTAACCTAGGTTTTTAAGATTGAGTTTCATTAACCTCTTAAGTTTTGGTCGGATTCAATTGTGGATTTTACATCTAAGGGGCTGTTTGTTTACCTCTTAATGAGACTCTTAATTGTTCAGACCTCTTACTGATTCAGCACTTAATGGTTCAGACTGTTTGTTTCACGAGCAGATGTCTGAATGTTTCAGACATTTGACTCTGAATGGTTAAGCATTATACAGAGTCTGAATGGTTAAGACATCTAATTTGAATGGGTCAGACATTTGCCTCTGAACAGTTAAGCATTATACAAGCTCTTAATGGTTCAGATCTCTTACTGGTTTAGCGCTTAATGGTTCAAACCTCTTACTGGTTCAGCACTTAACCATTCAGATGTTGTTAAATAACCCCCTAAATGAATTTGTTTTGTTTAAACATTAAATTGATAAGCATTTGATTATGGATTGTTTATCGGTTCATGTTTTCACATAACCGAATTAGCAGTTGTGTGTATAGAACCCACTAAGTTCGGTTCTATATTCATCTTTCTTGATTAATCATATACATGGTGATGTAGCCTTTTCTAGTAGGCAAACACTCCAAGAATTTGAGAAGGGGAAACAAGAACTTGGGGCAATTTTCTGTATATTTCTCAAAGCAAAATTACATCAATTTAAATATGAACTGGATTAGAGCACATGATACCCATGATCCTTATTCCTAGGAGGCATGCATGCAACTACCTACCATGCTCCCACTACTATCATGCATAACTACCTTAACAATTAAATAACAAATGCAATACTAAAATTAATAGAACTGGTCTTCCGAATACTATGCTCCACTTTGTAAATTCAGTCCAACAACTTGGCTGGTAGCTTGTGACTTCTTTTGGGCCTGGAACTGGGCTCGTGCACTTCCTGGACTGCTTCAGTGATGTCCTCTGCTAGGCCAGCTACACCTGGCTCATAGTGGGCCGTATCATCCCCCTCCCCTTGAAACTTAACATTGCCCTCAATGTCAATAAACTCAGGAAACTCCTCATGCAGGTCTTTGATATCTTCCCATGTAGCTGCTTCTAAAGGCATTTTTCCCACTTGACCAATACTTGGTGACTGTTATTAAGCTGACGACGGTCCATGACAAATTCTGGCAGAGATGCAATTTCCAAGTCCGGATATATATCCGTGAGATCACCCGTTGGATTGGCGGCATTACCGTAGCTGGGTTTGAGAAGTGAGACATGGAAAACCGGATGTATTTTTGCACCGGTTGGAAGTTCCAACTTGTAAGCCACATTACCAATACGTTGGACAATCTTGTAAGGCCCATAATACCGACGAGTGAGTTTTTGGTTTGACCGCTGATGAACCGAAGCTTGTCGGTACTTGTGTAGTCGAAGGAAAACATAGTCACCCACTGCAAATTCTTTATCAATTCTTTTCTTGTTAGCTTGTTTGAGCATACGTGCCTTTGCGACTGCGAGCGAAGCTTTCAAGGAGGTTAAAATATTCTGATGAAGGGTTAAAGAAGCTTCGATAGATCCCGATTTGGCAGAGCCTGGTACATAATCATGGATGGTTGTGACTTCCCGGCCATAAAGAGCCTGAAACGGAGACATATTGATAGCGGAATGCGGGTTCGTATTGTAAGAAAACTCAGCCAAGTAAAGATATCGTTCCCAAGTTTTTGGTGCATCCGCCACAAATGCTCGTAAATACATTTCTAAACCGCGGTTCACAACCTCCGTTTGACCGTCCGTTTGCGGATGGTAAGCACTAGAGTGTAACAACTTAGTGCCCATTTGCTTGAACAACTCGCGCCAAAATTTGCTCACGAATATCGAATCACGATCCGAGACGATTGTCTTTGGCAACCCGTGTAAACGATAAATTTCTTTCATAAAAATGGATGCCAATTAGACTGCCGTATAAGTTGTAGGTAAAGCAATGAAGTGAGCGAATTTGGATAAACGGTCGACTATGACCCAAATAGAGGTTTTACCCCTTGAACTCGGTAAACCCGTAATGAAGTCCATAGAGATGTCGACCCAAGGATGTTCGGGAGTGGGCAAGGGCTGTAACAGGCCATATGGTTTATGATTAGGAGTTTTAATGGTTTGGCAAACGTGGCAATTTTTGACGAAAGTAGCGACGTCTTTTTTTAATCCGAGCCAAGTGAATGAAGAAGCAAGTCGCTTGGTTGTTGGATTGACACCGGAATGACCGCCCAAAAAGGAAGAGTGAAACTCCTCGATAAGGCGAACCCGTAAGTCCGAAATAGGCGGAACAAGTAACTTGCCATGAAGATACATCAAACCGTCACGAAAAACATGGTGAGGAAACCCATGTGGATCCTGTTGAACTTTCTGAACCAATTGGCTGCCCACTTTATCAGAGACATAGTACGAACGAAGTTCGGCTAACCACGTAGCCATTGGGTATGAAATGGATAACAAGGATGGAATGTCCATTCGGCTAAGAGCGTTGGCTACCGTATTTTCTTTGCCGGGTTTGAAATGAATTTCGAAATCGAACCCCATAAGTTTGGTGAGCCATTTCTATTGTTCGGGTGTTTGGATGGTTTGGGATAAAATGTGTTTAAGGCTATGGTGGTCAGTATAGATTCGGAAACGACGACCCAGAAGATATTGACGCCATTTTTTTTACGGACTCGGTAATGGCGTATAATTCTTTCGTGTAAGTGGACTGCGATTGCATGGTCGAACATAATTTTTTACTGAAAAAAGCGATCGGTTGGTTTCGTTGAGACAGAATGGCCCCGATAGCTTGACCCGAAGCGTCTGTGGTGACATCAAAAGGCTCACTGAAATTGGGTAAAGCAAGTATGACCAAGTCTTGCATGTTTTTCTTGAGTTGCATGAAAGCTTCAGTAGCCTTAGGATTCCATGCAAATTCTTTGCATTTTAAAATGTCAGTGAGTGGTGCAGCAATTTGAGCGTACCCGCTAACGAACCGGCGGTAGTAACCGGTGTAACAACCCTCGGTAAAATCAATACCCTTATAATATTTCCGACTCTCTGATATACTATAAAATGTCTTAATATGTTTATTATTACACCCCGTATGCGAAAACCGAGCTCGTATTATGTTATAGTTTATAAAAATAAAATAAAAATCTGAAATTAGAGCTGAGGCGGGCCGCGTATAATCCCACCTCAAACTCACGCGGGCCGTATTAGACCAGATGTGGACTCCGCTGACTTCTTTAGTTCATGCGGGCCGCTTCAACTTAAGCATATAGTAACGCGGGCCGCGAGAGACCTGTACACGCGATCGCACCAGAGGCCGACACGTGTCGACATCGTGGCGGACCTACTCAACGACTCAGCTAAGCTAGTTCGTTGACTAGCTTTGACGCGGGCCGCGTAAGCCCTGCTTGTCTTTCACGCGGGCCGCGACAGAACCTAATTATACAAGTATAAATAGCAGGCATCAGTTTACGAATTCCGTCGCTCACATTTCATTCTCAATCTCGAAATCTCTGATATTGGAAGTAATATTTTGGGTATTATACCCCTAATTAGCGAGGTTCTGCTCCATTGTAAGTATTATAACCCCGGTTTCATAACAGTTACGCTGCCCGATTGATTTAGGGTTCCGTAACAACTGTCGTGGTTCTGCCCGACGTAGTTGTTGGAATGCCGTCTCGGGGAGGGTATCATTAATAATTTCAAAGGGTTATGGTACTAATCAATGTACATTTGTGTAAATTATAGATTATAGCCAGGAAACCCTTACGAAAAGCCTAAGACAGCAATGTGAGTTTATCCTCTTTTTGTTAATGTTTTTGGTAATGTTTTACCAAACCTTAAATGTTTTACTATGAAATTAAGCGGTGATTGAGTCTTTGTAGTTCTTCAATTACTGCCGGTATTATGGGGTTTTGTATACAAAATTTACTACGAGTAGTAGTAAGTCTGAATGACAGTGCATTACCATTGGACGACGAGTTAGCCAATGGGTAATTTGACCATAGCCATAGATCCGGTCGAGTGGCAAATACTGAATGAGTAATTGTGTAGAAATAAACAATGTGATCGCTCTCAATACTGTTTTAATTGATAAAATGTTTCTTGATTAAACTGGGATTCACTCACCAGTATTTCCGACTGACAAATGTTTTTAAAACGCGTTACAGGTAACACAATGTGAACAGCCAATTAATGAAAAGCCAGCTGGAGAGCACTGAAGGCTTGGGAAATTGTGGCTATAAAAGTTACCTAATAAACGATGTTTTAAATTCAATAAAATAGGGTTTGTCCCTATAAATGTATTGTAATAAGAAACTTGGGTTTTGCCCATGTATTTATTAATATCAAGTATGGTGGTTTTACTCTGATAAACATTTCCTAACTACGGTCCTGATGTAAATTCCGCTGCGAGACTAAATAAACTGATACCACCAAAATCTGTGATCACGTCCGCCCGTTCCCGGGGATCAGGGATCGGGGGTTGTGACAGAAGGTGGTATCAGAGCCTAGCCACTGGTTCAAGCCAAAGAAGTGTTCTGCTGACACTTAAATTATAAAAATTTTGTGTTAGGAAATAAATTATGGAAATACCTGCATAACTGTAATTAGGTATTATGTGTTATTTGACTATTTGTTAGTTTTCAGTATGAGTGATCAAGGACCATCAGATGTGAATCGTCAGTTATCTGATTCACCTAAGAGTGAAAGTACATCATCACAGCCTGCCCTCTCAGGGTATGTTGCTGATCAGGAAGACAGAATATTTGCTTTTAGAGCTCAATCTGAAGAACCATTCCCTACTAAGAAACGAGGATGGTTCAGTAAAGAAGCTTTTGCTCGTAGGAAGAGAATGAGGAAATTGAAACAGCAAAGGGCTTTAGCAGCTATTAAGAGAGAGACAGATGCTCATACTCAAGATATGCTAAATAGAAGCCTAGCAAATTTCCATATCTTAGCTACAACTGCTGCTGACCCAGGTCTGGAACAATTAGTAGCCCCACAACCACAAAACCCAGAACAACCCATGGAAATAGAAAACCAGGAAAACCAAGTAAAAATGCACGACTTTAACCCAGAAGAAATCCCCCGGGTACCTGCACCAAACCCACTAGACCCGAATTACGACCCCTGGTGGGACGATAATAGGGACTTTGTACAACGTTACCCTATCCAGGATTATCCACCCATACAGAACATAGAAGCTTACCCAGGTATGGACCCTTTAGATCCCTATTACCAAAATGATTATATTAGGGAAATATTAGAGGATCCTTACCAATTTCATGAACTGTCACCCCCATATCAGGAAAATGTACCCCAGATTCCAAACCCAGTCCGAGAACCTGCACCCCCAATGAGTGCAGAAAACGTGCAAGAACTTAGGACTTTCGGGGAGGAGATCTTAGAAAGCAGTGAGAGGATGCGTCAGGTGGGAGAGCGTCTCGTATGGAAATACGATGAGCGTAATATGGATTTCTGGATAAATCCATATCCATGAATGTTAGAATGGAGGAATCAGTAGTAATAATAATATAATAAAATAAAATAAGATATGTGTGTACGGATGCATATTATTATTTTATTTCTGTTGGTATTGTAATTTCATTTCTGTACTAGTGTGTAATAGACGCATAAGTATATGAAAAGAGTAAAAGTAGCAATGATCTACGCTTTTGACAAAACTGCGTGTCATGTGATTAATTATATTAATATATTATTCGTGATATTAATATGGGATAAATGTTTAAAATTCAGATGGCCGATGAAGGAAATCAAGAAAATCTGAATAACGATAACCAGAGTAACATTAACGTGGTTAATGATAATCCAAACAACAATAACAATGGAAATCAAGTGGACAATAGTGCTATCCAACATATAGTGGCACAGGGAATTATAGATGCTATGCCATTTATACTTCAAACTGTTAAGGATGCTGATAATAAAAGTAAGCATGGCAGTAAACGACCTGTTGAACCAGAAAACAGTGTGAACAATGGACTGGTACTTCAAATGCCTATTCCCAAAAGAAGAAGAACCATGCCTTATGGTTGTTCTTATAAAGAATTCTGGTCTTGTAAACCAATGGAATTCTCGGGCAATGAAGGGGCCATTGCAACTTTACGCTGGATAGAGAAGACTGAGGCAGTCTTAAGGATTAGTAAGTGTGCTGAAGAAGATAGAATACTGTTTGCTTCTAATCTGTTTAAGAATGCAGCACTAGAATGGTGGAATACTATCCTCCAAACAAAAGGAAGTGATAGAACCTATAATATGGAATGGGAAGAGTTTAAGGACAAGGTAGAAAGGAAATTCTGCCCACCCAATGAGAAAGAACAGATAGCAAACAAATTCCTAAATCTTAGAATGACTGGTATAGATAGCAAAGGGTACACTAAGTTATTCTTTGAATATGCTAGGATAGTGCCAACTCTTGCATCACCAGAACCAGTGTTAATCTCCCGTTATATTTGGGGATTAATTGGGGAAATTAGACATGTAGTTAAGGCAGCTAGACCACAAACCATAGAGGAAGCTGTAGAACTAGCCAATACATTGACTGATGAATTAGTCCGTACCCGAGAAGAGGATCAAAGAAGGAGCCTAACCCAGAAATTGACTCAAGAATTTCGTTCTGGAAATTCTAACCGTAGGAAAAATCTAGGTTCTACCTCTGCACCTTACTGTAGGTACTGCAAAAGAAAACATTCTGGGAGATGTTCCATATACTGTAACTTTTGCAAAATGTCGGGACACAAGGAAGAAAACTGCAGGAAGAAAGCTAATAGCAGGGTATGTTACAATTGCGGAGAACCAGGTCATATCAAGCTGAATTGCCCAAAATTAGCTCCAGCTCCAGATAACAAGAATACTAAAAATGGTAGAGTATTTGTTCTGACTGCAGAAGAAGCCAAAATGATTCCAGATGTCATAGCTGGTACGTTTTTAGTTAATGATGTCTTTGCTAAAGTATTATTTGACTCTGGTGCAAACCAAAGTTTTATTAATACATCGTTTTTCAAAATTTTAAATCAGTCATTAACTAAACTACCACATGAATGTATAGTAGAGACAGCCAATGGAGAAACCATTAGGATTTCTGAAATCTTGCAGGGAGCAAGCATAGAAATTTTAAATCAGAAATTTATTGCAAATCTTTATCCCATGAATCTGGTAGGATTCGATGTTGTTTTAGGAATGGACTGGTTAATAGCCAATAAAGCTAGTATTTTATGTGATCAAAAGTTAATCCAAATAAATTCACCAAAAGGTAAAAAAATCACAATTAAAGGAGATAAGCTCTCTAGATCTACAAAATTCATATCTGTGATGAAAACTGCAAGTTGTATAAGAAAAGGTTCTGTAGTGTATTTGATTTCTATAATCACTAACACTAAAGGAAAAGAACTAAAAGATATTCCAGTAGTATCTCAGTTTTCAGATATTTTTCCAGAAGAATTACCAGGACTACCTCCGGACAGAGAAGTTGAATTCAGAATTCACTTAATACCAGGAACATCACCGATTACCAAAGCACCTTACCGTTTAGCGCCTGCAGAAATGCAAGAATTGAAGAAACAATTAGATGAATTATTGGAAAAAGGATTCATACAGCCAAGTTCGTCGCCATGGGGAGCGCCAATGCTGTTCGTTAAAAAGAAGGACGGCTCAATGCGTATGTGCATTGATTACCGTGAATTAAACAAAGTCACGATTAAGAATCGGTACCCATTACCGAGAATCGATGATCTGTTTGATCAGCTACAAGGAGCTCGATTTTTCTCTAAGATCGATTTAAGGTCAGGATATCATCAATTAAAAGTGCAGGAAGAGGATATTCCTAAAACTGCTTTTAGGACAAGGTATGGTCATTATGAATTCACTGTCATGCCATTTGGTTTAACCAATGCCCCAGCTGCATTTATGGACATGATGAACCGAATATGTAAGCCATATTTGGATAAATTCATAATTGTTTTTATAGATGATATTTTAATTTATTCTAAGAATAAAGAGGATCATGCAAGACATTTGCACGCACTTTTAAGTCTGTTAAGAAAGGAAAAACTTTATGCTAAGTTTTCAAAGTGCGAATTTTGGTTAGAACAGGTACAATTCCTTGGACATTTAGTCAATCATGAAGGAATTCATGTAGATCCAACAAAAATCGAGGCGATTATGAAATGGAAAACCCCTGAGTCACCAACCGAGGTTAGAAGTTTCTTAGGATTGGCAGGTTATTATAGAAGATTTATTAAAGATTTTTCTAGAATAGCCATTCCCTTAACTAAGCTAACTTGTAAAGCTATTAAGTTTGAATGGGGAATAAAACAAGAAGAAGCCTTTAGAATTCTTAAGCAAAGATTAACTCATACACCTATACTAGCATTACCAGAAGGAACTGAAGACTTCGTAGTCTATTGTGATGCTTCTAGATTAGGTTATGGATGTGTGTTGATGCAACGTCAAAAGGTTATAGCTTATGCATCTAGACAACTTAAGAATCATGAAGAGAATTATTCAACCCATGATTTAGATTGGGAGCTATAATTTTTGCTCTTAAGATTTGGAGACATTACCTTTATGGTAGTAAGTTTACCATATTCACTGATCATAAGAGTTTAAGGTATGTTTTCGGACAGAAGGAGTTGAATATGAGACAAAGACGCTGGATGGAATTTCTTAGTGACTATGATTGTAATATCCAGTATCATGAAGGAAAAGCAAATGTAGTGGCAGATGCTTTAAGTTGAAAGTATAATGAAAAGCCAAAAAGGGTACGTTCTCTTAAATTAAATCTGCAAGTAGATTTAAATGATCAGATAAGAGAAGCACAAGAATCAGTAATTAAGGATGATTCTGAAAAATTAAAAGGTATGCTAAAAGAATTGGAACAAGGAACATATGGAATTTGGAGGTTCCATAAAAAGAGAATGTGGATACCTAAATTAGGAAACCTGCGTAATCGTATATTAGAAGAAGCTCATAAGTCTAAATATACGATGCATCCAGGAAGTGATAAAATGTACCAGGATTTAAGGAAAAATTTCTGGTGGATAGGAATGAAGAAGGACATAGCAATTTATGTTTCTAAATGTTTAACTTGCTCACAAGTTAAATCTGAACATCAGAAACCCTCAGGTTTGTTACAGCAATTAGAAATACCAGTATGGAAACGGGAATTAATAACAATGGATTTTGTTACTAAATTACCCAAAACAAGGAAAGGAAATGATACAATCTGGGTGATTGTAGATAGATTAACCAAGTCAGCTCATTTCTTACCAATGAAGGAAACAATTAGTATGGAACAATTATCTAAATTGTATGTAAATGAAATTGTTTCTTTACATGGCATTCCTTTATCAATTGTTTCTGACAGAGATAGTCGATTTACATCTCATTTTTGGTCAAGTTTCCAAAAAGCAATGGGAACCAAGTTAAAATTAAGCACGGCTTATCACCCACAAACGGATGGACAAAGTGAAAGAACAATTCAGACAATGGAAGACATGCTTAGAGCTTGTGTAATTGACTTTGGAGGTAATTGGGACGATCACTTACCTTTAATAGAATTTTCTTATAATAACAGTTATCACACAAGTATCAATGCTGCACCATTCGAAGCACTTTATGGACGAAAGTGTCGAACCCCAGTCTGTTGGGCAGAAATTGGGGAACAGCAACTATCTGGACCTGAAATAGTGCAGGAAACAACTGATAAGATTATTCAAGTCAAAGAACGACTGAAAGCAGCACGTGATCGACAAAAGAGTTATGCTGATAACCGATGCAAGTCGTTAGAATTTCAAGTAGGAGATAAAGTGTTGTTGAAAGTCTCTCCTTGGAAAGGAGTGGTAAGATTCATCAAACGGGGAAAGTTAAGTCCCAGGTATGTTGGACCTTTTAAGATTATTAGAAGAATAGGACCTGTAGCCTATCAGCTACAATTGCCAGAGGAAATGGCAGGAATACATGATGTGTTTCATGTATCTAATCTTAAAAAGTGTTTAGCTGATGAATCACTGATAGTGCCTCTTAAGGATATAGAGGTAAATGAACAACTCAAGTTTGTAGAAAGACCTCTACAAATTGAAGACAGGAAAATCAAGAATCTCAAACATAAAAGACTAGTTCTAGTCAAAGTGAAGTGGGAATCCAAAAGAGGACCTGAGTACACATGGGAACTCGAGTCAGAAATGAAGAGGAAATATCCGCACTTGTTTCAGTAGAACTCGAGGACGAGCTCTAAAACAAGGTGGGGAGAATGTAACAACCCTCGGTAAAATCAATACCCTTATAATATTCCCGACTCTCTGATATACTATAAAATGTCTTAATATGTTTATTATTACACCCCGTATGCGAAAACCGAGCTCGTATTATGTTATAGTTTATAAAAATAAAATAAAAATCTGAAATTAGAGCTGAGGCGGGCCGCGTATGATCCCACCTCAAACTCACGCGGGCCGTATTAGACCAGATGTGGACTCCGCTGACTTCTTTAGTTCATGCGGGCCGCTTCAACTTAAGCATATAGTAACGCGGGCCGCGAGAAACCTGTACACGCGATCGCACCAGAGGCCGACACGTGTCGACATCGTGGCGGACCTACTCAACGACTCAGCTAAGCTAGTTCGTTGACTAGCTTTGACGCGGGCCGCGTAAGCCCTGCTTGTCTTTCACGCGGGCCGCGACAGAACCTAATTATACAAGTATAAATAGCAGGCATCAGTTTACGAATTCCGTCGCTCACATTTCATTCTCAATCTCGAAATCTCTGATATTGGAAGTAATATTTTGGGTATTATACCCCTAATTAGCGAGGTTCTGCTCCATTGTAAGTATTATAACCCCGGTTTCATAACAGTTACGCTGCCCGATTGATTTAGGGTTCCGTAACAACTGTCGTGGTTCTGCCCGACGTAGTTGTTGGAATGCCGTCTCGGGGAGGGTATCATTAATAATTTCAAAGGGTTATGGTACTAATCAATGTACATTTGTGTAAATTATAGATTATAGCAAGGAAACCCTTACGAAAAGCCTAAGACAGCAATGTGAGTTTATCCTCTTTTTGTTAATGTTTTTGGTAATGTTTTACCAAACCTTAAATGTTTTACTATGAAATTAAGCGGTGATTGAGTCTTTGTAGTTCTTCAATTACTGCCGGTATTATGGGGTTTTGTATACAAAATTTACTACGAGTAGTAGTAAGTCTGAATGACAGTGCATTACCATTGGACGACGAGTTAGCCAATGGGTAATTTGACCATAGCCATAGATCCGGTCGAGTGGCAAATACTGAATGAGTAATTGTGTAGAAATAAACAATGTGATCGCTCTCAATACTGTTTTAATTGATAAAATGTTTCTTGATTAAACTGGGATTCACTCACCAGTATTTCCGACTGACAAATGTTTTTAAAACGCGTTACAGGTAACACAATGTGAACAGTCAATTAATGAAAAGCCAGCTGGAGAGCACTGAAGGCTTGGGAAATTGTGGCTATAAAAGTTACCTAATAAACGATGTTTTAAATTCAATAAAATAGGGTTTGTCCCTATAAATGTATTGTAATAAGAAACTTGTGTTTTGCCCATGTATTTATTAATATCAAGTATGGTGGTTTTACTCTGATAAACATTTCCTAACTACGGTCCTGATGTAAATTCCGCTGCGAGACTAAATAAACTGATACCACCAAAATCTGTGATCACGTCCGCCCGTTCCCGGGGATCAGGGATCGGGGGTTGTGACAACCGGTGAGTCCCAAAAACGCCCGAAGTGTGGTAAAAGAATGGGGTATCGGCCATCTTTGAATGGCATCGATTTTATCGGGTTCGGGAGCGACTCCTTGAGATGAGATTTTATGGCCTAAAAACGAGATTTCGGAAACACCAAACGTACACTTAGAAGTTTTGGCATGAAACTTATGTTGGAGTAAGGTTTGAAAGACAAACTTGAGGTGATTATAATGTTCTTCACGTGAGGAACTGTAAATGAGGATGTCATAAAAAAAAAAAAACCAAAACGAATTGACGAAGTACGGTGCGAAACAAATCGTTCATGGCGGATTGAAAGGTGGAGGGTGCATTAGTGAGGCCGAAGGGCATAACGACGAACTCGTAATGGCCATCCATAGTGCGAAAAGCGGTTTTGTGTATGTCATCCGGGGCGACTCGGATTTGGTGATAACCGGACCGTAAATCAATTTTTGAAAAAATGGTTGCGCCATGAAGCTCATCCAAAAGTTCATCGATAGTGGGAATAGGGAAACGATCACGGACTGTCACGGCATTAAGTGCACGGTAATCAACACAAAAACGCCAACTTCCGTCTTTCTTTTTCACCAAAAGAACCGGGGAGGAAAAGGGACTTTGGCTCGGGCGAATAATGCCACTGTTAAGCATTTCGGAAATGAGTTGGGTCATGATTTGTTTTTGAAAATGAGGGTAGCGGTATGGTTTTACGTTGACGGGTTGGTTGTTATTTGTGAGTGGTATGTGGTGATCGTGATAACGGGCCGGCGGTAAGGATTGCGGTTCGGAGAAAACGGGTTGGAACAATTCCAAAAGGGCGGTGATGTTGGGGTCGGATGTCATCGTGGTGGCGGTGTTGGTTGTGTCGGTGCTAGGTGTTTCCACAGTGAGCGTGTGAAGGGATGCAACGGACCCATGGCGAAGTAAAGTTGATAGAGAGCACGGTGAAACTGGACTAGTGAGCGGTTCACCACGTAAAGTGGTGGTGCGACCGTTGTGTTTAAACGAGATTTGTGGAATGGAAAAATTTTCCAAGATCGACCCAAGTGTTCCCAACCAAGCGATACCCAAGACGATGTCGGCTCCTTGAACAGGAAAGATGAAAAACGGAATAGTGAAATTTGTTTTTTGAAGTTGAACATCGACGCCGGGACAAAAACCTTGACAGTGGATGAATTGGCCATTTCCAACCATAACGGAAAATGGTTGCAAGGGTTGGGTAGGTAAGGCGAGTGTTGCCGCGATACGTGGTTGGATTATATTGTGGGTGCTACCACAATCGATCAAAACGGTAACCAGAACACCATTAATGTAACCGGTAACACGTAGTGTTTGCATGGAACTGAGACCGAAAAAGGCCGCATCGGACAATGACATGAATTGATCCGTAATAGTGTCATCGATGGGCGGTGTGGGCGTAGTCTCTGTCATGGATTGCGGGTCTTCGTTATCAACGATTAAAAGAAATTGTGGAGGAGAGCATTTATGACCGGGAAAGAATTTTTCCGGGCACCGGAAACAAAGGCCGTCGCGTCTACGTTGTTGTATTGCTTCTGGTGAGAGTTTTGTGAATGGTAATGGCTTTGGTGGAGAAGGTAATAATGGAGGAGATGATATGTTGGTTGGTTTGGATGAGGACGTAGGAGAAGGCTGAGAAGTAGGAGGGATTGTTGTTTGAGGAGCAATATTTTGGGTGGGGTATGACCTGGGCTGATAAAAGGATTTGGACTTATTGACATGTGAAAATTTATCCTCAACTCTCCTAGCCAGTCCACATGCATCGTGAAACGTTGTGGGCTTCAAGACAGCTAGTTCGGCCTGTAACTCAGGTTTGAGACCGGAGATAAAACAGTTTGTTAGGGTTTGCGCAGACAAGCCGGTGATACGATTGCTAGTTTTTTCAAATTCTGTTTGATATTCGGAAACCGATGCGGTTTACCGGAGTTTAAACAGAGTGGCTTCGTGATTTTCATACGATGATGGACCGAAGCGAAGCTCTACCTCGCGTTTGAAGTCCGTCCATGACCCGAGCAGATTGTTGTTGAATTGATTTTGGTACCACGAAAGTGCATCACCAACAAAATGGAAAGCCGTTAGTGAAATACGTTCCGCCGGAGGAATATTATAATAAGTATAATATTGGTCGGCTTGAAAAATCCACCCGAGTGGATTTGACCCGTCGAAAAGAGGTAACGTAATTTTTGGTTGGCGTGGGTTTGGTTGGTTCTTGTTTTGGCGGGTTGGGGAAGGCGGTCGGGTAGCGTTTTTTTCTGGTTCAAGGTTGTCGGTCAACTGCTGAACATGATTAACAAGACGAGCAGTTGTTTCCGTTTGGGTGTCAAGTTTGGCGTTGAGGTTGGTGGTGGCTTGAACGAGGGCGACTAACTGTGTTTTGAGGTCGGATTGAGTGGAGGCAGCGGTGGTAGCAGCCGTGGTGGTGATTTGGATCAATTGGCTGAGTTGATCCGTGATGGATGGAGGGAATTCATCGGTGCCGGTTGGGTCGCGACGCGGTGGCATGGTGGAGGTGATTCTTTCAATGAAAGCACCAAGATGATGTAGCCTTTTCTAGTAGGTAAACACTCCAAGAATTTGAGAAGGGGAAACAAGAACTTGGGGCAATTTTCTGTATATTTCTCAAAGCAAAATTACATCAATTTAAATATGCACTGGATTAGAGCACATGATACCCATGATCCTTATTCATAGGAGACATGCATGCAACTACCTACCATGCTCCCACTACTATCATGCATAACTACCTTAACAATTAAATAACAAATGCAATACTAAAATTAATGGAACTGGTCTTCCGAATACTGTGCTCCACTTTGTAAATTCAGTCCAACAACTTGGCTGGTAGCTTGTGACTTCTTTTGGGCCTGGAACTGGGCTCGTGCACTTCCTGGACTGCTTCAGTGATGTCCTCTGCTGGGCCAGCTACACCTGGCTCATAGTGGGCCGTATCACATGGTCACCCTTAATGACTTCCCACTAGGTTAACCAGAGATCAATTGTGTTTTACCAAACCTGAAACCCGGATTGGATTACATTTTCTCACTATTGTTTACAACCGGTTAAACAAAATCACTTTCACAATCTTTCTTGCAATTAAATCAATACACAGTAGTCATAAGTTAGTTAATCAACGAGGCACTTGAACTTTGGCACTTTCTACTAATTCCTAGTAGCTCGACGCCTTACTTACCATTACTACCGATCTTTCGACATCGATCAGTTATTTATATGGGTCCGGTTGAAACAATGCTTTCTTCTATAAAATTTTGTATTTCTAAAAGTTTGCATAAAATGTGATCAAAAGTATTATATTTCAATAACCTAACCTTTGACTTTTTATTATTTTGAAATCCCAAATTAGTCTGTTAACATGTAAATAAGTCAAAATTTCCACCTTTATTATTGAGAGATGAGCAATTGAGAACTTGATGGCTACTTTACAACTATACAATCACCTTACAAATGTAGGCATTTTTATAACAAATTTACATGATGGAGAACTCTTCATGTAGACCCTGGAGTTTCCCTCTAAGTTTATGTTGTTGTATAATTAGCACTGAAGCTGTTACTGAAAAATCAGTTGCTGAAAGAATGTCCCCTATTGGACCCAACTCAGGACATGCCTCCCAATCATTCATACCCGCGGTTAAGGTCGAGTTAACCCGTCCTCCTCGCCCCACAATGAACAAATTGTATTCCCCTTCTAACGACTTTATCGTCGAATATGTCTCACCCGAGTTCGAAAGGTACTTCTCCATATACGCAACATGTCCCGAGGCTACATGTTTGTCGTAAAAATCAGCAAAAAACTCGTCGTCTTGTTTCAATTCTTCCTCGTATTCGGCTGTGTTGGCTCTAACCCTTGTTATCCTTGATGGCACATTGTTTCCATTTGTGTCCAACAAGAATCTTATGACTGTGAGCTTCACTCCAGGGTGTCGTGCCACTCGACCTGCGTAAGATAGTGCTTCGCGATCGTCTTTTCCAGCTATGAATATGATTGCTGCACTCATACATTTGGTTGATCTTGATAACTGGATGGATCCGAGACCACGGTCCACAAATACACCAACTGAACATGGTGCGTGCCGTAGAACCTGTGTCAAAAAAAAAAAAGAACAACTGCATGTCATTTTTGTTCTTAGACACACTACAAAACAGATGAGTATCATCGGTAGGTGTACAAACGAGCAGAGCGGCTCGCTAGCTGCTCAAGACCAGCTCGAGAAAAAGCTTGAAACAAGCCGAGCTTGAGCCTAAAATAAAGCCCGTTTATTTTTCAAGCCCAATCTCGAGCCTGACATGTGAAGCTCGTCAGGCTCGTCAATCCTTATCGAGCCTTACTGTAATATTAGTGTTTATCAATATTTAATAGCATTTACCCCTTATTTAAAGTTGTCTAGTAAGTGAGACGAGCCGAGCTTATTTAAACTTGTTTATGAGCCGAGCCCGAACCTAAAAAAAGTTTGTTTAATAAACGAACCCAACCACCACAAGTGGCCTAGTGGTGGAGTAACTTGGGTTCTCCAATGGAGACCCAAGTTCAATTCCCATTAGTGCCACTTTGGTGGCCACCGACACCCGCTTTAAGCCGGACCGAGGACACTCGAGGTCTTGGGTTCGAAACATGTTTCTTACCCCTCTTTGATGGCTATGGGAATTTGCCGCCAGGGATCCTTGTCGGGTGGTGAACTGGGAAGGGAGATCCCTTCCGCGGTCAGGGGTACCGTGCAACTACCCTTTTTTTTATCTAGCTCGCGAGCCTAAACGTGTCTATAAGTTATATTATTTTTATTTAATATATTAATTAATAGTTAATAAACGAGCTGGTCCCGAGCCGAGCTCAAGCTTGAGAAACTACCAACAAGCCGAGCTCGAACTTTAAAAACAAAGCTCAAACCGAGCTAAGCTCGAGCTCTCATAAGTTAATCAAGCTCGAGCTCGGGCTCGGCTCATTTGCACCCCTAATTACCGGCCGACAGTCATTTTAATACTGTTTTTTTTAGTCGCTATCTTAGATAGCGACTATAATCTAGTAATTTTAATACTGTTATTACCTTTCGGTTGACACTTCGAAACTCTAGATAGTTGGTGTTGAACGTCCCATCTGCCTGCTGATTCTTGTGGAACGGTAGGATAATCATCGACGCCAACATTTCTTCTGCGATCGCGCAAATGTCATGATGCATAGTCGCAAGAGGACAAAGCGTAAGCAATCTTTTCACATCAATCCCTTCACATTGGTCCTCTACATAACTATTTATTTTGTTCGTGATGGTTTCTCTCATCTCCAAAATACCTTCATCCGTTATGGCCATTGCGTCCACTCCTTCGCCACGCGCTAGTGTAGATGCAGTCGCTTCGGTCAACTCTATCATATCATTTACATAAACCATCATTCTTGGTCCTACTGGACCTTGGGAGATCTCCATGAGGTTAATGGAGGATTGAATGTTTTCGGGACCATGGAGGCATAGTATCATTCGCAGCTCGGTTGATGGGTTGAGCCATTGGAGTGCCATTTGTTGTGTTGGGGATCGCTTTCTTGCGCGCTCGATGATGTTTTTAACGACCATTGGGGCATAGATGAAGGTGAGGAAACTCACTAGTACCATAACTACACTGTCTGAGGGACTAATTATATTTCTCTGCATGTTAAGACCAAAATTAAAAGAATTATTTTGCAAGATTTTATAGAAAAGTGGATTCTTTTAAAAACACATGATGATAAACGAGCATATTTTTGTTGTACTTTAAATTTGGGTAGTCGTTATCTAATTAGAGTTGAAAGCGCTATGTCAGATGACGACTTCACTATGTAAAATCTCACTACTACAAATATGAGTATCATCACATCAATGACCTATTATTACAAAAAAAAATAATGTAAAATAAAATAACCCGTCGTACTTTCCAAATGATCAATGACGAATCACAAAAAAAATAGAAAGTAAAAAATAAAATTACTCGTTGGTAATTACTAATTATCCTCGGTAATTATCAAAGATCAACCACGAATTTCCTAAACCAAAACATAGAGACTTATCACTGAGGGATTACCAAGAGACCACCTATCTAAAATAGCGTCTCCGCTCCGACATCTGTCGGTGATCTCTTGGTATATTTTGTTGTGAATTCATTACCAGTGACATCTTTCTTGACAAAGAATCACCGACGGATTTCGACGGGACCCACTTTCACTGAGGTATTTCTGATGGATACATTTGTCGCTGAAAGCCCTTTGTTTTGTGATTAGAGTTCTAGAATGCTTGTCTATATGCTACTTCGCAAAAAACTAAAATGAACGTTCGTTTAACATTTTTGCGTACTTCAAGAATCTAAAGTCGCAATGTTAAAACGACTAACGCATATTTAAATCCTACCAAAAAACCACTAGTTTATCATCATAAGTTTTTGAAAAAAAAAAGTTATTTTGATCTTTGAAATCCCATTCAAGCAAGAAAATGTTATAACTTACTTGCTTAGCCAAGATAGCCATGAAAATATGAAAATGACCCTTGATACTTAGAAGCAATCCTGAAGCCACTGAGTCCTGCCAATGAAAACCCAACATAGCCCCTGAAAGAAGACACCCTACAACCTTCCCAACAAGTATGGTCAAAAACAAGAACATTATACTAGCCCAAGTGAGTATATTCCCTCCATCAAACCCACTAAAATCAACTTCAAAACCAACCCAAAACATGAAAGCTGGGAAGAACAAAAGCCCAAAAAAATACTTCACCTTCCCAGCCAACAACTTGGACAACCTTCCATCCCTAGGCATCACAATCCCAGCCAAAAACCCACTCAACATCATGTTAAAATGCGCGATCAACGGCGAAAGACTACCCACGAATACAAGACTCGCTAATGACACGATCAAATGCGACCCCTTCATCAACTTCCCGGGTGGGTTGTGACTATCAACCCATCTCATAAGCAATGGTATAAATTTAGCAGACAAAATGATTTGTAAAACTAGAACTCCTAGCATGAGAAGTATCTCTCCGACTTTTCGGACCATGAACCCCTCGACGGGGTCGAAAATAATATACCCTGTGGTAAATAAAAGGATGGAAATGAGGTCAGATATGACCGCGGTTGAGATTAAAAAACGGCCGATGTCAGATTTGCCTATTTTGAGGTCGTTGATGATGCGAGTGAGGAGTGGGGAGGCGGTCCCACAGAGAACGAGAGAGATGAAGACGTCGAATTCGAGGCTCGGCTTGTAACTAAGATGTAAAAATGGTGTTATGAAAACTCCTAGTAGGAAAGTGAGGAGTAACCCTGTGCATGCTACCTTTGCTTCGCGAATGGGTAAGTGAGTGAATATCTCGGGGTCGATTTGAAGGCCCGTGACGAACATGTGGCAGATCATCCCGAATTCGGCTACGTAGCCGAGTGCCATGTTGGCATCGGCACTGAAGTTGTTGCGTAGAAATGGTAGGTTGCTCAAAAAGAATCCTACCTGCATTCATCAAGTAAGAAAAAAAACTCTTAAAATAGCTCGAACGTTTAACAAAACTCGCTCAAAAATAGCTTTAAGAAAACTTGTTCGAAATAAGTTTGGCTCGGCTCATTTAAATTTTGAGCCAAAGTGAGCTCGCTAAAGTTAAATATATATGTCAAATGAGAAGCCAATTTTTTTATAGGATATATATTTTTATTGTTGTTATATCCATAATGTACAAGATATATTTTTTTTATTGTTGTTATATATCCATATGGGCAAAATATAAAATTGCAAAGATATATGAGCCGAGACGTCCAGTGTCTCAAGCTTTAATTGTGCCAAGCTCGAGCTTAAATTTAAGCTTGTTAAGAATGCAGGAGCCAAGTAAAACTGAGCCAAGTTGACTCATTTAACTTCAAGCCCGAGCTTGAACTGAGGCTGGCTTGGCTTGACACTCGCTAAGTAACCTTACATAAGAAATTGTACATTTTGCCCCGAAAAACCAAAACCTTTGACGCACAAGATATATAATAAAAAAACAATGCACGAGATCAAGGACATAGACGTTACAATGGCTTCAGAAATGATGCGCGGCTGGGAATAAGGGCGTAAGATCATGTGCAAGACGTTACATAAGGCTATTATCACGATGAAAATCAACATATTCACCGCGATATTCGCCACTTTCATCACCGTAACTTGTGTGCATCTTGGGTCTTTCCCGTTCTCATTATCGTTTGCGTCCATATTTGATCTTTTTTACTCAAACACGCGCTACGTCCAAATCAAATCATAACAATGCATATCTTGAATCCATCCAGTTGTGGGATTCTTGAAACAAAATGAAAAATATTTGAGAATTATTACATGGGAAGATTGGATTTGAGGGATGAAATTGAAGAAGGTATGCATAGAGGGTGTCATGGCCATGATAGATTTGAAAATAGAAAGAGATAGTTGAGTGAAGGTGAGTTTTTGATTGCTTTGTGAATAAATATGAGAGAATATTGTGGGAACTGAGTGAAGGTCCATGTTTTTCTATGTATTACCAAGTTCTTTTGTACCAACAATGGGTTAAAATAGCGATTTAATAGGATACAATTAGAAAAAGGGAATGGAATATAACAAAATTGGATTTGTATCACTTATATTTTTGTTTTTTTTTTTGTTTTTTTTTGTTCTTAGATTGCTTTTTTCTATAAAAAGAAGTTAACAAAAAATTGTATAATTTGCTTCAAGTCATTTTCATTTTCATAGTAACTTGGAAGTGACATTTTGTCTTGTATTTTACTTTACAATCTTTGATTTATATTTTCATGTGAGCTTGGTTTAATTCTTACTATGGCCATAATACATATTTAATTTCTAATAGCTTCAGAAATGTTCACTTGGAGCATACACAATAGTTGGTCTAAGAATGTTGTTACATAACGCAATCACATGCCCACCATCCGAGGCTTTGTCCTTCTAAAATTCAATTCCAACTCAAAAAAACACCCTGAAACACTCCTCTCTTCCTCCCGCTCTCACACAACGTATTTTTGAACATTCTTAAAACCGTTCATCCTCCCTCTTTCCTCCATATCACCCCCTTCACCAAAAAAATTCAAAGTGTCTCAGTATGACATTTATGGCCTTAGACTGTGGGGAGTGGGGCGTTGGTTGGGGCGGGTGAAGCCCTTCAACGCCAACTGCTCCACTCCGGGTTGGCGTTGGTTGGGGCGGTGCCCCTTTGGCGTGGGTATTCAGCCTGGCGTGGGGCAGGGGGGTCAGGGTGACTTGGCTGGCTTTGGTTGGCTGGTTCAAGATGACTGGCTTTGGTTGACTACTTTAATTAAAAAAAGATTTACATGCCTGACCATGCCAAGATAAGGCACGCCACACCACACCCCTCATTTTTTTACCAAAAGCTTGTGGATCCTACCCTCACCACGTGTCGAGCAATGCCCCCACCACTCCCCGCTATCTTATATATAACTAAGAAATAATATCTCCTATTATTTTTAGAAATTGTTTTTTTTTTAACTTTAAACAAAATTCTTTAAAGAAAGGAACCATTCCATAAAGGTTTCTTATCCAATAAAACAAGACACCACGTAGTCTTGATGAGGACTGAACCGAAATCGCTGACCTGAGGCTCGAGTGAACGGAAACCCGAAACCTGAACCGAGTGAACAACCAACAGAACATTATCGGACATTCAATAAAAAAAGGAATAGAATGAGAAGTAGCAGGGGGTGTTACCGTAAACATCGTCGGCCAAACATCGGTGCCGCCGCCGCGGCTCCGCCGCTGACGGCGGATCGTCGCCGTCTCTGATTTCTCTTTCTCATCTCTCACGCTCTTCGTTTCTCTCTCTTCTCTCGTCTTGTGCAGTCGTCGCCATACGCCACCACCGAAATGGTGGTGGCCGGTCGTTCATCGAACAAAGATGGAGGAGAGGGTGAAACAGTTCAAGGAAAGAGGGTTTAGGGGGTTGTCGGATTACGAACCGGGGAAGATGAAGAGAAAAGAGAAAGGGGGTGTTGTGTACGACGCTGTATTCAGGAGAGAGAGAGATGAAGATGATGATACTATTTATTAGGCTTGTGACGTGGCCCAGGTTCACTATTCACAAGGTTTGCTTTTTAATATAATAAAATAATAATAATAATAATAATTTTTAATTTTTAATATAATAATAATAAAATAATGATAATGATAATGTTTAATCCATGTCAAATTTAACTTTTCTTAAAGGTGCCTAACTAAAACTTCTTAAACAAGAGTGGTCAAAATGTAAATTCCACAATCTTTCGCCTGCACATGCGCATATTCCATATGCAGCATTTATAACTTCAAACCCCCAAAAAGTAGTTGTTAAATTAGTCAAAAACACACTCTCTAGAATCTTCTTCGATCACTTCAAAGCAAGATTAACTAGTAAACTACAGACCTAATTCATAATCAGGTAAGATTCTCTTCAAATCGCACATTTTCTCACAAAAAAATCGGAAATATCAGTTGATTTCCGGATTCAGATTTCTGTTTATTCTGCTGATTTCATGAGATTGTAACTGTAATTACAATTGTTGATATTGATTTCTGTTTTGGTTCTTAATTTGTGTAATTTGAAAATATCACTTTAATTTCCGGATTCAGATTTGTGTTTATTCTGCTGATTTGATGAGATTGTAACTGTAATTGTTGATATTGATTTCTGTTTGGTTCTTAATTTGTGTAATTTGATTTTTTTTTTTGCAATCACTTTAATTTTTATGTTCGAGGAAGAACAATTGATTTTCGAGTTCAGATTGCTGTTTAATCTTCTGATTTGATGAGATCGTAACTGTAATTTTGTTGTTGATGTTGAATTTTGTTTTGCGGTTGTTGATTTGTGTAATTTGATTGTGAGTTTGTTCATTGTTGTAGTTGACTGATAGAAAGAAGATTTTGAGGTGAGTTTGGATATGGAGGAAGTGCAACAGCAGCAGCCGAATGGATCAGTAGGTAATTTGTCAAAATCTCATAATATCTGGCAGTCTGGCACTTTAATGATGATTTTTAAGTTCAGTTGACCTAAAATGTTAAACTGGGACTCTTGTCTGTTACTGTGTGATTGTTGATGACAATTGTATGGATATAGGATGCGTATTGGATGCAGTAAATGATTATACATTCATTTTAGTACATGAGTATAGTGGCGGATCGAAGATTGTTAGACAGTTTGGTCACTGTAATCTTCAGTGGGTTAAGCATTTTGCTAGATGTTAATGAGATTGTTAGTTGAACATAAAAGTTTAATGATAAAAGTTGTGTTAAAATTATAAAAGATGTTGATACAAAGCCTGAAAATACAATTATGTCACTTGGAGGTACCACTGCATAAGATATGTCAAACTCTTATATTTACTTGAAAGTTGAAATATGTCAAACTCTTATATCTAGGGCTATAGGATATTGAAGTAATTTAATCATTTTATTCAGAACATGTGATGTTAGGGTGGTATGGGTATTATGAAAATTTTGCCTACAGTAGTTTCTTTTCTCCTCCATCTCTTTCAAAAGTCAAAAAGTGAACCCGGTTCTTTTTCCTTTGTTGATCTCCCCTCAATATATTTAGAACAAGTGACACTAACACTATTGATCATCTCTCCTAGTTCAAATTAAAAACATAGCGTAAATGAGCTTTAAACAACTATAAATATGTGATTTCAGCTTCCCTCTTGATAGGACTAATGCCATTTTTATATCATGATTGATAAATTCAATAGTTGTGATCATTCCGAAGTTTAATGTATGCTTGTATCTGTAATTTCCAGGTCAAGGTGGTGAAACTGAAATCACGCCTAATGGTTCTTCTGAGACTCATGGAGAGCCTCCTCAAAATGGTAGTGTGCCCGAACACCTTGATTTAAGATTAGTGTTGGGTTGTCTTGACCCGAAACACTTTCTGTCCAAGCTTCTCAAACTTTTTGTAAATGAAGATCTTACTTTTTGAGTTAGTTATGCATTTGAAATACACTTTGAGTAAATGTTGACCAGTTCAAACCATATTTTTGTTTCCTTTTTCCCTGTGGTTAACCAAATTTTTTATTTGGTCCCTAACTTTTCAAAAGTACACGAATGGTCCCTATGGTTTGCACTTTGTAACGCATTTAGGGACTAAATGTGTAATAAAGTGCAAATTACAGGGGCCATCCAATTACCTTTGGCAAAAGTTGGGACTAAATGTGTTACAAACTGTAAACCACAACGACCATTCGTGTACTTTTGGAAAACTAGGGACCAAATCCAAAATTTTGGTCGACCATAGGGACCATCCGTGTACTTTACTCATCTCTTTTTTTTCTTCCTTTCAGTCATTAGAAATAAAAACATGATCCTATTTAACCCATTCATAAGTAAGTTGAAATTGCAACATTGAGTATTTATATTTAGAGGTTGAAAAATACCGTGTATTCAGGTCAAGATGCTGAGGAGGAAATTGTGATGGAAGGATCTTCATTTGTGCAAGGAGGACCTCCTCAAGATGATAACGGACCTCCTAAAGTTGATACCAAAGTGGACGTTATCCATGAAAAAGTTACAAAGCAAGTCATTAAGGAAGGTCATGGTGAAAAGCCATCAAAATATTCAACTTGCTTTTGTAAGTCTATGCGAGCCTCTTTCCATTGATACGACCTTTTTCCGTTACATATGTTACTCCCTCCGTCCCAAAACAAGTGCCCATAAACAAAAAACACACTAATTATGAGATGTACATGCAAACAATTTTCTAATAGCAAAATGTCAATTTACCCTATGCATTTAAGATACAGACTAGAAATTTTTGCAGGCCTAAACGTTAGGGCTGCAAAAGAACCGAACGTTCGGTGAACAGTACATGAATCGTTTGGCAGGAAGTTCGTTTGTTTAATATATGAACAAACACGCACAAGAAAATCTTGTTTGTTCAGTTAAATGAACGAACATGAACAGAGGCCGTGTTCGTTCATTTACGTTCGTGAACGTGTTCGTTTATGTTTGATAGTTCATTAGGGTTTTTAATTTATATATTTAAATACTTCAAAATTCCCACTAAAAAATTATTTAATAATTATTTGTGTATTGTATAGTACATACCTTTTAATATATGTTCGTTTGTGTTCGATTCTGTTCATTAACGTTTGTTTGTGTTCATTTGTGTTCGTCACCTAAAATTAATGAACGAACACGAGCATGTTCATTTCCTTAATGAACGAACACGAACATAAAATCTCGTTCGGTAAGTGTTCATGAGCAGTCGGTGAACACACTTATTTCCTTAACGGCCTTGTTCGTTTTCTTTCGGTTCGTTTGCAGCCCTATGGGCAGTTATTTATGGGACAAACTAGAATAGATATATGGACATTTATTTTCGGATGGAGGGAGTACTTTTTCACTTGCTAGAAATAGGAAGTATACTACATGTGATTGAGTGCATTAGGCTGCTTTGCCATAGTACAAACTGAGCAGCTGTTTGTTGCAGTTGACCATTTTTTTAAAACGTTTGTTGTATATTGCCAATGGGGCCTTATTGCTCTTGCAATACACGTGTATGTTCATGTGAAAGACTAGAGGTGGCAAAATAAGTGGGTAGGGTAGGCAGGGTAACAGGTAAGAACAGTGTTCTCATAAAAAAATATGAATTATATGCGTCAATAGGGTTGACCCTAGAGGGGGCAATCTTGACCCAAAGCATTCCAAGTGGGTTGGTTTGGGTTGCTTTTAAAATTATTTGGGTTGGTTTGGGTAAGATATTTTAACTAAATGGGTCACAATGGGTCACTTGAAATTTCATCTTGTTATTTTCGGGTCAAAGCGGGTCGACAACACTAAAGAAATGGGTCGATGTGGGTTAGTGTCTTAAAGAAACGGGGCAAGTTTCGGATCGGAATGGGTTTCGAGCCGGCACAAGTATCCGCACGAGACGGGTTACGGCACGGAACGGGTTTTGGATTGGAACGGGTTCAGTTCAAATTGATCGGAACGGGGTCGATTCGGGTCGGGTTTCGGGCCGACACGGGTTTCTGCATTGGACGGGTTTCAGATCGCAACGGGTTTTAGGCCGACACGAGTTTCCGCACAAGATGAGTTTCGGGTCGGGATGAGTTTCGTACCGTTTCGGCCTGTACCGTTTCGACGCGAACCGTTTCGAATCGAACGTTTCGACACGAACCGTTTCGACCAGTACCGTTTCGAATTGAACCGTTTCGACCAGTACCGTTTCGAATCGAACCGCTTCGACGCGTACCGTTACGACGCATACCGTTTCGAATCGAACCGTTTCGACACGAACCGTTTCGACCCGTACCGTTTCGAATCGAACCGTTTCGACGCGTACCGTTTTGACGCGAACCGTTTCGACGCGTACCGTTTTGACGCGAACCGTTTCGACGCAAACCGTTTCAACCCGTACCCGACCCGAAACCCATTCTGACCCCACTCCGAAAGCCGGTCAGTATCGGTTAGCATGGAGATCGAAGGAAGAAGCTTCTGCTTTGTTGTTGCTCACTTGGCATCTGGTGAGAAGAAAGAACCAACAAGGACCCGAAACCCATTCTGACCCCACTCCGAAAGCCGGTCAGTATCGGTTAGCATGGAGATCGAAGGAAGAAGCTTCTGCTTTGTTGTTGCTCACTTGGCATCTGGTGAGAAGAAAGAACCAACAAGTTTCTGAAGGCACTGTATTATTATATTATCATTTTTGTATGTTAGTGCACGACACCCTATTAAACCTGAATATAATTAGATGATAATATAATAATATACCATTGTTTATTCAAAGGGTAAAAATGTCGTTTTGATGACAACAAGATTTTATAGATGCAACTATTCAAAAGACTTCATGGAGTAAAATGTTCACAGACAATAAAATGATCAACTTCTCCGTGTTGGGTTAATTGAGTTAGTGAAGGCACTGTATAGCCCGTTAACGTCCTTGGTGTACAATCACTTTTTCTTTAAACATTTTTTAACCAACCCGACCCGACCCGAAACCCGTTTTTGACCCGAACCCGTTCCGACCCGAACCCGTTCTGACCCGAACCCGTTCTGACCCGAACCCGTTTCGACCCGAACCAAAACAACCCTTTTTTTAATTGACCCGTTTTGACCCGAACCCGTTTTGACCCATGACCCGACCCAACCCAACCCGACCCGTTTGCCAGGTCTAGTTGACCCAAAACACTTTTAGCCCTAAAGTGTTGAACTTTTTTTATATAATTAGTGTCACATAAGTAAAGTATTTTACCTTTAATAAGTAAATGGATCAATATTGTCACCACTAGAAAAGACGAGCCCTGTAGAAGCTGTTAAGATGACTCCTTTTGACTGGAAAACCACAAGATCAAGTCATGGAAACAACCTCTTTACACAACAATGCAATATCAACTGAAGTTCTAGTGTTCTACAGAGAAATTCATAGACCAAGTTTATCCTATGCTTTTGAAGATACTAGCAAGTATATGTGAAACTGTGAGCAGTCAAGCACTATGTGACATTACTTTGCAACTTGTTTTCCTTTCTGGACAATTGCAATTTTGTAGGTCCAAAACTTAAGATATTACTTCATGACAACATTAGTATAAACATGTTTATTGTTGTAGTGCATTACAGAGCATGGACTCAAAGTACCCAGCACAAGTTTGAAGACACTTGGCAGGAGCTACAACTAACTGAATTAGTCTTAGGGAAAGGTAATCATGTGTAAATAACTCTTACGTGTTAACATATGTTATGTAACCTTAACCTGATTAACTTTTCCTTCCTTTGTAATGTTATTTTCCGCCATAGTTGTCAATAGCGAGCGTAGCGACCGCTATATAGTGCGCTACGTAGCGTATAGGTCTAGGCTCGCTATTAGGGTTGTAGCGATAGATAGCGATAATAGCGACATTTTTTTAAATATAAATAGCAATTAAATATAGCTATAAAATAGCTGGATGTTATTTTTTTGTTAAATATACATGTAAAATAGCATTATATACCAGGGTATTTTGATATAATATACACATAAAAATTTTAATTTTTTTTCTAGTGTATTGCTATCTGCCATTTATTGCTATTCGCCATGAACAACTATGTTTTTCGCATCAATACTAGCATCAACGTATAGCTGAATTTTCATACCAATTTTCTTGGAAAATGCAAATAGGATTTTCTTTAAAAAAAATACTTGAATTTGCACAATGGAGAAAAAAACTGTTGACTTTTGTTGACCCTTTTTTTGTACCAGAGAAAAAAGAGATGACAGGATTGGCAATTGGGGTGTCCTCCATGAAAGCTGGTGAGCGCGCTCTCTTACATGTGGGTTGGGAATTAGGGTATGGTGAAGAAGGAAGCTTTTCATTTCCAAATGTGCCACCTAAGGCAGATATCATCTATGAAGTCGAGTTAGTCGGTTTTGATGAAACCAAAGAAGTAAGTATCCGTTTAATACTTTATTTCTTTCCCTTCAATCATCTATCTATCAATGCACTTGTGCTAAATTTGTAATTCTTATTTTTGTTAAGGGGAAAGCGCGTAGTGACATGACAGTAGAAGAGAGAATCAGTGCAGCAGATAGAAGAAGGATGGATGGAAATAATTTGTTTAAAGAAGACAAATTAGAGGAGGCTATGCAACAATATGAAATGGTTAAACCCAATGTTCTTTAAAAAAACCGAAATTTCCTTATTACTTTTTTAAAAGAGTAAAATGCCATTTTCGTCCATGAGGTTTGGCCAGTTTTGTGACTTTCGTCCAAAGGTTTGTTTTTCCGCATCCGGACAATCCATTTTTCTCTGTTAAGTCAGGAGTATTTCCGTCTTTTTTGTTAACTTAAAGTGCAGTTCGGTCTTTTTCACTTCATGGAAAGACCGAATACCCCTGGAAAGGACCGAATTGCCTTTTAAGTTGACAAAAAAGACGGAAATACCGCAGACTTAACGGAAAAAAATGGATAAAGTTAACAAGCCGGATGAAAATGGCAAGATTTCTGGATCCAGATGTGGAAAAACAAACCTTTGGACGGTCGCAAAACTGGACAAACCTAATGGATGAAAATGGCATTTGACGCTTTTTAAAATATAGTTCTAACATGCTTGTGTTGATTTATTCATGGACATAACAGGCCATTGCATACATGGGTGACGATTTCATGTTCCAGTTATTTGGAAAGTATCAGGACATGGCTGTGGCGGTCAAAAACCCGTGTCACCTTAACATGGCAGCTTGTTTGATAAAGCTCAAACGCTATGAAGAAGCCATTGCTCAATGCTCTATCGTATGTATCCAATTCATCAATTATGTTATCTACCAAATTGATTGAAAATTCTTTTGTTATTTGCCAGGTACTCGCAGAGGATCAAAATAATGTGAAAGCACTATTCAGACGCGGGAAAGCTAGATCTGAACTCGGGCAGACAGATGCTGCCCGAGAAGACTTCACGAAAGCCCGTAAACATGCCCCAGAAGACAAAGCAATCTCAAAGGAACTGCGTGCACTAGCCGAACAAGACAAGATTGTTTATCAAAAACAAAAGGAGCTGTACAAAGGATTGTTCGGGCCAAGACCCGAACCCAAAAAACCCAAGACGGTTACTAGCTGGTTTCTTGTAGTTTGGCAGTGGCTGATCTCACTATTCTATGGTCTTTTCAGGCGTGAAAGGATCAAAACCGAATGATCAATGTTACATATGTTATATTATGGATATTAAATGTTGACTTTCATGACATTCCTATCTTTGTTGTAACGTTGACTTTTTATGTGACAATTTTACCGAGTAAGCTAGTTTATTTATAGGGAAAAGTGAATATGTGGCTATTACACATCTAAGCTTAGATACAAAACCTTCAAAATACGTAGTTTTATTAAGGGAATATGCCACAGAGGGTATGTTTGGCATGGAGCTTTTAGGAGCTTCTAGCTTTAAGCTTTTAAGAAAAAGCTCCTACTCAATAAAAAGTCTTGTTTGGTTGAAGGAGCTTTAAGCTTTTAGGTTAGGAGCTTGAAGCTTTTGGTTGAACGCTACTACTAGTAGCGTTTAGAAGGAGCTACAAGCTTTTAGGGAAAAAATGACTATTTTAACCTCTAAAAATAGGAAACTTTTTAATGCATCAACTTTCTAAATTTTTAGTTATGTCCATTTTGGTCATTTTATACATTTTATTAAAAGCTCCAGCTACTCTACCAAACACCAAATATATCTAAAAAGCTACAGCTACTAACTACCAGCTACAGCTACCAGCTTCCAGCCACCAGCTACCAGCTTCCAGCTAGCAGCCACCAGCTACTTTTGCCAAACATACCCAGAATAGTAACGAAGTTTTAGGAGTGTTCCAATTAGGTCACTAATAAAATTTATTGTTCCAATTGGATCATTCTACTTTATTTTGGTGTTCTAATGCTAGATATTTTACCTGAATAGCAGGTCATAGTCCTAGATGACATTTATTTATAGTTAGTTGTTTATCTTTTTTTTATGACTATAATTTAAATGCTTTTGGTGTAGGAGTAATTAGTACTTTCTTTCATTAAAAATTTACTGACATTTAAGTATTTTTCACGATTTTATAAAAATTTTTGTAACTTTTTAGAGATTTTGAAAAAAAATCACATTTTTTTATTTTTTTCGCATTTTTTTTAACTTTTCTACAATTTTAAAAAAAAAAAATTAAATCTATTTCGCATTTTTTTCTAACCCATTTGGCATTTATGTGCCATGTCAACAAATTTTTTAAATAAAAAACCTAAATAAATGCCATGTAGGATGGATGACCTTCTATTTAGGTAAAATATCTAGGATTGAAACATCAAATGAAACTTGAATGACCTAATTGGAACAAAAAAAATTATGAGTGACCTAATTAGAACACTTTTGAAACTTGGTTACTATTTTACAAAGTTAACCCTTTTATTAAAATATAACTAAAATAATCTATTCTTTTAATTGAAAAAGGCTATCTCCATGAATATCGTGGAAAATTGTTGGCACCTACATCTTTGTTCCTTCTCTCGCCTTTTCTCATCTGATTTGTTGATTATGGAGTTGTTAGCTTGAATGTGTTTGATTTATCTTATTAAAATTGCCTGCAATTCAATGGATTGATCCGTCATGGGTGTATTAGCTAGAGATGAGATTGTTCCGTATTGAATCGCTACCAATACCAAAATCTACCCAAAACCATAATTGAATGCCGTACACCGTTAAAAGTCCCGAACCCGGACCATGTTGCATAGCACCGATACCGAAATTGAGCTAATTCTAAAACTAACCAAAGTACCTTATACATTTTGGTCGGTACCGGTATGTTAGGTACCGATTGAAATTGCTAGCAATTACTATGGTCTGTGCCATACTAAATGAATAAGATTACAAAAATTTGCCAAAAACTGGTTCGTTTACTAGGCTTTAGTCCAAAAGTTTTTTGAACTTGGGAAATAGAATCCTTGTTTCTCGGTGTTAAATGTCTTGTAATTTTTTTTGACACAAAAGAGAAGCAGTTGTTTTCAACTATTGGAGGATACTTTTGCAAAATTTTAGTTGATTCTTGAAATTATACTCCTGTATTTATTATGCTATATACTAGTTTTCAAGGGGCATCTTCTCACCTTAACTTAATGGGCATTCTTTTTCTTTTAACGGCCAACATAATCAATCCCGAACACTCTCGAGGCACCTACTGGACCAAACGGAGTACTCTGAGAGTAACTCGAGTCCACCACCAATTCCGGGGAAAACCCGGTAACCCACCCGCCCGTAGGCACGACAGTGAAATTACCGGTAAAACCCGTTCGGCTCAAGGTGTAAGATTAAATATATTATTATTGTAATATTTAATCTTGTAGCCATATAATCACTTATATTATATAGATCAAAATATATTAACAACCTATTATATAATTAGTTGGTAATTGTTGATGGACCATATTACCCTTATTAACTAATTAGGTTTCCTCTTGGATGTATATATAAGGAGATTATCAGAGAGGTTAAAGGTTACACAACCTTGACTACCATAACATCACTAAATTCGTCCCCATCTCTCTCTCTCCATAATCAATCTGAATTCCCCTTTGATTCGGCTCATCACCATCATAACTTTACACCCTAACAAGGAACCAGATCAAGCTGACAATTATGTCTAACTAAATGGTTGTGCATCTCTGTCTAGATTCTCTGTGTCTGCTGTATCAGGTATTATTTACATGTTTTCCATTATATTTAAACATAACTGATCAAAATGTGGTATCAGAGCATATGTTGATAAATCAGTTCTGTTTTTCATCCATAAATCTAGAATTAATATCTAGAAAACAGAAAACCTAATAAAATTCGAAACCCTGTTTCGAGTCACTGATGTATTGCAAAATACATCTTTGATTCGTGTACAGTTTGTATAGTTTTTGTTACATTTAGTTTTGTTTTTCGTTAGAATGTGCATACTATTGATAAAATTGTGTTTTGCAGGCCTTGATGCTAAAATATGCGGGAAACCGAGTGAAACGAGCCAAAATATTGAAAAGTCAAGTCTTGAAGCATGTTGGAAAAATCGGGGAGTTGAAATAGAGTTAAAGAGCTGAAGAATCACTCTCTGGCACCCCACCACCCAATAAGCAAGTCTGTGGCACCCGGCGAGAGACTGAAGGTAGTACATGAGAAAAAAACAAGGTGGCACCCCACCACCCATTCCTAAGTAGGTGGCGCCCCGCCAGAAGCTTGTAGCTGGCAATTATTACGAATTTAATAAGGGTTTGTTATGGAAAGTCATATATAATCATCTTAAACTTGAAAAAACCCTAGTTCACGATTTTGGGACATCTTGGGCGACTTGTTAAGCATTCTTGGAGCAATTTTGGAGTTCTCGAAGCATAGGAAAGAGTTCGAGGAAGAAGACTTGAAGATCTAATCGGGTTTTCTAGTTCTTTATTCTTGACTTTTCTTACGAAACTTGTTATGATGAATTCGTGTTTAGACATCTTTGAATTGTTTTCATGTTTTAACATGCTTGGCTAAATTTATAAACCACCTAGACTTGATGAATGGATTAATATGAAGTTGTTACCGTTTTTGTTAATTGCATGATTATTATGGATTAATTGTGTTTTGTAAGAAGTTTGGTTTAATGATTTGATGTATATGCATGCTCTGAGTTGGTTTATTGTTATTATTTGCTTCATATGATTCTTAGTGACGGTCTATATCACAACATAGAGTCATATTAGGGTTTAGGATTTCGGTGAGTGTCTATATCACGTAAGAAAACCTTAACTCTTTAGGGAGAATTGGGCAATAACCCCTAGAAGTAATTGGTAATAATTTGCTAAGTCTTAGTGTTCTACTAGTCCTAATACCTGGAAAGTGAGGGGCTATTGGTAGGTCTTACCCGACGAATTGCTTTAGATAGTCCTTGGAAAAGGTCGTGTCTTGGTTGACATGTCGGTTTTATTAGTCTATCAAGTCAAGTTAATTAATTCAAACTACCCTAGATCTATGATTGGAAAAGAGTAGGTCAACATTAGGGTACTTACGCAATAATTAGACAACTGGAAAGGCGTCTAATAACCGGTAGGATTAACGGCCTAGGTAGTTCCACAGGTTTCTCCTTGAGAAGGGTCGAGGGGCTTAGTTGGTTCTTAATAGGTTTAGTAATTTAAGATCCCGGTTCCATAATTCATGCATTTAACTTAATCGGTAATCTCTTAAAAACAATCCAGGATTCTTGTCTAGGTGGTCTTGTTCTTTATATAAGGAAAGTCCTCAGTCTTCGTTCGTCTTTAGTCTAGCTTTAGTCAACTTAGTAGTTTAATATAGATTTCCTTAGTTTTCCGTACCCCCCCCCCCCAAACAATTAAACAAGTTAAGTCGTGTCTGTCAGTGTCTATTAGAGTCTAGTTTACGTGATTTATAGAGTCTCGTGGTTCGATATCCGGACGTCCTAGGTTATACTACATTGATCGGTACACTTGCTGATTGTGTGGTTTTAGGTCGAGTCTAGAATTAAAGTTTTTTAGTGTCTAGTTTAGATAGTCTTATTTAGTTAATTTTTATAGTCTGTTTAGCACACATCAAGTTTTTGGCGTCGTTGCCGGGGACTCTTGGCAATCGCGTTCATTAGCTTTGATAGACTTTATTGACATATATGTGCTACGTGTTTGTTTTGTTTTGAGTCTTTGTCTTTTATTCTGTTTTTATTTTCGTTTGAGTCATAGTGACTAGTGTTGCTTTTCTTACATTCAGGTTTTTGCTTGTAGTGGATGCCACATCTGCGCTCGCACGGACCGCCGAAGCCGTCAGTAGGGGTGTTCATCGGGTTATTTCTTCGGGTTTCGGGTTTTTCGGGTCGGGTTGTTCGGGTTTTTCTCTAGGAAAAATTGACCCGATAACCAACCCATTTTAAAGTTCGGGTTAGTCGGGTTTGGGTTATTCGGGTTCGGGTTAGTTCGGGTCGGGTTATTCGGTTTTCGGGTTTAGATGTGAAATGAAAATAAATGTTTTTTTTACAAAGTATCATCAAAATTCCTATTGTTACTTTAAAAATATCATCAAAGTATTTAAAGTCTCAAAATTTGTGTTCCATCTATTAAAGACTCCAAATCTAAACAATTTTATAATAAAAAAAAACAATAAATGTTCGGGTTTTTTTTCGGGTTTCGGGTTTTTCGGGCCGGGTTGTTCGGGTTTTTGGCATGAAAAAAGTGACCCGATAACCGAACCATTTAAAGTTCGGTTTGGTCGGGTTCGGGTTTCTCGGGTTCGGGTTTTTCGGGCATTCGCTAATTCGGGTTCGGGTGGCTTTGAATTCGGGTCGGGTTTCGGGTTTTGGATGAAAATGAACAGCCCTAGCCGTCAGTCACCGAGTCATCATCGTCTCGTTTGGGCCAAGGCCCACAGGTCAGTTCTTCATCTTCTTCTCAATTTCCTAATTTCGATTCTACTCCATTACCCATGTGGCACCTGAGCAAAATCCGCAACAATCTTGATTTCTCACCTCACTCCTCCGTGCTTACTCGTCAAATTTCGGGACGAAATTTCTTTCAAGTTGGGGATGATGTGACAACCCGAACTTTCGAGGTTAGTGTCTTTCTATTTGTGATTCCGAATCCTCACTATTTCTTTACACGTTCTAATGAGTCTGTTAAGCGCATGTGAATTTAATAGGTCTACGTAACGTATATGGGGGTGGGGGTGCGAATGGGTGTGTAATGGATCAGTTTATGTCTTGTGTTCTTTGGGCCACTACCATGTTATATAGACTTGGCCTAATCTATTGTTTTCCAAAACATGACTCGGCCCAACCTTTTCTTTGTATATGTGTGCGTAACATATGAGTTGTGTTACACAACTCTTCACAATATTACAAACCCTAAAGCACTTCCTGAAGTCGACGGCAACCAAGGGAGTCTCGTGATCAAGGGAGTCTCGTCCATCGTGTCTAACAGTAGTCATACCTCGGCTCGGTTAGTGTTAATATTATTCTTGTTGAATATGTTGGTTGCATGTGAGTATGTGAATGTGAATGTGGGTAAATCAATATTGTATATGATTGCAAGCATGTTACCTGATTATATCGGTCCAATAGTTTTGTAGAATAATGGTTTGATAAAAGTGGATAAATTTGAATAAAGAGAATGACAGTTTGTAGTTTTGATATAACCGAATCATGTGCACCATAAATGTGTGTTGTTAGAATTAGTCAAAGATATTAGTTTTATGTGGAATAAATGATGTTTAAGTGTGGCTTGATGATTTCGGCTGATGTGATGTTCGAATACATGATTGTCTGATTATGTATGCATATTGAATAAAGTTGTTTGGAAATATTCTACAACACTTAAATGGTTGTCAGTATCACATGAGGGTGGGTCTACTCAAATGATAGTTCTCTCAAGATTATATGACAAAAGTTTAAAGGTCCAATAAGTTATCAATTGGTGTTGGCCATTATCTTGATCCCATTTAATTCATATTCAATTTTGAGTAGACACAGTGGGCCGCACATATTTGTTGGACACACACACATAGTTAAACCAATTAATTCATGTTAGGCCTGATACTTCATAACTGGGCTGCTTGTATAAACAAATTAATTGTTGGTTGGTTAGAGCATTCACATCCTAACCATCAAATTATGTGAGGAGGGGTTTTTATATTATAAAGGGTATAAAAAGTGGTTGTGAGTAGAGGAGAGAGAAAATGTTACTGTTCATCTGTATATTTGGGGGGACACTGTTCACCCGTTATAATTTTTTAATATATTTTGAAAGTGGTTGTGAGTGGAAGTGAAAGAAAAATGTAATGATAATATTATTTAATTGAAAGGAGAGAGAAAAAATATTTGTTTTTAGTGGAAATATATTGATATAAGAGTTGTTTTTTAGTGGAATGTATGTATAATTTGATGGATTGGATGTGAATGCTCTTACCCATTTGTGAGCTAAGATATATTAGCAGAATGATAATGCCAACTGGTTGATTCCCCTTTGTCACTAATAAGATAACATGTGATGATCATGTTGATTACTGGTCAGGTAGTCCATAAATAGTGAAATGGCCTCCTAAACATTTGGACCTACATGTTCGATTGTGGACTGAATATAGATATATATTTGAATTTACAAGCAATCGGTTGGGCCACGCATGTTTGGTTAACTTTAGGGCCGCATCATGTGTTAGGATTGGGCCTGAAGTCCAACCGAGTCATGTGAGTGTATTGGGCCCCGCAACACATCTGGGCTACCCACTTTCCTGTCATACATTGTGTAAATAAACCAAGTTGTGTTAGGAACTACTTGTGAAAACCTTTGGGCCGCACACTTGTTATAATATTCTGATTGGGCCAAAGCCCAAGCCGGGTTTTATGTGCTGGTATATTATTATGTATGAGTTAATAATGTTGTGTCTATTGCTAGTGGGCCGGATACAAACAGTCCAGGATGGTTTAATCTAGTGGGGTCAAAGGATTAGTGAAATGTATTGATTGCATAAACTTTGTGGATTGTATTAATTGGGTCGAAATCATGAACTAGTTATATGTGATTTGGATTTTGGCTACTTGTACGATATAATGAGCTATTACATGGGAATTGGTGTGTTATGCTAACTAGTATGGTGATTAAACTGGTAATATGAACTTACATGAACTATTATGTCATACACGTCATGAGTGATCAATCTGTGTTACAACTTGCTTTAATAAGTGGATTTTGGTGTATGAATCTGATCGTTATCGGTAATTATATTAGGATTGCATTGAGCAACTGTGAACACATATTTTAACCTTACCGAGCAAACCCAAGGTGAGTTCACTACTTTGAGTATGCGTCCCGGTGGTTGGGACAGTCAGTGGGTATCCCGGGGAGGGATAAGTCTTTTGGGTAAAAACTGGTATATATTGAATAATATTCTCATCCTATCATTCTTAAGTCTCATCTTTTGTTACCGGTGAGGTAATGGGGTATTAGTTGGTAGCGCTACTTAGGTTTGGCACCCTCACGCCGTACCGGGGAGGACGGTTGTGAACTAATTACCCAGTCGGGCCTAGTGCTTTGATAGGAGCACTGGGGAAAGGGCAAAACATACATCAGGAGCCGTCTTGTTTATCATCGAGATATTATCAATATTACTTTGCTTTTGTTAATGAACTGGAATAAACACTTGGTAACAACGTTTTCATAAACTGTGAACTCGCCAGCTTTGTCTGATACACTTGTTGCATGCTCGCGGGTTGATAGGCTTCTTGGTCTTGGATACTTGCTGTCTGGAGTAGCAGAGGTAGTCATGGGTCGATTGGAGAAATTGATTTGATTGGATTCTTGTTACTATACCTTAGTTTTAAACAGTTTAACTTTAGTTGTTATTTGCTTCCGCTGAACGTCTTGGTTTTCGTATAAACTTGATGATGGTATTTTAATAATGATTGAGAACTTTATTTCGAAACTTGTGTGGGTTCAATGTAATTAGTGGCTCAGTGTCGGCACGTCACACGCCCATCAGGGACACTCTCTAGGTGGTATTTTGGGGGTGTGACAACCCACCCCACCTCCTACACCACCACCTTCACCAAACCATTCACCTAAAACTTCACCTAAGGTTTCCCCACCCGATAGCTCTACTTCTAGCACTTCCAGCGCCCCAGAAAACATAGAACAAATGGCCAACCCTAGGCAAACTGTCCATCAGCAGGCCACGCAGAATTTCATCGGCCTTCCTTCACCCATCACCGTTCCACCTATAGTTAGCGAGAACTCATGGCAGATTCCATCTTATGCCATGCAGGCGATCACAAACACCATTCAGTTCCACGGCCGTGAGGACGAGGACGCCCCGGCCCACATTAATCGTTTCTCCCGCATCCTAGCTACTTTTAGCCTTCACGGTGCCCCTAATGATGCTACTTACCTACAGATTTTCCCATTTTCACTAGCCGGTCGTGCGGCTACTTGGTTGGACTCTCAACCAACCGGTACCTTTACCACTTGGGCGGGCCTTCGTCAAGCCTTTTTGAACAAGTATTTTCCGCCCGCAAAAGCCTCACGTCTTAGAGATCAAATCCACTCTTTTCGCATGGAGCCCGATGAGCCCTATTACCTTGCTTGGGAGCGTTTTCAAAACCTTTGTGCTCGTTGCTCCCAACATGGTCTTTCCGATTGGGCTTTATGTGAGAAATTCTATAACGGTCTCACCCAAGAGACTCGCGATAGGTTTGATACTAATGCGGGGGGGGGGCATATGATGGGTATACTTACTGTTGCTGAGTGTTTAGAGCGTTTTGAGGCATTTGCCCAATCTCAATCGCGAGCCGTTCAGCGGTATCAAAGTGGTAATTCAAATACCACTACTAGTACACCCGCCCGTGGGGTGAACCATGTCACCATGGACCCTAGTTTGGCCGCTGTGTTGGAAAACATGACTCGAGAGCTCAAGGAGATTAGAGCTAAGGTAGATAAGTGTGAGTTTTGCCTAGGGGGTCACGACACGAGTGCGTGTCCATTGCTAGTTGGTGAGGAGCAAGTTGATGTTGTAGGAGGAGGTTTCGGTAGAGGTCAATCTAGTGGGTTTGGTAATAATAACTTTGGTTCGGGTTGGCGTAATAATAATAATAATAATAATAATAATAATAATTTTGCTTCTAACAACAATTTTCGCTCAAATGGACCCCCTGGTTTTCAAATAGCTCAAAATCCAAATAGAGGTCTAGGTTCACTCTTTGGTGGGGGTTCAAATGGCCAGGTCAAGGATGGGGGGTCAAGTAGTCAGGTTCAAACAGGTCAGGGTTCAAGTTATGATCTAGGGGTAGTCTAGAAAGAATGGAAGCAATGATGAGTCAATTAATTGTTAAGGACCAAACCACCCAAAAGAAACTTAGCGAACATGACCTTATGCTTAAGAATCACCAAGCTGCTTTCCAAGACCTTCAAAGGGTTGTGGGTGATATGTCTAGGAAGTTAGAAGAGAGATTACCCGGTCAGTTTGCGGGTAACACTCAACCTAACCCGAATGCTCATTTAAAGGCCATTACCACTCGTAGTGGCAAAACAGTAGGGGACCCGAGCGTAGAGGAGATAGTAGTTGATGAGGATGGAGATATTGTAGATGAAGAGATAGAGATGGAGGCTCCCGGCAAAGTGCAAAAGAGGCTAAGCCCAGCAAGTACCGCACAGTCTGGTGAGTCTCAAGTTGAGAAGAAAGCTGAGAAAACCCCTATAGACGTTAGACCTTCACCTTTAGTAGACCATTCGTATATCCCGTTTCCCTCACGTCTTAAGAACCAAAAGTACTCAAGGGAATACGGGCAATTCTTAGACATCTTCAAGCAATTGAAGATTAATCTTCCGTTTATCGAGGCACTTCAGTCGATGCCTAAATACGCAAAATTCTTGAAAGATCTTCTTAGGAACAAAGAGAAGTTGGGGGAGTTGTCGAATGTCCCATTGCATGGAGGGTGTTCGGCCGCTGTCTCAAATCAGCTTCCCGAAAAGCTTATCGATCCCGGTGTTTTCACTATTCCTTGTCTATTCGGTAGTAATACCAACACTAGAGCCTTGGCCGACCTAGGTGCTAGCATCAATTTGATGCCCTTTTCTCTCTACGAGAAGCTAGACTTAGGCGAGCTTTCACCTACCCGAATGACATTATCCTTAGCTGATAGGTCCGTGAAACACCCGAGGGACCTAGTTGAGAATTTGCTTGTCAAGGTTGACAAGTTTGTTTTTCCGGCCGATTTCGTCATTCTTGACATGGAAGCCGATGAAAACGTACCGTTAATTTTAGGACGCCCGTTCTTGAACACCGCTAAAGCTATCATAGATGTCTTTTTAGGCACCATCACACTTAGAGCGGGCGAGGAATCGGTAGTTTTTAAGGTTATGAATTCGATAGGGTCAAGTGATAAAGTGGAGGCGGTATCGTTAGTAGGGAGTGTGAGAAGGATGAGAGAGATGAGGAGAAGGTGGTGAGTGGTCTGAGTCTAGAAAAAGTAATAGGACTCAAGTGTGGGGACCCATCTGATAGGAGAGTAGAGGAATTAGAAGCGAGAATTGTGCGTTTAGAATCCAAGCTAGAGATACTAAGCAAAGCTCAGTTTGGGGATAGATTTCGATATGACGAGTCTAGATTCAAACCGCCAGATGAAGAGTTGAGAGGTTATGAGAGAGATAAGGGTGTTTGGGTTGATTCGGGCAATAGGTATAATGGTGCTACAACCCGTGACTGTGTGTTTGGAGGTGAGCTACATCTCTATGATCCCCCATAAGTATGTGAGAAGTTGTTACTCATTTGTAGAGTTTGTACCTTTTGTATTTTCAGTTTTTTTTTCGTAATTTTTAGTAGCTAACGGTCGTTTTTTGTTAGTTTTTCGGTTCGTTGTTTTTGTTTTGAGTCATTTGCAGGAGGGCATCACCGAGGATTTGCAGGAATTTGCGAGGAAAATAAGGTTCCAAGTAAGTTTTAAGTCTTAGAAAAATTTCGGTTGGTTTTTGAGAGGTTTGGGAAAAACATAAAAAAAATTCTAAGGCATTGAAAAAAAAAATTAGACACTTTCTGTTAAAAACGGCCTCTGGCAACCCGCCACCCACTTATAAACAACCCTCTCGCTCCCGCCACCACGTATGGTAATTTATCGGAAATATGTAACATGGTGGCGGGCCGCCACCAACATCAGACTTCATTGGCGGGTCGCTAGAAGCCATAGCTGCACCCATTTAATTTTAAAACCCCAAATTCTAAAACCCCAGCTAACCCTTCTTCCCCATTACGCCAATAACCCTCACCATCCCCAAACTTCTCACCTGTTACTCAACTTATCTAACCACCGCCAATCACCCCACCATCCTTTCCACCCGAAACCCTCCATCCTTTCACAACCCATCCTCCCGAAACCCACCTCCATTAACATCCCAAATATCATCACCCTCATCACTTCTTTTCATCTATCGCCGACCCCCTCCCTAACCGCCGATACACCTCCTTTTCACCGCCGATACCACTTTCGACCTCCATAACCACCACCGTAAACACCCTACGCCCACTGCTAATCACCGATTATCAACCATTATCACCTCACCATTACATCTATCACCATCTAACCGCCGATTTCAACCCAAAATCCAACATAATCAACCATAAACTCGAATTCGACTTTGGGGCTTCAAGACTCAACCAAAATTCTTCTATTTCTTCGTGTTTCTAACGAATCTCAGGTATGTTTCTTGCACCTCCTCTGTACATTGAGTCTGATTTTAAATATCTTAGTGGTCGAGTCTTGTAGTTTAGTGTCGGGTCAGGTCTTTGTGTTAGTTCAGGTCAAGTTTTGTCAAGTAATGATGAGTTTTGGGTGCGGGAGGCTCGGTTTAGTTATTGTTTGCTATAGGTTGCGGGAAGATGGATTGGCGATTAAAGGTCATATCTTTGAGACTTATTTTTTTGGGTTTCGTCATGTTAGGTTATTTTCGACTGGAATGGTATATGAGTCGGTTGGTTTTGGGTTAAGATGAAGTAGATATTTTTACAAAGCAGTTGAATTTTTGACATGGTTTGAATACGTGGGTTGTATTCAAAATCTGAAACTTAAGTTGTTGACGCCTAACGTCCTTTGTGATGAGTTCGGATACCATATGTGAGTTTGTTTAGGCTGTTTACAGGTTCTAGAGGGGCAATTCGGGTTTGTTTATTTGATTTAACGGTTGAATTGGTTGGGCATTAGTATACAATAAGTGTGGGGATACGGGTCGCAAGTTTTGACATAAAAATAGGATCTTTACCACGTTGTTGTGACCCGTCGTCCATTGCTTCCACGCTTAGTTTTTGTCGGCACTTGGGATTACTCGAGGGTGAGTAAAGTGCAGGGAGGAGGTAGGGTTGTAAGTCTTGTATTTTGCGTCTAGTTTAGGTCGAGTTGAGTTTTGCGTCTTTAGGGTCCTTTGTGTCGTTTTAAGTGTGTTTCGAGTCTTGCTAGTGTCGTGTAGTGTCGATATGCTCACTTGATATTCAAGTCGCTTCGCTCGTACTCAATCTCCATTCGGGCGGAGTCGGTTTGTAATTGTGTTGCATAAAGTCACTTGTTTTCGAACAACGGCCGCGAACGAAATGCTATACAGCCGTTGTTTGAATGTACAGTATTGTATTAAAAAAATTAAAAAAAAACTCAAAAATAACAAAAATAGTTTGTGTTTACTGACTGTTCACCTGTTTTTGCGCGTTTTTGAACTATTTTTACAGGATGTCAGGTGAAGGTTCCTCGTCAGGCACCAAACGCAGGAGACGTGCTTCCACGAGATCTCAGGGGGCTGCTTAGGAGCATCCGGTTGATTTACCACTGAGAGTGGTCAGTTATCGTGGAGCAGGGTTTGAGATGAGGAGTAGATGGTGTGGTTTGAGGATGATGCAGCAGTGATTGAGCATATCTTTTTGTATATTTTTCTTTTATGCTGTTTTCATCATATCTTGGTCTGTACTAATATTTTAAACAGGTTGGATGGGTTTTGGGGTTGGTTGATACACTTGTGGATGGTTGTTGAACGTGAAATTACATATTATCTTTTGCTAGTGTTTGGTGTTTGCTTGATTAGGTTTGATTGTAGTAGCTGCTTTCGTTCGCGTGTCCGAGGTTAGAATTGTTTGCTGAGCGTGTTTCGAATTGGATGGCTTATGTGGAAACGTCTGGCATTTTGACAGTCTCACATATACAGCTAAGTCGTTCCCCTTTTTGTTGTTGTATTTATTTTTTCTATTTCGTTTGCAGTTTTTATTTTTAGGTAATTGTTGAGTCGTATTTTCGTTCTTGCATTAGGGACAATGCAATCTCTAAGTGTGGGGATGGGATACATGTAAATAATCGAGTCTTAAATATGAAAAACACAAAAAAAAAATTAAAAAATCAAAAATAAAAAAAAATTAGAAAATTTTGAAAAATAAAAAAAAAAATGAAAAATCAGAAAATGTCTTTCGAATAAAAAAGAAGTTTGCATTTTTAAACGGAAAATGATAGAAAAGATGATTTTTTTACTCGGGGTTCGAATAATAATAATAATATGAGATTATAATAAATCGAGCTTGCGTCTAGTTAGGGATATGTGGATAGGCCCGGGTTTGGATTTAAGTCCCTTTGAGTTAATATACCTTAATTGTCGGTCTGCTAGTGAGTTTTCGCCTGGGAGATATGGGAAATTAAAACTGCCAATAAAAGTATAAGGGGCACCGTTATAAGTTAAAACCGTTAGAGTTTGTGATCATGAAAAAAATATAGAAAAAATGATGAGCTAGAAACTGAATGAAAGTAATGCATTCCTATGTAGTCTGGGTTGGGGATAGTGACTCTACAGCCGGATTACCGCTAGGGTGTGTGAAATCGACCTTGCAAAGAAAAGAAAAAAGTACCGAAGCCTAAGTAATCCGAGTTGGGGATAGCGACTCTACAGCCGGATTGCCTCTTGGTTAGGGAAAGCATCGTCTAGACTCACGGAAGAAAAAAAAAGAAAGAAAAGCGGAAAAAAAATGGAAAAGAAAAAAAATCTGATTGTAAACTCTCTTGGTTTTGATTTAAGATGGTTGAGAATTGGTCCAGTGATCGTTCCTTTAGTCCTATAAGCTTGAGGCGGGAGTAGGTGGACTGTAGATTCTAGCGTGAGTCCCTAGGTAGATTGACCGCACTTAAATTAAAATCACATGATAAGGGCTTAGGACCGGACTTGGGTTTAAGGGGACAAGTATATTCGCAATCGCGGCTAACGCAAGTCTTGGTTTTAATTAAATATACCTATGCTTTTGACCCGAGTGATTATTCGTCTCTGAATCCGTTGCATAATTCTTTTTCGAGGACGAAAAAAGAGTAAGTGTGGGGATGTTTGATGTATTGCAAAATACATCTTTGATTCGTGTACAGTTTGTATAGTTTTTGTTACATTTAGTTTTGTTTTTCGTTAGAATGTGCATACTATTGATAAAATTGTGTTTTGCAGGCCTTGATGCTTAAATATGCGGGAAACTGAGTTGAACGAGCCAAAATATTGAAAAGTCAAGTCTTGAAGCATGTTGGAAAGATCGGGGAGTTGAAATAGAGTTAAAGAGCTGAATAATCACTCTTTGGCACCCCCACCACCCAATAAGCAAGTCTGTGGCACCCGGTGAGAGACTGAAGGTAGTACATGAGAAAAAAAACAAGGTGGCACCCCGCCACCGATTCCTAAGTAGGTGGCGCCCCGCCAGAAGCTTGTAGCTGGCAATTATTACGAATTTAATAAGGGTTTGTTATGGAAAGTCATATATAATCATCTTAAACTTGAAAAAACCCTAGTTCACAATTTTGGGACATCTTGGGCGACTTGTTAAGCATTCTTGGAGCAATTTTAGAGTTCTCGAAGCATAGGAATCATCGATACGAGTTCGAGGAAGAAGACTTGAAGATCTAATCTGGTTTTCTAGTTCTTTATTCTTGACTTTTCTTACGAAACTTGTTATGATGAATTCGTGTTTTGACATCTTTGAATTGTTTTCACGTTTAACATGCTTGGCTAAATTTATAAACCACCTAGACTTGATGAATGGATGTCACACCCCAATATTTCCACATATCACCGATGGGCCCGGTGGGGAGTATCGTGACGTAGTTGATATCATCATGGTCAAACATACACAGAATAGCACAGCGGAAGTCTTGGAATATAAAATATTATTACAAACTCAATGTCTGAAAATATCAAAGTATTTATTATAGACGAGTCTGTAATATCAAATCCACAGGAGGATCATTACAGAAAGTATAAAGTGAAACTTAGCAGACTTTATGGCATCTTAAAGGATTTGCAAGATCCTCTTTTTTGATACCGAGCAACTCCCAGCCTATTACAAGTAGTACCTGCCACTTAGTCTTTTGAAAATACGTCAGTTTTCACTGGTAAATACAATTAACTGACTCATTTGAAAAGAGTTTAGGAAAATTGATTTAAATGCACAAGGCACAAAACCTTTTATAACTTGGGACAATCTTTAATAAAATCTTGTATACAGTTTTACATGTTTGTCATACATATGGGACCGGTTTGGAAGCCGGTCATGATTAACCGACTCACCACTTACAAAACCCACGAAGGAGTTATCCCCAACTTGTGGGTTATTTATATTTTAGCATTTGCATCTGTCGGGTGTATGCCTACACCCCGTGCATAGGTCGTGGCCATTTTTAACTTTAATGAGCCGAGGATATCCAGGACACGGTCGTTAACCCCCAATGTTTATGTTATCAAACAAAACAGACTAAAACGGGTTATGCAGATTTATTAAATCACAATCCGATTAAATGATCTCATACCCGACCAAGCGGTATTAATATACCGTATCCCAAACCCGTATAAGGGAAAATAAGTTAAAAGTATTTACCTGAGCTAATACTTGATTCACAGCATAATAACTCAGTCGTATCCAATCTATCTAAATGCAGGTAGCTTTTACCGGGTGGCTCTAGTCTGGAGTGATGGTAATATATAACCAATTCAGAATGCTAATGGTTTTATTTAAGTCGTAGACTTAGACCGACTAGCTTAAAGTATCTAAAGCGGTACGATACGCTAGATTAAGCGTTGACCGGAATAGAATGTGATTTAGACCCGACAAGTTTGGATACTTGTATAATATGGGTAAACTAAACACATTCTGGATTTTGAGGATTTAATGATAAGGTTAAACCCGTTTCGGCTATTATATGTAAACTAATCACATAAACCGATCCGAACGCATAAATGCGTAACGGGTAACCAAATGAACTATATACAAGTCTTATTTGTTATTATGCTTAGAATATGTTAATACATCAGTAGGATGTTAACATATATGGCCAAAAAGTATTTAAAACCATTTTAAGTCCCGTAAGGGCATTTTGGTAATTTTAATACTTATAAAAGAGATTTTATAACAAACTGAAGTTCTGGTCCTTTCTAATCACTAAAAATATTTAATTTATCTCATTACATCAGTAAGATATTACACATATGTGAAATTTACTATTTATGACCAAACTATGTCCCGAAAGGGCATTTTGGTCATTTCACATAGGCTTTTAAGGATGTTTTTTTTTTTTGGAAGTCTGAGTTCACGACTTATACCTACTGTAATAATATTAAAATTTGTTTAGAAATTCAGTAGGTAACAAGTCTTAGGTGTTAATTATGGTTTAAAACCATACTATGCACCTAAATAGCGTAAAAATCGCTAATTGACGATAATTAAGGGGTTTTACGGAAATCTGAGATTTTGATTAGTTTTGAGTGTTCAAAATAATTTATTTAATATATGAAATCAGTAGGAAAAGGTTTGGCATTCAAATCCTTTGTAAATCTCATTTTATGCATGAAAAGGGTATTATCGTCATTTACCGAATAATACAAGAACTCTATGATATGATCAGTTTATAATCTGATCCTAAATTCCAAAAATCTCTAAAATTAATATCTTAACATTAGATAATGAGTTTTAGGTCAAAATCCAAGTTTAAATATGCATTATGCAAGATATCGCAAATTAACTAATAAAAAGCTTCTAATTACGATATCGAGCATAACTCCTATTTGGGACCAAGAACTGATGTCAAATTTTCGGGACAAGTCTAAATATCAGTAGCAAAGGTTTTTGTCCTCTCAAATTTCTAAAAATCTCATTTGTATGTCAAAAGGGCATTTACGGCATTTATAAGCATATTAACAAACAAGAGCATATAATTCAAACCACAAAGAACCATGAAATATAACCCCAGAGGGTTATAATACTGAATAATATGGTCCTAATGGAAACTTAAAACATGAGAGAATTAAGCTTGAACGGGTCAGAACTGAAAGTCAAAGCAAAAGTCAAGCTTTTGCGACTTTCGGTTATAAACTGACCTTAGACCGATAATTGTCGGGTTAGACCTGGTCAAACATGATCTAATACTAATTACCAAGTCATTAGAATGTTAAAATATAATTTAGGACCCCTGGTTTATTAGTTTTAATTAATATTCACAAATCTGCCAAGTTTGACTTTTTACCTAAACGGTTTGACCCGACAATTAACTAAGCAAACGAAGGAATTAGGAGGTGCCCTTTCAGGGGTTAATCACCTACCTAACTATGGTCTTATACCCACTTTTAATTTGGTTAGTGGCTGAACCATGAGAGTTTAATTCGAAAGTCAAAGTTTATATACGATACTTGACTTTTCGGTTTATAAAACTATGAAACTGAACTATAAGGTGGGCTAAGGTACTTACAAAGGGTCCATGCTAACTTTTCTACTAAAATACAAGTTCCATTCAGTTCATGAAGCTCCAGATTTGAGAGATGTGATGATAGAATGAGAATTGTGCAATGAAATGAATGAAAGCTTGAACTATTTATAGGTTTTGGATATGATTTGGATTGAGACAAGTGTTAGATGGATCTTTAGGATCACTACAGGTGTTACCCCAGCTGTCCAACTTGATTTGGAGCCCAAGGAATCGTTTTTGATTGGTTAAGAAGTGAATGGAGTGGGCTGCAAGCAAAAAAAAAAACAAAGCTGCCCAAACCTGGGCGTAGCCTACGCTGCAGGGGGCGTAGGCTACGGCCTGCACAGACCAAACAACTTTCAGAAGTTGCAGTTTTGGTCCCTGTATGTGTTTAAGCCCATATTTGACATGTTTAAAGCCCGTTAACCCATTTTCAAGGCTCTATAATGATGCCTAAGCATAGGGAACATGAGATATGCTCAAAAACATGTCGGGTGTTGGTTCGTTTGGTCGTACGATCACGTTGTTCGTCTAATTACGACGAAACACGAACGGACGCGAAATACGATCCAAATCACGCGACGAGTGGAATTTTATCATGCCAAACACTAAAATAAAATATTTTAGTGCTTACATAAATTTTTGGGTGCCCGGGTATATTCAGAATGTTAGATATGCGCGAAAGTGCAAACTTGTGCACTTTTTGACACTTTTAGTCCCTGCATGACTTAAAAGATTATTTTTGTGCATCAAACACCTCTAAGCCTATAACTAAGCTATATAAAGAATAAACAGGGTATTTTTAACTCTTGGTCATATTCCAAAAGGTCCGTTACCATACGAATCGACCTACTTTTGCAGTTTGACGCAATTAGTCCTTTAATCGCACAAAGTGGCGCGAAATGTCGTTTACTGACATCCAAACCTTCCATGGCCCATAATGGGCATTCCCAAGCATGTAATTAAATATTAATATGATCCCGTTCACTTAAATGGTCACCGAAAGGCGTAGATTCAAAAGTTGACGCTTTAGGTCCCTTAAATGCGTAAACTTACGCATATCGTCATTGAATAGCATCAAAGCCTTATGTAGCTCATGTTAGGCATTCTTGAGAGTATTATAATACATCACGATGCTTCGGGTTCATTAAAAGGTCATTCAGAGGTGTAATTAAACATGTTGACGCTTTTAACCCCTCTAACTTACAAACTTGCGCGTAACTTCACTTATTGGCATAAAAGCCTTGCATAGCCAATATTAGGCATTCCCGAGAATATGATGAAACATAATAAAGCTCTTGGTTTGTTAAAAGGTCACTCAGAGGCCTAGTTTAGGCATGTTGACACTTTCAGTCCTTCTATAATCAAGGTTTCGATTTTTGACGAAATTAGTCCCTCATAGTCAACGTTTGACTTTATTAGGGTTCATTAAACGTGTCACCACATTATTGGACACGATTTTACGAGGTGTTACATCCTCACCCCCTTAAAAGAAATCTCGACCCCGAGATTTGCTCAAAAAGATGGAAGTACCTTCTGTCGTGTAATGGACTTAACTCCCATAGTAATTTAGTGTCCTTTACGAGTACCCCAGTTGACCTAATCAATAGGTACGTGCTTCTCTTCGGAGTTTCTTAACCTGTCGATCCTTGATCGATATAGGTCTTTCAATAAACCTCATGCTTTTATTAATCTATATGTCTTTATAAGACATTGCTAGCGATTTATCAGCTAGACATATCTTTAAGTTAGAGATGTGGAACACATTGTGAATTCCACTAAGTTCCTCAGGAAAGTTTAGCTTGTAAGCTATACTGCCGACACATTCGATGATCTCGAATGGTCCTAAATATCCAGGGCTCGACTTGCCCTTGTATCATATCCTTCATGTTGGTATTTCCAATAGAATCTTGTTCCTTACTTGGAACTTTAAGAGATCTGCGTCTCTCTTTCATATTGCTCTTCTGCCGATTACTGGCAGCCTTCAGACGATTTCAGATTCATAATATCCTATTCGTCGTCCTTAAAACTAACCTTAGATCCTGAGAATTGGACTTTCCCAATTTCCTGCCCAACAATTGGGTGTTGACTATTTCTCCCAAACAAGGTCTCCAAAGGAGCAGCCTTGATGCTTATAATGCTATCAGTTATAGGAGAACTTAATTAGGGTGAGATAGTTATTCCAACTTTTACCCGAATCAATCTTAAGGAATCATCTACCCTCATAGTTAGTCGAACAAATCGATGATCCTGGGCAGCTAATAACGATTCTTAATCGTTTCTTAGTTAGGTTGCAATAACCAATGCACAAGCGTATTGCATCGTGCTTTCCTTTATCAACAATGATAGTCAGAGCTCCTAAGACAATGAGCTAGGCTGTACAAGCCTTTCTTCCTAACTCATCTGGTTAGCCCTCAGTTCTTCCATTTCCCTTGATGCTGATCGATATAGAGCTTCTGTAACAGATACAACCCTTAATAGGGTGTAAATCCTAATTTTCATCTTGCCTCTCTAGAGGTCAAACAGGTAGTTCAACTGAGAAGAAATCAAGTTATCCAAATATGATAGAGGTAGCTTCAATCTTCGACCTTGGTCCACTTACCGACGATTATGTCATGCAAATGACATATCTGTTTTACGAGTGCACGGATGCCTTAAGTAGAGACGCCTACTTAGGCATTTCTATTATGGATATCTTCTTTGAATACCACTAGCTGACTTTAGTACAATATGACCATTGGTATATCTTAGTGGTTCCATGCATTAAACCTCCATACTGATCAGGCATGGAAGCAATCTATGGGACACACTAGGTTACGCCAATCCTCATATGGCGCTTTTATCATACATAGTTGGCACTCGCAGTTGATAAAATCAATGAGGAAAATAAGTAATATAACATATATTATCGTACTCTATTCAAAGAAAGAGTACTCTTAGATTTCACAGAAGGATCATTGCCGATAATAGAAGAATCGGTCTCTCAGATTTCATTGGTAAGTTCTACCTGACTAAGAATCTGGAGTTCTTATGAATATTATCAAGGTTTTGCTAAGCTTATGGTCTATGAAAGACTTATTATTGCGTGTATTAAAACAGGACACTTAGTAGAGATTATCATTGGTACATGATAAGGAATGTACTTGATGACATCATGTACTGTCTCTTGGCATTTATCAGGTGAGTTCAGGCATTTTCTTCTTTCCTTAGCCTTTCCAAGCTTAGCTGCAACTTCTTTGGCAGCTTTGTGGCATCTAGTTCCGATGTGGCCTTTCTCACCACAGTCGTAACAGACTGCATTATTTATGTCCCTACATTCATGGGACTGATGACCAGTCTCTTTGCAGATGCATACTGCTTTGGTCTTTATCCTATTCGACACTATCCCCAGTGTCTTTTATAGCAATTCTTACATACAGGCTTCTTACTGAACTTATGATGGTTCTTATTAAGCCCGTGATTTGCTCTTTTTCTTTGATTTCTGGGAGTTATCCTCCTCCCTTGGTTCATCCTTCACATTCGAAGTGTGAACAAAGCTCTTTTCTTGAGCAAACGAATGTGATTTCACATGAAATTTAGAGCGAGAAACATTCGGTTCTTTGAATTGTTTCATGACCTTTTCCATGGTCTTTAAAACTATTGTGTCAATTACAGCTTGGAGATTAACTCCATTCATATTGAGGTTTACGTTTGTAGCATTATTAGCTTTTGTCGCCTTAATAGTATCGCGACTGCTATCCACCTCATTTGAGTTTGCCATACTCGAAACTTGGTACTAACCACCACGTTAAGCAATTATTAGTCATCATCCTGATGACCTGACATAGATCAGCCACGGCATCCGTAAACCGTATAGGCTATTATTTTCCAAACATTCCTAATGAATGTTATTTGAACGTATATCCATTACATTTAGCCTAGGTCACCAAAGGACCATTAATGGCACTTAAGGTTTGGAGCGAGTCCATTACCTGTTTGACAGAGGATCATAATGTCACAACTGCCTTGGTCACAAGGACTATTATGAATAGCTCGAAGGCTAGCCTTACATGACTTTCATTATATATATATACATATGGCATAGAAGCCCGTCGCGACGGATGTAGAAAAATATAGCATAAAGCCTAGTCATAAAGGACACAATGATTATATGGCACAAAGTCCTTGTCGCAAAGGACATTTAGATATGGCTCAAAGTGGCCTCCTCATAATGACGTTATAAGATATGGCACCAAGGCCTGATACGGAGGACATTTACCAATGCTGGCACAAAAGGCCTGTGACTAGGAATGTTAACATTTAATATGTTAACTTGTCACGAATGTCAAACTATAGTACATTGACTTGTCATGGATGACTTTAAAACATATCTCATTGTTTTGTCACCAAGGACATTAGTTTATAAGCCGCAATCTTATCGGATTAGGGGCTTCCAGGTTTGAACATAGTTCTTCACCTTTGGACAAGGAGTCATAAACTACAACTGTCATTGTCTCTAAAGATGACTTATTTGGTGCAAAGGTAAACTAATTGACATCACTAATGGATGTTCATATATCATCATTGCATTTGATGATATCGGTCATGATCACGCTGATCATATAGACTGTTAGGGTTGGGTATAACCCACCCTTTGGATAGGGAATTATGAGGATCACCACTATCTTTGTCTTATTGACAATAGAGTAAAGTGTAGCCCGTAGGCATTCCATCACAAGGGATGTTGATATTATGATTATCATATTGATGATACTAGTCAGGATCGCAATGATCATGCAGACTATGGGATTTGGGCATGGCTCACCCCCCTTGGGCAAAGAATCACAAAAGATTACATTTTCCTGGTCTCAGATGGACAATATAATATAGCCCTTAGGCCAAACATCATTAAGGATGTCAGATTTAATCATCGTACTGATGATTTTAGTCATGATCGCATTGATCATGTAGACTATTAGGCTTGAGCACAGCTCATTACCTTGGACAAGGGATCATAAAGATCACAATGTCAATGTCATAGAGACGTCCTCATATAGTACAAGGCTTGTCTCGAAGGGCAGTTAGATGGCACAAAAGGCCTTGTCACAAGGACAATTAAAACATAATCAATGATCTCTTGGATCAGTGATCTTTAAGGGTCGAACATAGTTCATCACCTTTTGACAAGAAGTTTATAAAATAAAACTATCATTGTCATGAATACACCTTCGCCCATAGGCATACATCTTAATTGGATGTTTTGATGTATACTTCATACTGTTGTTTGGTAGCCGTGATTCGTATTGATCATATAGGCTATGAAGGTGGCTTGGAAAAGTCCAAGTACTTTTGGAAGCTAGTGTGGTCTCTCAAGTCACACAGCCAGGAATTTTAACATGTTCTTAGATGTTAATTAGGATTAATTATCTTAAGAGGGTTTTACCATCACAGCCATGTTCATAGACATATAGGCTAGGTTATACCATTAAGAGGATCTTTTGAAATTTTCAGCTGATCGATAAAGTTCGAGTAAAATTCAGAACTATTGTTGGATAAAGGACGAAATGAATACCTACATAAAATTTTCGAAACTTTCCTAAATCATTAGGAATTTTCAATAGTGCCTTAATCATGACTTTTAGTAATATATTTGTCCACAGAGGACTAAGGAGAAAAATTACAAGTCCGTATAAGGACTATAAAATATTACAAATCTATATAAGGGTTATAACGAAATATCAATATCCTCAAAGGGACTATTTCGAAATAACGTATCCCCAAAGGGGTTTTAATGAAATAACATGTCCTTAAAAGGACTATATTGGTACAGCGTGCACACAAAAGGTCTTTACTGTACAGATGTCCTCACAGGGACTTAAAGCAGCTTTAGTCCGCGCAGGGACTAAAAGGAAATATAGGTCCGTGAAGGGACTATAAGATATGTCCGCATAGGGATTATTATGATATAACATGTCCATGAAAGGATGTTAATAAACAATTGTCCTCGTAGGGACTTTATGTCGAAAGACATGTCCTCAATGGGACTTATTAATGAAACAATATGTCCTTAAAGGGACTTATAATAAAATATCATGTCCACAAGGGATCTTAATGGAATAATATGTCCAAAAAGGGACTTCGATGAATCAGCATGTTCATCAAGGGACAACGATGAAATAATATGTCCGCGAAAGGACTATAATGATTCATTATGTCCACTAGGGGACTTTGATAAAATAACATGTCTATGAAAGACTTTTAATGAAATACTATGCCCATGAAAGGACTAGGATGAAATATAATGCCCATGAGAGGACTATGTTAAAATATCAAGTCCATGAGAGGACTATTTTAAAATAGTGTGTCCACGAAAGGGATTTTAATAAAATCACACGTCCATGAAAGGACTATATTGAAATAGTATGTCCACCAAGGGACTTTATTGGAATACAATGTCCACAAGGGACTATATTGAATTATAATGTCCATGAAAGGACTAAATAGCAAATGCCCATATAGGGTATTATGTAAAAAGGTATGTCCACACAGGGACAAAATAGAAGAGATTGGTCCTTATAAGGACTTGAAAGACAAAGAATATTATGAAAGAAGGATTTTCTAACGCCTTCCTTGCTCCATTTCGATTGTTTCTCTTCTTTGTTTACCATATAAGGTAGGGACGCTAAAGACCTCAGTGAATATGATAAATATTCCAATCAGGATCCGTTATAAAAGTAGAATTCAAGGATTCAATGGTTAAGGAATGATATGGATCACGGATTGGGTTTTGACTGATATAATCCAAGCCTGGGATTCCAAAACTTGGAGGTAAGAAATAAGGGTCATCAGCATTCACTAGCATTATTTTCAATACGGGAGCCTCAGGGACCACCTGGTATGGACTCCACTGGCACAGACTTTAAAATTTGAGCCTCAGGGACCTCCGGTATGGTCTCTGAAGTCTGATTGCAATTAAAATGGGTTTGGTTTTAGGAATGGGTCCTTAAAGGTCTTTCCTCCAAACTAGTCACACGCTTATTCTAGCCGTATTGTGAAGCTTGTCATTTCTTGGCTTCGGATGAAGAGAATCTCTATCAACGGCTTCCTTGCTTGGCGACTTATTCAAAATACATAAAATCGAAAACAATGTTTACTTAATAGGGATGAGAGTATTCCTGTGTTAAGTCTAGACTCAAAAGGTCTAAGGAATATGCGACTGTGTCATTGAGATTAAACACAAAAGACAAGTGTTTAATTCACTCAATGTTGGCTCTGATACCAACCTGTCACACCCCAATATTTCCACATATCACCGGTGGGCCCGGTGGGGAGTATCGTGACGTAGTTGATATCATCATGGTCAAACATACACAGAATAACACAGCGGAAGTCTTGGAATATAAAATATTATTACAAACTCAATGTCTGAAAATATCAAAGTATTTATTATAGACGAGTCTGTAATATCAAATCCACAGGAGGATCATTACAGAAAGTATAAAGTGAAACTTAGCAGACTTTATGGCATCTTAAAGGATTTGCAAGATCCTCTTTTTTGATACCGAGCAACTCCCAGCCTATTACAAGTAGTACCTGCCACTTAGTCTTTTGAAAATACGTCAGTTTTCACTGGTAAATACAATTAACTGACTCATTTGAAAAGAGTTTATGAAAATTGATTTAAATGCACAAGGCACAAAACCTTTTATAACTTGGGACAATCTTTAATAAAATCTTGTATACAGTTTTACATGTTTGTCATACATATGGGGCCGGTTTGGAAGCCGGTCATGATTAACCGACTCACCACTTACAAAACCCACGAAGGATTTATCCCCAACTTGTGGGTTATTTATATTTTAGCATTTGCATCTGTCGGGTGTATGCCTACACCCCGTGCATAGGTCGTGGCCATTTTTAACTTTAATGAGCCGAGGATATCCAGGACACGGTCGTTAACCCCCAATGTTTATGTTATCAAACAAAACAGACTAAAACGGGTTATGCAGATTTATTAAATCACAATCCGATTAAATGATCTCATACCCGACCAAGCGGTATTAATATACCGTATCCCAAGCCTGTATAAGGGAAAATAAGTTAAAAGTATTTACCTGAGCTAATACTTGATTCACAGCATAATAACTCAGTCGTATCCAATCTATCTAAATGCAGGTAGCTTTTACCGGGTGGCTCTAGTCTGGAGTGATGGTAATATATAACCAATTCAGAATGCTAATGGTTTTATTTAAGTCGTAGACTTAGACCGACTAGCTTAAAGTATCTAAAGTGGTACGATACGCTAGATTAAGCGTTGACCGGAATAGAATGTGATTTAGACCCGACAAGTTTGGATACTTGTATAATATGGGTAAACTAAACACATTCTGGATTTTGAGGATTTAATGGTAAGGTTAAACCCGTTTCGGCTATTATATGTAAACTAATCACATAAACCGATCCGAACGCATAAATGCGTAACGGGTAACCAAATGAACTATATACAAGTCTTATTTGTTATTATGCTTAGAATATGTTAATACATCAGTAGGATGTTAACATATATGGCCAAAAAGTATTTAAAACCATTTTAAGTCCCGTAAGGGCATTTTGGTAATTTTAATACTTATAAAAGAGATTTTATAACAAACTGAAGTTCTGGTCCTTTCTAATCACTAAAAATATTTAATTTATCTCATTACATCAGTAAGATATTACACATATGTGAAATTTACTATTTATGACCAAACTATGTCCCGAAAGGGCATTTTGGTCATTTCACATAGGCTTTTAAGGATGTTTTTTTTTTTTTGGAAGTCTGAGTTCACGACTTATACCTACTGTAATAATATTAAAATTTGTTTAGAAATTCAGTAGGTAACAAGTCTTAGGTGTTAATTATGGTTTAAAACCATACTATGCACCTAAATAGCGTAAAAATCGCTAATTGACGATAATTAAGGGGTTTTACGGAAATCTGAGATTTTGATTAGTTTTGAGTGTTCAAAATAATTTATTTAATATATGAAATCAGTAGGAAAAGGTTTGGCATTCAAATCCTTTGTAAATCTCATTTTATGCATGAAAAGGGTATTATCGTCATTTACCGAATAATACAAGAACTCTATGATATGATCAGTTTATAATCTGATCCTAAATTCCAAAAATCTCTAAAATTAATATCTTAACATTAGATAATGAGTTTTAGGTCAAAATCCAAGTTTAAATATGCATTATGCAAGATATCGCAAATTAACTAATAAAAAGCTTCTAATTACGATATCGAGCATAACTCCTATTTGGGACCAAGAACTGATGTCAAATTTTCGGGACAAGTCTAAATATCAGTAGCAAAGGTTTTTGTCCTCTCAAATTTCTAAAAATCTCATTTGTATGTCAAAAGGGCATTTACGGCATTTATAAGCATATTAACAAACAAGAGCATATAATTCAAACCACAAAGAACCATGAAATATAACCCCAGAGGGTTATAATACTGAATAATATGGTCCTAATGGAAACTTAAAACATGAGAGAATTAAGCTTGAACGGGTCAGAACTGAAAGTCAAAGCAAAAGTCAAGCTTTTGCGACTTTCGGTTATAAACTGACCTTAGACCGATAATTGTCGGGTTAGACCTGGTCAAACATGATCTAATACTAATTACCAAGTCATTAGAATGTTAAAATATAATTTAGGACCCCTGGTTTATTAGTTTTAATTAATATTCACAAATCTGCCAAGTTTGACTTTTTACCTAAACGGTTTGACCCGACAATTAACTAAGCAAACGAAGGAATTAGGAGGTGCCCTTTCAGGGGTTAATCACCTACCTAACTATGGTCTTATACCCACTTTTAATTTGGTTAGTGGCTGAACCATGAGAGTTTAATTCGAAAGTCAAAGTTTATATACGATACTTGACTTTTCGGTTTATAAAACTATGAAACTGAACTATAAGGTGGGCTAAGGTACTTACAAAGGGTCCATGCTAACTTTTCTACTAAAATACAAGTTCCATTCAGTTCATGAAGCTCCAGATTTGAGAGATGTGATGATAGAATGAGAATTGTGCAATGAAATGAATGAAAGCTTGAACTATTTATAGGTTTTGGATATGATTTGGATTGAGACAAGTGTTAGATGGATCTTTAGGATCACTACAGGTGTTACCCCAGCTGTCCAACTTGATTTGGAGCCCAAGGAATCGTTTTTGATTGGTTAAGAAGTGAATGGAGTGGGCTGCAAGCAAAAAAAAAAAAACAAAGCTGCCCAGACCTGGGCGTAGCCTACGCTGCAGGGGGCGTAGGCTACGGCCTGCACAGACCAAACAACTTTCAGAAGTTGCAGTTTTGGTCCCTGTATGTGTTTAAGCCCATATTTGACATGTTTAAAGCCCGTTAAGCCATTTTCAAGGCTCTATAATGATGCCTAAGCATAGGGAACATGAGATATGCTCAAAAACATGTCGGGTGTTGGTTCGTTTGGTCGTACGATCACGTTGTTCGTCTAATTACGACGAAACACGAACGGACGCGAAATACGATCCAAATCACGCGACGAGTGGAATTTTATCATGCCAAACACTAAAATAAAATATTTTAGTGCTTACATAAATTTTTGGGTGCCCGGGTATATTCAGAATGTTAGATATGCGCGAAAGTGCAAACTTGTGCACTTTTTGACACTTTTAGTCCCTGCATGACTTAAAAGTTTATTTTTGTGCATCAAACACCTCTAAGCCTATAACTAAGCTATATAAAGAATAAACAGGGTATTTTTAACTCTTGGTCATATTCCAAAAGGTCCGTTACCATACGAATCGACCTACTTTTGCAGTTTGACGCAATTAGTCCTTTAATCGCACAAAGTGGCGCGAAATGTCGTTTACTGACATCCAAACCTTCCATGGCCCATAATGGGCATTCCCAAGCATGTAATTAAATATTACTATGCTCCCGTTCACTTAAATGGTCACCGAAAGGCGTAGATTCAAAAGTTGACGCTTTAGGTCCCTTAAATGCGTAAACTTACGCATATCGTCATTGAATAGCATCAAAGCCTTATGTAGCTCATGTTAGGCATTCTTGAGAGTATTATAATACATCACGATGCTTCGGGTTCATTAAAAGGTCATTCAGAGGTGTAATTAAACATGTTGACGCTTTTAACCCCTCTAACTTACAAACTTGCGCGTAACTTCACTTATTGGCATAAAAGCCTTGCATAGCCAATATTAGGCATTCCCGAGAATATGATGAAACATAATAAAGCTCTTGGTTTGTTAAAAGGTCACTCAGAGGCCTAGTTTAGGCATGTTGACACTTTCAGTCCTTCTATAATCAAGGTTTCGATTTTTGACGAAATTAGTCCCTCATAGTCAACGTTTGACTTTATTAGGGTTCATTAAACGTGTCACCACATTATTGGACACGATTTTACGAGGTGTTACATCCTCACCCCCTTAAAAGAAATCTCGACCCCGAGATTTGCTCAAAAAGATGGAAGTACCTTCTGTCGTGTAATGGACTTAACTCCCATAGTAATTTAGTGTCCTTTACGAGTACCCCAGTTGACCTAATCAATAGGTACGTGCTTCTCTTCGGAGTTTCTTAACCTGTCGATCCTTGATCGATATAGGTCTTTCAATAAACCTCATGCTTTTATTAATCTATATGTCTTTATAAGACATTGCTAGCGATTTATCAGCTAGACATATCTTTAAGTTAGAGATGTGGAACACATTGTGAATTCCACTAAGTTCCTCAGGAAAGTTTAGCTTGTAAGCTATACTGCCGACACATTCGATGATCTCGAATGGTCCTAAATATCCAGGGCTCGACTTGCCCTTGTATCATATCCTTCATGTTGGTATTTCCAATAGAATCTTGTTCCTTACTTGGAACTTTAAGAGATCTGCGTCTCTCTTTCATATTGCTCTTCTGCCGATTACTGGCAGCCTTCAGACGATTTCAGATTCATAATATCCTATTCGTCGTCCTTAAAACTAACCTTAGATCCTGAGAATTGGACTTTCCCAATTTCCTGCCCAACAATTGGGTGTTGACTATTTCTCCCAAACAAGGTCTCCAAAGGAGCAGCCTTGATGCTTATAATGCTATCAGTTATAGGAGAACTTAATTAGGGTGAGATAGTTATTCCAACTTTTACCCGAATCAATCTTAAGGAATCATCTACCCTCATAGTTAGTCGAACAAATCGATGATCCTGGGCAGCTAATAACGATTCTTAATCGTTTCTTAGTTAGGTTGCAATAACCAATGCACAAGCGTATTGCATCGTGCTTTCCTTTATCAACAATGATAGTCAGAGCTCCTAAGACAATGAGCTAGGCTGTACAAGCCTTTCTTCCTAACTCATCTGGTTAGCCCTCAGTTCTTCCATTTCCCTTGATGCTGATCGATATAGAGCTTCTGTAACAGATACAACCCTTAATAGGGTGTAAATCCTAATTTTCATCTTGCCTCTCTAGAGGTCAAACAGGTAGTTCAACTGAGAAGAAATCAAGTTATCCAAATATGATAGAGGTAGCTTCAATCTTCGACCTTGGTCCACTTACCGACGATTATGTCATGCAAATGACATATCTGTTTTACGAGTGCACGGATGCCTTAAGTAGAGACGCCTACTTAGGCATTTCTATTATGGATATCTTCTTTGAATACCACTAGCTGACTTTAGTACAATATGACCATTGGTATATCTTAGTGGTTCCATGCATTAAACCTCCATACTGATCAGGCATGGAAGCAATCTATGGGACACACTAGGTTACGCCAATCCTCATATGGCGCTTTTATCATACATAGTTGGCACTCGCAGTTGATAAAATCAATGAGGAAAATAAGTAATATAACATATATTATCGTACTCTATTCAAAGAAAGAGTACTCTTAGATTTCACAGAAGGATCATTGCCGATAATAGAAGAATCGGTCTCTCAGATTTCATTGGTAAGTTCTACCTGACTAAGAATCTGGAGTTCTTATGAATATTATCAAGGTTTTGCTAAGCTTATGGTCTATGAAAGACTTATTATTGCGTGTATTAAAACAGGACACTTAGTAGAGATTATCATTGGTACATGATAAGGAATGTACTTGATGACATCATGTACTGTCTCTTGGCATTTATCAGGTGAGTTCAGGCATTTTCTTCTTTCCTTAGCCTTTCCAAGCTTAGCTGCAACTTCTTTGGCAGCTTTGTGGCATCTAGTTCCGATGTGGCCTTTCTCACCACAGTCGTAACAGACTGCATTATTTATGTCCCTACATTCATGGGACTGATGACCAGTCTCTTTGCAGATGCATACTGCTTTGGTCTTTATCCTATTCGACACTATCCCCAGTGTCTTTTATAGCAATTCTTACATACAGGCTTCTTACTGAACTTATGATGGTTCTTATTAAGCCTGTGATTTGCTCTTTTTCTTTGATTTCTGGGAGTTATCCTCCTCCCTTGGTTCATCCTTCACATTCGAAGTGTGAACAAAGCTCTTTTCTTGAGCAAACGAATGTGATTTCACATGAAATTTAGAGCGAGAAACATTCGGTTCTTTGAATTGTTTCATGACCTTTTCCATGGTCTTTAAAACTATTGTGTCAATTACAGCTTGGAGATTAACTCCATTCATATTGAGGTTTACGTTTGTAGCATTATTAGCTTTTGTCGCCTTAATAGTATCGCGACTGCTATCCACCTCATTTGAGTTTGCCATACTCGAAACTTGGTACTAACCACCACGTTAAGCAATTATTAGTCATCATCCTGATGACCTGACATAGATCAGCCACGGCATCCGTAAACCGTATAGGCTATTATTTTCCAAACATTCCTAATGAATGTTATTTGAACGTATATCCATTACATTTAGCCTAGGTCACCAAAGGACCATTAATGGCACTTAAGGTTTGGAGCGAGTCCATTACCTGTTTGACAGAGGATCATAATGTCACAACTGCCTTGGTCACAAGGACTATTATGAATAGCTCGAAGGCTAGCCTTACATGACTTTCATTATATATATATACATATGGCATAGAAGCCCGTCGCGACGGATGTAGAAAAATATAGCATAAAGCCTAGTCATAAAGGACACAATGATTATATGGCACAAAGTCCTTGTCGCAAAGGACATTTAGATATGGCTCAAAGTGGCCTCCTCATAATGACGTTATAAGATATGGCACCAAGGCCTGATACGGAGGACATTTACCAATGCTGGCACAAAAGGCCTGTGACTAGGAATGTTAACATTTAATATGTTAACTTGTCACGAATGTCAAACTATAGTACATTGACTTGTCATGGATGACTTTAAAACATATCTCATTGTTTTGTCACCAAGGACATTAGTTTATAAGCCGCAATCTTATCGGATTAGGGGCTTCCAGGTTTGAACATAGTTCTTCACCTTTGGACAAGGAGTCATAAACTACAACTGTCATTGTCTCTAAAGATGACTTATTTGGTGCAAAGGTAAACTAATTGACATCACTAATGGATGTTCATATATCATCATTGCATTTGATGATATCGGTCATGATCACGCTGATCATATAGACTGTTAGGGTTGGGTATAACCCACCCTTTGGATAGGGAATTATGAGGATCACCACTATCTTTGTCTTATTGACAATAGAGTAAAGTGTAGCCCGTAGGCATTCCATCACAAGGGATGTTGATATTATGATTATCATATTGATGATACTAGTCAGGATCGCAATGATCATGCAGACTATGGGATTTGGGCATGGCTCACCCCCCTTGGGCAAAGAATCACAAAAGATTACATTTTCCTGGTCTCAGATGGACAATATAATATAGCCCTTAGGCCAAACATCATTAAGGATGTCAGATTTAATCATCGTACTGATGATTTTAGTCATGATCGCATTGATCATGTAGACTATTAGGCTTGAGCACAGCTCATTACCTTGGACAAGGGATCATAAAGATCACAATGTCAATGTCATAGAGACGTCCTCATATAGTACAAGGCTTGTCTCGAAGGGCAGTTAGATGGCACAAAAGGCCTTGTCACAAGGACAATTAAAACATAATCAATGATCTCTTGGATCAGTGATCTTTAAGGGTCGAACATAGTTCATCACCTTTTGACAAGAAGTTTATAAAATAAAACTATCATTGTCATGAATACACCTTCGCCCATAGGCATACATCTTAATTGGATGTTTTGATGTATACTTCATACTGTTGTTTGGTAGCCGTGATTCGTATTGATCATATAGGCTATGAAGGTGGCTTGGAAAAGTCCAAGTACTTTTGGAAGCTAGTGTGGTCTCTCAAGTCACACAGCCAGGAATTTTAACATGTTCTTAGATGTTAATTAGGATTAATTATCTTAAGAGGGTTTTACCATCACAGCCATGTTCATAGACATATAGGCTAGGTTATACCATTAAGAGGATCTTTTGAAATTTTCAGCTGATCGATAAAGTTCGAGTAAAATTCAGAACTATTGTTGGATAAAGGACGAAATGAATACCTACATAAAATTTTCGAAACTTTCCTAAATCATTAGGAATTTTCAATAGTGCCTTAATCATGACTTTTAGTAATATATTTGTCCACAGAGGACTAAGGAGAAAAATTACAAGTCCGTATAAGGACTATAAAATATTACAAATCTATATAAGGGTTATAACGAAATATCAATGTCCTCAAAGGGACTATTTCGAAATAACGTATCCCCAAAGGGGTTTTAATGAAATAACATGTCCTTAAAAGGACTATATTGGTACAGCGTGCACACAAAAGGTCTTTACTGTACAGATGTCCTCACAGGGACTTAAAGCAGCTTTAGTCCGCGCAGGGACTAAAAGGAAATATAGGTCCGTAAAGGGACTATAAGATATGTCCGCATAGGGATTATTATGATATAACATGTCCATGAAAGGATGTTAATAAACAATTGTCCTCGTAGGGACTTTATGTCGAAAGACATGTCCTCAATGGGACTTATTAATGAAACAATATGTCCTTAAAGGGACTTATAATAAAATATCATGTCCACAAGGGATCTTAATGGAATAATATGTCCAAAAAGGGACTTCGATGAATCAGCATGTTCATCAAGGGACAACGATGAAATAATATGTCCGCGAAAGGACTATAATGATTCATTATGTCCACTAGGGGACTTTGATAAAATAACATGTCTATGAAAGACTTTTAATGAAATACTATGCCCATGAAAGGACTAGGATGAAATATAATGCCCATGAGAGGACTATGTTAAAATATCAAGTCCATGAGAGGACTATTTTAAAATAGTGTGTCCACGAAAGGGATTTTAATAAAATCACACGTCCATGAAAGGACTATATTGAAATAGTATGTCCACCAAGGGACTTTATTGGAATACAATGTCCACAAGGGACTATATTGAATTATAATGTCCATGAAAGGACTAAATAGCAAATGCCCATATAGGGTATTATGTAAAAAGGTATGTCCACACAGGGACAAAATAGAAGAGATTGGTCCTTATAAGGACTTGAAAGACAAAGAATATTATGAAAGAAGGATTTTCTAACGCCTTCCTTGCTCCATTTCGATTGTTTCTCTTCTTTGTTTACCATATAAGGTAGGGACGCTAAAGACCTCAGTGAATATGATAAATATTCCAATCAGGATCCGTTATAAAAGTAGAATTCAAGGATTCAATGGTTAAGGAATGATATGGATCACGGATTGGGTTTTGACTGATATAATCCAAGCCTGGGATTCCAAAACTTGGAGGTAAGAAATAAGGGTCATCAGCATTCACTAGCATTATTTTCAATACGGGAGCCTCAGGGACCACCTGGTATGGACTCCACTGGCACAGACTTTAAAATTTGAGCCTCAGGGACCTCCGGTATGGTCTCTGAAGTCTGATTGCAATTAAAATGGGTTTGGTTTTAGGAATGGGTCCTTAAAGGTCTTTCCTCCAAACTAGTCACACGCTTATTCTAGCCGTATTGTGAAGCTTGTCATTTCTTGGCTTCGGATGAAGAGAATCTCTATCAACGGCTTCCTTGCTTGGCGACTTATTCAAAATACATAAAATCGAAAACAATGTTTACTTAATAGGGATGAGAGTATTCCTGTGTTAAGTCTAGACTCAAAAGGTCTAAGGAATATGCGACTGTGTCATTGAGATTAAACACAAAAGACAAGTGTTTAATTCACTCAATGTTGGCTCTGATACCAACCTGTCACACCCCAATATTTCCACATATCACCGGTGGGCCCGGTGGGGAGTATCGTGACGTAGTTGATATCATCATGGTCAAACATACACAGAATAACACAGCGGAAGTCTTGGAATATAAAATATTATTACAAACTCAATGTCTGAAAATATCAAAGTATTTATTATAGACGAGTCTGTAATATCAAATCCACAGGAGGATCATTACAGAAAGTATAAAGTGAAACTTAGCAGACTTTATGGCATCTTAAAGGATTTGCAAGATCCTCTTTTTTGATACCGAGCAACTCCCAGCCTATTACAAGTAGTACCTGCCACTTAGTCTTTTGAAAATACGTCAGTTTTCACTGGTAAATACAATTAACTGACTCATTTGAAAAGAGTTTATGAAAATTGATTTAAATGCACAAGGCACAAAACCTTTTATAACTTGGGACAATCTTTAATAAAATCTTGTATACAGTTTTACATGTTTGTCATACATATGGGGCCGGTTTGGAAGCCGGTCATGATTAACCGACTCACCACTTACAAAACCCACGAAGGATTTATCCCCAACTTGTGGGTTATTTATATTTTAGCATTTGCATCTGTCGGGTGTATGCCTACACCCCGTGCATAGGTCGTGGCCATTTTTAACTTTAATGAGCCGAGGATATCCAGGACACGGTCGTTAACCCCCAATGTTTATGTTATCAAACAAAACAGACTAAAACGGGTTATGCAGATTTATTAAATCACAATCCGATTAAATGATCTCATACCCGACCAAGCGGTATTAATATACCGTATCCCAAGCCCGTATAAGGGAAAATAAGTTAAAAGTATTTACCTGAGCTAATACTTGATTCACAGCATAATAACTCAGTCGTATCCAATCTATCTAAATGCAGGTAGCTTTTACCGGGTGGCTCTAGTCTGGAGTGATGGTAATATATAACCAATTCAGAATGCTAATGGTTTTATTTAAGTCGTAGACTTAGACCGACTAGCTTAAAGTATCTAAAGCGGTACGATACGCTAGATTAAGCGTTGACCAGAATAGAATGTGATTTAGACCCGACAAGTTTGGATACTTGTATAATATGGGTAAACTAAACACATTCTGGATTTTGAGGATTTAATGGTAAGGTTAAACCCGTTTCGGCTATTATATGTAAACTAATCACATAAACCGATCCGAACGCATAAATGCGTAACGGGTAACCAAATGAACTATATACAAGTCTTATTTGTTATTATGCTTAGAATATGTTAATACATCAGTAGGATGTTAACATATATGGCCAAAAAGTATTTAAAACCATTTTAAGTCCCGTAAGGGCATTTTGGTAATTTTAATACTTATAAAAGAGATTTTATAACAAACTGAAGTTCTGGTCCTTTCTAATCACTAAAAATATTTAATTTATCTCATTACATCAGTAAGATATTACACATATGTGAAATTTACTATTTATGACCAAACTATGTCCCGAAAGGGCATTTTGGTCATTTCACATAGGCTTTTAAGGATGTTTTTTTTTGGAAGTCTGAGTTCACGACTTATACCTACTGTAATAATATTAAAATTTGTTTAGAAATTCAGTAGGTAACAAGTCTTAGGTGTTAATTATGGTTTAAAACCATACTATGCACCTAAATAGCGTAAAAATCGCTAATTGACGATAATTAAGGGGTTTTATGGAAATCTGAGATTTTGATTAGTTTTGAGTGTTCAAAATAATTTATTTAATATATGAAATCAGTAGGAAAAGGTTTGGCATTCAAATCCTTTGTAAATCTCATTTTATGCATGAAAAAGGTATTATCGTCATTTACCGAATAATACAAGAACTCTATGATATGATCAGTTTATAATCTGATCCTAAATTCCAAAAATCTCTAAAACTAATATCTTAACAGTAGATAATGAGTTTTAGGTCAAAATCCAAGTTTAAACATGCATTATGCAAGATATCGCAAATTAACTAATAAAAAGCTTCTAATTACGATATCGAGCATAACTCCTATTTGGGACCAAGAACTGATGTCAAATTTTCGGGACAAGTCTAAATATCAGTAGCAAAGGTTTTTGTCCTCTCAAATTTCTAAAAATCTCATTTGTATGTCAAAAGGGCATTTACGGCATTTATAAGCATATTAACAAACAAGAGCATATAATTCAAACCACAAAGAACCATGAAATATAACCCCAGAGGGTTATAATACTGAATAATATGGTCCTAATGGAAACTTAAAACATGAGAGAATTAAGCTTGAACGGGTCAGAACTGAAAGTCAAAGCAAAAGTCAAGCTTTTGCGACTTTCGGTTATAAACTGACCTTAGACCGATAATTGTCGGGTTAGACCTGGTCAAACATGATCTAATACTAATTACCAAGTCATTAGAATGTTAAAATATAATTTAGGACCCCTGGTTTATTAGTTTTAAATAATATTCACAAATCTGCCAAGTTTGACTTTTTACCTAAACGGTTTGACCCGACAATTAACTAAGCAAACGAAGGAATTAGGAGGTGCCCTTTCAGGGGTTAATCACCTACCTAACTATGGTCTTATACCCACTTTTAATTTGGTTAGTGGCTGAACCATGAGAGTTTAATTCGAAAGTCAAAGTTTATATACGATACTTGACTTTTCTGTTTATAAAACTATGAAACTGAACTATAAGGTGGGCTAAGGTATTTACAAAGGGTCCATGCTAACTTTTCTACTAAAATACAAGTTCCATTCAGTTCATGAAGCTCCAGATTTGAGAGATGTGATGATAGAATGAGAATTGTGCAATGAAATGAATGAAAGCTTGAACTATTTATAGGTTTTGGATATGATTTGGATTGAGACAAGTGTTAGATGGATCTTTAGGATCACTACAGGTGTTACCCCAGCTGTCCAACTTGATTTGGAGCCCAAGGAATCGTTTTTGATTGGTTAAGAAGTGAATGGAGTGGGCTGCAAGCAAAAAAAAAAAAAAACAAAGCTGCCCAGACCTGGGCGTAGCCTACGCTGCAGGGGGCGTAGGCTACGGCCTGCACAGACCAAACAACTTTCAGAAGTTGCAGTTTTGGTCCCTGTATGTGTTTAAGCCCATATTTGACATGTTTAAAGCCCGTTAAGCCATTTTCAAGGCTCTATAATGATGCCTAAGCATAGGGAACATGAGATATGCTCAAAAACATGTCGGGTGTTGGTTCGTTTGGTCGTACGATCACGTTGTTCGTCTAATTACGACGAAACACGAACGGACGCGAAATACGATCCAAATCACGCGACGAGTGGAATTTTATCATGCCAAACACTAAAATAAAATATTTTAGTGCTTACATAAATTTTTGGGTGCCCGGGTATATTCAGAATGTTAGATATGCGCGAAAGTGCAAACTTGTGCACTTTTTGACACTTTTAGTCCCTGCATGACTTAAAAGTTTATTTTTGTGCATCAAACACCTCTAAGCCTATAACTAAGCTATATAAAGAATAAACAGGGTATTTTTAACTCTTGGTCATATTCCAAAAGGTCCGTTACCATACGAATCGACCTACTTTTGCAGTTTGACGCAATTAGTCCTTTAATCGCACAAAGTGCCGCGAAATGTCGTTTACTGACATCCAAACCTTCCATGGCCCATAATGGGCATTCCCAAGCATGTAATTAAATATTACTATGCTCCCGTTCACTTAAATGGTCACGGAAAGGCGTAGATTCAAAAGTTGACGCTTTAGGTCCCTTAAATGCGTAAACTTGCGCATATCGTCATTGAATAGCATCAAAGCCTTATGTAGCTCATGTTAGGCATTCTTGAGAGTATTATAATACATCACGATGCTTCGGGTTCATTAAAAGGTCATTCAGAGGTGTAATTAAACATGTTGACGCTTTTAACCCCTCTAACTTACAAACTTGCGCGTAACTTCACTTATTGGCATAAAAGCCTTGCATAGCCAATATTAGGCATTCCCGAGAATATGATGAAACATAATAAAGCTCTTGGTTTGTTAAAAGGTCACTCAGAGGCCTAGTTTAGGCATGTTGACACTTTCAGTCCTTCTATAATCAAGGTTTCGATTTTTGACGAAATTAGTCCCTCATAGTCAACGTTTGACTTTATTAGGGTTCATTAAACGTGTCACCACATTATTGGACACGATTTTACGAGGTGTTACAATGGATTAATATGAAGTTGTTACCGTTTTTGTTAATTGCATGATTATTATGGATTAATTGTGTTTTGTAAGAAGTTTGGTTTAATGATTTGATGTATATGCATGCTCTGAGTTGGTTTATTGTTATTATTTGCTTCATATGATTCTTAGTGACAGTCTATATCACAACATAGAGTCATATTAGGGTTTAGGATTTCGGTGAGTGTCTATATCACGTAAGAAAACCTTAACTCTTTAGGGAGAATTGCGCAATAACCCCTAGAAGTAATTGGTAATAATTTGCTAAGTCTTAGTGTTCTACTAGTCCTAATACCTGGAAAGTGAGGGGCTATTGGTAGGTCTTACCCGACGAATTGCTTTAGATAGTCTTTGGAAAAGGTCGTGTCTTGGTTGACCTGTCGGTTTTATTAGTCTATCAAGTCAAGTTAATTAATTCAAACTACCCTAGATCTATGATTGGAAAAGAGTAGGTCAACATTAGGGTACTTACGCAATAATTAGACAACTGGAAAGGCGTCTAATAACCAGTAGGATTAACGGCCTAGGTAGTTCCACAGGTTTCTCCTTGAGAAGGGTCGAGGGGCTTAGTTGGTTCTTAATAGGTTTAGTACTTTAAGATCCCGGTTCCATAATTCATGCATTTAACTTAATCGGTCATCTCTTAAAAACAATCCAGGATTCTTGTCTAGGTGGTCTTGTTCTTCATATAAGGAAAGTCCCCAGTCTTCGTTCGTCTTTAGTCTAGCTTTAGTCAACTTAGTAGTTTAATATAGATTTCCTTAGTTTTCCGTAACCCCCCCCCCCCCAAACAATTAAACAAGTTAAGTCGTGTCTGTCAGTGTCTATTAGAGTCTAGTTTACGTGATTTATAGAGTCTCGTGGTTCGATATCCGGACTTCCTAGGTTATACTACATTGATCGGTACACTTGCCGATTGTGTGGTTTTAGGTCGAGTCTAGAATTAAAGCTTTTTAGTGTCTAGTTTAGAGAGTCTTATTTAGTTAATTTTTATAGTCTGTTTAGCACACATCAGTCATTTCCTAAATATTTCGGATCTTATGTTTTGATGTTTAAATCACTGTTACGAAATCAAGCGTATTAAGTTACTGTTTCGAAATCATTAAAATCCCAGATTTCGGATTCCAAAATTTAAGTTTAATTTTTACGGTTCATTTTATGTTCTTATGAAAATTCGAAAATTCTCTTATGTTTTGGAATGAAATTTGGATTATTGGGTGTTTTTCCTGGTTTTGATCTATTTTTATCTCTTAAAAATTTCGAAATCTGTTATAAGATTAATGGATATTATCTCGAAATATTTTGATAAACTTAGATCAGCTTTAAAACAGGAAACTTAATCCCATAATCCCTAAAAATTTGGATTTTTTCAAACTTATCATAACTAATAGCTGTTAATTAGAAGATTTCGAGACTTGGAGAACAAGTTTTCGAGATTTGATGATTCTGACTGAGATTGTTACTCGAAATCTCATTAAAATTCGAGAACAACTAAGATTGCGACTCGCAATCAGGTTGTTGCGACTAAGAAAGACTGTTGCTTGATTTCGACTGGGGTTTATCACTCGAAACCTCATAAGGAGCTCGAAATCTCATTAAGGCATTGGTCTTCATCACTCGAATGTGAACATAAAGGTTGACCCATGTATCAAAACGTGAACATAAAGGTTGGGTTTGGCCGATTTCATAGTGAAAGGTATGAAATGAAGTTTAGGTATAATATAAAGGTTGATTTGTGCAATTTTGTCTTATTTTAAGTGTGTTCTTGCATGAATGATTAATGGAGGCTACCCCCCCCCCCCGCGAGGTCTATATGGAGGGGGCATGAAAGAGTGACGTTATTTGACGTGTGTCTGTCATGTCAGCACGCGTCAGAAAAATGGCATTGTGCAAAAAAGGGAGGAGTGGGATGAGGCGTGAAAGAGTGGCGTTATTTGTCCTTTATGTATGTCCCAAATTGCAGTCGCTGTCCTTTAAACCAAAACTTGACAGGCGGTGTCCTTTGTGTTTTCAAAATCTTGCACGTTTTGTCCTTTAGGCCAAACTTAGTTAGATTTGTTAGTTAAATCTGGTATCAAGGGGCTATTTTGTAAAAATAATTTATTTAGGGACTAAATTGTACAAAACTTAAAAATAAAAAAATATATAAACTTCCTTTTTTTCTCATTTTAATCTCAAAGTTCTCTCTCCTCTCACTCTCTTCTCTCTCTCTAGCGCACTCATGGAGTTCCCTCTGCTGCAGTCCCTTGAAGCTAATAAAAGTCATCCATCTGCAAGTCAACCCTCGTTCCATGCCTCTACTCTTGAAATCTGTGACGATCTATTGAACAGATCGTTGATTCAAGTGTAACAGGAAGAACAAACAGTTGTTAATCGAGAAGATGAAGATGTATTTGAGCAAATTGGCAGTCGGAGTTGAAGGATGGTGAAACGACGTCGTTGTGACAGTTATCGGGGCCGGATTTCTTTTTTCCGGTGAAATAAGTTCTTCAATCTCATGGATGAGATGGTTGAACGATTTGGGGATTTTATGAAACCCTAAAATGCCGCCCCATTTTTAGGTGTGATTGTATGTCGAAGATGTTTATACTGCACACAAGTGTTTATAATCAGCAATCGACTTCGTTTGTTATCATGTGATTATCTCTTGAGCACCGGATACAAAATTGTTCAATCTGTTTATTGAATGATAATGAAGAAAGTGAAAGAAGAATGGATCTAGTGATAGACTTTGATGCAATGTTGCTTATTGAATGATAATCAAGAAAGTGAATAAAAAGATCTAGTGATAAGAGTTTGATGTAATTCTGCACAAAATGGTATATTTATAATGACATTATTTCTAAGTTGGAGCCATGATAGAAACGACACCAACATCACAAGTTTATGAAGGTTTAGTTTATTGATTTGGGGTGTGTGGTCGCAGGTACGTGCAGTGGGGGCTATTGGTGGTGTGGGTGGTTGAGGTGGAGGGTAGTCGTGATGGTGGTTGTAGAAGAGGAAGGGTGGTGGCAGTGGTGGCGGAAATGGGTTGTTGGTAGGTGGTGGTGGGTTGGCAGGTGGTGGTAGTGGAAGAGAGAGAGAGAGAGAGTTATAATAATAATAATAATAATAATAATAATAATAATAATAAGTTTTGTACAATTTAGTCCCTGAATAAATTATTTTTACAAAATATCCCCTTGATACCAGATTTAACTAACAAATCTAACAAAGTTTGGCCTTGAAGGGGTAAGGTCCCAAAAACCTCATAATAAGTATTTAGGACCATACCATAACCCTGCTTCTAACTTTCTAACCTTGCGCAGCAGCGCACTGGTCTTACAAAAGGAAAAAAACAGTCAGCAATCTATAGTCACGTGCCCAAAGGAAAACATAAATCCTTGCGCCTTCTCCCATTAGCAAAGGATAAAAATCCTGAGATCAATACTTCCGCCCAAATATTCAGACTTGGATATTATTTTACCCAGACTTGGGATTTATTCGTCTGTTTCCATACAGTAAGGTGTCACACCAGATTACAGCAGTAATCTTCTAGAAGAAAAACAATCGTGCACCACCCAGGCGGTTATAACCGTCTGGACACGTGTCATTACCACGGGCACTCTTGAAATCACAACGAAGGCATGCAATTGGAGAATAAATCTCCACTTAAATCACTTTCCACGTGGCAACTCCCCAGCCATAGATCAAACCACGATCCGTGTGCATTCACATCGGATCGAGACAACTTGACGTTGGATCAAAGAACTTAACGGAAGAAAATGTAACCGCTACGGCGTTAGCATCTTCCGTTATCTTTTCAATAACAGGTTTTCCCTCCCGAACTCCCAGTTATAAATACGAGAACTATTCAGGTATGAACTCAAACTAGACACACTATTCAAACACATCTTCTTCTTCATTATCAATACTTATTCTCACACCGGAGTCGGGTCAAGGAGAGAACCCCCTTCTCCCCTTGGCGAGACTGACGGTGTTCTGTTTTGCAGAACCATCGGAGAAGAAGATCAGCTGCATCTGAATCCATCGAGAGAGAGCTAACCTTTTTATGCGGATTCAAACCCCCTAGATATCTCGGTTCCGACCATTTATCTAGTGTTTCTTCATTGGCGCCCACCGATTCTTCAGTTTTCTAGTTTCTATCTCGTTTTGATTCAGTTCATTTCATTTTCTGTTTTGCACATGGCAGAAAATTCATTATCTCATCTATCAGATCCTCGATCTGAAGGTTCTACAACCCAAAATACTCAGATCAATGAAATCACGAGAAAAAACAGAGACAACAGTCACTCAGAAAGGGAGAATTTCTCAGATCTAATCATAGAAAGATCCCCAGAACATTGGTTAAGCAGATGCTAAGCTGCTTTAAACACAATCATTGTGCAAATCACCAGATCTGAGTTCCCAAACGTCAGATCTGGAGGAGAAATTATCACTACAATATTGGACCCACCAACACCACGTCAGGGGGACATCCAATCTCATCGTACCATTGAAATACAAACCAAACAAACAAACATGATCCAAGGAGGTCCATCACGAAGGCCAAATAAACGAAACTACGATCAACATTGGAGGGAACAGCAAGTTGTGTTTCCTGTTGTTCCTGGGGGCCCTCAGGAAGAACGACCAGTGATTATTACTGGTATCTTCGGACATTACCGAACAGATTATATGTTTATAGATCCAGGAAGCTCGATGGACATCATATATGAGCAATGTTTCAAACAGCTGGACCCAGAAGACAAAGCACGCCTGGAACCGGTCGATTTTCCCCTCACCGGATTCTGCAACGAAGCTGTATTCCCATTAGGGCAAATAGCTTTCCCTGTGACTTTATCGGATGGCGAGCATTCACGAACCGTCACAGTCAATTTCATGGTCATGCCGACAACATCACGCCATGATATCCTGCTCGGAAGAAGGTCACAAAGAGAATTTAGCATGATCACTTCTATCCCACATGCTACATGTGGATTTCCAACGGAAACCGGTGTTGCAATTCTATACTCAAGTAAAGAAGTCATGTATGTAGACGATGAACCACCAACAAAAGCAGTCAAACCTTCGACATCAAATGAACCAGAGAAATGGGTCCTGAACAACGAATACCCAGAGCAGACCATCCTGCTGGGACACGCCATTTCACCAGCAACACGAACACAACTCAAAAAATTGTTGTCTAACAACAAAGATATATTCGCCTGGTGCCCAGCAGACATGACTGGGGTCCCGCGCGACATAGCGCAGCATTGCCTAAATATAAAACCATCAGCGGAACCTGTTGCTCAGGGGAGGCGCAGCTTTAGTGAAGAAAAAGCAAAAGCCATGGACGAACAAGTGGCAGAACTACTCAACGCAGGAATCCTACGAGAAGTCAAATACCATACATGGGTTGCTAATCCTGTAATGGTACAGAAACACAGTGGTGGATGGAGAATGTGCGTCGACTTCAAAGACCTCAACAAAGCATGTCCGAAAGATTGCTACGCACTGCCGGAGATAGATAAAAAAGTCGACTCCCTAGCATCCTTCAGATGGAAATGTTTTCTCGACTGCTACAAAGGCTATCATCAAGTCCAAATGAAAGAGGAGGACGAAGATAAGACCGCATTCCGCACTGATAAAGGCATCTTCTGCTACACCAAAATGCCTTTTGGTTTGCGCAATGCCGGCGCAACTTACCAGAGATTAATGGACACAGTTTTCACCAGCGACATCGGCAAGACAGTTGAAGTGTACATGGATGACCTTGTCATCATGAGCCATGAGGAAGATTCGATGCTCAACAATATTCAGCGCACATTCGACTCTCTGCGCAGTGTGAATTTAAAACTCAACCCAACAAAATGCTCCTTCGGCATGGAAGAAGGAAAATTTTTGGGTTTCATAGTCACAAGAGATGGCTTTAAAGTAAATCCAGAAAAAGTGCAGGCTATTCAGCTAATGCCGTCACCAGCAACAGTCAAAGAAATGCAAAGGCTCGTCGGGCGTTTGGCAGCCTTGAACAGATTTTTGGCTAATCACGCAGCAAAGTCTTATCCATTCATCAGCACGCTACGAAATTGCGCAAAGAAAACCGACTTTCAATGGACAGCTGAAGCGGAAGCAGCGTTCAAGCAAATGAAAGAATGTTTAATCCAGCTACCAACGCTGACCGCGCCAAAAGAAAAAGAACCACTAATATTATATCTATCTGCTGCGGAAGTAGCGGTCGGGGCAGTACTGATGGTAGAACGCGAAAACATTCAGACTCCAATCTATTATATAAGCAAAATGCTCACCGGTCCGGAAACTCATTACTCAATGATAGAAAAACTAGTCCTTGCACTAGTACACGCATCACGACGACTGCACATATATTTTTCGGGCCACGTCATCACAGTTCTCACCAATTATCATTTGGGCCAGATTTTATCCAAACCCGACGTCGCGGGAAGGTTGGCTAAATGGGCCATTGAGCTAGGAGGATACAATATCTTCTATAGACCAAGACCAGCAATCAAAGGGCAAGTCCTAGCAGATTTTGCTACCGAAGTTCCCATCGACAAAGTTCAAGAGTGCGAAGCAATCCAGAACCCTATACCCGTTATCGACGATAGAGTCTGGACTTTACACACAGATGGCGCTTCCAATGACGATGGAGCAGGAGCAGGTCTCCGACTAATCAGCCCAGATAATCACGAGCTCACATATGCCATACGCCTAGATATCCGAAGCACTAACAACGAAGCAGAATATGAAGCGTTTCTAGCTGGCCTTCGCTTAGCGCTAAAAATGGGGGCAAGAAATCTTGAAGCTAACGTCGATTCAAAACTAGTAGCCGAGCAAGTTAATGGCAATTACGATGCAAAAGAAGCTATGGCATTATACCTTGAACAAGCGCGAGTTCTAATCAGCCAATTCCAAACATTCAAAGTTCACCACATAAACAGAAGCGAGAACAAGCACGCAGATGCGCTGAGCAAACTAGCCGCTACCAGCTTCAAACACTTAGCAAAGGAAGTACGCATAGAGGTACTATCCAACCCTTCTATTCATCTCAAACAAGTAAGCGTCATAGAAATGGGAAATCCATCCTGGATGTCTCCAATTATTTTATACCTTCAACACGGAAAACTTCCGGAAGGAAAAGCAGAAGCTCGAAAAATACAACACAAAGCGATAAATTATGAAATAGCGGATGGCGTCCTTTACCGAAAGTCATTTATGGGCCCATTACTACGCTGTGTTGATAAAACAGACGCCCAATACCTAGTCAGGGAAATCCACGAAGGATTATGCGGAATACACGCGGGACCGCGCATGGTCGTGGCAAAAATAATGAGCGCTGGATACTACTGGCCAGGGATGCACATGGAGGCAGTTGATTTATTAAGAAGATGCGCAGCCTGTCAACGCCACGCCCCAAAGACACTCCGTGTAACACCTGTGCCTTCACGGCCATCAAATAAATACCGAACCAATGAAATATTATATTTCATACTTGGGATTGGTAAAAATATGTGTATCGTTTGTACATATCAATTCTTGTTCAATTTCAAACTCTAAATCACTTTCTGGAAGGTTATACGCGCACCGATGCGTAAATATAACCAGTTTAATGCAACAAACACTCCGGAATAGTGACATAGGCTTAACATACCTTAAATAACCTTTACTTAACTTAGAAATAAGTTTTGAAGGCTTTGGTATGGCAAAATCAAGTTAAATCGCTTACAGGGACTAAAGTTGACAAACTGCGAAAGTATGCCAATTTGAACTGTAACAGACAGTCCGGAGCATGACCATAAGTTAAACATACCATAAATATCCTTCACAAAGCTTAGAAATAGGCTTTGAGGTGTTCGGTATGCTAAAATAAACTTTTGTGTCATTCAGGGACTAAAAGTGTCAAAAAGTGCACAAGTTTGCATTTTTACGCATAACTCACGTTCTGAATACATCCGGACATCCAAAAATTTATGTAAGCATGACTACATTATATTTTAGTGTTCGCCATAAGAAAAATCCATTCGTCGCGTCATTTGGATCATTTTTCGCGCTTGTGCGCATTCTGTCGTAATTAAGCGAACATCGCGTTCGTACGGCTAAACGAACCGACATCTGAGATATTTTTGAACACATTTTAAGTTCCCTATACTTTAACTTCATTTTAGAGCTTTGAAATGGGGTTAACGGGCCTTAAACGTGTCAAAAATGGCCTAAATACAGTTCAGGGACCAAAACTGTAAATCTGCCAAACTTAACCCCTACGATGCGCAGGGACTTTTGCCCTACGATGCGCAGGGGGTCTTCTGACCAGATGCAATGTTTAAACAGCCTGTTTTCAGCAGATTTAACCACACCCACACATTTCCAATTGCTTAGTCATCAGATAAGGATGGCATTCTAGTCACCATAAGGTTCCGACAAGTGTACGGGTTGGATTCATGGCACGTTTTCCATGAAACGATCCTAACGGTTCGGGTATTCCTATAAATACCCAACCCACACAACCTCATTATGCACTAGAATTCTGATTTGAGGATCTCTAAGTTGAAACCATTGTTTCATACCTGAGATTCTTGAATCGGGATTAGCATTCGGGGACCCTGGGTTAGTATTCTTTCGTTCTTTTCCTTATTTTACTGCTTTTCGAGTCAGAAAGTCAAACTTTGTTTGACTTTCAGCGTTGACCAGTAATGGTCAATGCGAAGTTCGTTTGAACTTCGCAACGTGAGTGTAATCACGTTGGTCATAGTCCTTTGGGACTATGCCCACTGATTACCACGTTGTCTAGGGTCGTAGGGTAGGCGATCTAATAAATCGCCTATACCTTCGAACTCGACCCATTTGGTCGATCATTAGGATCGGACCAAATACATTAGGTGACCATAGTAGGTAGGGAATAACCTTCCGAGGTTATACCCTATGGTCACATCGTTTAAGTAGTTGTATGATAGGTAGTTTATATGCCTTAGGTAAATTACCAGAATACCCTTTTCATGTATAATTGGTAATTAAGCATATGTAACCTAAACTTTTGTCACATAACTAATTAAGTAACATGTTTAGGCATATAACACTTGTCATAGGACTAGTTAGGCGGTCCGAACGCGTTTTACGCGAACGACGCGTTAAAGTAGCATAAGCTTCCTAAACGGGTCGTAATGGGCCGCGATGGGTCGATAGCACTTAGGTTTGGTTTCATTGTAGTATGTAGGTCTTGTTAAACCATATCATATGAGTTCCAAAACTCGTTTGGTTTACCAAGCCTCATCCTATCCGATCTCCCGATTTAGGTCCGGTTTATTTATATAGTTTTAGATTGCCGATTGATTCCGTGCTCCCTCAAGCTTTGTTTGGTTGTTGTTCAAGACCTCCAAGCATTCTCAGGCGAGTACATTCTTCCCCTATTTTACTGTTTTCAATTGTTTTGGGGTGACTCATATGTGCTAAATGTTTTCGATGTTATAACAAATAGTTTCAAAAACGATAAAGGCGATTTATACAAAACTAATAACGATTTCATAAAGTGAACAAACTTGTTGGTTGTAGTTACATAACATATGACATTCATTAGCAATGATCAAGCCGACCAGTATTAGGTTATGGTACCATAGGATCTGACAAATCCCGTTATTTACTGCACCCGTGGTTATGTGTGGGTGTTGTGGGTAGCGACTGAATCTGTAAGTGTTAACTTACCCTATGGAGGTTTGTTAATGCGAAAACGAGAAGCGACGATAACGAGAAGCGACGAAATCGAGAAGCGACGAAATCGAGAAGCGACGAAAGTCAAGAAGGTTTGAATGTTATTAGCGAGACGACCACATAAGTAGTTTCACGACCTAAAACGAATTAAACGATTTACGATTGGTTTTCACACGATGTTTTAACGATTGGGTAACGATTGGGTTTTCACACGATGTTTTAACGATTGGGTAACGATTGGGTAACGATTGGGTTTTCACACGATGTTTTAACGATTGGCTATACATATTACATGATTTACATTTGACATGAACATTTCTTTATTGGTTTGGTTTGATTAAGTGATTAAGTAGCGATGCGTGTGTAATATGATACAAACATGGTGGATACGCCGCTGGTACTTCCTATATATAAGTGTTTGTATGGTATTACATATTGTAGCGTTATTTGAATCATTTCAGTTTGAGACATAGAACATTTTATACAAGTAACATACTTTTCACAAGACATTTATTTACAAACAACTTATCTTATACAAACTCATTTTTACATGGTTATTCATTTAATCATGCATTATTCTCTTATTTATACATATCATCTGATCTCATTGTTTTCCAAATAATTTACTAAAACAAATGTTTTTGGGTTAAGAGTCATGGCTACGAGGTTTTACAAATTATAACCCGCTTGATTTGAGTTGGTTAATTAAGTTGCAATATTATACTCTTTTCAAAACAAGGTTTTTAAATAAAGTATTGCAACATCTAAACTAGCCATGATTTCGACACTCCTACAAAACCTATGTACTCGCCAGCATTTCTTTGCTGACCTCGTTTTCACATATGTTTCAGGTATTGTTGGATGATATCGATTGATAAGATGCATGCTCACATAGGACTGGACAAGGCCTTAGTGACTAAATAACAATGATAGACTATGTTTAAATAGTGTATTTAGATTTCCAAACGATGTAATTATTCAATGATTAATAAAACGAAACACTTTTGATATCCATGGTTATGAAACATTAATTCTGTTACAACACGCCTCGATGTTTCCGCCACGTTTTGTTGTTTTACGTGGTCGGGGTGTGACAGAAAAGATGGTATCAGAGCCAATGGTTATTGGGAATTAGGTTATTAGTAATTAGTAATGCTTTGACCTAGTCTATAACCTTCTTAGGACCCTAACGCGAGTTTACTTGCGTTTAGTCATAAAACAATACCGTCACCTATCCTTAGGCGACGACCACAACAAGAACATAAATTTCAAAACCGCTTTGAAAACTAATCATCTGTTCTAGGATGATTGATTACTAGGTTTTGAACTCTCTATTATATGGTTTTGAACCCCTTTGAGTTTTCAAAACTTCGTCAAGGTTTTGGGTTTTAAATAATGTGAACATGTGCAAACTGGAAGGGTGAATGCCTGTATTCTGGGTTTTCTGTCTAGGCAAGCACTTCGTATACATCTCATCAGATGCGAGACCAGTTGTGCTTACCTGGGAATTCTCGGGATGAGTGTTCACTTATAGGCGAGCATGTCTTCAGTGATACATTAATAAGACCCATTTACTTTGATCAGTCACCGTCTCATTTGTTTGCCTTAGGTAACAAACAAATGATCGCAATTTTCATGCGTTATCATTCTGTTTTGATTGTCCAATAATCTTTCACCTATTTCTCCCTATGCCTTTCTTTTTCTTCAAGAATGTCTCTTCATCACGATGACGCCCAGATATCTGAGCAAGCAGCCAAAATTCGCTCATCGAATAGGCGAAGTAGTCCTGAAGACTGTTGAATTAGCTACTGCCATGTATCATCTCCAGGATGAAGCCACTCAAGAGTCACCAAGACAGGCAGGACCTAGTCAGGTGATAGCACCACCAGACGAGAAACCAATCGAGGAATCAAAGACCATGGATGAACGATCCCCTAAGAAGTCAAAGAAGCGAAAGGCTTCTCAGAACTTCGCCATGGTCGCTCACAATGGTAAAGCAGTCCCCAACCAACCAGCTCAACCCCCTGCTAGGTGTATGACTTTTCCTATGATACCTACATCAAGGAACTATGCACCTTACAAACTACTCTTGTGATTTCTCTCTTTCAAATGATTGCTCATGATTCCCTCGAAAATTTTAAGTACTCGTTTCACCCTAAGAAACAAAGTACAGAAAATTAAGTGACATTATGAGTAATCGTGCTTTTCGCACATCTGTGCCTTTAAATCCTTGGTTAGATAACTAAGGGTATTTTCAAATCTCATACCCATTACGTTTTGATTTTTCAACATACACAGTACCAGTATTTCAAAACAATCTTCATGATCTCAAAACATTTCATATAGTTCGAAAACAATTTTTCAAGATACATTGTCTATGTTATTTCAAAAACATTGGCCATGTTATCAAAACCAACCTTTCAAATTTCAAAATATTTCATATAGTCTGAAGACAATATTAACACAATACATTTTCTTATCAAGTGCATGATTTCGGAGAGCATCATTCATATTTTCAAAAACCTTATACATAATTTCAAAATTCATCTCGCATGATTTTAAAATATTTTTGTAAAAATATCTATCTAATACACCTACTTTATGATTTCAAAATATTATATATATAAGGTTTCAAAAACATTTTTTTTAACCGATGCATAGTTTTCCAAATATATTTTCCTCACACATTTACATAACCTTCAAATTCTGCTTCATATGTCGCCTTGACATATCTAGCATCTCAACTTCATAAGCATTTCAACTTCATGTTTTGACTTAAGCACATCCCGTGCGAGATTTCAAAACATCTTCAACTTCTAAAATTCATATGGGATCTTTTTATCTTTACAATTAGATCCTTGTGGATGATCATCATTCAAATCAGAGTCCTTAATTGGATTCTTTATGTACCTTAATTCGAACACTTCGGTTCCTAATAATCGAAATCGAATTTTCTTTTTGAATCTTTCTATCTTTATAGTTAGATTCTTGAAAATATTTAAAGTACCAAATGAAATCCACGGATTGGATTCCTAGTATGCTTTAAATACCCATGTCCAAAGATAACAAATTAAACGATTATACGAATAAGCGATTATGCGACTATGTGGTTATGTGTTATGTGTTCTCCTTTATGTTTTTGTGTGATCCGATTTTCAAATCCTCATAGAACCTTTCATATCTTCATATGAGGGATTCATAGTAGGATTTTCAAAAAGGTGCTACCTTAAATCCTTATGGGCTTCTACTTAGTAGTTAAGACCCTTGGGTTATATAGTACCATTCCATGATTCATAAGAGACCCATTTGGTGGTCTAGTCAAAAAGATTGATTCACAATTTGGTTAGAAAAACGACATCTAGTGATGTAGCTGAACAGACTCCTTGATAGTCTATTTAGATCATTCATTGATTTAATCAAAAGGACTCAATGGCGGTCTAGTTACACTCATCACAGGATTGTTCATTTGGTTTTCCCCTACACACTATAAAATAGACTGTGTGAACTGTGCAAGGAATTATCTGATTATGGACATGTACATAATTATGAAATTTAGTGCACAGAAACCCAGTAAGGTTTATTATGTGTAAGAACCGATAGTGACAACAATAACAAAATGAGAACAATGTAATGGAGGTACGGTGGACGCACCAATGACGCTTCATATACTTGTATATAAGTATCCCTCTTACATTGCAATCATGATGCTATTAAAGGTTACTAGGAGTTCAGAACCCTAACCAAAGTTGTTTGATCTTTTCAACTTCATATTTTCAAGCTCTCACAAGTTTCCTCTAAATAAATTTCGGGACGAAATTTCCTAAAGTAGGGGAGACTGTAACACCTGTGCCTTCACGGCCATCAAATAAATACCGAACCAATGAAATATTATATTTCATACTTGGGATTGGTAAAAATATGTGTATCGTTTGTACATATCAATTCTTGTTCAATTTCAAACTCTAAATCACTTTCTGGAAGGTTATACGCGCACCGATGCGTAAATATAACCAGTTTAATGCAACAAACACTCCGGAATAGTGACATAGGCTTAACATACCTTAAATAACCTTTACTTAACTTAGAAATAAGTTTTGAAGGCTTTGGTATGGCAAAATCAAGTTAAATCGCTTACAGGGACTAAAGTTGACAAACTGCGAAAGTATGCCAATTTGAACTGTAACAGACAGTCCGGAGCATGACCATAAGTTAAACATACCATAAATATCCTTCACAAAGCTTAGAAATAGGCTTTGAGGTGTTCGGTATGCTAAAATAAACTTTTGTGTCATTCAGGGACTAAAAGTGTCAAAAAGTGCACAAGTTTGCATTTTTACGCATAACTCACGTTCTGAATACATCCGGACATCCAAAAATTTATGTAAGCATGACTACATTATATTTTAGTGTTCGCCATAAGAAAAATCCATTCGTCGCGTCATTTGGATCATTTTTCGCGCTTGTGCGCATTCTGTCGTAATTAAGCGAACATCGCGTTCGTACGGCTAAACGAACCGACATCTGAGATATTTTTGAACACATTTTAAGTTCCCTATACTTTAACTTCATTTTAGAGCTTTGAAATGGGGTTAACGGGCCTTAAACGTGTCAAAAATGGCCTAAATACAGTTCAGGGACCAAAACTGTAAATCTGCCAAACTTAACCCCTACGATGCGCAGGGACTTTTGCCCTACGATGCGCAGGGGGTCTTCTGACCAGATGCAATGTTTAAATAGCCTGTTTTCAGCAGATTTAACCACACCCACACATTTCCAATTGCTTAGTCATCAGATAAGGATGGCATTCTAGTCACCATAAGGTTCCGACAAGTGTACGGGTTGGATTCATGGCACGTTTTCCATGAAACGATCCTAACGGTTCGGGTATTCCTATAAATACCCAACCCACACAACCTCATTATGCACTAGAATTCTGATTTGAGGATCTCTAAGTTGAAACCATTGTTTCATACCTGAGATTCTTGAATCGGGATTAGCATTCGGGGACCCTGGGTTAGTATTCTTTCGTTCTTTTCCTTATTTTACTGCTTTTCGAGTCAGAAAGTCAAACTTTGTTTGACTTTCAGCGTTGACCAGTAATGGTCAATGCGAAGTTCGTTTGAACTTCGCAACGTGAGTGTAATCACGTTGGTCATAGTCCTTTGGGACTATGCCCACTGATTACCACGTTGTCTAGGGTCGTAGGGTAGGCGATCTAATAAATCGCCTATACCTTCGAACTCGACCCATTTGGTCGATCATTAGGATCGGACCAAATACATTAGGTGACCATAGTAGGTAGGGAATAACCTTCCGAGGTTATACCCTATGGTCACATCGTTTAAGTAGTTGTATGATAGGTAGTTTATATGCCTTAGGTAAATTACCAGAATACCCTTTTCATGTATAATTGGTAATTAAGCATATGTAACCTAAACTTTTGTCACATAACTAATTAAGTAACATGTTTAGGCATATAACACTTGTCATAGGACTAGTTAGGCGGTCCGAACGCGTTTTACGCGAACGACGCGTTAAAGTAGCATAAGCTTCCTAAACGGGTCGTAATGGGCCGCGATGGGTCGATAGCACTTAGGTTTGGTTTCATTGTAGTATGTAGGTCTTGTTAAACCATATCATATGAGTTCCAAAACTCGTTTGGTTTACCAAGCCTCATCCTATCCGATCTCCCGATTTAGGTCCGGTTTATTTATATAGTTTTAGATTGCCGATTGATTCCGTGCTCCCTCAAGCTTTGTTTGGTTGTTGTTCAAGACCTCCAAGCATTCTCAGGCGAGTACATTCTTCCCCTATTTTACTGTTTTCAATTGTTTTGGGGTGACTCATATGTGCTAAATGTTTTCGATGTTATAACAAATAGTTTCAAAAACGATAAAGGCGATTTATACAAAACTAATAACGATTTCATAAAGTGAACAAACTTGTTGGTTGTAGTTACATAACATATGACATTCATTAGCAATGATCAAGCCGACCAGTATTAGGTTATGGTACCATAGGATCTGACAAATCCCGTTATTTACTGCACCCGTGGTTATGTGTGGGTGTTGTGGGTAGCGACTGAATCTGTAAGTGTTAACTTACCCTATGGAGGTTTGTTAATGCGAAAACGAGAAGCGACGATAACGAGAAGCGACGAAATCGAGAAGCGACGAAATCGAGAAGCGACGAAAGTCAAGAAGGTTTGAATGTTATTAGCGAGACGACCACATAAGTAGTTTCACGACCTAAAACGAATTAAACGATTTACGATTGGTTTTCACACGATGTTTTAACGATTGGGTAACGATTGGGTTTTCACACGATGTTTTAACGATTGGGTAACGATTGGGTAACGATTGGGTTTTCACACGATGTTTTAACGATTGGCTATACATATTACATGATTTACATTTGACATGAACATTTCTTTATTGGTTTGGTTTGATTAAGTGATTAAGTAGCGATGCGTGTGTAATATGATACAAACATGGTGGATACGCCGCTGGTACTTCCTATATATAAGTGTTTGTATGGTATTACATATTGTAGCGTTATTTGAATCATTTCAGTTTGAGACATAGAACATTTTATACAAGTAACATACTTTTCACAAGACATTTATTTACAAACAACTTATCTTATACAAACTCATTTTTACATGGTTATTCATTTAATCATGCATTATTCTCTTATTTATACATATCATCTGATCTCATTGTTTTCCAAATAATTTACTAAAACAAATGTTTTTGGGTTAAGAGTCATGGCTACGAGGTTTTACAAATTATAACCCGCTTGATTTGAGTTGGTTAATTAAGTTGCAATATTATACTCTTTTCAAAACAAGGTTTTTAAATAAAGTATTGCAACATCTAAACTAGCCATGATTTCGACACTCCTACAAAACCTATGTACTCGCCAGCATTTCTTTGCTGACCTCGTTTTCACATATGTTTCAGGTATTGTTGGATGATATCGATTGATAAGATGCATGCTCACATAGGACTGGACAAGGCCTTAGTGACTAAATAACAATGATAGACTATGTTTAAATAGTGTATTTAGATTTCCAAACGATGTAATTATTCAATGATTAATAAAACGAAACACTTTTGATATCCATGGTTATGAAACATTAATTCTGTTACAACACGCCTCGATGTTTCCGCCACGTTTTGTTGTTTTACGTGGTCGGGGTGTGACACTCCGACCCAAAAATCCGCTAATTCCCGTTACTTCCGCCTGGCCATTCCAACAGTGGGGCATCGATCTTGTCGGTCAATTTCCTGACGCGCCAGGAGCAGTAAAATTCATCATCGTGGCGGTTGATTACTTCACCAAATGGGTAGAAGCTAAAGCTTTGGCCTCAACAACAGCAATGGTAATCCGCAAATTTATATGGGAACATATCATTTGCAGGTTTGGATTACCATTGCGCATTATTTCCGACAATGGTACAAACTTCGCCTCAGAAGATCTTCAAAAATGGTTCAAAGAAATGAAGATCGAACATAATTTCGCTTCCGTCGCACACCCCCAAGCAAACGGTCAAGTAGAAAGTGTGAACAAACAGATCGTCGACGGCATAAAAGCGCGGCTAGGAACAGCACGCAGAGGATGGGTCGACGAACTTCCCAGCATCCTTTGGGCACATCGAACAATGCCAAAAACTAGCACAGGCGAAACTCCGTTCAGTCTAGTCTATGGGTCTGAGGCCGTCATTCCAGCTGAGATCGGCTTACCATCACCGCGCATGATAGCCATGGAAAAACAGAACAATGAACAAGAGCGAAGAATGGATTTGGACCTTTTGGAAGAAAGGCGCGAGAACGCCGCCATAACAGAAGCAAGGTACAAATCCAAACTCGAAAAATATTACAATGCGCGCGTCCGCGTATGCACCTTTGTCCCCGGTGATTTCGTCTTGCGCGACAATGAAGCTTCAAACGCTGAAAAGCCGGGCAAATTAGCGCCAAAATGGGAAGGGCCATACATCATCAAAGGGGCATATACCCTAAAAAGGATCGATGGGACCTTAGTTCCCCGCACCTGGAACGCACAACAGTTGCGCAGGTGTTACATCTAAACCAAGTCTACAAAAGCGGAAAGAACATACAGGCAATGTATTTCTTTATTATGTCTTGTATTGCAAGCCTTGCGCTCTTATCAATACAAACATCATCTTTACTTATGTCACTATTTATTACAAATTGCATGTAATTTCTTTGGTTCGCGCGAAAACAATATGGTCAAACATTGTACACCTCATGAACAGTCTAAACCAGGCAAACAATCAGGCCTTTTGGACAAACGTTCACACATGAGCACAATACCATCTCTCATTCGCCTTACCTATTCAAAGCAATTAAGAACATGCAACATATTGTAATCTAAACAAGCAAATTACAAGCACGGCAGTGCATCAAAATATACATTACCCAGTGTAACATAAAACACTTCTTAACAAAGATCATGACAATGATCTTTGGAAATTTTTAGTACCAAAAACTAAGAATATTTACAATAATCACACCGGTGATCTTCAAAAAGAGGTTTATACTAACAGACTAACATAAACATCAAAGAAAGGGAAATACAATTCCCAAAACCTAATCAACAGCAAGTTCATCTTCAACATCCACTTTCCCCGGAGGTTTTTTCCGGCGTCGGTACACCAACCGACACCCTCCTTCCCGGATCATCGGAAAACGAGCAGTTAAACCATCCGCATCCAGCACAGCAATATTATTATCAGCAACCCTTCCTTGCCGGAGAACTTTGTCATCAGAACAAATCACCATAGAAAGACCAGCAAGGATAGAGTTCTCTCCGGTAGCCATCAATGGCGGAGAAGCAGCAAGTAGCAAGAGAGCTTCAGCAGCTTCTCGAATCTTCAGGATATCTGAGAGTCGTCGGGAACGAACGGTACGTTTTCCCTTCATTTTTCCCAAATTAAAAAGATAAACAAGCATCCCAATGCATATATATAAAAGAACTCAACCTCGGGAAAGGAGAAACACACTCATCATTAATTGTCAGAACTATATCACATCCAAACGGCGCTACAGGAACCAGGGTCATTTCCTCATTAATGAAGTCTGACAAGCGCCACTACAAATCTCAAGACAAAAGAGAAAAATACCCACTCTTACTGCCAGCTGACGTCATTACACGTCAGTGCATGATTACAAAGTCACATTTTTTCACTTTTTTCAACAAATTAAAGCTTCTCAGAGAAGGTTCCTTATTTCTCGCGCCCAAAAGCATTCCCCTCTCATTAGTCTAGTGCTCCACTTATTTGCATAAGTACAACACTAGACTGGGGGGACTTGAAGGGGTAAGGTCCCAAAAACCTCATAATAAGTATTTAGGACCATACCATAACCCTGCTTCTAACTTTCTAACCTTGCGCAGCAGCGCACTGGTCTTACAAAAGGAAAAAAACAGTCAGCAATCTATAGTCACGCGCCCAAAGGAAAACATAAATCCTTGCGCCTTCTCCCATTAGCAAAGGATAAAAATCCTGAGATCAATACTTCCGCCCAAATATTCAGACTTGGATATTATTTTACCCAGACTTGGGATTTATTCGTCTGTTTCCATACAGTAAGGTGTCACACCAGATTACAGCAGTAATCTTCTGGAAGAAAAACAATCGTGCACCACCCAGGCGGTTATAACCGTCTGGACACGTGTCATTACCACGGGCACTCTTGAAATCACAACGAAGGCATGCATGCAATTGGAGAATAAATCTCCACTTAAATCGCTTTCCACGTGGCAACTCCCCAGCCATAGATCAAACCACGATCCGTGTGCATTCACATCGGATCGAGACAACTTGACGTTGGATCAAAGAACTTAACGGAAGAAAATGTAACCGCTACGGCGTTAGCATCTTCCGTTATCTTTTCAATAACAGGTTTTCCCTCCCGAACTCCCGGTTATAAATACGAGAACTATTCAGGTATGAACTCAGACTAGACACACTATTCAAACACATCTTCTTCTTCATTATCAATACTTATTCTCACACCGGAGTCGGGTCAAGGAGAGAACCCCCTTCTCCCCTTGGCGAGGCTGACGGTGTTCTGTTTTGCAGAACCATCGGAGAAGAAGATCAGCTGCAACTGAATCCATCGAGAGAGAGCTAACCTTTTTATGCTGATTCAAACCCCCTAGATATCTCGGTTCCGACCATTTATCTAGTGTTTCTTCAGGCCTAAAGGACAAAACGTGCAAGATTTTGAAAACACAAAGGACACCGCCTCTCAAGTTTTGGTTTAAAGGACAGCGCCTGCAATTTGGGACATACATAAAGGACAAAACTTGTAATTTTTTTCTTTTTATTAATATTACTTAAAAATTATATAAATCTATTAAATTTGAAAAAGTCATTAATACTAATGTAATAAATAACATTAATAAAAAAAGTTACATAATTTTAAAAAAACGTAAGTTAAAAAAATACCGAAAGTTAAAAAAATAGACCAAAACTAATAAATAAAAAACGAAACTAACTACTATATTTTTCACTATTTCTTACATCGCTTTCTCGTTCTTCAGGTCCAAAGTAGGTTATATATTTTAGAGTTGGATAGAAGAGAATGTAGTCAAATTAGTGGAATAGGTTGGGTTTTTTTATAAGGTGAGATAATTATTATTTTTTTAAATTGATTTTTTTTAATATTAGTCCAAAGGCTATAAGCCAAACCCAGGGCCAGCCCTAGAGGTGGGTGGGGAGGACCAACGGCCAGGGCCCGTGATTTCGTAGGGCACGTAATTTTTTTTTAAATCCAATATTATATATGTAGAAAAAATTTAATAGGGTATAACCAAACAAATACTAACATAACATATGCCCACTTACAGAAAAAAAAATAATATGGTTTAGATTAGTTTGCCCAGTGGGATTAGGTTAGTGAACCTAATACCCAAATGATTTTAAAAACTAATAAAAAAACAATTAGTCCATGTTGGGCGGCAACTAGTGCCCTGTGGATATTGAAACGTCGTATAGCAAGAGAGTAAGAGACGGACCTGGTTCGACGAAGAACTCACATAATCTACACCCACGGAAGCTACAGAGTCTGCACTCTTTTGTTCTTCGATTTCAGTTTTGCATGCAACCACGGGCCACCACACATAGAGTCTGTTCGACGAACTCAGTCTCACGATCACGGATCACGTATTCAGGTAAACATCAAATCATCAATCGTCAATCTGCCCTTGTTCAGTACTTTAGTTATTATGTTTTGTTTTTTGTCGAATTCACTCGTTCAGGCCCTTATTAATTATTATGTTTCTTTTTTTTCGAATTCAGACCCTTGTTTAGGCGATTAGTTATTGTCGAATTCATGCCCTTTTTCTGTTGTGTTGAAGACTAAATTGTTGGCAATTTATACAAAAAACGATTGTCAAATTTAGGCTTGTATTTTTTTTTGTCGAATCATTGGTTAGCTATTAGCACTCATTCAAATACTATATTTTGTATTTTGTTAATTGCATTGTTTATGGAATCTATATTTTTATCGATGGTTCACGGTTGTATGAAGAACTAGTGTAAATTTTTTAATTCGTTAAGGCCCGAGGGCACGTTTTTTCGAGCTCGAACAAGGTACAGGAATTCTTAGGGCCGGCCCTGGCCAAACCAATTGAACCATGCCACCTCATCACCACATTTCACTCCATGCTGGTGCAGATGTTACCACCCCACACACAACACCGCCCTCTACGCCGTTCGTGGGACAGTATGCCCGGCGTAGAGAGGCCACAACGCCATATTTCCACGCCCAAGAGGACACGTTTATAACATTAATGATACTAAAGTTTTTATAAGATTGGAAAATGAAGAAAGAAATTATGCGAATATCTTGGTATTAAGGAAAATATTGAATACATATTGATGATGGAATTGTAATAGAAAGTCATAATAAAATTTATGGTCGTGACTTAAATGTTTATACGATAGGTTCTGAGTGTAAATAATAGAAGAAACAGGGAGTAGAAATGGAATTTAGAGTGGCAGTTTACCCAAGCCTGGTTCTTAAATGAGCATTTCACGGATCATCTCTCCAATTCCACCACAATCAATCTTGGCTTACGTTAACGCATCTGCATCTGCTTCTTCTCTCCAATTCCAATTCCAATCCCATGTTGTTAATTCTGTTCTAGAGCAAGCGGTGTAATTGAATTGATGTAGAAGAGATTTTTTTTATGTCTCCGGTCAAATTCCTGTTCACGTTCATCTTCGCAGCACTCGCTTTATGGCTCTTCTTATTGTCAGTATTATTATTATTATATCTTTCATTATTATTCTTCCCTACGCGTTTTAAGTAATCACATGATCGATCAACAGGATAACCCTTTGATATGATGATGTTTTAAATAAGTGATTAAGTATGCTAATAATAATAATGTCACGTGGATCAGAGTTACTTCCTGTCATGCATGCATGCATGCATTGTATCTTAATCATCAAAGTGTGAATTGTTTTATTATCATCTGTTCTGTTATACTTACAGACTTACTTTACATCTGTTTTTTCAGATTGGTTTCGAGGTTAGCGGCTTTGTTTTTGAGCCGGGTCCTGAAAGCATCGGTGGGGTTTAGACTTTGCGGCTTCAGACGCTTGAAGGATGTTAGGATCGACTTCCAAAGGGTTTCTTTCTGTCACTTTCTTTTGCTCTACCATAATTTCTGATTTCATTGTCTTAGTCTTTGGAGAATGATCTAAATTACATCAAACCATGATGTTATTGATGGAAAATTACAGGGGGCTGTTGAATCTGTTTCGGTTGGTGAAATCAAACTTTGCCTACAGCAATCCTTGGTTCAACTAGGAGGAGGAGGTGATTTTATTTCTAAGGACCCGAAACTGCAGCTGCTTATTAGCAACTTAGAAGTTGTTACAAGAAGTTCTGCCAAAAGTTCTAAAAAGCCTACACCACGCAAACCGAAAAAGAGCTCTGGTAGTAAGTCAGGGAAAGGAAAGGTGATGGCTGTCGCTAACATGGCGAGATTTTTGTCTCTTTCTATTCGAGACTTGGTCGTCAAGGTAATATTCTGTCGTTCCTGCTGCTGACAGTTGATCAAGTTATGTCTCACCTCGAATGATTGCATGATTACAGTTCTGATACTGTTTTATTGTTTATGAATGGGTTGATTTATCTTTTTTATAAACCCTAAATGGGTCAATTCAAAAAGTTTAGTTAAAATGGAAACGAGTCATACGCTTCACATAGTGTGTTTTAAAAGAATAAAACCTCCTAAAACCACTTTATACATATAATAATAATACTAATATTGTAATATAATTTAGTTTGTGCAATCATGTATTAAATCATTCATTTGGCCCATACATTTACCGTGTAACTATGATAGGATTACATGGTTTGCAGGAATGTGGTTCCATCAGTTTTAGAAGTATATATGGCTTTAGTTTTCTTCTGTCATGTGTGCTATCTTTTGTTTATTATTTGGCTTTCTTTTGGGCAGACACCGAAAGCTACTGTTGAAATTAAAGAATTGGGGGTAGATATGTCTAAAGATCAAGGTTCCAAGCCCTCTATGTATTTGAAGTTGCAAATTTTGCCTATAGCTATCCATCTGGGAGAACCACATGTTACTGCAGGGGATGCATCCACAATAGACAAGTCCTCTGCTCACTTTGTTTGTGAAGAATTTGGTCTCTTGTTTGAGTTTGCTTCTCACAGGTTTGTTTGTTTGTTTTCTCTGTATTTTTTCAAGTTTCTAAAAACATGCTATACTTAAATCATATATAATATTATTCACTTAGCATTCAAACGTGTTTTGGATGTCTGTAAGCAAGTTATTATCCAAAATAATGGTGGCGCAGCAACTTTTCGACCCCTCAGGGGCGAGGCTTTGTTTTTAGTAGATTAGGGTTTTCAATTCAGAAGGGGATGGCGGCGCAGTTTGTTGCTCGTCTACCTGCTATCCTTATGTAATTTGCCCTGGTGATTGGAATGAAACAATTATCCTTTTTATAATGAAATATAAATAATGGTTAACTTTTCCGTAATGTCTTAGACTTGTACATTTGAATCTTCATCATGTTAAACTGTACATTTTTTCTTCAAGATTTCTGGATCTAGCTTTTACTGTCCCCCTTCAGTTCATATTATAAAGTAAATGGCTTTATATCTTACTACTTCCTTTAAAGATGGATAGAAGGGTTTAGTTAGTATTTTAGCATTTGGGGCTAATTATTCAAATGTTTGATGGGTAACAAAAGGTGGCGAAATGGGTTGGTCATATGAGAGAATGGATTTGGGTCAAGGGTATTCTCTAGTGCAGGTCAAATTGGCCAAGTTGAGTACTCTTATGTTCATTTTGTTTTTGAATCTTGTAAACAATGTCATTATAATTATTAAGATTAGTTGAACAAACTGATTTAGAAGGTTGTAACGATTTTAGTACACTTTGAATTATATATTTGTTTCTTTTCTGGCACAAACCGAGTTTCAGTTGATGGAAGATCTGAACTTGATCACGCGATCACGTGATGGGTGTCACTGGCCTTGTTTACTCTTATCATCCATCATTTTGTTTAATGGTTTTCTAATTATTTATCTTTTCTTGCAGAGAAATGGGCGTGAGTGCTAAAAACGTTGATATATCTTTGGGAGAAATTAGCGTAGACTTAAATGAGGATCTGATTTCCAAAAAGAAGAAACCATCCGACACTCATGTTGATGAACCTCCTGTACAGCCGCCTGCCACTGAATCCGACATTATTGCTAAAAAGGAACAAAAGAAACAAGCTACACTTGCAGCCATCACGAAGAACGCACCTTTCTTCCCTGAAAAGGTTAGTGACCCAATTTGTCAAAGCTAAATAGAGCGAGTAATATTAGGCATTGATAGTTGATAAAGTAGTCTGTGTGTGTGTGTGTTAGTTTTCTCTCACTCTGCCAAAGTTAGATGTAAAGTTTGTACATAAAGAGCACTGTGTTGTAATGGAGAACAACATTACAGCCGTCCAATTCAAGAGCATAAAGTCTCGATCCTTTGAGGATGAAAGCACACGTATTGATCTTCAATTAGATTTCAGTGAGATTCATGTAAGTACACAAGAATATCAACTTCTCATTTTCTCTAGCACTCGTCATAAGTTAATTATGATCTCTTTGCTATATTGTAGATTCTTAAAGAAGAAGGTGGAAGTTCTGTTATTAATTTACACAAGCTTGCTGTTCTTTCATTCGTTTATATTCCATTACAGGTCAGTTTTATCTTTTTCTCTCTTTATAGTTATGTCATGTTTATAAACTAATTTTCCTTTGCAGCCTACATCGCCTATAAAGTCTGAAATCGACATTAAGCTCGGAGGCACACATTGCAACATAATTATGGCAAGATTAAAGCCATTGATGAAATTGCGCCCCCCAAAGAAGAAAAAGACACCGCAAAAAGAAGAAAGTGGCCGTCCAGTAAAAGTCCAGTCGGGTGATGATGAATTTAAGGTCATTGTGTGGACATTCACTTTTTCAGCCCCAGAGACAACCATTGCACTTGTTAATATGGATGGATTGCTGCTTTATCATGTAAGTGAAGGATTTCACATTGTAATATGTTGACCGGTTGGTTTAACTAATATGTCTAAGCACAATTATGGTTTATTTCATTTTCCATGTTGTTGTTACAGGGTTGCTTGCAGGCTTCACATGTCTTTGCCAACAACACATCTAACACAGGAGGCACTCTAGTTCACTTGGAACTGGGTGATTTAAACTGGCAAATGGCTGATGAATTTCAAGAATCTTTGAAATCAAGCTTCTTTGTGGTGGAAACAAACACGGATGCAGTGTTGCATGTATCAAAGATCATTCTGGAATTCGGCAAAAAGGAAGTAGATTCAGTTCAACAAGTAGCAGTACTCTCTGTGGATGTAATCGGTATTGGTATGTGCTTAACATTCACACGTGTCCAGTCCTTATTATCTACCGCTTTATGGTTCAAGACATTCTTAAAGAAGCCCCCCCAATCTGCTCCACCACCTCCTGTTAAAAGTGAAGCGGTTAAATCATCATCATCATCGGGGAAATGGATCCAGCTGGTAAAATTCAATCTCCAGCGGTGTTCAGTAAATCTATGTGGTGACGTAACTCTGGATAATGAAATTGTGGAGGATCCCAAGCGTGTAAATTATGGATCACAAGGTGGTCGCGTTCTTATCACTGAATTACCTGATGGAACTCTACGTACGGCAAAAGTAGCGTCGGCCACTGAATACAAAACGGTTACGTGTTCCATCGGACTAGAGATCATCCAGCTGAGTTTGTCTCTGAACAAGGAGAAACAGTCAACTCAGGTGGAGCTTGAAAGAGTCACGTCAGCATACCGCGAGATTACGACGAAAGATGACGAAGACACGTGCAGCCCAAATGTGGCTTTGTTTGACATGCAGAAAGCAAAGTTTGTAAAGCGAGCTGGCGGGGGGCATAAAGAGGTATCATCCATTTGCTCACTTTTCAGTGCGACTACCATCACCGCCAGGTGGGAGCCGGATGTTCATTTAGCATTGGTTGAACTGGGGCTGCGGTTGAAGCTCCTCATGCACAATCATAAGCTTCAAGAACAAGAACAAGAACAAGAGATCACAAAGGATCGTGAAAGACCCTCGGTGGTGGAAAAGAGCCAAAAGAAGAAGAAAGAATCTCTTTTTGCTATTGATGTGGAGATGCTTACTGTCACTGCTGAAGCTGGAGATGGTGTCGAGACCATGATTCAGGTTCAGTCCATTTTTTCTGAAAATGCACGAATTGGTGTGCTTTTGGAAGGATTGATGTTTAGTTTCAATTCAGTGAGAGTTTTTAAAAGTGGTCGAATGCAACTTTCTCGAATCCCCAATGGATCTGTCAAATGGGATTATGTGATTCAAGGTCTCGATATGCATATTTGCTTGCCGTTTAGGTTGCAGTTGCGTGCTATTGATGATTCTGTTGAGGAAATGATCCGAGCGTTAAAGCTTGTTGCTGCAGCTAAAAATAAAATATTATTTCCTTTCAAGAAAGAAAGTGAGAAGAGTACGGGTGCAAACACAAACGCGAAAAAACCAAGCTCGTCAAAGCTTGGGCGTGTGAAGTTGTATGTAAGGAAACTAACCGTTGAAATTGAGGAAGAACCGTTACAAGGGTGGCTTGATGAACACTATCATTTAAGGAAGAAGGATGCTCATGAAATGGCTGTTCGATTAAACTTTCTAGATAATTTATCGAAAGGGAGCGAATCACCTGAAAGTGTAGATGAAGAAAAAATGCAAACAGATGGGGGGCAAGATAAGACGACACGTGTCACTTATGACGCATCAACCATTGAAAAACAAAAGGAGGAGCTTTATAAAAAATCATTTCGGTCTTATTACGAAGCGTGTCAAAATCTTGTGATTTCAGAAGGAACGGGTGCATGTCACGAAGGATTTGAGTCGGGGTTTAAGTTTAGTGCATCAAGAACGTCTCTTTTCTCAATCATTGGTACAGCCCTTGATGTAACGTTGACAGCAATTGAAGGTGGGGAGGCGGGGATGATAGAAGTTGTACAAAAACTTGATCCAGTTGCTCGTGAATGTAATGTTCCATTTGCTCGTGTTTATGGAAGTAACCTTAATTTGCAGGCAGGATCTCTTGTTGTTCAGTTAAGAGACTATTCATATCCCCTTCTTGCCGCAACTTCTGGTAAATGTGAAGGTCGCCTCGTGCTAGCTCAACAGGTCATATTAAAACATTGCCTTGTCCTTTTATTAAATTATATTTCACTTCATCATGTAGACTGCAAAATGGCCGGAGTTGTTGACAACCTTCGGATCAAAACGTATATTTTTAGCGGCTGGGCCAAGTTGACCCAAAACACCAAGTTATAAGTTTTTTTGAATATCACTGTTGAGAAATGCTTTAAGGAAATGTAACCGCCATGATATAACTTTTTATACGTATAATGCCATGTAAACATAATGATGTTTAGACTGCTAACTACATTATTATGCTCATAGTTGTTAATAGCGCTCATAGCGAGCGCTATAGCGAATAGCGTAGCGACGCGCTCATTCATCGCTATCTGATTTTGGCGCCTCCATAGCGAGTAAATAGCGGGATTTCAGGTTTTTTTGTTTTGGTTTCAATGTAAATAGCGATAAGATATACGTACACAATAGCTGGATTTTAGGTTTTATGTTTAATATATGTATAGAAACACCTTATTTGGATATAATATACATATAAAATATTTCTGAAGTTTTCTTCTAGTGTGTCGCTAAACATAAAATAGCGCCCGCTATTTCATCGCGCTATCGCTACGTAGCGTATAGGTTGCGTGTCACTATTGTCCGCTGTTCGCCATTAACAACTATGATTATGCTACTGTTGACGAACTCTCCACATTGGTGATACTGTAATGAAAACAGAATTGTATATGTATTTCTCCGTTAGTTAATAAGGGCCACTTGTGGCATTTTATACCAAAAAATAATCGAAACTACTAAAAGAAAGAATATCTAAAAAGTAAACATGTAGGACATAACATAGTAACAATATTTATAGCATTGCCTATCCTCCCTTTAATCAAGAAGAAAATTCTGCATGTTTCACATTGCAATGTGCCACTGTTGTTTAATGTTAAATGTTGATGATATGTCTATAGTTATACTTTTGTACTGGAAATATATGAGTTTTGGTTATGGACGGGCCAGAACTAGAACATGTAAACAAAAGTTAAATTTCTTTTGCAGGCAACACCTTTTCAGCCGCAAACTCTGCATGAAGTGTATATTGGTAAATGGAGGAAAGTGGAAATGTATCGTTCTGTCAGCGGGACAACGCCACCAATGAAAACGTTTCTGGATTTACCATTGCATTTTGAGAAAGGTGAGGTATCCTTTGGTGTGGGCTTTGAACCACCATTAGCTGATTTGAGCTATGCCTTCACTGTGGCTTTACGTAGGGCCAAATTAAGTGTTAGAGACCCGAATCCTTTCATTATTCCCCCAAAGAAAGAAAAAAGTTTGCCATGGTGGGACGAAATGAGAAATTATATTCATGGAAACACAACCTTATCTTTCTCTCAAACCTTATTTAATATTCTCGCCACAACTGATCCATATGAAAAGTCTGATAAATTCCAAATGTCTTCTGGATACATGGAAATCCAACAGTCAGATGGGCGTATTAATGCTTCCGGAAGAGACTTGAAGATATTTACAAGCAGTTTAGAGAATTTGCTAAGAAATTCAACCACCAAACCGCCAACTGGCGAACCGTGCGCTTTCTTAGTGGCCCCGTCTATTTTCCTTGAAGTTGCAATGGACTGGGGTTGTGATTCTGGTACCCCACTTAACCATTTTTTGTTTGCGCTTCCGTCTGAAGGTGTTGCTCGTGAATATATATATGATCCTTTTAGATCTACTTCACTCTCCATGAGGGTAAATATGGCCCTTAGGCCTTGTACAATAAATGTTGCTCCTCATGATATTGTTTGGCTTATAAAGTTCATTAACTTAAATTACCTCCCTCCTGTAAAATTACGTTTTTTCTCTCGTTACCCGCGTTTTGGTGTCCCGAGAGTTGCGAGATCTGGCAACCTGTCATTAGACAAAGTGATGACAGAATTTATGCTTCGTGTTGATTCAACTCCAACCATTATAAGGCATATATCGTTAGATGAAAGTGATCCAGCTAAAGGGTTGACTTTTAAAATGTCAAAGCTAAAATCCGAAATGTATTTGGGTCGTGGAAAGCAAAAGTTTACATTTGATAGCCCACGTGATCTTCTCGTTCCTGTTTACCAGGGGATTGATCTTCATATGCCTAAGGTATTTCTGAATAAAGATGATACCACATGTGTTATTAAAGTTCAAACATCTAAAAAAGCCTCACAAGATGGAGAAATAGGTAGTAGTAATGCAATTGGAACCACAGATAGACATCGGGACGATGGGTTTATATTATCATCCGATTATTTTATTGTCAGAAAACAATCCCCCAAGGCAGATTGTTCTAGATTATTAGCATGGAGAGAAGCTTGCCAAAAAAGTATAGAAATGAAATATGCGGCAGCTGGAGACGATAATGATGAAGACGAACAAGAAAGATCAGACCCTAGTGATGATGATGGATATAACGTGGTGGTAGCGGATAATTGTCAACGGGTTTTTGTTTATGGATTGAAGCTTCTTTTGACTATTGAAAACAAAAACGGTATTTTGTCATGGGGTGGTGAGCTAGGTAAAGCGGTTGCGCCACCAAAATCCTCTCCTTCTCGTCAATATGCCCAAAGGAAACTGCTTGAGGAGACCCAGGATCAACCCATTCAAGAGGATGTCTCGAAGACGACACCTACTGGTCAAGCAGGAAGTCCGAAGGAAGCATCAAAGTCAGATCAGTCTCCATCAAATTCAAATAAAGTAGAGCATCAAACATTTGAAGATATTGCAAAACATGTGAATGTTGATGGCTCTGAGGAGGACGAGGAGGGCACATGTAATTTTATGGTGAATGTTATTGAGCCACAATTCAATCTTCACTCGGAAGAAGCCAATGTAAGCCGTTGAGGTTTTAAATAGTAGAACATACAATAAAGTTAATGTTATACTATTTGGTTGCTAAAGGTTCGATGATATATTATGGTGAACAGGGTAGATTTTTACTTGCTGCTGCTAGTGGGCGAGTTTTATCTCGCGAATTTCATAAAGTTGTTAATATTGGCATAGAGGTGATCGAACAAGCAGTGAGCAATGAAGGGGACATTAAGCAACCTGAATTGATATGGAACCGGTCAGAGGTGTCGGTTATGTTGGAACATGTTCAGGCTCACGTGGCTCCAACTGATGTTGACCCTGGGGCGGGGGTCCAGTGGCTAACAAAGATACGTAAAAGCTCCCCTAAAGTAAAGCAGCGAACTGGAACTTTACTTGAACAAGTGTTCATGCCATGTGACATGTTCTGCCGTTACACCCAGAACAAAAGTGGAACTCAGGATTTAAAGGTAGATCTAGAACAATGTTTATTAAAGGACCACTCTTACAATTACAATAAAATCAAGGCTTTGTTTTACAGGTAAAACCTTTGAAGGAACTTGCATTTAATTCTGATAATATAATAGCGAGCATGACATCTCGCCAGTTTCAAGTTATTAATGATGCCTTTAACAATCTACAGGCCAGACCTCCCAAGTAAGTTTCTTTTTCATCAAGAAACCATGTCAATGAAGTAGAATAATGTGCAGCTCATATGTAAAAATCATGCCTATTATAGAGCGTACAATCTCACAATGTCTAATCTTTCTACTTATTGTTATACCGTGATTTGATTAAAGTTTGTAATTTAGGCATCAGAAAAGCAAAGCAGCAGCAGCAGCAGAAGATGATGATGAAGAGATAGAGGAGGAAGGTGATGAGGTGGTTCCTGATGGTGTTGAAGAGGTAGATATAGAACGAGTCAACCTTGAACACAAGGAACGAGCCCAAAACTTGCTTTATGATGATATAAGGAAGCTTGCTATTCCTACTGATACTGCTGTGGATGCAGTCGAAAATGAAGGTGATATGTGGATGGTAACTGCTGGCAGATCCATACTGGTATGAAGATTTAGAGCTTTCTAGTCTACTTATTTTTAATAATAAAAAACATTAATTACTAATAACACATAATAAAGGTGCAAAAACTTAGGAAAGAAGTGGTAAATGCACAAAAAGCGAGAAAGGCTGCGGCTGCTTCTTTGAAGGCGGTTTTGAGGAAAGCTGCTGCAGAAAGGCTAATGGAGAAAGAGAAGAATAAAGGGCCGTCGTGTGCTATGAGCGTATCCTTCAAATTGAAAAAGGTGGCATGGAGCATGCTTTTGGATGGGAAAACTATTTCCAAGATCGAGATAAATGACATGGAAAGGATTTTCTTTCGTTTTACTTATACGGACCCTCACTGTTTATTAAAATAAGACTGAGACATATTTGTTTGTGTATTTTGCAGATATACGATTTCGATAGAGATTATAAAGATATTGGTGTTGCTAGATTCACAATAAAGTATTGTGTTATAAAAAACTGCCTGCCTAATGCTAAATCTGACACTCTTCTGGCAGCATGGAATCCACCTTCAGAATGGGGAAAGTATGTAAACAAACCCCTTTATTCTTATTAATTTGTTGAACAATAACTTGTGTTAGTTAGTTTCCACATAGTAACTGTTTTAGTTCACTATGTTCCCATTTAGGATATTGTGTAATGATGCAGGAAAGTGATGATTCGAGTAGATGCGAAACTAGGTGCGCCAAAGGATGGTGCCTCACCTATTGAACTTTTTCAGGTACACACTTCAACCAGATTCTACATGTTAATATTGTCAAAAGGTTTCTTTTCTCATGGGACAAAGCGAGGGTTTTAATCACGTACAATGTTTAAAATAATAATAATAGGCAGACGTTTACCCGTTGAAAATACATTTGACTGAGTCGATGTACCGCGTGATCTGGGGATATTTCTTTCCAGAGGAGGAACAAGATAGCCACCGGCGCCAGGTCATAATAGTCAACTATTTCAACCATAAATATTATTAGACTTTAAAAAGGTGAATCTGAATGTTGCATTTCAAAAAATAGGAAGTTTGGAAGGTCTCAACAACCGCCGGCTTACGTCGTGGCAAAAAAGGGAACGAGGTTACAAAAGAACTAGAGGGCTCCTCCAAATCAAACACGGTTGATCCCTTGGTTAGTCTTTAAAAATACTTTGAGCCATTTGATATGTTTCATTTTAAGCTAACTTTTTATTTTATCTTTTTTCATTTGATAATAACAAGCCATTTATAAAAAACTTTGAATGCAATTGCCATTGAGTTTTATCACTGATGCAGGCATCAAAGAAAGGGAAAGCAACACACGAGTTGAAAAGAAGTTCGTCTTTTGATAAGACATGGGAAGAAAGCGTAGCGGAATCTGTAGCTAATGAGCTTCTAGAAGAAATGCGTTCTCTAGAGCAGGAAGAACTGAGTAAGCCTAAATCCAAGGATTCAAAAACCGCAAAATCTTCAAAAAATTCAAAAGCTTCTAAAACGGGTCAAGAAGAAAAGAAGTCAGGAAAACAAACAAGTAATGACAAAAAAGGCAAGCCTGAGGTGTTGAGAGAGTTTCATAACATCAAGATAAGTCAGGTGGAATTACTAGTGACTTATGAAGGGCCTAGATTTGCTGTAAGTGATCTGAGGCTGCTGATGGATTCATTCCATCGTGTTGAATTCACCGGAACTTGGAAGAAGCTGTTTGCCAGAGTTCAGAAGCATGTTATTTGGAGTGTCCTCAAGTCGGTCACGGGAATGCAGGTAAATAACTATGAACCAGACAGCTGGTTTATGAATTATGATTATTGGGAATTTACAATTTGGTTGGTGCAGGGTAAGAAGTTCAAAGATAAGTCAACGCACAAAGAACCAAATCTGGCAAATGTCCCTACCCTTGATCAGGACAGCGAGGGTGATGATAATCTTGGTTTGAGGCGAGCTGCTGATGGTGCAGGGGATGGATTTGTGACCTCGGTCAGAGGATTATTCTCTGGACAACGGCGTAAGGCCAAGGCCTTTGTGCTTAGGACCATGAGAAATGAAGGAGAAGAGCCAATGCCTGGTGAATGGAGTGATAATGAAGATTATTCTCCTTTCGCTAGACAGCTCACCATAACAAAGACTAAGCAGCTTATTAAACGCCACACCAACAAGTTTTACTCGAGCAAAGGTCAGACAGATTATGCTATATGTACTTGTGACTACTTGCATCATAATCAATAGTTTCTTCTACCTTATTTGACTCTCAAGTAATTTTTCAGGTTTTTCTCTATCTTCACCAAGAGACGATGAAAGCGATTCTTCGGATGGTGATCCTTTCGAGGATTACCTTGAGTACAAGGCTGCCCAAGAGAAAGCTACACAAGAAACTACTGCCCAAGAAAACGTTCACGTCGAGGCCCAAAACAAACCTGAAAATCAATGATAGTTTTTTTTTTCGTGATTTAGAATCCATGGCAAGGCTCAGTTTTTGTTCAAGGAAACCGGTTCGATGAACCATATGTAGATATAGAAGCAGGTTGTAGCTTCTTTATATACTGTTTTATTGCAATTTTGATCCTTTTATGAGAGTTGTATAGGAATAATAGGATGAAGGGATTTTTATGGTGTTCATCTTCTTGTTATGGCAAGCAGAACATATCAACTTTGAGGTCCAAATTTTCAGTTGAAAATAATTAGGGTGTTCAAAGATTTTAAAAGTGCTCGGGATTGATTCTGTTGGTCGTTAAAAAAAAAAACATTTTAACGTTGCCTTACGTAGTTTAGAGTTAAATATTTTTTTAGTCCAAAAGTTTGAATTTCACTTCTTTTAGTCCAAAAGTTTGAATTCCACATCCAAATTTTATGTTAACTTTTTTATTGAAATACTATAATAGTATAATACCCTTGTAAAACCAAAGTATATATGCAGGAGATGTACGCCCGATCTTGTCTCTCCATTTGATGCGGGTGCATGGAGAGTTTAAAGATGGTTCGTCTGATGTGGCTATCAATGGCGGACCCAGAACTTTTTTCATGGGGGTGCGGAATAATTTTAAAGATTTTAGGCCCCTAGGTATATATAAGAAGATTGGTTCATATTGGGTTGAGTCTGGTCGGGTCATGTAAAACATACGAATCGCTAAAGTACTAAACATACGAATCGCTCCATAAGTTCATCGCTTCATAAGCCCTAGTAATTGTTGATTACTTGTGTCTTATAAGTTGTAACAACCAAAAACTCGTCTAAACAACAAAATCACTCTACTAAAGTCTAGAATAACCAAAAAACATCAAAAGACATAAAATCTCAAACCTTTTTATCATCTCTATAACTCTATTTATTCTAAAAAAACAACATAAACAACAATATAACATTAAAAAAACGAAGGTACCTTGTATTGTTTGGATTCCGGTGAGTGTTAGCCAGATATTTGCGATTTCCAACGAGAATTTGGAGCTGGATGGCTGTTGCGTCGCTAAGGATGAGGATCGCAGAGGCAGACGAGGTCACGAGAGAGAGAGAGAGAGAGAGAGAGAGAGAGAGAGAGAGAGAGGGAAACAGAATAGGAAGGGGGGGTTTGGGTTGGGTTATCTTATTATAGTTCATATTTTGTTCGGTTGGGTTAAGTGGGCGTTTGTGACCTTCACGTTCCAACTTGAGGGGGAGTATTGGAAATTATTATTCCTTCCGTGTTTATTAGGCAGTCTCTTTATTAACCTTGAGTCCTTGATTATATTTCCTTATTCTCAGCCTAAATTGTAGCCAGGCAGTATTATTTATTTCCATTTCATCTTGTTCAGAACATAATAAAAACATTTTCATACAAAAATCTATACTTTAATGAAAAGCAGGAAGTGTGCCATACGATACGATAAATTTGACTATTTAAGTCAAACTATAAAATTTTATTACTCTTGGTGTAATTGGATAACTGACTCAACACCATACGATAAATTTGACTATTTGTCAAATATGAAAATAATAAAATATCATTTCTAGTTATATATTTTATTATATTATATTTATATTATCTATTATATATAATAAATGAAAGTTATTTGGGTCATGTATCAGTAGATGAGGGCTACATTTTTTCCTTTTTCCCGCCCAAAAGTACCACTCCCCTCTTTTATCTATCTCATCTCTCATTTACTCATTTAGGGTTTCCCCACTTTCTCTCTCGCTCTGCTCTATTCCTATCGATGTTCATATCAACGCTCCAAATCAAGGTTAGATTATCAATAACTTCCGTTCTATAAGTGTCAATCTTTGTTTTCATTGTTCACTCATTCGATCTTCATGCGTCTTTACCTATGGTTGTGCTTTGGCTAGGTTTCCGCTGGGAAGTTGATGACGGAGATGGTCGGAGGTTGTCGGCTCTGCGTCCTGCAGTTCTCTTGGTTAATTTTTGGTCAGGTTTGCTGTTCAATTTTGATGTTCACTTATCTAATTTTGATTTTATTTTTAGACTTGTATATGATTTTGAGGTCGATTTAATGGTTATGTTGTAATGGATTTGAGGTTTAGGGTTAGTTATTTAGGGTTAGTTATGAATATATTTTTTCATTTTTCCATTTTGAGTTTTAGGTTAGGGTTTGTTTTATTTTTGGGCTTCTATATGATTTTGAGGTTGATTGATTGGTGATTTGCTATTGTTGTTTATTGTTGTTTGTTAGTTAGGCTGCTGACATCACCGACCGATTCCAACGACATCGAAAGGTTGTAGCACTATGACGACCAACTCAAAGATTCGAACGACAAATATCAGTTGTTTGGTTTCATTTTTTCTATGTTTTACTTATTTTCATATTATGAAATTTGTGAAATAAGGTAAAAATAGTCATTCTAATTATTTGTTAGATGTACAGATTCTACAGAATGTTTTTTGGTTTGTTTCTTTGTTCTTTGATTATTTGTTAGATGTACAGATTCTACAGAATGTAGTTAAGAGCCACACATAAATCTGACCAGCTATGGTTTCGGTAAGTATCAGTAAATTGTCTTTGATTTGTTAATATTTATTCAGATGCTTGCATTGGTGTACCATGTGATTACGAGTAGATTGATTTTGATATGTTTGTAGTTTTTGTTTTTCACAATCTGTTTTGTTGGTTTATTCACCCATGTTTCATTCATAGGTCTCTATAATCCATATTTATGGTTTCAAATCTGTTTCCTGAGTTATTTACAGTTGTAGGACACCAAATATTTGTTATTTGTATTGAGTTGGTATATTGGGATTAAATACTGAACTGGTGGAATTACAGCAAGTCCAGGCTATGCTTAAAGCTGTCTCGATCTCTTTGGAGGCGGATAGGTGGCTTTGGGAGGTCTGAAAAACATAATTGATAAATTTAGGGAAAATGGGGTTGAAAGATGATAACCCAACAGTTGAGGATCTCATTCTACAGCTTCAATAAATTCAGGGTTATTTTCAAATAATGCTTCCTAGATGTTTGAAGACCGAAAAATGTTCAAAGAAGCAGCACTGTGGACATTTGTCGGTCTTCAAACATCTAGGAACCATTATTTGAGAATAACCCCTGAATTTATCGGAGCTGTAGAATGAGATCCTCCACTGTTGGGTTATCATCTTTCAAACCCATTTTTCCTAAATTTATGGATTCTGTTTTTCAACAGGGATATAATGCAATGACGGACACTCGCTTCCTCTCAAAGGGTTATGGAGTGTTTATAACAGCTGATCATGCTAAGGACTGTTATAACTAACCACTGCTCTTTATAAAGACTGATGGACTTAAACACTGATGAGACCTATCCACTGTTGAAGACAAAGCCCTGTTAAAGACAAGCACTTATGTACCTAAGGCATGCTATTTTACTTTTGTTTATGTTAACAATGTTTATATGTAACAGTATTTATCAAATCAGTGTTTTATACTCTGTTAGGTTGTTAGATGTCATATCACTTCAGTGTTTATATGTAACAGTATTTATCACATCAGTGTTTAAAAGTTATCCACTGCTGAAAGACAACCTCTGTTTCTTCATTCTTCATGTTGACCACTGACTGACCAAACGTCAGTGTTTCAATCATTGTTGGCTATCCACTGATAGTTTAAAAACAGCAACTGCTCACATTTTTATTGTTGACATCCACTGATATTGACCATCAGTGGTTTCCCTAAAAAACATCCACTGCTCACATTTTTATTGTTGATGTGGTTAATTAATGATAGAATGAAATTATCAAATGAAAACTAGAATTACAATGAAATTACCATTTTATCTAATCGTTACTTTCCAATGAGATAAAAGTTCCTCCAACATTGTTTTGGTGATAAAAAATAAAGTTAAAATAAAAAATATAAAAAACTGTTGATGACAATTTCTTGCATATCAAATCAGTAATTAATGCTAATTTCTTTATCTTTGGACATTGAAATATGAAAAACGGGAATTTCAAATTGACGGTTATTTTCTCTTAATTAAAGTTAAAATAAAAATTAGAAAAGTCATAATGACAATTGCTTTCAAATCAAATCAGTAATTATTGATAATATCAATAACTTTTGAAATTCAAAATATGAAATTGGAAATTTAAAATTGACGTTCTCTTTCCTTTTTTTCCTACAAACGCAACATAGATTCATAAGATTAAAATTTATTCATTCATTCATGACATTAAAAGTCCAATAATTACATAACATACTGAACAACTAAACTTTTAAATCTAACAATAACCGTAAGAATTAAGAAACTTTAGCTTCAACTCCATCGATTGTTGAACCTCTCGATGTATGTCCTTCAGCATCGCCATGAACTCCATGTCTCTATCACCGAACTCTATATTACTGACAACACAAAGCTCATGAACAGAAGTTGAAGGCATCCTCATAAGATCTCTGGAAACCTGGTGTCTCATGAACAGGCCAATTTGCAATCCATCAAAACATCTCTTCAGCTCTTGAAGAGTAGCTGTTGGGATTGAACACTACCAAAGGAACAGATAATTAAAGTCAAAACTGGATCAGAGCAGTGGATCCAGAATAAGCAGATGTTATGTATACAAGTCTCTCCCCTTGAAAGTGGTTTCAACATCTGCTGACCTCCTATCTACTGATCGTACAAACTGCTGACCTATAAACTGCTGATCAAGTAAAAGACTGATGGAAGACTAAAACTCTGCTATTCAATCTACTGCCTTGAGTCAAGCTCTGCTGATCATGACAAGTACTGCTGGGTTCACATCAGTGGAAGGATGCAGCAGTAGTTTAGATGTCTTTATGTAATAAAATGTAATAACAGTAGTTAGCATAGCAGAGGTTGTATAGATCAGAGGTTAGAGTTTGTTAGGAGGTTAGATGTCACTTTCATGGTGATGTCAGCTTAGATGCTTTAGTGGTTTGCTCGTGCCTATAAATAGAACAGTGCTCTATACTGTTCTATTAGCTCTTTCACTATCTTCTTCCTGCATGAACAAATACTGTGAGCTCAGGCTGAGGGGGAGTTTGTTGCATACTTGCAAATTGTAATCGTTGTTGAAATTAAATTCAATCATTCGGTTCAATGTTAAACTTGTATGTTAAAAGCAATTCTCCTGTTTGATTGTGAAAAGTTTGCTTCCATCTTAATTCCGCTGCACAACTCATTCATCTTCATCTTAATTCAAACGTAAAACATAATCAAAACCAAACTCAGATCCTAACAATTGGTATCAGAGCTTGGACAGTCAAATTTGATTTAACAATCATTTTGACGTAAATAGTTCCGCTCATAAAAGTTGATACTGATAGTTTGTTCGTTTTGTTGAAAAACAGAGCAAGGTTTAATCACCATCAAAGTTGATTAATCAGTGCCTGTAAAACAACCAGGATGACGTCACAATCACAAGATGATAAGAATAACATTGGCTCTCTTTTCAAACCACCCATGCTTAAACGTAATGAATACAACATCTGGGAGAGAAGGATGGGTCACATCCTTGCTCAACAGAACACTGGATGTTGGAGGTCTGTTGTTTTTGGTCCCCGTGTTCCTATGGTGCCAAGTGCTGAGGATGCAAAGGAGTTCGTTCCTAAACCAACTGAAAACTATACTGAAACTGATTTTCAAAAGTTCGAACTCGATGCCAAAGCATTTAGCATCATAGCATCTGCATTACCCAATGAAATCTATGCTGGACTGTTACATTGTAACAGTGCCAAAGAGCTATGGGATGCACTGAAGGAACAGTTTGGGGGAACAGAAGAAGTTTTTGAAAACAATAGGGAAATTCTGAATCAGCAGTATGAAACATTTTGTCACATCAAGGGTGAATCATTGACTCAGCAGTTTGAGCGATTCAGTTGTCTCATTAGTGAACTAAGGCTTGTTAAAGTAACATTTCCAAATTCAACTCAAAATAGCAGGTTCCTTAGATCACTACCAGAAAAATGGGATACCATAGCTTTTGTTACTAGAAACTCTGCTGAGTTCAAAGATCTGACCCTGACCCAACTTCATGGTAGACTCCTGACCTGTGAAAGGGAGTTAAACCAGAAAAAGAAGTTGCAAGAGTCTGGCAAAGTTGCTGATGATTATTCATTCGGTAGCACAGCTCTTTTTGGTCAGGAAGAATCTGGTAGCAGTAGTAAGGATCAGGGTTATGATCACTTTATTGATATAACTACTGGTGGAAATTTTAACAACCCTGATCCTCACTCTACAAATTATGCTTTTACTGCAAATTGTGAAAACCAGATGTCAGATAACTTGTGCTTTGAACTCAATGATTTGCAACACTTTGATCCCACTGACTTAGAAGAAATGGACATTTTGCATCAATTGGCTTTGCTTAGTGTAAGAACAAGCAAATTCTACAAAAGAACAGGGAGAAAATTCCCAGGGTTACATGGGAATTTAAAAGTGGGGTTGGATAAGTCAAAAATCAAGTGTTATAAGTGCAATATGCTAGGTCATTTTGCTAGGGAATGCAGGAGTCAAACCACTGGTCCTATAATCACTCATCCCAGCTCAAACCCTAGACCACAAAATCAAAGCACTGTTCACTATACCCAATATACCCTTGCAGCCCATGTTAACACTGCTCACTATGCTGCAACCCCTGTGCCTGTGCATTATGTTCAAACCACTGTTCCACAAATTCAGTATATTCAAACCCCTGTCCCTCAGGCACAAGTGCAACCTGTTGCACCTCAACAAGCTGCTCCAACAGTGGTACAACCAGATCAACAAAGCTTTTTCACCCAAGGTTTTGTTGACTGGAGCAGCATGCCTGATGAGCTTGGTGATGAAAATTTTGCACTCTATGCTTTTAATGAACCTTCTAATGATGAATTTTGTTTGATGGCATTAGAGTCAATACCAGAGGGGGTAGAAACTGAAGGTGAACAGCTAAGTGCTGAAACAGTGGATGAGGTGACTGAAGCAGTGGTTACTGCAGTTGCTGGTGAACTACTGCTGGGAGAAAATTCAGAAACCCTGATTGAACCACTGTCTGACCCCTGGTCCAAAGAAGACAAAGAAGACAAGGAAGAGAAGAAAGCAGGTGAGAAAGAAGTAAGAGCTGATGATGAAGAGGATCATCAATGTGATTGTGCCATGATGGCTGCTGCCAAGGTATCACCTCAAGTTCTTGAAAAACTGTGTTCAGACAAATGCATTATTGCATTTGCTAACATCAAAGAGGTAAATGAAAACCTTAGGGATAAAATCTTAACTGATGAAGTCAAATTTGAAAAGTCATTAAAAGAACTTAGAAACAAATTGGCTGAAAAAGATAAAGAGATCAGCAGTCTCAAAGAAGAGCAGAGCATAACCAAAACTCAACTCCAAACTATGGTAGAAAAATACCAAGTTTGCAAAAAGGAGTTGGAGTCCACCCAGATCACCTGTGAAAGATGGGTGGAATCTTGCAAAGGGTATGAGGTTATGCTTGAGAAACAGCTTGAAAGCAATGTTAAGTTTGGTATAGGATATAGAAAATATGATGATCTTGAAAACACTGCTGGAAAACAAGATGGTTCATCTGAAATTATACCAACCAACAAGAATGGCCAAGAGGTTAAAATAACCGACAAACTTGGTAACAAAATCACTTTGGAAAGATTTGTGGGATCCTCAACTTTTGAGGAAATTGAGAAATACCAATTTAAACCCACATGGTCTGATGAGTGTGACATTCTTGAAAATTTCAAGCCTATGGACTTTACAACCACTGATGGTGTCATAGCTCCAAAAGCAAAGGTCATTCCTATCAAAGACATCCCAACAGTGGTTCAAAACTCTGTTGCAAAGGAGTCTGAGAAAAGGAAGAAAAGAGAAAAGGTCAAAAACTTGTTTTGTGAATTTTGTGAAAAGAGAAACCATCTAACAAAAGACTGTTTTCATCTAAAAGCATTTGATCTAAACAAAACAAGTGTCATTGTTCCTGCTGAGAGCTGCACCATCTGTGGTAAAACAAACCACAAAACTCAAGCATGTGTGTATCTTAAAAACTTTGATGTGAAAAAAGAATGAATACACTGCTAAAACATCCTTGAGTCCATCAACATCATCTGTCAAATTCACCAAGAACCAACCACTGTTTGTGCCAGTCCAAACAGTTGTTACAAAACAGCTGAATCAAACATCTGTCCAAAGAGATGTTCAAGTGACTGATGCACCCCCTGCCAACCAATTCAGAAGAGGCAAGGGACAATTATCTTACCAAAGGATTCCACATGTTTATGAGACCTATAAAAGGCCCTCTAAACCAAGAGTGAACAGGCATCCTTTTGGTTATCAGCAGGTGATTGGTCAAAACCTACAACAGTGGTTGGAGAGAAACAGTCCTAAAACTGTCCAAACCCCTGACCTAACCACTGCCCATGCATCTGAACTCATCCCAGACACTGTTGAGACCCCATCCAAAGCCTTATTGGCTTTGGAGACCCTAATGAACTAATCCTTTTACTTCATGTGCAGGGAGCTTCTGCATGCTTAGATAGTCTTTGGTATGTAGATAGTGGAGGCTCCAGGCACATGACAGGATGTAAAGCCCTTCTCAAAGATTTCAAAATCCATGGAAGGGGTGATATATCCTTTGGCAATAATAGTAAAGGGAAAGTTCTTGGGTCTGGTACAGTACAAACTGGAAATGTAAAATTTGAAAATGTCAATCTGATAGACAATCTAAAATTCAACCTCCTGAGTGTTTCACAAATGAGTGATAAGGGGTATGGATCATTCTTCACAAAGGAGTGTTGTAGGATTGTTGGACCAGAGATGGTTGAAAAGATTGAAGCAATAATAAAAACTGGAAAAACAAAACTTGTTGCTCAAAGAAGTGGCAATGTTTATGTTGTTGATATGTCAAAAGAGTGTCCCAGAACTGATGCCTGTCTGTTCTCAGCCGCCTCTAACAAAGAGGCAGAACTTTGGCACAGAAGATTGGGGCACACAAATCTCAAGACAATCACTGAAATTTCAAAAAACGGTCTGGTAAGAGGTTTACCACAAAAATTGTTTTCATGTCCTGAGCATTGTGTTTCCTGTTTAAAAGAAAAACAGCATAAAAGCTCCTTTAAGTCCATTGAAGAGTCCAAAACAACCCAGTGTTTGCAAATGCTGCACATGGATTTGTTTGGACCAGTTCAAGTCATGAGTCTCAAGAAGAAGAGATATTGTTTGGTTATTATTGATGACTTCTCTAGGTTTACATGGAGTTTCTTTTTACACTCAAAAGATGAGACTGCAGGCATTTTGCAAGACTTTGTGACACGGGTTGAAAAGCAATTTGACCTTCCAGTAAAAGTCTTCAGGAGTGACAATGGCACAGAATTCAAAAATAAGGAGTTGGATGCCTTCTGTGTGAAGAAAGGGATTGTAAGGCAGTACAGCATCCCTAGAACACCAGAGCAAAATGGGGTAGTTGAAAGAAAGAATAGGACACTGATTGAAGTTGCTAGGACCATGCTTGCTGACTCAGGTTTGCCTTTGACCTTCTGGGCAGAGGCAGTAAACACTGCTTGCTAAGTCCAAAATAGAGTTTTAATAAACCCTAGGCACAAAAAGACTGCTTATGAAATTCTGTATAAAATCAAACCACTGATCTCATACTTTAAAGTATTTGGTTGCCCATGCTTTATCTTGAATTTAAAAGATTCCATCTCAAAATTTGCATCCAAAATAGATTGTGGTTATCACCTGGGATACTCAACCACTGCCAAGGCCTACAAAGTGTTTAATACATGGACCAAAGTAGTGGAGGAGACCTTGAATGTAAAGTTCAATGAACTTTCATCAATAAAAATCCCAGCAAATCCTGCTGATTTGTTTGATCTTGATAAATTCACTTTTGCAAATACTGCTGTCAAGACTAACAGTGCAGGTCCATCAAAGGATTCATCACCAGACTATGGGTATGAGATCATCATTCCTCAACAAAAGTCTGCTACAATGGGAAAAGCATCAGTTGTATAAAACAGCTGTCAAAGCTCAACCACTGCTACCTCAACAGTTGTTGACTAAAGTAGCCCATCAACCACTACTTCCACATCATCAAACACTGCTGACAAAAGTCCCCAAACAGTGGATAAAAGTCAGCATGTGTCCACACCATTACCTCCAATTCCACCACCTTTTGAAACCCTTGCTGGATCATCAAAGTCACCAGCAGTGGTTAGCTCAGATGATACACATCTGCAGCCTTCACCAACAAATGCCATCATACCATACCAAGGAGATTTAATCTTCTTGAGATCTCATCCACCTGACCAAATCATTGGCAACATCAATGAAGGGGTGCTCACAAGAAGCCAAACCCAAAACATTTGTCTTTTTGCTGGTTTTCTATCACTCCATCAGCCAGTCAAGTACCAAGAGGCACTGAAAGACAATAGCTGGGTAGAAGCCATGCAAGAGGATCTCCAACAGTTTAAAAGACAACAAGTATGGGAGCTTGTACCACTGCCAAAAGATGTAAGTCCCATCGGCACAAAGTGGGTCTTCAAAAACAAAACTGATGAAAGGGGCATTGTTGTCAAGAATAAAGCCAGGCTTGTGGTTCAAGGTTACAGACAGGAAGAAGGGATTGATTATGATGAAATATTCGCCCCTGTAGCAATATTAGAAGCTATAAGACTGTTCCTGGCCTTTGCTGTCAACCACAACATGAAGGTGTTCCAAATGGATATCAAAAGTGCTTTCCTCTATGGTACAATTCAAGAAGAGGTGTATGTTTGTCAACCTCCAGGTTTTGAGGATCTATTTTATCCAGATCATGTCTACAGGCTGAACAAAGCCTTGTATGGCCTGAAACAAGCACCTAGGGCCTGGTATGAAACTCTTTCCACCTTTCTACTCTCAAATGGTTTCAAAAGAGGTACCATTGATAAAACACTGTTTTTAAAATGGAGAGGAAAGGATTTAATGATTGTCCAAATTTATGTGGATGACATTATTTTTGGAAGCACATGTCATAAAATGTGTGAAGAGTTTAGGCAACTCATGACAGCTGAGTTTGAAATGAGTGCAATGGGTGAGCTGCAATGCTTTCTTGGACTCCAAGTTCAGCAAATGCAAAATGGAACTTTCATTCATCAAAGCAAATATGCTAAAGAACTTTTAAATAAATTTGATATGAATGATTGTAAACCATGCAGCACACCCATGGCAACCAATAAGCTAGTCATGTCTGATGAAAAGGATGAGCTGATTGACCAAACACTTTATAGAAGCATGATTGTAAACCGACACTTGTTTCCTCTCTAAGGGTTATGAAGTGGTTATAACAGCTGATCATGCTAAGAACTGTTATAACTAACCACTGCTTCTTATAAAGACTTATGAGGCCTATCTACTGTTGAAGTCAAAGCCTTGTTAAAGACAAGCACTGATCTACCTAATCACTGATGAGGCCTATCAAACATCTGTTTATGGGCAAACATCTGTTTAAGGTCAAACATTTGTTAAGGCCAAACATCTGTTTATGGCCAAACATCTATTTATGGCCAAACATCTGTTTAAGGTCAAACATCTGTTTAAGTCCAAACAACTGATATATAAGGCGAAACATCTGTTTAAGCTCCAATATCTGTTTAAGTCTTCTCATATTTTAACACTTTTGAAAATAGTTAAAAATGATAGTTTTCATTAATCCTTAAAAGTCTGTTATAACCACTGTGTTGGTTCAAACATCTGATTGTTAAAAGTTATCCACTGCTGAAAGACAACCTTTGTTTCTACATTGTTCATGTTGACCATTGACTGACCAGAATCAGTGTTTCAATCATTGATGGCTATCCACTGATAGTTAAAAATCACCCACTGTTTCAATTTTCACCACTGTAAACCACTGATATTGATGATCAGTGGTTTCCTAAACAACTGTCCTCCATTATTCATCGGAGATTGTCATGTGGTCAGTACTTAGCCGTCAGATCTTTATAACCGCTGCCACATCAGCATTCACCTTTTACCCTTATAAAACCCTGATTAAAACCCCAAACAGGGTTTTCACTGTCGAATCGAATTCAAAACCCCTTTCAAAAGCAGTTACCATCAAATTCCCTCCATTCACTCATCTTCTTCATTCGTTCTAAACCACCTTCGATTCACCATGGCTCTCCCATTCAAAACATCTCATAACTACCTGTGTATACTTGAGAAACCAAGTCAAAACACACCTTTCACTCCGTAATTGATGCACTCTCGTCTTCAAAGTACAAAACTTTGTTGACATGTAATGCACCTAATGACCTGGATACCCAACGAGAGTTCTGGAAAAATGCAAATCTTGAAGCTAAGGACAAAAAGCCCTTCACTATTACTTCATCAATAAGGGGAATTTCGGTTACCATCATACCTCAAACTATTTCAGAGGTTTTTTAAATCAACGATCTCACAGGTAAAGATTCTTTCCCAAAAGTTGATTATCAAACTGATTTCCTTGAGAGAGGGTATGAGGACGAAATGAAAAAAGATACTTTGCAAAAGGGCAGTTTTCCACCTGCCATGAGATTTTTATTTCATACCCTCCTCATGTGTGTGTCAAATAAAACCACAGCTTTTAATGAGATCCCATTGAAAATCCAATACCTGGGCTATGCTATAATGGCTGGAGTTGAGTTTAACTATTCCCAGGATATTTTCAATGATATGGTCAAAAATGTCAATAAAAAATCATTTTTATTATTTCCAATATTTTTTAGTTTTTATCTACAAAAGAAATTTTCAAAGGATAATGCACATGTACTTATCCAAAGGAAATCCTTTTCAAATAAACAGCCTAACTTCTGAAACATTCACAAGGTTGTCAAAACCTTTAAGAACACAAACAGAGACACCTGAGCAGAATTTAGCAGCAACAACTGCTCCTCAGGCCCTTGCTGTTGAGCCCAATACTCTTGGTGATCACAGTAGCACCACCACTGCTGTGAAACCCACACCAAAACCCACCAAAAAGACAACCAAGAAAAAATCCCAAAAGCCCCCCAAACCCACCAAAAAGGTAACTCTGGAAGATGAGATCCCAGAGGTAACACCTGTGACAACACAAAAGTCACCTGAAACCACTGCTGCTACTTCCTCACAGCAGATGGAAGAAATATCTCAACCTGAGCCTAAAACTCCTCCTGCATCCTCTCAAAAGGATCAGGTTGTATCTATAGGGACACCACATTATGAAGCAATGGATTCACTTCAATCTATCTTCGACAGCCCAGCTCCCGGGGCAAATTCTCTTTCTACCCCTATCCTCACTGAACAACTTCCACCATCAATGATACCTCTGTTGGATGCACTTGATATAGCCCAGACACAAATCAGTTCTTCTCAATCACATGTCAATGAGAATATACCACAACAAGTGACTGAGTCTGGTGTCTCTATCATTGCTAACCCACCAACAGTTGAGGAGGCTACACTATAGGAATTACAAGTAATTCCGGTCAGTAGTTCAAGTGGAGCAGCTACTACAGGTGTTGAACCCTCTGGTTTACACCTGGACAGTAGTTTCATTAGTGAGACTCCCTTGAAGGCAATTTCTTCTTTAGGAACCATAGTGTCTACTGGTGTGTATCCTTTATACACTGGTAACCTTAAAATGGTAACCTCTATTGAAGAAAGAAGTCCCCAGTACCGAGAACAAGGGGGCATCAGTGGATGACTTTTCGGAAACTTTTCCTAAGTCAACTACTGATACAACCACTGCCGGTGGGAAATCAGATGATCCCATTAACTTGGGTGAAGGTTTAAAATACAAGGAATTGACGGAGAGGGTTGATCAACTTGACACATCTGTTGCAGAAGTCAAATCTATGCTGCAACAGTTGTTACAAGCTCAAAAGGCTACACCCACTGCTGCAACATCTGCTCCATCCCCTACTGAGCTATGGCATCTGTTTCAATCTCTGCTTCACAAACAATGACAGTATGCAGATCAACAGCATGAAGTTCAGCTTCAAATGGTTAGAAATGTCATGGAAGCTAGGTACAAAGATACTCAAGCAGATATTAAAGCCATAAAAGCTCATTTGCTTCAAACCACTGGCACTACTCCTCCTTCAATCATTTTTGTTGAAACCCTTGATGATGCTAAAAAGGGGGAGAAGGGTAAAAAGGGAAAAGATGGTCTATACATTAAACCAGATGCAATGTCTAAACTGGTTGTAGAAATCCCAAGGCCAGCTGGTGTAACACTCTAAAGTTAGTAACAACTTTATATCATATTTTAGTGCGGAATATGGTCCCAATCTTTTTTTTTTTTTTTTGAACAACATAAACTTAAGTTCCATCAACTAAATATCAACATATGATAAGTAGAAAACTTGACTGTTTGTTTAAGGCTATCTATAAACTTTTGCCCATTAAACACCTTTATAATACATAACCAAAGTATTATGAGGTGTGTCCACGTTTCATCCAGAGCACTTGATCTTCCACTTTAAAACCAATCCCGAGCTAAGATACAAGCTTTACCTGGGTCAAAATAACACCATGAATTAGCATTATAACATGTATGAATCGTACTTACACGATAACACCGAATCACACCGAATCATCATACTATAAAACTCATCGGACTCAAAGACACGAAGTACCATACGCCGGGTTGGGCGTACATCAAACCCTTCTGAGTGTACACTTCTATAGAGTGGCGTATCACACGTTGAGTTAGGTGTATGTAACACCCCTTACAACTCTAATCCATTTTTTTTTATATTCTTTTCACCCATTTTCGTTCCTACAGCTCCTGCATGTTTCCACATCCTACAGATACACTTAAAAAGATAATACTTTAATAGTTTTTCAATCATAAAAACATACCTTTCAACTTATCAAATCTTGTAAGCTTTCTTACATCAATGTGGATGAGATATAGAATAATATTGAATGCAATATATTATGCGAGTTTAGAAAATCTCATATATATTACATCTCAACATGTAAAATGCCCGTATGGTTCTCATATAACGCCATCAGAAACACTTACACTTGTAATGGGTCCCAACGACCTGTGATCAAGCTTTCAACCTGTAGTAATCAATATTACAATTTAAATGGGTCATAACGACCCGTTCCCACTTTATAAAGTTAATGGCCAAAACAATCTAAATGTGTTAAAACAACTCGTCCCCACTTTATAAAGTTAGAACAATCTAAATATGTTAAAACGATTCGTTCCCACTTTATAAAGTTATAATTACCAAAACAATCAAAATAGGTCAAAACAACCCATTCCCAGTTTATAAAGTTATAATGACCAAGGCAATCCAAATGGGTCAAAATGACCTCTCAATGCAAGTAATTGCATACTACATTGCAAGCCTTTTTAAGTACTTTAAAAACACTTTAAAAGATGAAAACAACGGTTTCAAACCAACAATATTTTTAAAAAAGATTCATCTAAACTAACTTTTATTTAAAACCCTTTTTTTTGTGCATCTCTTTGTGCGCGGCTACTGTAATAAGCCAACTTGACCCACTTAACAGCCATGTTTTCATTTGTACTAAAATTATGAAGGAACTGGACATCTGGAGCTTTTAAATGATATAAAATATGCCCCAAACGGACAACCAGGTGATTTGCTATGAATTTGTAAAAACCGGTTAATACCTGGATTAAAGCTGAATTTTCAGCACTAAACCAAACAGTCCACTGTGAGTTTTTATCACCATATTATTTATTTATTCATTTATTTTATTTTTTTTTTGGCTTTCGACCAACGAAATATCATCTAGATACATGTTAATGGTAATTCATACCATATATAATACTTTGTGTTAAATTTCCCCTTCTTAGTTCTTATCTTTAGCTTACTTTCGGTCAATTAAATTTCTACAAAATCAATGACATTTAAAGTTTCATCATACAAGAGTAGTTATTAATAAGAACTACTTACCTTTACAATGAGGGCTTCCCTTTGGCAATCGAGCTTGACCCGTTGACCCGTTTACCTACTTAAGTCAACAGTTTAAGTAAACTTTAAACTTCATTAAACAATACATCGATGATTCATTTACTAGTAATTCCAAGTTAAATTAATCTTTTCATTCAAGACATTTTATCAAACACCTTATGTGCATCTAAAGATTGTTTACAAAATTCGTTATATTCATGGTCCTTTCAATCCTATATTTCTTCACAATCTTCATATAACCAATTTGCAATAAAAATAACTATCCATAACAATATCATCTCTTTTTCATGCATACAACCAAAACACATTCAAAGGGTTCGACCCTATCCCATACCCACAACCAAATGCATAATTTTTCAAGAAATCGTCGTGATTATATAGTTTACTCATGAATCTAGTATGTAAAATCATATATGAGTATAAATCAACAGCAAATTATTAAGCTTTCATCTCTTATTCTTTCATATGAACTCAATAACTACTCCATAATACGGGTTGGGTTAAAACTTCATACCTTGGAGTGCTATGTAAGAATAAATAAATAATATATTTATTTATATATGTCCATTATAATCATTTATATAATAATAGATCAAAATATATATAACAACCTATTAAATAATTAGTTGGTAATTGTTGATGGGCCTAATTACCCTTATTAACTAATTAGGGTTTCCTCTTGGGTACATATATAAGGAGACTTATGTAGAGGTTCTAAGGTTAGACACATAACCTAATTACTCTCATAACATCAATCGACCTCCTCTCCTAACCGATTCCCCTTTATCGGTTTCTTCATCACCATCATTAGATTGCACCCTAAGGAGGAACCAGATCAAGCTGACAATCATGTCAAACACTGTTGCTGCGTCTCCATCTGGATTCTCTGCTGGCATGTACTGATGCAATCAAAGGTATGTTTTCATGTTTTCCATTATGTCTAAACAGAACTGATCAACATGTGGTATCAGAGCATATGTTGATAAATCAGTTCTGATTCTATCCATTATTCTGGAATTGAAATCTGGAAAACATAAATTTTTAAAGTTTAATAAAATTCGAAACTCTGTTCTCGAGTTACTGTTTCGAGTCAGTGTTTCGGAAATCATGATAACAGAAATTTTGAACAACTTCATAATCACAATCAGCCGGTTTCGAGTCTGATGTGCCGAAATCACTTTTTTCGGAAAAAAGAATGTTATATGAATGACTCGAAATCATAATGGTTAAAATCAACAAATCCGAAATCTATTTTAAAAGCCTTAAAATTCAGGTTTTGGGTTCCAGAATTTATGTTTTATTTTTTAGGGTTCATCATGTTCTTAGGAAAATTCGAAAATTCCTTTATGTTTTGGAATGTAATTAGGATTATTGAGTGTTTTTCCTGTTTTGATCCAACTTTATCATCTAAGTTTATTCGAAAACTGTTAATTGGTAATCAGATAAAATTTTCGAAATATTTTGATAAATTAGATCATCACTAAAACAGGAAACCATATCTCAAAATCCCTAAGAATTCGAATTTTCAGTTATGTTTTCACAATAATAGCTGTAACAGGGTTTTGGAGATCACTTTTAACGACCCGAGACCAAGATCTCGACTCGAGACCACAAGGTCTCGACTCGAAATCATAAGGGTTCTCAAATCTTTATAACTCGAGACAAGATTCCGACTCGAGACCATAAGATTTCGACTCGAAATCATAAGGGTTTTCAGTCTTTCATGACTCGAGACTAAGGTTGCGACTCGAAATCATAAAGGTTTCAATCTTTACAACTCGAGACCAAGGTTCCGACTCAGTTTCCGACTCGAAATCTCATTAAAATACGAGGACAGCAGGAGATTGCGACTGAGATTTTGACTCGCAACCAGGTGGTTGCGACTCGAAACCTCATTATGGAGTCGAGATCTCATAAAATTCAGTACTCGAGACCTCGAGATTTCGACTGAGGCTTTGACTGGCATTAGTGACTCGCAATCTGATGGTTGCGACTCGAGACCCTAATGACTCGAAACCTCATAATGATTCAAGATGAGTCGAGACCTTACTCGAGATCTCACTCGAGACCTCATAACTGAGTCGAGATCTCACTCGAAACCTAAGACTAACTCGAAATCTCAACCTCGTTACTTTATTAGGCTGATTAATGTGAACTAAAATTTAGTTATTAAATAATTGGTTTTGTAATTAGTTAATTAATCAGAATCAGATAATGTTTTACAAAACCAAAATGGCTGAACTTGGGTGAGCTTTTGATGTATCACTTCTGGCCAAAGCTGATTTGATACATCTACTTATTGCTCAAGTATAATAAAAGCCATGTTGAGTATGCATTACAAACGTGAATGTCTTAATTTCTGGCCAAAGCTGATTTAATTCATTCATGTATAGCATTCTTAACAAGTGCATAACTAAAGTGATTGTCTCATTTCTGGCCAAAGCTGATTTGTCACGATTACTTTGCACACATGCTTAGATGATTACACTTCTGGCCAAAGCTGATTTGTTTTCGTTTAAGTAGAACTTTAAATAAGTCTATTATTTTGATGTTAGTAATAGACATATCACAACCTCTTCACATAATGATCCTTATATTAATGATCCTTCATTAATTTTATGATAATTCCGTCTGCCTTATCTTTTAGTACCCATAATTTTACTCACTGTAATTTTCTTCTATAAATCTGTATCTCATCCACTCTAATTCCTAAATCTAATATGTTTTGCTTTACTTAAAGTTTATATAAGAATTAGCTCTTAAATTGAATCCTTGATTATCTCTTAAGACACGATAATCCTATTGCTCTCTTCTGATAAAGCACTACAGAAGAAAAGTAGAGCATGATGATTAGGATAAATCGAACATGATGTCTCTTATGATAATCAAGAACTCTCTAACATAAGTGTTGTCACTAAAGTTATTCCATATTAAGTCTTTCCTAAGACTAATCTATTATTGTGGAATAATTACAAGAATTCCTAAGATGCATGCCTTCATTTAAAATTCTAAACTATAAAGTTAAGTGGTATATGTGAATACATAATAATGTACAATACCATGACCCATAAAGTTAAGGGCTTATGCATGGAAATAAGTACATTTTTCCAGTACATTACATACTAAGATTTTCACTTGTACAATTTGATGCCTTATAAATCAACTATAACACTCAAAAGTACCAAAGTATAATGAGTGTGTTGATAAGTAACATATGTACAAAGAAATAAATGTTTGAAGCTGGAAAATAAGTTGTTACTCACCTTAGAACCATTTAAAACTTTAAAAGAGGATTGTTCTAAGGTCCATAGACAAATTACAAGTAAAAATTCCAACTTTAAGGTTCTTCAAGGGAAAATCTCAGTGCATAATTATGCCATTAGACTATACATAAGCAACGAGACTATCCATTATTAAAAAGAACAGTTGGATAAATTAATTAGGTAGTCACTTACAAATGATATTTAAGTCTGCTAATTTTAATATTCCAATTAACACATGATTAGTTGACTCTAGTTTTAAACGTTTCCTTACCAGAAGTCAACTAATAACTAACATGAGACTTAGTGACAAAATTAAATGTTAAGGCTATAAGAACAATAATAAGCAGTCTTCTAACAATGCCTTTCGATACCTTACATATTCTGAAGATTAATCAGAATATAGTATCATAATTAAGCTGTGTTATGAAGGTTGTGAGGTTTGCATAGTCAACATAAAGTCACACTTACCTTAAACTCTCATCTTATTTGTTCTAAATATCTGGATTGAAATATTACTAAGATAAAACTAGATGATACTTTACACTTTCACAACTTTTGTCATCATGCAAGTGAGAATTTGACAAGAGGAAAATGAGACTTATAAATTTCATCCATTATAACTGAAATTCATGAGAAATCATGACATGGTTAATGAGGATGATTTTTTTTCATCTAATCTCATTCTAAGTGATTTTAAAGCCCTAAATATTACTTGGCTTAAGGAATAAGTATGGGTCCATCATAAGTCATTCATTGACATTTGTGGAACTTATTCCAAATGGAATATTCAGACATAATTCATTTATCATTTACAAGACTATCAACTTGTATCTAAATTTTGTCGCATATGGCCCACGGTCTTAGAAGAAATATATTCATATATACATACTTAATAAGATTTCTATTAAATATGTCCCTAAAGTTTCTTATGATATCTGGACATTAAAGAAATCAAATAAAGTCTAACATATATATGATAGGTTCCCACGTCACGTACCTCGTTGAAACTTCTCTTGTAGCATTTTAGAGATATCACAGATCAGTGGGAGCATTAAGTGTCTTAATAATAACTTACAATAGTTGCAAGAGGTGGGGGAGTGAAAATTTTACATTACCTAAATTTATATCTCTTGTACAAGACACCGCTCCATCACGACACTGCTCCATCAAAACTTATCTCTTTAAAATCTAATGCTACTCTTACAAAAGTTTCATTGTTGCTTAATTGTGGGCACACTTAGATTTCTCACCTAAACTAACATAATCCTCAACAAGAGAAATCAGAACGACTAACGTCATTAATTTGTTTTTCTCTATTAGAATTTGTTGGTCGTTAAATATTGACCCTAAGCATGCTGAGTTCCTAAAGATTTCTAAGGTCAGTGGGAGCAGTCAAAGTCCTTATCATGATTTGCAAGGAATACAAGAGGCGGGGGGAAGAGTGTCATTAAATTTCACTCCGAATTCAACTCCGATTACACCTCTTGTACACCATACTGCACCAACTCTTACAAACTTAGAATCCTGAAAATGATAGCAACCTAACCAAGAGCTAATCCATAAAACTGAAACTTCTAATAAACCCAATAATCAACTTAGGAGGTCATCTAGGTTTAAAAGCCTACTAACTTTGATGATTACATAACCTCCCTAACTGAAGTTGAAATGGATTTTGGAAATGTTTAATGATCCTATCTCTTCAAATTAAGCCATTAGTGTCAATCAATCCTCTGAGTGAAATAAAACTACTTTCTAGTAAAACTGATTTTATGTGTTCGTATAATGTTTGGGATTTGATTACCTAAGAGTGTTCATAACTAAACCAAATCATGGTATAAGCGTTAAGACACGAAGAGGCATGATTGATTGTCAAAGGTTATACTTAGAAAGAGATAAATTATCAAAGATTTCTTTAAGGATCATCATTGTTCTAGTAGCTTATAATAGTTTAAAGCTACATTAGATGAACATTAAAAACAATTTTCCCTAACAAATGGCTGACATATTTCCATGTTCATAAAACAACCTGAAAGTTCCAAACTGAAGGTTAAAGAACACTTTATTTGTAAGCCAATAAATTCCATGTATGGGTTAATGCAAACATCATAATGTGATGAAATCTTAGCGTAATTATTTTCATCAAGAATCAAGTGGGTTAATGTACCTACCTCAAAATGAGTGGGAGCAACTAAGATAAACTTGTCTATATAGATGATATTCTTTTGACAAGTATATGTTACATAAGTCAAAGCATTGTTAACACAAACTTTGATATAATAGATCTCAGAGATATCTCTTACGTGATAGATATCATAACATGCCGAGATAGACCCAATGGGACATTAGTTCCGTTCCATAAGTTTAACATTAAATGGGTCCTTACATATGTAACAAACAATAATACTCTCATTTAGAGGATAATAGGATAAACGAGATTATTTACTTACGCTTCATTAATTAGAAGCTTTATGTAAGTTCAAGTCTATACTCGTTTAGATATTACTCACATTGCAACACACTAGATATGTCTAGATAAACGTGAAGCATCTAATAGAGTATTACAATATCTTTAAAGGAAACGAGAGGCTATAATTTAAAGAACAAGTGAGAACTCAAACCGGTTGATTACTTTAACTTTGTAATATTCAAAGATGACAAAAATGTAATTTTGGTATATCTTTATGTCAGCAGACAAACCCTATCTCATGGAGGAGTCATAAATGTACTGATATCAACAACCTAAGTTATAACGACATAATATAGTCACTAAATATTGTTGGAAATTTATCAGTGGACTCATAAGTTTATTAACTCCATATAATTAATGTTTTGAAGACTTAGTGTGATAAAGTCAGTTACCATGACTCCTTGAACAGTAACAGTTCAAGAGGTGCTGCATTAAATTTCGATACGCAATTAATTATTGGTTTATGAACGAATTGAGGAAACTAAGTTTTGTATCGAAAACATTCATGATATGCTTAAGGATCCTATAACTGAAGGGCTATTACCCATAAGTCTTATTAAGAGAGCTCATAGACGGGTATTAAATGATGGCCGTGCACAACCGCATATCGTATTATGAATGGCTAAGTATTAGTTAATTTTCCTCATCAGTTTGATTTTGTATGTCTCTAAGAATATGTCAAGCCGGCATAATGGCATATAGACAAATAAAGTTACAAATCAAACAAAGGGCTTACGCGTATTTTGATCATAACGACTAGGTTTTAAATTAAGGCTATAGTATGATTAATGGGGGTCCTGAGTCGCATAATGATTCAACGGCTGTATTTCTCTGCTATAGTTCTTGTTTAAGGCTAAAATGAGTGTTAACTCCTGATCAGGCTTATCTAATGCTCATAATAAATGATTACTCGGCCAAGTGGGAGAATGTAAGAATAAATAAATAATATATTTATTTATATATGTCCATTATAATCATTTATATAATAATAGATCAAAATATATATAACAACCTATTAAATAATTAGTTGGTAATTGTTGATGGGCCTAATTACCCTTATTAACTAATTAGGGTTTCCTCTTGGGTGCATATATAAGGAGACTTATGTAGAGGTTCTAAGGTTAGACACATAACCTAATTACTCTCATAACATCAATCGATCTCCTCTCCTAACCGATTCCCCTTTATCGGTTTCTTCATCACCATCATTAGATTGCACCCTAAGGAGGAACCAGATCAAGCTGACAATCATGTCAAACACTGTTGCTGCGTCTCCATCTGGATTCTCTGTTGGCATGTACTGATGCAATCAAAGGTATGTTTTCATGTTTTCCATTATGTCTAAACAGAACTGATCAACATGCTATGGTTCTTGATTTAACAGAATATCTCTCATGCAATTAAGTTAGGCAAGGATTTGAAGATGGATTTGACCTACCACCCTTGACCATCGTTCCCCTTTCTTTTTCCATGTTTTGATTTTGTAGAAAGTGAGTGAGAGATGTCATGGGTTTTCATCCCCACTTCTGATGACATTTATCCACTTTACCCTACTTAACCTTTAGCCCCTCCACTTTTAAGTGTTCATCCAATGTAATTTCCAAACTAGAAGTTCCAAACTAGAATTCTATATATCTATATTATTTTATATTTTCCTTTTTACAATGAGGTAGTTTTACTCGTATCTTAATTAAGCGTTTAGTTATAACTTTCATTTTTTTATCGTCTTTTTAACTTGCTATTATAATTAAAAATATCCCACTATTTAAGTCTTCATTTATAAAAATTCTAAGCAAATTCTTTTTTTATATATATAATACTCATCTCCTCAAATATAAGTATGTCCCATGTAAATTTCTATTTGAACATATCAACATGCCCAAAAATTGGGATGTTACAGATGGTTTCAAAAAGGTTGATGAGACTCAAAATGCATTTGCTGCATTAAAGGTAAACATGAAAGAGTCAATGGAAATAAAAGGGTCTAAAAGGTTTGAGCAGGATAAGAAAGTTTTGATAGAAAAGGAAGAGCAGTGTACTTCTAAACCTAAGGAATAGCAGGGTATTCCTAAACCAACAAGAAGACAGCCTACCAGAAAAGTAAGCAAACCCAAAACCACACCTTCTAAAACCACCAAACAAACTCCTCAAATCCCAAAAAGTTCCTCTCATCAAACCTCCAAACCAACAGATGTTAAGATACCTGTAGTATCAACAGTTGTTGGTACTTCAGTGGTTTCAACAGATGTTATCCTAACAACTGCCATCACCACTTCATCAACCAATACTCAATCCACTGCCATACCAAAAACAACATCACCACCACAAAAACCACATGTCAAAAAGCAGAAGACAACAGTTGACACATCAACTGTTGTAGTGACAACAGTGGTTGAAACACCAGTTGTTTCAACAACTGTTAGTCAAATACCCACCATTTCATCAACCACCATTCAACCCACTGCTATACCACAAACTACATCACCATTGCAAACATCACCTGACATAAAGCAGAAGACAACAGTTGATACATCAACAGTTGTAGTGACAACAGTGGTTGAGACACCAGTTGTTTCAACGACTGTTAATCAATCACCCATCACTTCAAACATTTCTTCACAAGCCATTGTCCTTTCAGTTCCAAAAACTCAAACAAAAACATCTCCTCCCAAAAAGTTGTATAAAAGAAAAAGAAAGTTTCAGGTGCATGATGGTGACATAGCAGCACCTGTTCCGATTTCTTCTGCACCTTACAATGTCATCAAACCTCAACCATTCATTCCACCAACCTTAGCCAACCCAATCAAAGATCCAATAGCTCTTCAAGGATTTGATCCTGCTGATCTTGTACCAATTGTTGCCACCTATCCACTAGAACTGCATGCAGTGAAGAATGAAATGAAACAATTCTACACAGTGGATGATCCTTCAAAGAGAAAATTCCCATCTCTTGCAGGTTTTAGAGATCCTGAAAACATGGATGAATATCTAAAAGTCAAAGCAAAGCAAGCTGAATTGAGAGCCAAATATGAATGCAAAGAGCAGGGTGATAATGCTATCTCATGTCAATTGCAGTTCTTGCTCACCAAGGTTAAAGAATTAAAAGACTATGCAAGAGACCTGAGTAAAGAGATGTCCAACCTGCCTCCAGATGCTGATTTACAAGTGGATCTGAGAAAAGATCTCATAGAATTGATCATGAGTGAAAAAATTTACCCTGCCAAAGCTGAACAATTCCAAGACTGCCCACTTGTTGCTCTCAAAGCTGAACTTAAAAGAATTGAAAGAATCAAAAATGATCCACGTATGAACAGATCAGCACCAAATTGGAGCAAATACAAAAAGACAATTGCTAATCTTACCTTGGAGTATAAAAGGAAGAAGCAAGAGTTGGTTGCAGCAAAGGTTGGTGTAGCCAAAGCCATAGCAAAATGGACAAGGCAATACACTGATGAGGCTTATGAAAGGCTGAGAAAAAGAAGAGAGACAGATCCTAGCCTTCCAAAGAAGCCTGAATACAAAGACAAGAAAGCTGATGATCCACAGCAGCAGGCCCTTTCTTTGAAGAAGTTGTTCACATCCTCTGATACTTCTATCATTGCCCTAAATCAAAGAAAGAAACAAAAACAGATGGATGAAAAGGAAATCAAGGCTCAGGAAGATTTTTTTATGAAAGAGGCCCTTCAAAGAATGATTGCAGAAAATCAAGACTCAACAAAATCACAAGTTTCTGATTGAAGACTATTCACCTTTAAAGAAAGCAAGTACTGCCCATTCAAAGACTAATCACCTTTGAAGAAAGCACTGATGCTTAACATCAGTGCGTAGACTGCATCAGTGGAAAGTGAACCAGCAGTACATAGAAGCAGTGTCTATGTAATCAGTGGTTGTAATAGTCAGTGGTTGTAAGTTGTTAGAAGGTACAAGAACAAACATTTTTACAAAATCCTAAATCACCCGATCATGTAAGTGCATTGAAGTAAAAGTGGAAATGATGTTATTCATGTGGTCCTGTTTCGCTTTTGTTTGACGTCTAATATGGGTTCATGATCTAATCCGGTGAATTGTAGACATTGTTGTTGAATCCAATTAGATGCTTGATGTAATGAGGTCGTATTAATAACAAATAATAATTAATATAACTAAGTTTCTCGAGCCCGGGAAGCAATCCCGGGTAATAACCTAGTCCTACATATACAAAAATGAGTTGAGGGAATAGTGCCAGACAGCTTGCCTGGCACTTCCCTATTGGACCAAATCATTTTTAATTTTATTTTATTTCTAGCTTAAAATTACGGTTTCGTCCTTTGTTTAAAATTACGTTTTCGCCCCTAATTCAAAATAAATTTATATTTTTTCCCTGGCTCAAAATTTACGCTTTTGCCCTCAATTCAAAAACCCATTTCTAATTCTATTCCCATTTTAAATTTACGGTTTCGCCCTCCATCTAAAATTACGCTTTTACCCCCGTTCAAAATAAAAATATGTTTTTGCCCCTATCTCAAAATTACGATTTTGCCCCCAACTCAAATTCACATTTTTGCCCACAGTTCAAATACAAAAATGAGTTAAGGGAATAGTGTCCGGCAGCTTGCCTGGCACTTCCCTATTGGACCAAATCATTTTTAATTTAATTTTATTTCTAGCTTAAAATTACGGTTTCGTCCTTTGTTTAAAATTATGTTTTCGCCCCTAATTTAAAATAAATTTATATTTTTGCCCTGGCTCAAAATTTACGCTTTTACCCTCAATTCAAAAACTCATTTCTAATTCTATTCTCAGTTTAAATTTATGGTTTCGCCCTCCGTCTAAAATTACGCTTTTACCCCCGTTCAAAATAAAAATATGTTTTTGCCCCTATCTCAAAATTACGATTTTGCCCTCAACTCAAATTCACATTTTTGCCCACAGTTCAAAACAAAATTATGTTTTCCCCCAAAGCTCAAAATTATGATTTTGCCCTCAGTTTAAAATTATGATTTCGCCCCCAGTCAAAATATTTTTACGATTTTGCCCTCTGTTCAAAATTATGATTTTGTTCCCATTTAAAAAATTACAATTTCTCCCCCAGTTAAAAATTATGATCCTGCCATCGTTTTACTAACCTGGAGTAAATTGCCATTTTAGTCCCTGAGTTTTGTCCAAATTTGCCATTTTGATCCAAATAGTTTTATTTTCCCCCCTGGGTCCCTGACTTTTACATTTGTTGCCATTTTGATCACTTTGCCTAACTCCATCCAAAAACCCAGTTACTCTTTTCAATTTAAACCTTTTCAGTTGCCATTTTGATCCAATTCCAAAAAATCAAAAAAATTCCAAAAAATTCCAAAAAATTCAAAAAATTTTAAAAAATTCAAAAAAATCTAAAAAATTCAAAAAAATCTAAAAAATTCTAAAAAATCTAAAAAATTCTAAAAAATCATAAAACTTCTAAAAAATCATAAAAAATCGAAAAAATTCAAAAAAATATAAAAATCAAAAAAATTCTAAAAAACCATAAAAATTCTAAAAAATCCAAATAATTCTAAACGGTTCGCGTCGAAACGGTTCGGTTCGATACGGTACGGGTCGAAACGGTTCGGTTCGATATGGTACGTGTCGAAACGGTTCGGTTCGAAACGGTTCGCGTCGAAACGGTTCGGTTCGAAAGGGTTCGCGTCGAAACGGTACGGTTCGAAACGGTTCGGCTCGAAACGGTTCGGGTTCGAAACGGTACGGTTCGAAACGGTTCGGGTTCGAAACGGTTCGCGTCGAAACGGTACGGTTCGAAACGGTTCGGCTCGAAACGGTTCGGGTTCGAAATGGTACGGGTCGAAACGGTTCGGGTTCGAAACGGTACGGGTCGAAACGGTTCGGGTTCGAAACGGTTCGCGTCGAAACGGTTCGGTTCGATACGGTACGGGTCGAAACGGTTCGGTTCAAAACGGTTCGCGTCGAAACGGTACGGTTCGAAACGGTTCGGCTCGAAACGGTTCGGGTTCGAAACGGTACGGTTCGGTTCGAAACGGTTCGGGTTCGAAACGGTTCGCGTCGAAACGGTTCGGTTCGAAACGGTTCGCGTCGAAACGGTACGGGTCGAAACGCTTCGCGTCGAAACGGTTCGGCTCGAAACGGTTCGGGTTCGAAACGGTACGGGTCGAAACGGTTCGTGTCGAAACGGTTCGGGTTCGAAACGGTTCGCGTCGAAACGGTTCGGTTCGATACGGTACGGGTCGAAACGGTTCGGTTCGAAACGGTTCGCGTCGAAACGGTTAGGTTCGAAACGGTACGGGTCGAAACGCTTCGCGTCGAAACGGTTCGGCTCGAAACGGTTCGGGTTCGAAACGGTACGGGTCGAAACGGTTCGTGTCGAAACGGTTCGGCTCGAAACGGTTCGCGTCGAAACGGTTCGGTTCGATACGGTACGGGTCGAAACGGTATGGTTCGAAACGGTTCGCGTCGAAACGGTACGGTTCGATACGGTACGGGTTCGAAACGGTTCGCGTCGAAACGGTTCGGTTCGATACAGTACGGGTCGAAACGGTTCGGTTCGAAACGGTACCGATCGAAACGGTTCGTGCCGAAACATTTAATGATTTTTGGATTTTTTAGAATTTTTTGATTTTTTAGAATTTTTATGATTTTTAGAATTTTTTATATTTTTTAGAATTTTTTAGAATTTTTATGATTTTTTAGAATTTTTTAGATTTTTTTGAATTTTTTAGATTTTTTAGAATTTTTTTTTATTTTTTGGAATTTTTTTGGAATTTTTTTGATTTTTTGGAATTGGATCAAAATGGCAACTGAAAACATTTTTTAAGGAAATCCCCAAAATACCCCTGTTACAAACTGGGTTTTTGGATGGAGTTAGGCAAAGTGATCAAAATGGCAACAAAATGTAAAAGTCAGGGACCCAAGGGGGAAAATAAAACTATTTGGATCAAAATGGCAAATTTGGACAAAACTCAGGGACTAAAATGGCAATTTACTCTTTTTTTTTTTTTTTGCAAAACTATAGTACTGTTTTATTTTGCTTAGTTGACTCAATGTAACTTTTATTGTTTCAAGCAGTTGTCTAACACTCGCTCATTGGTCTAGACAAATTAGTATTTTACCCCCAGCTCAAAATTACAGACCTGTTATTGTTTTAATTTTTTTTAACAAAACTATGGTAGTGTTTTCGTTTAATTGGTTGTCTCGATGTATTTTTTTAGATCGTGTTATAAGTAGTATGTACAAGTAACCTAAATAGTAAATACATGCATACATGTTATGAAACTAAGAAATATTTGATTTAACGCCCCGCAACGCGGGCGGGCATAGGTCTAATATTTATTCGTCCAGGCATGCCTGGTACATGCTCATTTGTCCTGAAAATTTACAATTTTGCTCCCAGTTTAAAATTATAGTCTTTCCATCGTTTTAGTTTTTTTTTAGTAAAAGTATGGTAGTGTTTTTGTTTTAATTGGTTGATTCGATGTAATTTTTTTTTTTAGATTGTGTTATGAGTAGTATGTACAAGTAACCGAAACACAGACATACATGTTATGAGAGAGAAATATTTGGCTTATTGCCCCGCAACGCAGACGGGGCAAAAACTAGTTATAAATACATTTTCAAAGTGGTGTATAGTAACTTTTTCTTATTGGTCCATATTTGGTGGAGTCAATTAGGGTCTGCCACATGGAATAAATAAAATTTAAAGGCACTAAAGTAGTTAAATCTTGTGAAGGTAGACAAATAGGCAGTTGGTTGTTACCCATACTTAACTTATTTTGATTATTAGTAAGTTTTTTATATTTATTAAAAAAATCATCGAATTTTTTTTTTTAATTTTCCTATTATCATTCAACTAAAGTTATTATATTATCTAACTTAAAACTTTCTTTCAATTACATAAAACTAAAAATTGAATTTAAATTATAATTAATTTTCTCTCATTATTTAACTAAATTATTTTTTATTTAGTTTATTATAATATCATTGAGTACCCTTAACCCGTGTTCTACATGATTTAACAATCCTCCAAACATAAAATTTATATTTTCTTTCCTAAGCTATACGGGTGTTGCTATCATGACAAACCAAATTTTTTCTTACCGGACAACATCCGCACCTATCCGTAATATTGGAAACGGTACTAGTATTCATTTTCAAGGCTTTCAATTGGTGTAAAACACATGACTTTATTTTTTGTGTATTGCTATAGCGAGTAGTATGTACCATAACGAAGCGAACCAATACGAGACGATTACCCGCAACGGGAATCCAACTTGTACCTTACAATTATACAGCTAGAGAAGAACCAGATTTATTGGAAAGGTCCCTCATCACGCCCTGATAGGAAATGATACTAATCGAAGCTTAAAACATATAACAATGGTGGAAATCTGAACATTAAAGTGGAAATGATGATGATGATCCAAAAGGATCTACAAGAAAAGGAAAATAACCACCTAGTGATCCCAGGCTATGCCCTTCTCAATGCATAAGCATGAGCCTAACAAACTAACCAAATTCTCTCCCCTCTTTCTATAATGACTAATGCCTTATTTATAGAAATAGTAATTACACTAACCCCCCTTTCACAATTACAATATACTATTAAGTATGCAATTTCTATCAATACTCACTCCATAAGTCAAGACTTGTCCTCAAGGCATGTGAATAGATCCCACAAATGTTTGAACACCCTCATCCGAATGCATAGTCAGCTCGTCCCTTTCATCCCATTCATCATCCCCAAGTATTAAGACACGAAGACTACCCGCCGGACACTTGTGGCTAGGACTGTAAACTTGTCCACACTTAAAACATAATCCCTTCTTCTTCCGATCCTCCCACTCAGCACGAGATAAGGAACAGATGCTTCGATCATGGACACCCACTTGCGCATTTGCAGCCCCATAATTGCCAACAATTTTAGAGCCCGTGGTAGCCCACACACGATGGTCGATCCCAGAATCCATAGAAGGCAGCCCGAGATGTGACAAATACCGAAAACGAGATACCAACGAACTGGATTTCGATGGCCGAAGCATCAACTCCACATCTTTAGCCAAATACATAGCATCCAGACAAGTAGTGGGGCGATGTAAACGGATCTGTTGTTTGACATCCTCTTTCAAACCCGCAATGAAATAGCCAAGAGTTTGAGACTCCGGTAAATGAGGGACCAAGGATAACACATACTCGAAATCATCAATATAATCAAAGATGGAATCCGATTGCTTAATAGTAGATAACTGTTCATACGGATTCTGAATTGAGAGACCAGTGAAACGTTGCAACAATTCGGACTGAAATTGGAGCCAAGTCAAGGACGGATGAACCTGAGTAATGATTGTGAACCAATGTTGAGCAGCACCAATCATACTCAGTTGAGCAAGCTGTAAGCGAGAAGCATCAGGAGTCTGATTGAGATCAAAAAACAGGTTCGCCTTCTGGATCAAGCCTTGTGGAATGTGGATCAAAACCAGAGAACTCAGGCAAGTGCACCTTCCTCACAGCCCATGGTAAGCCAGACGGAGGATCAGAAGAGCCAGATTTAGGGCAGGACATCGAGAACACCATACCTGAAGATCCAGATCCAGATGAATCATCCACATGTTTCTTCTCCTGCGATTTCATCCACGCTAACACAACTTCACGAAATTCAGCGGATTCGGCCCGATCTTCATTCAACGCTGTGAGAGATGCCTTAATCTCAGCAACATCCTACTGTAATTGATGAATTGTTGTTCATGAGCATCCAATCGAGAGGTTTAATTCACATGATGGAGTCGGAAAAAATAGAGGGAGGAATTGGAATTATAGATCTGGAAGAATTAAGTAGGTAATTACTGTTAAAACTAAAGACAAATAATGCAATACAAGTCTCAACGTATAAAATTAACCTACTAAACACTTAACAATTCATGGGGAAAACAAGCATAATTTTCCCACTTTTTAAAACACAAATTCAAATTCAAACAAACCAAAGTTCACCCTTCACTAACCACCTACTCATCATCATCATCAAAGTCAGAATCCTCAGTTACTTCATCATCCACGTCTTCATCTTCTTCTTCTTCTTCATCATCACTAATCACATAAGTCATCTTCTTTCTGTTAGCCCTTTGTGGCCTTACTACTGCAGCAGCAGCAGCAGCCGCCTCACCACTTGATTCTCCAACAACCATCTCATCGTCATCTTCTTCCTCGTCGTTTTTCTTACTCACCCGCCCCAACACAGACCCGCTTTTCTTGTTAAATGGTGATGGCCTCATCTTCCTCACCTTCTTCTCCGGTCCCACTTCAGTTGCAGGCTTCAAAACTTCGGTTTGTTTTACTGTCTTAGAGGGACCACCAGCAGCCGGTCCTCTCTTCTTTGTTGCCGCAGCTGGCGGCTTGGCGACTGCTGGCTTCCGACCGCCCTTCTTTTTTTCCGCTGGTGGCGCTGCTGCAGCTTCGAAGTCAGAATCGTCACTCATGTCGATTTCAACTTCGTCTTCATCTTCATCATCAGATATCACAGTAGCTTTCTTTTTTGCTGCAGCTCTCTTAGCTGGTGCTTTCTTTTTTGGAGCTTCTGTTACATATTGAATTAACCTTGATGTTAGTTACATTTTGTTGTATACCCTAGCCCGTCTATGCTCTTTTAACTTACGAGCGTTCGAGCTCTATCTCTAAATCTTGAGTTCGGCTCGTGAGTAGTATCTCAAGCTCAGGCTCGACTTGTTTTTAATATATTAACTAATTTATATACATTTATAAATACGTTTTATATGTTTATAAATTATTTCATTAATTTTATCATAATTTATAATACATAATAACAGTTATTGTGTGTATATTAAATAAAATTATATAAATAATAAGCTCATTTAGGTCGCAAGCAAGCTCGAGCACATTAATTGAAGCTCGGGTTCAGGCTCATTTACTAAACAAACTTATTTTAGGCTCGAGCTCGGGCTTGTTTTCGCTAGGCTCGATTCGAGCTTTTAGCAAGACAGCCTCAAGTAGCCTTGGCTCATTTACACTGCTAGCTAAAGATATGATGCTATTACCTTGTGATTGATCAGGAGATGATTCAATGTTGTGTCTTGCTAATTGATCTTCCAGTTGAACAATTTCATCATTATCCTGCTCGGAATGCAAGTTTTGTCGGGCCATACGATCCGCTAGCGAAGGTATTTCCTCGTCGTCTTCATCTATTACAGAGGCTTTACCCTGCTCACAAAAGATCAAGCAATTAGTAACATAATTATTGATTATAAATACCAGATTGCACAAAAGATGTTGAAGCTTATGATTTGATGATTCATACTTTCTTCTTAGCAGGAGCTTTCTTTTGGCCTCTTGGTTTTGCAGCAGCAGGAACATCAACATTGCCTGAGGCCATTATTAAAACAAATATTAAAACACAAACATATGAAACAAAAAGAAATATATTAATTCTTAGGAGTGTGAATCTCTAACACGAAATTGCAGGTTTGGGTTTAGTCTTAACGGGTTTGGGTCAGTTTCAGGTCTAACCCGTAAACACGTTTAGCTAAACGAGTCGTGTTCGGGTCAATATGAAAAGTTAGTGTGTTGACAACTTGACATGTGTAACCCCTTTATTGTTACTCTTTTTTAAGAAGTATTATGTTACAGAAAACAAATCAAAGGATAAAAAGAAATTAAGATTAGGTTTTATATAATAAACATAACAATTTTACGTATTTGTATTTTTGGTTGTAAAATCATAAACTTTGTAATAATAAGGAAAAAAATAAAACAAAATAAAAAAAAAATACTCGGGTAGTCGGGTTAAACAGGATGTGTTTGTATCAGCCTGCCAAAACTCATTTTGTGTTTGGAGTCCTGTCACGTCTGACCAACCAATCCACAAACACGACCCATTTAACACCTCTAGTGATTCTTAATATACCTGTTTCCGTGGAAGAATTAGTTGACGTTTCTATCGGTTCAATAACAACTGATGTTTTCTTTGCGACCGCCTTTCGGGGAGGTTTCCTAGCATTCCTACCACCTCCCGGACCCTTAGCCCTCGCCTTTTCTTGTTGTTTTCTTCTCTCTGCTTCATCTTTAACATCTCTCTTATCGTGTTCCTGTTCACACGACCAAAAAAATTAAACATCAAAAAATCCAAAAAAATAAAAAGAAAATTAAATACAAAACATACATCAAGTTGGTCACTAAGAGCATCGAGATCACGCAGCCATAACGACTTAGAAGGCGTGTTCGTAAGTTCATCAAACTCTGCCTTCTTTGTATCCCTTTCATGCCATAGTTGCTTCATCTTCTCATATGTCAATGTTCCAATCGCCATTGACAGTAAGTAATCATACTCAGTTCCAGGGATTGTTTTGCTGGCAGTCCCCACGTGGGACTTTTCTTCTTCCACTGCCGCCATGTCAGCCGGAGAACCTGAACCTTCCTCCTCTTCGGTTTCATCACTTCCTTCAACATGATCTACTGCCCCTGCTATCGATGCTTCTAAAACTGCTTCTTTTGGTAATGGTGTGAAGCCTTTGACCTTCAGCTCAGCGCACAAGTCGGCTTTCTTTCTGTTGCTTACGACAATCGTTCCTTCAACAACTTCGCGAATGAACCTCACTTTGTTTTCGAGGATTAACGAAGCTTTTCCAAGCTCGTGAAGTAGAGCTACCTGTAACCCATAACAACAATTACATTATTGCACAATGCAGTACATGTAAAGGTCAACACAGGTCATAAGTCACACAATGTTGTAATTGCATTAAACCTCCTATATCATGTTATTTGAAGATTTATGGAAACTAGTGGTTTACTACCCGTGCTCCGTAGCGGGTTCGAAACATAGATAAAAATAAGCAAATCGCGAGAGTTAAAGTTTTTTGATGTTTTAGTTAAGGGGCTAATTATGTCATTATTAAAGTTGAGGAGCTAAACATGTCATTACTAAAGTTGGGGCAAAAGTTGTTTTTTATTAAAGTTGAGGGGCTAAAGTTGTTTTAGTTAAGGAGCTAAACATATCATTATTAAAGATTAGGGGCTAAACATGTCATTACTAAAGTTGAAGGGCTAAAGTAGTTTATTATTAAAGTGAATGGGCTAAAGTTGTTTGATGTAGTTAAAAGGCTAAACATGTCATTACTAAAGTTGAGGAGCTAAACATGTCATTATTAAATTTAAAGGGCTAAAGTTGTTTATTCTTAAAGTTGAGAAGCTAAAGTTGTTTGATGACCGATGTTGACAAAATCGCATAATTGTAGTATATTTAATATTTGAATTACATTACGCTAATTATTTTTCAAAAATGTAAGAAAATTATCCAGCTTACCTTCCTCTTCTCGTAAAAGTCAAGACGAAGGTGAAAGAAATCCTCAAGAACTGTAACCCCAAAGAAAACGAAGAGTCAATAAACGCATAAATATTAAAGATCAACTTCTTTGTTCAAGGGTGACATTCTTACTTTGTTCAGGGGTGTCATACTTTTTTATTACACCATTTGCATCAAACAGGTGCATATTGCTTGTGCTTAATGTAGTCGTTAGCTTAAACTTCTTCAGCAACCCCTCTTCTTTTGCTTTGTTCATTTGACTTGCTGTCATTATAACTTCGAAATGCACGGTAGTATCATCATTATGAGCATTGTATTCCTGCAAAATGCGAACTTGCCAATATGAACTCAAAAAAATCTTAACATATACACACGAACGCGTCACAAATACATACACACACATATATATACACAAACACACATACATATACATACATATATAGATGTACATACATACACACACACACACATATATATATAATCAAGCACGCACATACATATACTATATATACACAAACACACACATACATATATACATATACATATACATACACACACATATATGCACAAAGACATTAGACATACATACATGTATACACAAACATGCACATACATATATACACATACATACACACATATATATACACGAACACACAAATACATATACATGCATACATATATATATTCAAGAATCAAGCTTGTTAATCTACCTCGATAAAAGGCTCCTTGTCCTTGCCTGACAACGAAGCAGCCTCCAAGAACTCCTTGTATTCTTGTGTCCACCTCCTTATCGGCAACTCAGTGATACTGAGTGCATTTTCGTCCTCTTTTTCTTCTACATTTCCTATAGTGGTATATCCAGTATCCTTTGATGTCGTTTTCTGAATGGTTCCCTTGAACCATTTATACCATGGATCCATAGGCACCATTGGTTCACCGTTCAATAGGCGTTTTAGATTAGCAATAATGTCGCGGGGATTATAATTTGGCACAAACGAACTCCACCCGGTCCCTATTCCTTCACTCCCATTTACCAGAACCATAGGTATGATCGGAATGTACCTGTCACGAAAAAAACATTAGAAAAAACTAGATTATACATGAAGTTCAAAAAAGACCAGTTTAATCCATTTATCTAAATGTGTCAAACGGATTGACGGGTAGTAACCAAGTTGTAAACATGTGTAATCGGGTTGACCCGTTTATTTAAAAGGGCTAAACATGTCAGCCCGAACATGAGATATTATTTTTTTTCAATAACATAAAAAACAAAAAAAAAATTACACGTATATCTATATGTATTATTTTTTCTAATATTTTAAAGACCGAAAGGCATATTAAAAGCCGAGCCGAGCTGCGAGCTTTTTAAACACCTCTAAACGGATTAAACAAGTCAACCTTAACATGAATAGATACTTAAACACACAAAGATTATATATTACCATGTGGGCTCAATGGATTGTCCATCTTCATTCAAGAAGTTAAGTAGAAGTTCATCCGCCTTGTGAAAAAGATGGCGCGTAATAGGAGAAAGCCTGGTGTAGATATACCTGCCACTTGCATGGTCCTTCCCACCCTGCAAACAGAAACTCACAAATATGATATGTATACACGCATATAACTTATAAATACATACGCATAGGCATGTATATCTCACCATTTGGCGGGTACCAAACTGTCCGCTCGGGTACAGAAGGTTAATATTATTGCTGCCGATGAAATTTTGTGCCATGCCAATGATGGTGCTGACTAGACTCTGCTCACCATGATGATAAGCAGAGTGCTCAGACACATAACCACTAAATTGAGCAACTTTAACTTCCTGAAAAATCGGCTTCTTGAAAGCACAGAAAAGAATCTTTCTTTGGCCCGGTTTCAACCCGTCCACCATTGATGGGATTGATCGTTGAAGATCAGCCATTGAAAACAAAATAAGCTCTTTGTTGATGAAGTCACGGTACAGGATATGCTTCTCCTTCGAATCAAAAAAAGTACCCGCCTGCATTCATAACATAGATTGTTAAAAAATATCGTAAATTTGACACAAAAGGGGCTGCAGCCTGCAAGTGGTTAAGTTCAAACCTGTAGAGCTCGGAGCCAATTCTTACGAGCCTCGATCTTCTTCTTACTAAAGGCGAGCTCTATCGCATCACCATCCTCGTCATCAGCCCACACGAAATCCTTTTTATGCTTTTCGAGATCGGCAAAGTACTCTGCACCTTCTTTACCATTACTCGTTCCCAGCCCCTGAAACACAATGAGCATTTACTAACTGAACCGATATGTATAATTGAGGTTATTCATTACGTTCATAAACAAAGTAGCAAACCTTATAGTACTTTATTTTGTACTCTCTTGCTTTATGTCCAAGGTTTTCCTTCCAGTTCTCATACTCCGGCATTGTATAGAACGATATAACGTTCTTAGTCTTCTTATTAGTAGCCTTAACGATCGGGGTAATGAACTCAAGCACAAATTCCGGGACTTTTAGCAAAGATGGCCAGAACGAGTGAAGAAAGTTGATCAGTAACCCTTTGATGTGTGAACCATCATGATCCTACACAACACCACATATTGTTCTGTTAGAATATATCGATCATCCTGTGCAACATCGTTTATTATTAAAACGTAGATAACGGATTTGGGTGATGACCTGATCAGCCATGATCATCAAATGTCCATATCTTAATGACTTGACATTGTCATAAGTTTTACCGTGCTGTAGCCCGAGAATCTTCTTAATGTTTTGAATTTCGGCGTTTTCCTGCAACTGTTTGGGACTTGCTTCCCTCACATTGAGTAATTTACCTCTCAGTGGAAACACACCGTAGTAATCTTGACCCACAACGGATAATCCAGACATCTGGCCAACAAAAGTTGTTTGAGTTGTACAATCTTTATGTCAACAAACTAGGGCTGTTTAAAAACCTCGCAACTCGTGGCTCGCTTTAAATTGGAGCATTTGTAAAGAAGACTAGCCTGAGCCAAGGTAAGCTCGGCTCGTTGGCTAGCTCAGTAGGCTCGTTTAGCTGGCTTGTTTAAATTAAAACCCAAATTTTAATATGTATGTATGTGTGTATATTATATTATAACCCAAATGTATAACAGAAATTTAATAAATAAACTATAAATTCTGTTGTTTATAAGTTTTGCATTCTGTGTATGTTAAAAAATAAATTTTACTTATTATTTATAATATAAAAGTGTAAAAATATAACATTAATCTTCATCCTTTAATAAAAAAGCTGGCTCAAGCTTTTTACAAGCTGAGCTCGAACTCCACATTTCAGCCCGTTAAGATAAACAAGCCCAGCCCGTGACCAATATGGCTCAGCTCAGTTCTGCTCGTTTACAGCCCTAGAACAAATACACGCAATTATATGTTAATATAAGGTAAGAAAACATACAGCAAGAGCTTTAGCAGAATCTCCTTCTGTTAAAATCAAGGTGCATTTGTCCGAATTACTCGTCGCAGCAAAATTAGCCTCTTCAAGTTTCGGAATATTAAGTTTCCCCCTTTTATTACCATCAGTTTTCTTAAGATCATTCTGCTGTTTAAACTGTACCCATGACATAACTCTTTTCACCACATCAGATTTCGCCACTGCAAAACACATAACAAATAATAACTCAATTTCTTACACACCATAAACCGAAACGAACGCATCTGCAAATAACAAACTCTGCATACCTTTCTTCAAGAACTCTGGTGACAGTTCACACGTGGATCCAAAACTACTGTGTTTAATCGTCAAAGTCTCTTTTGTTTGTGAATCGAAAGCGGGATTATCAATAAGAGCATTGACAAACACCCATAAGTAGTTCTTTACGTTGTGCGCTTTGATATTAGCATGCTTGTTCTGCTTCTTTACAACCGTCACAAGGTGATTAGCAATCTGATTCGTTATGTAATCGACATGCGTCCCTCCCTTGATCGTTGCAATATTGTTCACGAAACTGACTTGCTCGAAATGACCATCTGCCATACTAACACATATCTCCCATCTTTCGTTAACTTTTTCATAAATCCTTAAAGTGTCTGTAGATGGTTGTAGATAAAGTTTTACGTAGTCTTCGAATGTTTTGGGTGGGACCCGCTTTCCGTTTAGTTCAACCTTGACAGTCTTTCCAAGGCAGCCTGCTAAGTCGACTACACGCTTCTTCATCAATGCGGCAACGTCGTCTTCAAGACATTCCATCCCGAATTTCTTTAAATCAGGCTTGAATGAAACCATTGTCCAGTTTTCGCCATTCTTGCACTTTGTGATGACTGGTTCGGATTTCTTCCCCATGTTGTTTGTGAACACCTAAACCACAACCATATGTTACATTATTTAACTTTAACCGAACAAACCATCAAACAGGAGAAGGTTTTTCTCGTTCGGGCGTGTTTGTTAAGAAAATGAACATGTTCGTGTTTATTTATGTTCTAGTATTAACAGACGGTTTATGAACATAAACAAACACAAACAGGCAAACATAATTGAACATAGATGAATGAATATAAACAAACATAGTTGAGAACTCCAAATAAATGTAAACATGAACATCAATATGTTGGGCTAAAAAACTAATAAAACTAGACTAAATTGTCATATCCTAAAAAAATTAAACAAATATACAAAAGAACATAATTTGAAAACAATATCATCCTTTATATACTTAAATTGACCCATCTATAAATTTATATCAGACGAATTTACATTGAGATAGTTGGTAAACGGGCAACAAGTTGTGCCGCTACCCTTTTTGAATAGCAAAACTAAGTCTTTTAAAATCTACGTCCATAGATCTCGGGGTCATAACATTACAATGCATGACCCTTTGAACTCGACTAAGTAGGTCCACAGCCTCTGGCACTAGAAAACACTAGAAAACCAGAAGTATCAAAAGCAAATGAACATCAATTTATTGGCCTAAAAATTAATAAACTCCTAAATTGTATCGGGTTATATGTATTAATTCAAATAACTAGTCATATCCTAAATAATTTAAACTAATACATAAAAACAAACGAACGAACATAAAAAAACGCGTTCATTTAATTAAATGAAAAAACAAACAAACAATTCACAAACGATTGAAATTATACCTGTTTATATCTCCTATTCCGCTTCCCATCTGCAGTCTCAATCGTAAACTCAGTCGAAAAAATATTCGCAAGCTTCGCCCCATACCCATTCCTCCCACCAGTCGTCTTCTTAACCGAATCATCATAATTACTACTCGTCAACAAATGCCCGAATATCATTTCCGGCACATAAACCCCCTCCTCCTGATGCACCTCAACCGGGATCCCATCCCCATTATTATACACACTTATTGAATTTGTTTCATTCTCAATAACCACCTTAACCGAGTCCATCTTGGGGTCTCGTTGTTTATTATCCGCCGCATTTACGAGTATCTCGTCGAAGATCTTGTAAAGGCCCGGGACGTAGGAGATAGTTTTCTTGACCATTTGGTCGTTTTCCCAGACCCATAAGGTTTGTTCGTGTTTTTCGATGGAGCCGATGTAGGTGTCGGGGCGAAGGAGGATGTGTTCGAGTTGGGTTTTTTTCTGGTAGGTTTGTTCGATGGTTTTTTTGGTGGGTGGGATGTTGGGTTGCCGGTTTTCTGTTGTCATGGTGAGACACGGAGGTGGTGTCTTTTAGAGAGAGAAAGATGGGGGGTTTTAGAGAGAGAAAGATTGCGATGGTGGTGGTGGTGGTGGAATTATTGAAGTATTAAACGGTAAAGGGAGTAGTGGGTGGGAGTGATCGTTTTTGAAAATTTGAAGTTGCGAGCGGGAAGGTGTTGAAGTGAAAATTTTGAATTATGGGGAATACGGGTGATGAGATTGCGCTAGTTATACATTGTGCATTGAGTGTTGTATGATTTCTTTTTAAAGTGATTTTTCATGTTTTTTTTTGAACGATGACTTTCTTTTTGAGTGACCCAATGTCACACCGTCTAATCGGCGGCCATAGCCAAGTCTGCCCAGACTTACGTTGTTTTAACTGGACCTGCACTAGGTTGGCCAGACTTGGTTACGGCGTTCCCCCGGAAACCGTACTGCCTCCACACAAGTTGCCTTGCTGAGGTAACAGCCGGATGAAAACCGGGGTGCGGCTCAGGATCGAACCCCACTCGGTGAGTTTGTCACCATCATTGCCCAATATCCACCCCAATATAACACAAGTGGGAATTGAACTTGAGTCTCCATTTGGGAACCCAAGTCTCCTACCACTAGGTCACAAGTGAGGGGATGATTTTTCATGTTTTTTTAGTTCTTTTTTTTAAGGAAAGTTGTTTATTTAAGGCATATTAATGGTGTTCTTTGTTTAATCTAATTATTTTTTAACGGCAAAGCTTACTCATATTCTATATTAGCGAACACGAACAAGGCCATGTTCATATTCGTTTGTTAAGGAAATTAACATATTCGCGAACGCATACCGAACATAAGTTTATGTTCGTTTTCGTTCGTTAAGAAAATTCAGTTGTTCACGAACAGTTCGTGAACACTGGTCTCGAACACAAACAAACGCAAACGAACATTTAACTTGAAAATAAAAAAATAAAAACACCGTTATCTTTAAACATTGGATATAAGTAGTTAAATACAACCATCAAATGATAAATCAAAATACAAGAAGTCTACTAGACCACCAAACGATGAATCAAGTTTAAATAATTTAGACATAATTATCCCCAAAAATGTCTTAGAATGTCTAAATTTTAGCTAACTTAGAAAAAATAGGATTTCAAGTTTTCAATATGTTTAGATAAAAGGTTTATTATTTATTTCAAGTTTTCAATATGTGTTAGAGGTTTAATGTGAGCATGTCAATCATTAAGATTAAGGCCATTATTTACATGGAGGTAGAATGGGTTGTTCGTCGTCTTCACGTCATGAAAGATCTTGGTGATTAACATGTAAGTTGAGGAAAGCATTCCAAAACACCACAAATCATGCTGATGGCAAGTTAACACCAAAGTGGGAAGGCCCCTATCTTATTGAAGCTGAGGCAGGAAAGGGGGCATATCGTTTACTAACAATGGAAGGTGATTTGCTACCAAGAGCTTGGAATGTTGTCCATTTGAAGAGATACTTCATGTAAGAAGGATCCAGGATCCTTGACCATCTTCACATCTAATACACACTAAGGATCCTTAGAGGATATATGATCCTCATTCTGGTAATGATTTGATTTTAATTTGCCTAATCATTTAAATTATTTGGTTACAAGGAGAAGGATCCAGGATCCTTTATCCTTCTTTACTAAATTCTGAGTTTTGCAGAAGTTGATACATCCTTGACAAAGGATCAAGTATCCATTGAAGTTTCCTAAGTCTTTGGGTTTATCCCCAGTTTTTTGGGCTTGTCCCCAGTTTAAGGTATCTATTACCTCCTACGAATCAGGTTCTTACACCTTCGCCAGTTGCGCACGATTATCCTGGTGCAGTTAAAGGCAATTTGACCAGTACCCGCTTTAGGGGCTGTTAGGGGAGGATTTTCTAACAATTAGTGATCCTTACATGTTATCCTAATTAATGATCCTTACTTCTGTGACAGATAGTGATCCTCAGAAGAGCATTAGGATAAGGATCATGGATCACCTTAAGGATCCTCATACTAACGATTGTTTGTTTGTGTTTCGTATTATTTCGCATGGATAATAAGCTTGACTTGGTCTTGGCAACGTTACTATGGAATATTCCACGAGTATTTCGCACACGTTTGACTGGAAATGGACGTTGTGGAGAACGTGGGAGCTTGGCACAAAATTCGGATAGTTTGTTATTGTAGTTAACTTCTATTTTTAAAGGGGTGACGAGCTAGAATTAGAACACTTAGCCATTTTCAGCTACACACACTTTCGTACAATTGCACTCTTGAAGCTCTCGACGAACACTTATTAGTTTTCATTCATTTTTACACCTTTCACCGTAGTGATCCTTGTACCTAGCTTGTTACTATCCGAAGTTGTAAACATTTATTGATTTATTTGAGCTTGGTGATCGGTAGTTTCCATCACCCGGGGTTTTTTGTGCCGGAGATCAACTCTTGATCAAGGGCTTTTTCCCCGTACAAATCCTTGTGTCGTTTGTACAATTTACGTTGAAGTGATCCTTATCATTGTTCTATATTCAAAGCATCATTCCCTGTAACAGAGAGTTTGGTTGCATTATCCTCATTAGATTTTTTGACCAAAACAGTTTGGCGCCATCCGTGGGACAATTGGTGCTTCATTCTTAGAAAAATTCGTATTTCTGTGCTCATTTCAGTTCACTGCAACCAAGCAAATGGCTTCCTCAGCGAAGAATGCTTCAAATTTAATGCCCTCGTTCAGTTCTTCACAAGGCGTTCCCCCTTTGCCTCCACCACCTTCTGGATCCCAAAAGAATGCTGAGAATGCTGCGAAGAAACCAACTCCTATTTTCTCAAAACCTCCAACTTCTTCTGCTTCTTACACTCCCACTACTAGTGACATGTTTACTTTGATTTTGCAGATGAAGGATCATATACAGCAACAGGATAAGACCAATGAAAGGATTCTCAAAGAAATCGGAGATCTCAAGAAACAAAAGAAAACGGCAGAGGATCATTCCCCACTGATGCCCAGATCTTTGAATTTTGATACTCCGGTGATTACTTCTCAGCCATCAGTGGTTCCAGATGTTCAATATGTGGGTGGACCAAAAGGAGTGCACTACGGAACAACAACAGCGACCCAGGCATTGGGTTCCTATTTCCAGCCAGCGGGATCCTATCCTCAGCATATGGGATCCCTCACGAATTCAGGAGGATACTCAGGAGCGCAGCAGTGTCAAGGATCATCCTTTGTTCCAGGATCATCCCAAGTTCAAGGATCCTCCTTTGTTCCAGGATCATCCCAGGTTCAAGGATCCTCCTTTGTTCCAGGATCATCCCAGGTTTAAGGATCCTCCATTGTTCCAGGATCATCCCAGGTTCAAGGATCCTCCTTTGTTCCAGGATCATCCCAGGTTCAAGGATCCTCCATTGTTCCAGGATCATCCCAGGTTCAAGGATCCTCCTTTGTTCCAGGATCGTCCCAGTTTCAGGGATCCTTCCAGATGCCAGGATCCTTGAGGAGTTTGCAAACAGGAAATTCAGATGTCCATCAGGGAGATTTTATTCCAATGCAGACCAATGCTTCTACTGGTCCTTCGATCATTCCAGAGCCCCAACAATATGGATTAACATCCATTCTTCCTAATTTGAATCCAATGGGAGGTAACACTTTTAATAATTCTTATACTACTAACCATGGCCTTATGCAGGATCCAGGTATCAATCATGTCATGGCCAGAGAATTGCAGAAGTTGAAGGATATGATATCAAGTGTTCCAGGAGTGGTCAAACCTATCCCAGAGATCGCAGATGGGAGCCACAAGATATCTCGTTTTGCACCACCAATCTGTGATGCTGAGATACCCAAGAGGTTCCATGTCCCAACTATGAAGCTGTATGATGGTTCGACGGATCCTGAAGTACACATAGCACAATACTGGGAGAGGATGGAGATCAATCCAATCCCAGAAAGGTTAAAGGAAGCATGCCTGTGCAAGGGATTCGGATCCACTCTTACTGGATCAGCTCTCAAATGGCTGCTAAGTCTTCCCCCTACTCTATTACCTCATTTGCTAATCTAGTTAACCTATTTAATAATCAGTTTTCTTGTAGTAGAAAATTTGAACGATTAACTAGTGATCTATACAGGATAACCCAGGGTCATAATGAATCATTAAGGGATTACATTACCAAATTCAGTAAAGAATCCTTAGACATTCCCAACTTGGATATAGCTACGGCTGTTGAGGCCTTTAAAATGGGATTGCTTAGGGATTCATTGTTCTATGATGATCTTGTTATGACACCATGCAGGAACCTAGATGAGGTAAGAACCCGGGCACTTAGGTTCATCCGGCTAGAGGATGACAAAAGGATCCAGGAGAGGTTAGCAGGATCCTCAAAGCAGGATAAGCAAGGATCCTCATTCAGGAACAACAAGTTCAGATCCTATAACAGATCTGATAACCAGAACGTGCATGTTGTTGATCAAGAAGAGGATGATGAGGATTATCCTCCAATCTCTGAATATTGTTTTTCTGTTGATAACAATGAACTAATCCTTGCGATGCAGAACTTAGGTGATAAAGCCAGATGGCCCAGAAAGAATGATGGGCCAGCTGCAACTAAGGATAAGTCAAAGTGGTGTGCATACCATGAAGATTTTGGGCATCTTACAGAAGAATGCATTGCACTAAGAAAGGAGATTGGATACTTGTTGAGCAAGGGGCATCTAAAAGAGTTGTTGGGTAGGAAAAAATCAAGGACTCAGGATCCTGAAAGGATCCCTGAGAAGGCTCCGGCTCCTCCAGCAGATGCACAAGTAATAAACTTTATTTCTGGAGGATCAGACATTTGTGGCACATCCTTCTCAGCAGCTAAAAGGCATGCAAAGGAAACTAAGATGGATAGTGGAGAAAGATCCGTTCGAACATCAAGTGTCTCCGAAGGAAAAGTCATAACCTTTGATGAGGATGATCGTGTTGATATCCAGGATCCTCATCACGATGGTTTAGTTATTACTCTTTTCATTTCTAACCATTTTGTCCGCAGGATCCTTATAGACGGAGGAAGTTCAGTGAACATTATTCAGCTCGATGTTCTAAAAAAGATGGGTATCCCTGAATCAGATATCATACCAAGATCCTCCGTGCTCGTGGGATTTAGTGGTGAAACTAAGAATACCCTGGGGACATTAAGCTCCCAATATACATCGAAGGCCTACATTCTTATCAAAAATTTTGTGTTATTGTCTGTTTATCTTGTTGTAATGTTATCCTTGGCAGGCCCTGGATACACGATATGAAGGCAGTCCCATCTACTTACCATCAATGTGTGAAGCTCCCTAGTCCTTGGGGAATAGTCAAGATTGATAGTGATCAGCAGGAGGCTAAGAATTGCTATACTTCATCGATGAAACCAGCCTCGAAGTCAAGGGAGCAATAGCAATCAAACTATCCTCCAAGGGATGTCTTGGAGGCAAGAGAGCAGGATGTGGTTGAAATCCTCATGGATCCTCATGATCCTGAATCCAAAATCTATATCGGATCAGGGATCCTTGGCGATATGAAAGAAGACCTCATATCCTTCCTCAAAAGGAGAAAGACTACCTTTGCATGGAAACACGAAGACATGACTGGCATATCTAAAGATGTAATCACTCACAAACTTGGCATTGATAGGTCCTTCAAACCAATCCATCAAAGGAGAAGAAAGTTTGCACCGGAAAGAAATGCCATTATCCAGGAAGAGGTAGAGAAGTTGCTCCGGGCAGGTATGATTAGAGAGGTCAAGTATCCAAGATGGTTGGCCAATGTGGTGGTTGTTCAAAAGAAAAACGGAAAGTGGAGGGTATGTGTCGATTTTACCGATTTAAATAAGGCATGTCCCAAGGATCCTTTCCCATTACCCCACATTGACTCCATGGTGGATGCAACTGCGGGTCATGAACTGTTAACTTTTATGGATGCTTCATCTGGATTTCAACAAATCCAAATGGAACCATCCGATCAAGAGGATACAACCTTCATGACTCCAACTGGTATATACTGTTATATTGCTATGTCGTTCGGACTAAGAAATACAGGTGCAACATATCAAAGGCTGGTGAATATGATGTTCAAGGATCAGATTGGACAAACTATGGAGGTTTACATAGATGATATGGTGGTAAAATCCATAAAGGCTGAGGATCACCTAAGGGATTTGGAGGAAGCTTTCGACGAACACTTATTAGTTTTCACTCACTTTTACACATCTGACAGTAGTGATCCTTGTACCTAGCTCGTTACTATCCGAAGTTGTAAACATTTATTGATTTATTTGAGCTTGGTGATCGGTAGTTCCCATCACCCAGGGTTTTTTGTGCCGGAGATCAACTCTTGATCAAGGGCTTTTTCCCCGTATAAATCCTTGTGTCGTTTGTGCAATTTACCTTGAAGTGATCCTTATCATTGTTCTACATTTAAAGCATCATACCCCGTAACTAAGAGTTTGGTTGCATTATCCTCATTAGAATTTTTGACCAAAACAGTTTGGCGCCCACCGTGGGGCAATTGGTGCTTCATTCCTAAGAAGTTTTTCTGTTGGTGGTCGTTCCGGTTCATTGCATACAAATACATGGCTTCATCATTGAAGAATACCTCTACTACAATGTCTGCGGTCAATTCATCTCAGGGCATTCCACCTTTGCCTCCACCACCTTCTGGACCTCAGAAAAATGCCGAGAAGAAACCAACTCCAATTTTCTCCAAATCTCCAACTTCTTCTGCTTCTTACACTCCCACTACTAGTGACATGTTTACTTTAATTTTGCAGATGAAGGATCACATACAGCAACAGGCCAAGACTAATGAAAGGATTCTCAAAGAAATTGGAGATCTCAAGAAACAAAAGAAAAAGGCAGAGGATCATTCTCCACTGGTGCCCAAATCTTTGAATTTTGATACTCCGGTGATTACTTCTCAGCCATCAGTGGCTCCAGATGTTCAATATGTGGGTGGAACAAAAGGAGTGCACTACGGAACAACAACAGTGACCCAGGCATTAGGTCCATACTTCCAGCCAGCAGGATCCTATCCTCAGCATATGGGATCCTTCATGAATTCAGGAGGGTACTCAGGAGCGCAGCAGATTCAAGGATCTTCCATTGTTCCAGGATCATCCCAGGTTCAAGGATCCTCCTTTGTTCCAGGATCATCCCAGGTTCAAGGATCCTCCTTTGTTCCAGGATCATCCCAGGTTCAAGGATCCTCCTTTGTTCCAGGATCCTCCCAGTTTCATGGATCCTTCCAGATGCCAGGATCCTTGAGGAGTTTGCAAACAGGAAGTTCAGATGTCCATCAGGGAGATTTTATTCCAATGCAGACCAATGCTTCTACCGGTCCTTTGATCATTCCAGAGCCCCAACAATATGGATTAACATCCATTCTTCCTAATTTGAATCCAATGGGAGGTAACACTTTAAATAATTCCTATGCTACTAACCATGGCCTTATGCACGATCCAGGTATCAATCATGCCATGGCCAGAGAATTGCAAAAGTTGAAGGATATGATATCAAGTGTTCCAGGAGTGGTCAAACCTATCCCAGAGGTTGCAGATGGGAGCCACAGGATATCTCGTTTTGCACCACCGATCTGTGATGCTGAGATACCCAAGAGGTTCCATGTTCCAACTATGAAGCTGTATGATGGTTCGACGGATCCTGAAGAACACATAGCACAATACAGGGAGAGGATGAAGATCAATCCAATCCCAGAAAGGTTAAAGGAAGCATGCCTGTGCAAAGGATTCGGATCCACTCTTACTGGATCAGCTCTCAAATGGCTGCTAAGTCTTCCCCCCTACTCTATTACCTCATTTGCTAATCTAGTTAACCTATTCAATAATCAGTTTTCTTGTAGTAGAAAATTCGAACGATTAACTAGTGATTTATATAGGATAACCCAGGGTCATAATGAATCATTAAGAGATTACATTACCAAATTCAGTAAAGAATCCTTAGACATTCCCAACTTGGATATAGCCACGGCTGTTGAGGCCTTTAAGATGGGATTGCTTAGGGATTCATTGTTCTATGATGATCTTGTTATGACACCATGCAGGAACCTAGATGAGGTAAGAACCCGGGCACTTAGGTTCATCCGGCTAGAGGATGACAAAAGGATCCAGGAGAGGTTAGCAGGATCCTCAAAGCAAGATAAGCAAGGATCCTCGTTCAAGAACAACAAGTTCAGATCCTATAACAGATCTGATAACCAGAACGTGCATGCTGTTGATCAAGAAGAGGATGATGAGGATTATCCTCCAATCTCTGAATATTGTTTTTCTGTTGATAACAATGAACTAATCCTTGCGATGCAGAACTTAGGTGATAAAGCCAGATGGCCCAGAAAGAATGATAGGCCAGCCGCAACTAAGGATAAGTCAAAGTGGTGTGCATACCATGAAGATTTTGGGCATCTCACAGAAGAATGCATTGCACTGAGAAAGGAAATTGGATACTTGTTGAGCAAGGGGCATCTAAAAGAATTGTTGGGAAGAAAAACGTCAAGGACTCAGGATCCTGAAAGGATCCCTGAGAAGGCTCCATCCCCTCCAGCAGATGCACAAGTAATAAACTTTATTTCTGGAGGATCAGACATTTGTGGCACATCCTTCTCAGCAGCTAAAAGGCATGCAAAAGAAACTAAAATGGATAATGGAGAAAGACCCATTCGAACATCAAGTGTCTCCGAAGGAAAAGTCATAACCTTTGATGTGGATGATCGTGTTGATATCCAGGATCCTCATCACGATGGTTTAGTTATTACTCTTTTCATTTCTAACCATTTTGTCCGCAGGATCCTTATAGACGGAGGAAGTTCAGTGAACATTATCCAGCTTGATGTTCTAAAGAAGATGGGTATCCCTGAATCAGATATCATACCTAGATCCTTCGTGCTCGTGGGATTTGGTGGCGAAACTAAGAATACCCTGGGGGACATTAAACTCCTAATATACATCGAGGGCCTACACTCTTATCAAAAAATTTGTGTTAGTGACTGTTAACTTGTTGTAATGTTATCCTTGGCAGGCCCTGGATACACGATATGAAGGCAGTCCCATCTACCTACCATCAATGTGTGAAGCTCCCTAGTCCTTGGGGAATAGTGAAGATTGATAGTGATCAGCAGGAGGCTAAGAATTGCTATACTTCATCGATGAAACCAGCCTCAAAGTCAAGGGAGCAATAGCAATCAAAGGGATGTCTTGGAGGCAAGAGAGCAGGATGTGGTAGAAATCCTCATGGATCCTCATGATCCTGAATCCAAAATCTATATCGGATCAGGGATCCTCGGCGAAATGAAAGAAGACCTCGTATCCTTCCTCAAAAGGAGAAAGACTACCTTTGCATGGAAACATGAAGACATGACAGGCATATCTAAAGATGTAATCACTCACAAACTTGGCATTGATAGGTCATTCAAACCAATCCATCAAAGGAGAAGAAAGTTTGCACCGGAAAGAAATGCCATTATCCAGGAAGAGGTAGAGAAATTGCTCCGGGCAGGTATGATTAGAGAGGTCAAGTATCCAAGATGGTTGGCCAATGTGGTTGTTGTTCAAAAGAAAAACGGAAAGTGGAGGGTATGTGTCGATTTTACCGATTTAAATAAGGCATGTCCCAAGGATCCTTTCCCATTACCCCACATTGACTCCATGGTGGATGCAACTGCGGGTCATGAACTGTTAACTTTTATGGATGCTTCATCTGGATTTCAACAAATCCAAATGGAACCATCCGATCAAGAGGATACAGCATTCATGACTCCAACTGGTATATACTGCTATATTGCTATGCCGTTCGGACTAAGAAATGCAGGTGCAACATATCAAAGGCTGGTGAATATGATGTTCAAGGATCAGATTGGACAAACTATGGAGGTTTACATAGATGATATGGTGGTAAAATCCATAAAAGCTGAGGATCACCTAAGGGACTTGGAGGAAGCATTCGATATCCTTGACAAATACAACATGAAACTTAATCCTTCAAAATGTCACTTTGGTGTTAAAGCAGGTAAATTCTTAGGATATATGGTGACAAAGAGAGGCATTGAAGCTAGCCCGGAACAAATCAAAGCAATAGTGAACATCAAATCTCCGGCCAATGCTAAGGATGTTCAAAGGCTAACAGGCAGGATAGCAGCTTTGAACAGATTTATATCCAAATCCTCAGAGAAGTGCAAAGAATTCTATGATATCCTAAGGAAGAACAAGAAATTTGAGTGGACTGAGAAGCATGAGAATGCCTTAAGAGCTCTCAAAGATTATCTATCCTCAGCCCCGGCCTTGATGAAACCAGAAAAAGGCGACGTGCTATCCTTATATCTTGCAGTATCCTCAAAAGCAGTAAGTGCGGTCCTTGTTAAGGATCATGAAGGTACACAACATCCTGTCTATTATGTAAGTAAAAGTTGACTTGATGCCGAATCCAGGTATTCACACCTTGAAAAGCTTATTCTTGCATTAATTATGGCATCTACTAAGTTGAGACATTATTTTGAAACTCATGTTATTGTTGTTAAAACTAATTTCCCAATTAAGAATGTCCTCAGGAAACCAGAGATGTCAGGAAGGATGGCTAAGTGGGCAGTGAAGCTAAGTGCATATGATATAAGATATGAGCCTAGGACAGCCATCAAATCCCAAGCATTAGCTGACTTTGTGGCTGATTTCAGTAATGATTTACAAAAAGAAGCTGAGTTAGAAGTCCAGCAGCTAGAGGAGACCAAGGATCCTTGGATACTTTATACTGATGGATCCTCAAATATCAAAGGCACAGGGCTTGTAATACTACTAAAATCGCCACAGGGGGACATAATACCCCACTCTATAGCTTGTGAGTTCCAAACCACTAACAATGAGGCTGAATATGAAGCCTTAATTGCTGGTTTGCAAATTGCTAAGCATATGGGGATCAGGTATCTTGAGGTACATGTAGATTCATTGTTAATTACAAACCACTTTAATGGATCCTATGCTGTTAAAGGTGAAAAGCTAACCAAATATTTAGAGATAGTAAAAAATTTGGCACTCTTTTTTGTTTCCTTTAGTTTGACACAGGTACCAAGGGAAGAAAATACAGAAGCTGATGCATTGGCTAACTTAGGATCATCTTTGAAGATCCCTGAGGATATCAAGATCCCTATTATCCATATCCTGACCCCGGCTATCGAGGATCATGTGGCTATGGAGATAGGAAATGATTCTGCAATTATCCCTAGTGAGGATACTCAATCCCATTCAGGATCAGGATCATGGGTCTCACCAATCATGAGATACTTACAACATGGAGAGATTCCTATAGGAGAAAACCCTAGGGCTTTCAAAGTTAAGGTATCTCAATTCACAATTTTAAATGATATGTTGTATAGACGATCTCTTGCAGGACCATACTTGAGATGCATTGAGGGTCCTGAAATCCAAGAAGTTTTAAAAGACTTCCATGAAGGAGATTGTGGAAACCACACTGGGGGCAGGGCATTATTCTCAAGGATCTTGAGGACAGGATACTACTGGCCAACCATGAAAATAGATGCTGTGGAGTATGCTAAGAGATGTGATCCTTGTCAGAGACACAGCAATATCCTTCATCAACCAGCTGAATTATTGCATCCTATATCCTCCTCTCGGCCATTTATGAGATGGGGTATGGATATAGTTGGTAAGCTCCCTAAGGCACCTGGTGGAAAAGTATTCATGCTTGCTATGACTGATTACTTCTCCAAGTGGATAGAGGCTGAAGCTTTTGCCCAAGTCAGAGAAAAGGAAGTTATATCCTTCATTAAAAGAAATATTATAACTAGATTTGGAATTCCTTCTGAAATTATATGTGATAATGGTTCCCAATTTATTGGGGGCAGAACCACTAACTTTTGTGACAGTTAGGGGATTAAGATGATAACATCAACACCAGTCCACCCACAAGCTAATGGTCAAGCAGAATCATCCAACAAGATCATCATCAATAATTTGAAGAAGAAGCTTGGATCCAAGAAAGGGAAATGGGCAGAAGAACTACCTTATGTGCTTTGGGCTGATAGGACAACCCCTAAGAATGCTACTGGTCAAACGCCATTCTCTTTGGTATTTGGGGCAGAATCAGTGATCCCAACAGAAATGGTGGTTCCAACTGCTAGAACAAGTACTCGTGATCCTGAAGAAAATGATGAGAACTTGGCTCAAGACCTGGATACTATTGAAGAAATCAGGGATATGGCTAGGATAAGGATGACCAGTTATCAACAAAGAATGGCTGGTGCTTACAACAAAAATGTCAGGATCAGGAAGTTTCAAGTTGGAGATATGGTATTAAGGAAAGCATTTCAGAATACCACCAATCCTGCTGATGGAAAATTGGCTCCAAAATGGGAAGGCCCTTATTTGATTGAAGCTGAAGCAGGAAAGGGGGCATATAGATTGCTAACCATGGAAGGTGATTTGCTACCAAGAGCTTGGAATGCTGTCCACTTGAAGAAATATTTCATGTGAGCAGGATCCTCATAGCACAGATGATCCTTACGTTAGGGATATCCTTAAAGGATCCTTAAAATATCGGTGATCCTTACTTTGGTAATATCCTAATCTTGAACTATTTCATTTCTTTATTTTCTCATATAAGGATAAGGGTCATGTATCCTTTATCCATCTCTCACGTGATTTTAAGTTTTGAAAGTTCAGGAATCCTTAGCAAAGTATTGGTTATCTGCAGAAGCAATCCGTCCTTTGGGTTTAACCCCAGTTATTTGGGCTTGACCCCAGTTCCGCCTGTAGCGCACGATGATCCTGGTATAGTTCAAGGCAGTGGGACCAGTACTCGCTTTAGGGGCAGATAATTCCATTGTACTGGCTATACCTAGGATCCTAAGTATAATGGTAGACGTACCATACATCCGTTCCTAAGGTTTCTAACGTTTTCACGTTAGCTAAGGTTTTGGCATTTTCATGTCACCAAGTTTGGATAGTCGCCAGTTAGGGCCATACTCCAGTTTACACACGATCCTTGGGCTTGTCCCCAGTTATCCTTGGGCTTGTCCCCAGTTATCCTTGGGCTTGTCCCCAGCTATCCTTGGGCTTGTCCCCAGTTATCCTTGGGCTTGTCCCCAGTTGCTAACTCTTATCTTATATTGGCTCAGTCCCAAGTTATGCTCTATTTCAGGTCCTTGAAGATAAGCAACTAGGGATCCTTGATCCTTACTTCTTTCTAAGGTTTATTTTGTAGTTATCCTGATTATGGTTAGGATCCTAACTTGGATCCTCAGGTATGATCCTCAACTATTTTTAATTCTATTCATTATTTATTTGAATAACCCTTAAAATTTGACAACTAGACTTGTGATCCTTAAAATATATTGCATTTTGGGATTCTTTAACTATAGGATATTTGATCGTGGATCATGTCCTAAACATTTTCAATCTGACTTATTCAAAATTGTTTATTCAATAAATGTGCATCAAAACAAAGGAGAATTAAAGAAACAAAAGGATAACAACACAAGATAAGCGACAAAAGGTTAAGATTTTATTTGTTAACAAAAGACTAACCCTTAAAAGGTTGTCAAAATTTCCTACCCCAAGCATCTACCAGCAAAACGTGGCCCGTCCGCTGGGGTAGGTAAAGGGTGTCCATGATAATAAGTTCAAAAAGTAGTGCAGGAATATAAAGGCGGCAGGATCACAATGGCTTCATCCCCCAAACAGAGGATCCCTCCACCAATTGCAATCCTGCCTATTGTCCAAAGGATCATACATGATCCTTAATCCTAAAAACTATTGTTCAGTACAAACCATCAAATTGTTCAAACAAAACAACCATCAAACTAAAAAAAAGTTGGGCTCCGGCTATGTCTAGAAGTTTCCATCATCGCCCAATCATGCATCCTAAACCTTCCCTTGCATTAATTATGGCATCTACTAAATTAAGACATTATTTTGAGACTCATGTCATTATTGTTAAAACTAATTTTCCAATTAAGAATGTTCTCAGGAAACCTGAAATGTCAGGAAGGATGGCTAAGTGGGCAGTGAAGCTAAGTGCATATGATATAAGATATGAACCAAGGACTGCCATCAAATCCCAAGCCTTAGCTGACTTTGTGGCAGATTTTAGTAGTGATTTGCAAAAGGAGGCTGAGTTAGAAGTCCAACAGCTTGAAGAAACCAAGGATCCTTGGATACTATTCACTGATGGAGCCTCCAATGTAAAAGGAACAGGACTTGGAATACTACTAAAATCGTCACAGGGGGACATAATACCCCACTCCATAGCTTGTGAATTTCAAACTACCAACAATGAGGCTGAGTATGAAGCCTTGATAGCTGGTTTGCAAATTGCTAAGCATATGAGGATCAGGTATCTTGAGGTACATGTAGATTCATTACTAATCACTAATCACTTTAATGGATGCTATGCTGTTAAAGGTGAGAAGCTAATCAAATACTTAGAGATAGTCAAAGAATTGGCACTCTCTTTTGTATCCTTTAGTTTGACACAGGTACCAAGGGAAGAGAATGCAGAAGCTGATGCATTAGCCAATCTAGGATCATCCTTGAAGATCCCGGAGGATATAAGGATCCCTATTATCCATATCCTGACCCCTGCTATTGAGGATCATATAACTATGGAGATAGGAGAAGATTCTGCAATCATCCCTAGTGGTGATACTCAACCTCATTCAAGATCATGGATCCTCCCAATCATGAGATACATACAACATGGAGAGATTCCTACAGGAGAAAACCCAAGGGCTTTCAAAATTAAGGTATCTCGATTTACAATATTAGATAATATGTTGTATAAACGATCTCTTGCAGGACCATATCTAAGATGCATTGAGGATCCTGAAATCCAAGAAGTCCTAAAGGATTTCCATGAAGGAGATTGTGGAAACCACACTGGGGGCAGGGCATTATTCTCAAGGATCCTAAGGACAGGATACTATTGGCCCACTATGAAGAAGGATGCTGTGGAGTATGCCAAGAAGTGTGATCCTTGTCAGAGGCATAGTAATATCCTTCACCAACCAGCAGAGCTCTTGCATCCTATATCCTCTTCCTGGCCATTCATGAGATGGGGAATGGATATAGTTGGAAAGCTTCCTAAGGCACCTGGTGGAAAAGTATTCATGCTTGCTATGACTGATTACTTCTCTAAGTGGATAGAGGCTGAAGCCTTGCTCAAGTCAGAGAAAAGGAAGTTATATCCTTTATTAAAAGAAACATTATTACTAGATTTGGTATCCCTTCTGAAATTGTTTGTGATAATGGATCCCAATTTATTGGGAATAGAACCACTAACTTTTGTGACAGCTGGGGGATTAAGATGATAACATCAACACCAGTCCACCCACAAGCTAATGGTCAGGCAGAATCGTCCAACAAGATCATCATCAACAATTTGAAGAAGAAGCTTGGATCCAAAAAAGGAAAATGGGCAGAAGAACTACCTTATGTGCTTTGGGCTGATAGGACAACTCCCAAGAATGCTACTAGCCAAACTCCATTTTCTTTGGTGTTTGGGGCAAAATCGGTGATCCCTACAGAGATGGTGGTTCCAACTGCAAGAACAAACATTCGTGATCCTGAAGAAAATGCTGAAAACTTGGTTCAAGACTTGGATACTATAGAAGAAATCAGGGATTTGGCAAGGATAAGGATGGCTAGTTATCAACAAAGGATGGCTGGAGCCTACAACAAAAATGTCAGGATCGGGAAATTCCAAGTTGGGGATATGGTATTAAGGAAAGCATTTCAGAATACTACCAATCCTGCTGATGGAAAGTTGGCACCAAAATGGGAAGGTCCCTATTTGATTGAAGCTGAGGCAGGAAAGGGGGCATATCGATTGCTAACAATGGAAGGTGATTTGCTACCAAGAGCTTGGAATGCTGTCCATTTGAAGAAATATTTCATGTGATAAGGATCCATGATCCTTAGCTGACAAGTATCCTTGAAGGATCCTTACAGGACAGATGATCCTCATTGTGGTAATATTCTAACCTCAAACTATTTCATTCTTTAGTTATCTTATATAAGGATAAGGATCCTGCATCCTTTATCCTCCTTTCACTTGATTCTGAGTTTTGAAGGTTCAGGTATCCTTAACAAAGGATTGAGTATCCACAGAAGTATCCAGTTATATGGGCTTGACCCCAGTTATTTGGGCTTGACCCCAGTTTGGGCTTGTCCCCAGTTTCGCCAGTAGCGCACGATGATCCTGGTATAGTTCATGGCAATGGGACCAGTACTCGCTTTAGGGGCTGACAATTTCATTGTACTGGCTATATTCAGGATCCTACGTATAATGGTAGACGTACCATACATCCGTCCCTAAGGTTTCTAACGTTTTCACGTTAGCTAATGTTTTGGCATTTTCATGTCACTAAGTTTGGATAGTCGCCAGTGAGGGCCATACTCCAGTTTACACACGATCCTTTGGGCTTGTCCCCAGTTATCCTTTGGGTTTGTCCCCAGTTATCCTTTGGGCTTGTCCCCAGTTATCCTTTGGGCTTGTCCCCAGTATATTGGGCTTGTCCCCAGAATTGTTGGGCTTGTCCCCAGTTACTAACTCTTATCTTATATTGGCTTAGTCCCAAGTTGTATCCTATTTCAGGTTTTTGGAGATAAACGACCAAGGATCCTTGATCCTTACTTTCTACTAAGGTTTGTCTTTTGTGTTATCCTGATTATAAGTGTTGAAGGATAGGATCCTAACTTGGATTCTCAGGTATGATCCTTAACTATTTTGATTTTATTCATTATTCATTTAAGTAACCCTTATCCTTTGACAACTGAACTTATGATCCTTAAAATATGTTACTTTTCAGAAATTGTCGACTATAGGATATGTGATCCTTAATCATATCCTAAACTTTTTAGGGATATTTGTTAAGTATTTCTTTATTTGATAAATTTAAACAAAATGAACATCACAATGATTGAAAAGTAAAGTACTAACAAGGATAGTAACACGGGAGATAGCCAAAAAGATAAAGTTATTTTATTCACAAAAGATTAAACCCCTTAAGGATGTCAAAATTGCCAACCCACGTTTCTACCAGCAAAACGTGGCCCGTCCACGTGGGTTGGCAAAGGGTGTCCGTTGTTCATAGGTCTAGAAAGTGCATGAATCAAAAGACGGCAGGATCACAATGGCTTCATCCCCCAAACAGAGGATCCCTCCACCATTTGTAATCCTACCTATTGTTCAAAGGATCCATGATCCTTAGCCCTAATTACTATTGTTCAAGATACAACCCATCATTGTTCAACAAAAACATCATAACCAAAATAAACTACCAAATTCTAGAAAAATGGGCTCCGGCTACGTCTAGAAATGTCCTTCATCGCCCATTCATGCAGCCTACACCTTCGCTGCATCACCATCTCCTCCAGCTCCAGTATCCTTCACATGATCCTTGCCACTGCCACTAGCCTCGATTGCCAGAACCTCTTCAGCCTCTTCTTCATCCTCCAACTCAGCCAGCCTAGCCTTCCAGCCCTCCATGTCCCAATTGCTCATGTCAAAGGCAGGATCCTGAGCTTCTTGGGCCATCTGCAGCTTGGTCTTGTACATGGCAATGGCAGCGGAGACTTTAGCATCCTCCATGATCTCGTGCTTCTCATAGTCAACATTGATCTGGGCTGCAACCATCTGAGTTTTGGCATCATTGAGATCCTTTTCGAGGGAAGCAATCTTGTGATCCTTGAGCACCGCCACTTTTTGGAGGTCAGAGTATTTCTCCTCAAGCTCTTCAACATTCCCAACATAGTCCTCTATTTCGGCAAATTTCTACAAGGAAGACAATGTAAAGTTAGGATCACATGATCCTCAAGTGGATAGGATAACTAAGCTAAGTCAGTGATCCTTACGTCTGCAAAGTACTCGAGGAACTGATGGCGGATCAGAGGCAAGCCTTCTAGGTTGTCAGCTTCAGAGGTCTTCCTTTTCTTTCCACCTCTTCCCTTTGAAGTGGTTGCCTTGGGGATTATGACGGAGGGGCTAGCAGCAGATTTTTTTCTTTGAGGATCGGACAGTGTCAAGATCAGTGACACTGAATTTGGAGGCAGATCTTGAAGCTTTTCCAGCGCCTACCCATCCAAAACAGATAAGTATCCTTATCCTATTTCTATTTAACTATTTATTTAAACATTTAACTATACAAAAAACAGGATACTTACTCGACATAGTGACAGAACCTGAGGATACTTCCTGAGAATCCTGGGTATTTGTTTTAAATGATCTTCTTGCAGGATCAAGTCTCCAGAAAACAGCAAGCCTTTCCTTTGTTGTAGGTGTTGTGACAAGGTGTGCGACAGTAATAGCTGCAAGATAGAAACAAAAGAACGTTAGTGATCCTTAGACAAAAACAAGGTCATCTGGTGATCCTTCTCAGGATCCTCTATCCTACCATGGGTGCTCCACTTCCTTGGCAGATCCTTTCCATCAGAGATAGAATCCCTTCTGACAAAGAAGAATCGCCGTTTCCAGTTGGTATCATTCTTAGTGGCTTTGAAGATGGGGTGTTCTTCACCGGGTTTATGCTTGAGTAGATATCGGTGGGATCCAAATGTTGCGAGGTCATACATCTCTGCCAACTCTGACATTCCCAGAGCAATTCCTTCTTGCTCAATGATCCTTTCAAGGGTATATAAGACCCTCCAGATCATTGGCATAGCTTGAATATAGGAGATGCCGGTGAGGGAGAAGAAAGACTGGGTGAATTCAGGGAAAGGATACGAGTATCCTATTGTGAAAGGAGTGACCGGGAAAGCTACCCATGTTTCAGAAATATAATCACTTAGGACGGTGGGATCAAATGGTTTGAAATCGGTGTTTGCCGGAAAACAGTGGTGGATTCTGTCTATTTGTGGATCAGTGAAGCAGCATCTTTCTTTCGCTGAATCTTTAATGATCCCCTAGCTTTTAAGAGGACTGTCTTTTGTATGATCCTTGGCCGGAGAGGATCATAGCATCATCTTGGTCATGAGGGTAGAGAAGAAGATGAACAGAGAAAGAAAACGTAAAGGAAGAAGAGGAAGAGAGATACCTGATTGATCTTCGGATGTGGATTTAAAGGGAGTTTCTCTTGAATTTAAATGCGAATTGATCCCTATCTCTAACCTCAATTTATAATGATGGTCTTGCAGGATAGTCACTTCAGTGACGTCAGGATGGTAACGGCTAGTCCGATTACAACGGCTAGTTATCCGTTGATTCATTACGGATAAGAACAGAAAATATAACTCGTTTATTTACATAATTACTCCTTATATTTTGGGGGCAATTGTTAGGGGAGGATTTTTTTAATGATAGGTGATCCTCAATTACTGTTGGGTTTAGTGATCCTCACTTATGTTTGAATTAGTGATCCTCAGAAGTGTTGCAGGATCAGGATCGTGGATCATCTTAAGGATCCTTATACTAACGATTGTCTACTTTGAATATGATGATGTTTTGCAGGAACACGAGCTTGGACTTGGTCTTGGCGATATTCCTGGAGCATATTCCATATTTATTCCACACGTGCATGGTAGAAATGGACGTTATGGAAGTCGTGGAAGACTTGCACCAAATGCGGAATGTTTGTTAGTTTAGATATTTTCCATTTTTAAAAGGGGTAGCGAGCTAGATAGAAAACACTTGGCTATTTTTGGCTAAACACACACTATTGCAACTGCTCTCACCAGCTCTCGATAATTCACTTGGCGATTACACACTTTTTTACACAATACACTATAGTGATCCTTGTAATTAGCTAGCTATCATCCGAAGTTGTAATACATTTCTTGTTTAATCTGAGTTGGTGATCGGTAGTTTCCATCACCCGAGGTTTTTTATGCCGGAGATCATTCATTGATCAAGGGCTTTTTCCTCGTATAAATCTTTGTGTCACTTGTTCATTACATTTCAGAGTGATCCTTAGTGTTGTTCATTCATTCAAGAATCATACCTCACAACAGAAAGTTTGGTTGCATTATCATTGCTTGATTTTTGACCAAAACAGTGATCTGAGCCAATACCAGTTCCTTCTGCAGCAGGTTCACCTCTTTTTCAAGGGAAGATATCTTCTTATCCTTAGCAAGGAACATCTGCTGGAAGTCTAGGTTTTTCTGCTCAGCTTCTGCCAGATGTTGATCAAGGAGCATTTGGATCTCGGCAAATTTCTACACAAAGAAAGTTAACAATCAGGATCCCATATCCTCAGAAAGGAAAGTTCAGACTTAAGGATACATGATCCTTACCTCGGAGACGTATTCCTCAAACTGATGTTGAATGAGAGGGAGGCCTTCAGTAGGCTCAGCAGTCTTTCTCTTTTTGGCACCCTTGCCCCTTGTGCTCATGCCCTTGGGATTCAGGATGCTTGGGCTTGCAGCCAGCTCCTTTTTTAGAGACCTTGAGGAGGCATATTCATGAAGATCACTTACGCTGAACCTGGATGCAGACTTTGAGGATTTTCTGGCGCCTACAAGCATAACAAACAGATAAGTATTCATATTTTTATTAAACATTTATATACTTACATATGTGAATACTTACTTGACATGGTGTAGGAAGATGATGAAACCTCTACTGGATCCTTTGATTTTGGTGGGTAGGTTCTGATTGCAGGGTCAAGCTTCCAAAAAGCTTCAATTCTCTCTCGAGTGGCAGGTGATTCTTGAATATGTGACAGAGTTATAGCTGCAAAGACAAAAGTAAAGGATCAGTTATCCTCAAAAGAAAAGAAAAACCCTTACCGCGCATCCTAATCTAAGGATCCTATATCCTACCATCAGTGTTCCACTTTTTGGGAAGTTGTTTCCCATCTGGAACAGAATCCCTCCTCACGAAGAAGAATTGATTCCTCCAGTTAGTGTCGTTTTTGGTGGCTTTCAAGATCGGGTGAGGCTAGTCAGGTTTGGATTTAAAAAGGTATCGGTATGAACCATGACTCACAAGATTGTACAACTGGCTTAATTCGGACATCCCTATATCGATACCCTCTTGCTCAACTATGTGCTCAAGTGTATATAGGATCCTCCACACCATTGGCATGGCTTGTATGTAGCATAAACCAGTAAGTGTGAAGAATCCCTGTGTGAGAGCAGGGAAAGGGTAGGTGAATTCGACCAGAAAAGGGGTTGCAGGAAAAGTGATTCATGTGTCTGAGACACAGTCACTCTTGGGGGAGGAGTCAAAGGGCCTGAATATTGTGCCATCAGGGAAACAGGGGTGTAACCAGTCGATGTCAGGGTCTGTGAATCGGCATAGCTCCATTGAAGGGTTTTTGGTTAAATCCTGACTCTTCAATGGGCTATTGTGATCAAGATTTTTGGCAGGTGAGGATCGAAGAGTCATCTTCGCCATCGATTTTAAAGAACAGAGGATCAGAGAAGAGGAGATCAAGGAAAAGAGAGAAGAGAATACCTGCTTGGATCTTCGGATGAGGATTTAAAGGAGAGAAGTCTCGAATTTAAATGCAATTTGGTCCTTATCTCTAATCCTATTTATAATCATTGTTTGTTGCAGGGATGACCCTCGCTGACGTAAGCCTCACAACGGCCATATCTCCAAGTAACGGCTAGTCCGAGTTTCGTTCAAACATGACTACCTAATTGGATATCAACTAGTCATGTTTGGGGATTTTTTTTGTTAGGGATATAATTTTATAGCCTGTAGATCACGGATCATCAGTTCAGTTTGAATTAAGGATCCTCAGGAGACACTGCGAGAATAAGGATCCAGGATCCTCATTGTTATTCTGAACTAACAATTGTTTCCATCACCTTTTGGCTTGTTTTGCAGGTATGTTTTGAAGAATACTTATTCCATCAGAGATACCTGGGGAATATGCTCTATATTTTCAACATGTGCACGAGCTAATGACCGTTAGTGGTGATCGTGGGTGATGGGCTGATTTTTCGGATAGTTAGTTATGATATTTTTAGCTAAGATTAAAGGGGTATTGAGCTTATTTTTAGAAACACTCTTGCACACTTGTAACCGTACAACACTTCTGCTACTCTCTCTCTCTCTCTCTCTCGCGAACACACACACAGTAGAAATCATTGTATCAAGCTCTATACTTCCGAAGTTGTAAACTTGTTTATTCAATATACTTGATAGTGATAGTTTTCACTATCCGAGGTTTTTTATGCCGGAGATCATTTGCTGATCAAGGGCTTTTTCCTCGTATATATCCTGGTGTTCACTATTCATTTCATTCATTCATTGTTCATACATTTGATCATTTCATTAAGCACCACACCTCACAAAATCAGATTTGGTTGCATTATCCTTGTGTGATTTTTGACCAAAACAATATTTGGTGCCCCTTTTCTGTTTATTGTTGTTTGTTCATTCGATTTCAGAAATCTAGTGTTGTGATTCTATTTAGGTATGATTTTTGGTGTCCATTTTTTTGTTTATTGTTGTTTGTTCGGTTCGTTTGATACTTTGCCTCAGATTTTACATCTCCATTCAGTTTGTTATTGTGTATCTAATCAATTAAACACCAATAGTTTCTGATTTGCTTATACTCTCTTTGTTTGTTATAAGCTTCTGGTATATCCGTCTTCTTCATTTGTCTTCAATTTCAGGGGATATTCATTTTCAGGAACTCAATTTACATGTGGTTTAGGTTTTATTTTTTCATTTAGTTTACAATTAGGGTTTACAAGTATTGGATGTTTATCTTTAAAGTAATTACTTTGATTAAAATTTAAAAGAGTGATATATATATATATATATATATATATGTATTACAGATCAAGGTTCTAAAATTTATTTCTTATAGCGCAAAAAAAACATATGTAATTATTTTGTAGTCCTACCTTGATTCCAGAAATTAGTGATGATATTGTAAGATTAATACTTTAGTATCCTGACTAAAATTAATATTTTTACTTTTTAGTGATGGATTGAAAATGGAATGTTGAGAAATGTTCAAAACTGGTTTTCAAGGGTTGTCAGAGCAATGAATGACCCTTTGAAGAGAAATCATTCTTCAAAGGAACTGGGATGAACATGACATTAGTCTAGATCATTGAGAAAAAGTTATGCGTGTCTATAAAAGTTGAATCTTTTATTGATTACTCATGATTTATGCAGACTAGCTTATTCTAGCAATTCTGAACATGATGAGATCCCCAAAATCATGAGAAAGCATGTAAGTAAGTTTCCATACTCTTTTCGCTTCGTCCTATTACAGTTTACAATAGAGCATTTGTATTTTTGATTAAAATCCATAGAAGTGCTATTAAATTATTTACTGCGAGTAATAATGCTACTGGATAAAGCTATTAAAACTGCTAAATTATTAAAATCCGTAAAGAATTACAACTAGGCTGAATTTTGTTAAAGTTATTAATTAGGTTGAGTTTATAAGAATCAAAATAGTTTAAAGGCCAAGTGGTAATTTGTTGAAAGTTGTAACTGTCAAATAAAAAAAGAGCTACAATTAGGATGGTGTCACACCCCGATATTTTAACCACAAACCGGTGGGCCCAGTGGGGAGTATCGTGACGTAGTTGATATCATCATAGTCAAATATACACAGTTATAGCACAGCGGAAGGCTTGGAAGGTAAATTACTATTACAAACCGAAAGTTCTTAATACGAACAAAAGAATATACAGACGGTTGTAAAGAAAGGATCCACAGGTGGATCTAAATTTAATACAAAACATGTTCGACAGACTTAAGGCATTACAGACTTGCAAGATCCTCTACTTAACGCCCAGAAGCTCCCAGCCTAGTACGTGTAGTACCTGTCACTTAGTCTTTTGAAAATACGTCAGTTTACACTGGTAAATACAATTAAGCGACTCTTTTGAAAAACATCTATGAAAATTGGTTTAGATGCACAAGTGATGCGTGTGAAGTGTGTATATGAATTTAGGTATATTTTAAGCCCCTTTTACACTTTCTTTAGCCAAGTTTTAAATTTATAAAACACGATATTTACTAACACTAAACACACATATGGGCAAGTGCACCCATCGTGAGCGTAGTATAGTGTTGGTAAGATACCGAGGTCGTCCAAGGACACAAGAGCTTTTAGTACCGGTTTATCCTCAACGTCTAATCAAATCAAAAAATTTAGAAAAATGTTTTAAACTAAGAAAAATAAAAACTAATTAAAATGCTGAAAAATAAAAATAAAAGAAAAACAGATAGACAAGATGAATCACTTGGCTCCGACTCGTGTTTAGTGTAACCTTTGATTATTTCCGCACTTTTGCACCTATTTAAGAGATTATCTTAGTTATTGTAGTAGGCCCCTCTTTTGAAGGTGACGTTACCCTCAACCCAGTAGTTTGAGTCAGCAAGGATACAATCCTAAAGGGTCGGATTATTGAAAGATAATGAATTAAGTTATTAATGCAAATTGTGGTAGGCCCCTCTTTTGGAGGTGACGTTACCCTCGACTAAGTAGTCTGAGTCAGCAGGGATACAGTCCTAAATAGCCGGGTTATAGTATTAATAGTAGTTTAACTTATGAGGGGATCAAAGAGTTTGGACCCCCGCCATCCAATACCGTTAAGTATTGAAGGAGATCCTACTAAATTTGACCCAGGTCCATTGCAGGACCTCTAAACGCTGAACAATGGCAAGACTCTTACCAAACCGTTCCCTTAACCCCCGACTAGGTAGCCAACATACCTCCATATAGACCGTGGAGATATGAATGGTGAAAATCTTTTATTTTATATAGACAGTAAAATAATGTCAAGACACCACGGACAAACGATAAGGAAGAATCACCTTCAACATAAGAAACTAGTTATTAAAGTCATTAATACAAAACCAAGTAAAAAGTGCGAAAAGATTAGAAATAAAAAGTATTACACTAGACACGTGTCTTCACCAAGTGATGTAAGAGACTTAGGCAAACATGGCCTTGATTGTCAAGAACTCTTACGATCAATCTTGGATCCCGAGACGACTCACACACTCTATGATGGACAATGGATGATGGTGGTGGATGATGGTGTTATGGTGGGTGGTGGGTGAAGTGTGAGAGAGGTGGTGTGCCAAGGGATGGTTTGAGCTTGAGCCAAGCACTCCTATTTATAGGCTGAACAGAAGCTCGGGCACGGCCCCGTGTCCAGTGGGCACGGCCCGTGTCCACATCCTTCTCTTTCTTCATTTAATGCATCTTGTCTTATTAGTTGACCACGCCCCCGTGTCCGCTGAGCACGACCCCGTGTGCAGAAGAATCTTTGTACTATGAAGATTTGCCTGGATTGTGCGAATCTTATAGTTGACCACGGCCCCGTGTTCGCTAAGCACGGCCCCGTGGTGGGCAATAGAAGCTTCTACCACTTTGTCTTTTCTGCTGACGCTTGGGCACGCCCCCGTGCTGGCTGAGCACGGGGCGTGTTCAGTCTTCTGTCTTCTTGTTTTGCTTGGGAAGATGCTGTCGTGGGGTCGGGCATGTCACGTTTGTTCCTTTTCTTGTATTTATGTTAGATTTAGCTGTCTTTTTGCTTCTTTTGTTAATTTGAGCTCATTTAATCCTGAAAATACAAAAGGAAGACAAAAGCACACCTTTTCCAACATTAGTACTAAAAAAGGGTTAGTTTTATGCCACAATTGATGTAATTTATATGTTGCATTTTGCACACATCAACAAGGCACAAATATTCTTTTATAACTTGGGACAATTATATTATAATCTTGTATATATATTTATAAGTTTGTCATACATTTAGGGCCCGGTATAGAAGCCAAGACATGATTAACTGACACACCATTAATATAAACCCACAAGGAGTTATCCCCAACAATGTGGGAATATCTTTTTACATACGCAACTGTCAGGTGTATGCTTACACCCCGTGCTTAAGTCGTGGCCATTTGCAATTAAATGAGCCAAGGATATCCAGGACACGATTGCATTAACCCCCAATGTGTATGTTATCAAACAAAACGGATTAAAACGGGTTATGTGAATTTATTAATCACAATCCGATTAAATGATCCCATACCTGACCAAGCGGTAATATTTTACCGTATCCCAAGCCCGTATAAGGGAAATTAAGTTAAAAGTATTTACCTGAGTTTCTAATTGCAAGATCTGTCTACTCAGCCGTATAATGTATTTAGACTCGTGATGGTAGCTTTTACCAGGGCTTCCTAATCTGGATCGAAGGTTTTATTAACCTATTAGATTACTAACGGGTCTTATTTAAGTCGTAGACTTAAATCGGTTAGTTTAAAGAACGATTTACGGAACGAAACGTTAGATTAAGCGATGACCGGATTGGAATTTAATTTAGACCCAACAAGTATGGAGACTTGTATAATATGGGTAAACTAAATACATTATGGATTTTGAAGTTTAAATGATAAGGTTAAACCCGTTTCGGCTAATTTATGCAAACTAGCTACATAAACCGTACCGAATGCGTATAGGCATTAACGGGTAACCGGATGAGTCATGTACAAGTTCCATTTGTCATTATGCTTAAAATATGTTATGACATCAGTAAGATATCAATAATTATGCCTATATAGATTTTTAAACCGAGTTAAGCCTCATAAGGGCATTTTGGTCATTTAATGATTTATAAAAGAGGTTTACATGCAAACTGAGGTTCTGGTCATAAAATTTCTATAAAAATATTTAATTTATGTTATATTAACAGTAGGATATCATATATATGTGTGGTTTACCATTTATGGCCAAACTATGCCCCGAAAGGTTCGGGGCATTTTGGTCATTTCACATATGTCTTTAGGGACATAATTGGAATTCTGAGTTCATGACTTATACCTACTGTAAAAATATTAAAAGTCATTTATAAAATCAGTAAGTAATAATTCTTGGGTGCTAAATATGGTTTTAAACCATACTATGCACTTAATTAGCGTAAAAACCGATATTTGACGATAATTGAAAGATTTGAGTGATTCTGAGATTTTGACCAGCCTTGAGTGTTCAAAATATTTTATTTTTCATATTAGATCAGTAGCAAAAGGTTTTGCATGTTAATTATATGTAAAACTCATTTTATTCGCAAAAAGGGTATTATCGTCAATTATAAGCTTTGTACAAGAACCCAATGTGACAACCCGAGTTTTCAAGGTCTCTGTTTGACTAACCTTGTACTTAATTGCAAGTGTATTTTATATTTATTTGAGGTGCTATATAAGTGTTATTGTTATGTGTATATTATGTATGTATATGTATACATATATTGCAAAGATAATAGAACCTTGGCCAATACCCTACCCACTCACGAAAACACCCCCCAGCCGAAATCACCCATCTACTCACGAAAACACTTCAAGTGTTTTCGTCCACTAGATGATCGACGAAATCAAGGATGGGCTTTGGCCCAGTAGTGTTTAGTTAATATGTTGTGCTTAACCTAACATGTACGCGAGAACGGCAATTAGAAAAACCTAATCACTTCTCACCTTCTCTCGCTTTTCTTTGAAACCCGACGGCTGCCTTCACCTTGTTCGAAATCAGATCCTCTTCGTGCGATCATTCTGTGTTCGGTTAGTAATTTATTTGCTCAAGTCTGGTTACAATTCCGAATGTATGCATATATTGTAAATGTGCTCTTGACTGAAATATATCTGAGAAGTTAGTGTCGTGACTCTATGCCAATCGTGATGTTGATTTAGGGTTCATTGTTACAAGACTGTAATGAGTAATCTTGTTTCTACTCGAACTGATTTGATGATATATTGCAATAGGATATAGTTTATTGTATGTGATGAATTAATATCACTGCATGATGGACATGAGGATCATAACAAACATTACTGAGGTTTAATGATAGTCGAATTATAATCATATTTGCATAATGATTGCTGATGACTGATTGACGATTGAACGATTAATATTGAAACATATGAACGTGATCTACTGACAAGTTGTAGAAATAGGTGAAAAGTATAAATGGACATCATAAATATTAACTGTTAGTGGTAATGATTATGAGCATATGTTTGGAATTGATTTGTATGATAAGGATCCCTCATAAATGTCGGCCATTGTTCTCATATTTGCATATGATTGTTAGTGATCATGTGCTTGTTACATGTGTTTTTAAATTAGATATATATCAACATGCTATTATTGAATAATGATTGAATGATGATGTTAGTGATATATAAATCATACGATTACATGAGTCGGTTTGATGGGATGATTGGGTGTTAAAGATGACGTAACTGTAAGCGATGTTTAGGGTTTTTGTAGGGTGTAACTGTTGATGATTGATGGACCCCGACGAAAACACTACTCGACGAAAACACTTTGGGATTTCGTTGCCCAAGTGTTTTCGCCAACAAGAGATTTTGGCCCAAGTGTTTTCGCCAACAAGGCTGATTTCGGCCCAACTGTTATGTCTGTTTAGTGATTAAATCTGTTAAGTTGTTAACTCTGTTGAGTTGTTAACTCTATTAAGATATGCATGTGACTCTGTTAATTATACAACCTTACTCGTTTGTTAACTCTGATAGTTAACTAACACAATTAGTTTATTATTCCTGTACCTATGTTAATCCTGTTAAGTTGCAAACTTTGTTAAGCTTGTTAACCCTGTCAAGTATGTAAATGAATAACCATGATCAGTACAAACTGTGAAAGACATTATATGAAGCATGAATTGCACGACTTTGATAAACTGCTTATATGATACGTGATAATTGCTTAAACACACTTTGTGACATAGATTACATGTGAATCTTTACGAACTTGAACTGACTGTGTATACATGGATACTCTAGGCTTTCATTGATTGTTTGCGAGCACATAGTTTAGCATACCGAGCAAACCAAGGTGAGTTCACACTCTTACCAAGGCATGGGATTCCCGGGGTTGGGAATGGGATTGAATGATTACTTGTACTTACATCACTACTGAAATACGTACCACTGACCTCATTAGGTGTAGGACACCTATAGATACAGCTAGACTAGTAAAACACGGGAAGCCCCCACTAATCTTCGCACACATGTCTGTGAGACCGCGATACAAATGCTAATCTTCGCAAACATGTCTGGGAGACCGCGATACGAATACTAATCTTCGCAAACATGTCTGGGAGACCGCGATACAAATACAAATACTACTAGTCTAGGATACATGGGAAACCCCCACTAACCTTCGCACACATGTCTGGGAGACCGCGATACGAATTAATACGATACCTGGTACAAGCAAACAAATGATTTACGAACAAATACTATAACTAAACAACCAACTGTGAACTCGCTCAACTTTGTTGTTGATTCGTTGTTACATGCCTTGCAGGTCGTTAGGTACTCATGGAGCTTACACGGGGAGGCATAGTCGTTGTGGGACATGGATCGTGGATGCCATGTTAAACGTTTATGACATTACAAACTTATTACTTATGTTGGGTTTTACATTTATGCTTCCGCTAAACATTGATACTATACTTTTGTTTTGTTTTGAACACCTTTCATATTGTTTGGTTGAATTACATTTACTAATTACATTGTTCAATATGATTGGTGGCTTGATCCTGGTCATGTCACGCCTCCATGCGGTGATACTCCGCGTGTGGATTTTGGGGGTGTGACACCCAAGGTTAAGGTCAGTGTACAATTTGACCCAACATTCCAATAATCCCTAAAAATGATATTACAACAGTAGGTAAAGAGTTTTGAGTCAAATTTATGTTTAAAAACTAAATTTGCATGCAAAAGGGTATTTTAGTCCTTATAAAAGCATGTTTTACGATTTATTATATAACTTCAGTTTCTGACCGGATTATAAATGTCAAAATATGTTAAATAATATTACTAATCAGAATGTAATTCATTTGCATGCTTGTTTATGTTAAAAATCTCATTTTTGACTAAAAGGGCATGATAGTCAACATTTAGCATAATAATGGAAACAAGTAAACAAACTCAGATTACTAGGTGACCATGTAACATAACCTCAGAGGGCCATACTACAATAAAAAGTGGTCACAAAGGAACCTTAATACATAAAGAAACTAAGCTAATTCAGATTAGAACTGAAAGTCAAAGCAAAAGTCAAGCTTTTGCGACTTTCGGTTACGAACTGAGCCTAAACTTAGAATTTTCGGGTTGAACATGTTTAGACATGTTCTAATAATGTTTACCAAGTTATTAAAGTGATAAAACATATTTTATAACTTCTACATTATCAGATTTGAATTTATTTAAAAACTGACCCGTTTGACTTTTTATGTTAATTACTTTGACCCGACAGTTAACTAAGTAAACATGGTAATTAGGAGGTTCCCTTTTGAGGGATTAACACCTATCTAATTATAATCACGTAGCCATATTCACCTCGAACAATGGCTGGACCATTTAGGTCTAAACCGAAAGTCAAAGCCGAACTGGGGCAACTTTGACTTTCGGCTTTTAAATGTATAAAAACCGAACTAAAGAGGTTAAGGACACTTACAAAGGGTCCTAGCTCGAAACTTGAACTATGGAGAGCTTCCTTTTTGATTAGGACCCCAGAGAACTCAAGCAAGGAAGAAGAGATTATATTTTTGAAGTGAGCAAGTTGAAAGTGAGGAGTAAGGCCCTATTTATAGTGCAAGAGGATGTCTCATGTTGCTACCAGCTGTCCAGGGGTGTTATAAGAGACTAACAAGTGTCCTCAAATGTGTCCCAAAACAACTAACAGCCCCTTGTATCGTTTCTGACTCGTTTTGGTTGTTTGTGTGGCAGCCAAGCAATTTTTCTGCCTAGATATAGTCCTTACGGACCGTAAGGAAGAACCCATACGGTCCGTATACGATCTGACCAGCGGGAAGAATTTTTAAACTTTACACATTTGGCCCCTTGACTTGTATTATCTCTATTATTGTTTTGTAACTTATCAAAAGCCAACTTTAGCCAATAATGGCCATATATAGGAGCGTGAATAAATATTCTAAGGCTCCCTGTTCGTATTTAGACTACCCGAAGGTATTAGTTTCACTTGTTGACACAATTAGTCCCTCCGCATACATCTTTTCATTGTTTGTCATCTTTAGTCCTTCAAAGTCAACTTATAACATGTTTAGGGTTCATGACACGTGTCTTCACTTTATTGGGTACGAATTTGCGAGGTGTTACAGATGGGCTGGCTAAATAATTATGATGCATCAGCCCTCTTTCCTGATGTTAGTTATGGATTTAAAAAATGGCTAGGAACAGTTTTATGGAGATCGAGACAGGGGTGCTGTGTTGGTGCATACTTGTGACAACAGCTTAGATTTCGTCTTTGGATATCTTGTAATTAGTAAAACGATAAACGGTTAGCGGGTTTAGCTTTGTATTAGTCAAATAATAGAGTTTGGGCTAAACCAAACCCAGATAGGGTGATGGGGGACGAATTAGGTTTAGACCAATTCGTAGCCCATGAGGTCTTGACCTAGCCCATGTTGCAACCTTGTGTAGGGCTTGGACGAATTTGGTGGTCTTGATTGATTGTAATTCTTGTGATTGATAATCAATAAAGATCGGGTTTAATTGGAATTCTGTTTCTACTTGTTTCTGTGCTATTCTGATCTAGAGGATTCCGCACTCTAGATTGGATTGACGATTCTGTGACGATCTGTACGAACCAGGGGACCTACAACTGGTATCAGAGCTTTAGGCTCTTAAAGAGCTCGGTTCATAATTGTGTTCTACAGATTTGGGTGGAAGTTTGTTAAAATTTTCGAAAATTTTAAATCTGAAAATTAGGGTTTCGAATTTTTGGAATTTTTGATATATTTCTGCGAATTTGTGGTGGTTTTGATCTTACTGTGTTTTTAGTTTTGCTGATTTGCAGGTTTTCGGGACAGTTTTATTTGATTTTTTGAAGAATTTTGGCTGGAAAGACTTGAAGATTCAAAGACTGTTCTTCGTGTTCTTCATTAAGTTCATCAAAATTTTGTCAAAACTTTGCTGATTTGGTTGTTCGATGTTGGGATTGAACCCTACCAAAGGAACAGATAATTAAAGCCAAAACTGGATCAGAGCAGTGGATCCAGAATAAGCAGATGTTATGTATACAAGTCTCTCCCCTTGAAAGTGGTTTCAACATCTGCTGACCTCCTATCTACTGATCGTACAAACTGCTGACCTACAAACTGCTGATCTAGTAAAAGACTGATGGAAGACTAAAGCTCTGCTGTTTAATCTACTGCCTTGAGTCAAGCTCTGCTGATCATGACAAGTACTGCTGGGTTCACATCAGTGGAAGGATGCAGCAGTAGTTTAGATGTCTTTATGTAATGAAATGTAATAACAGTAGTTAGCATAGCAGAGGTTGTATAGATCAGAGGTTAGAGTTTGTTAGGAGGTTAGATGTCACTTTCATGGTGACGTCAGCTTAGATGCTTCAGTGGTTTGCTCGTGCCTATAAATAGAACAGTACCATGCACTGTTCTATTGAGCTCTTTTAATATCTTCTTCCTGCACGAACAAATACTGTGAGCTCAGGCTGAGGGGGAGTTTGTTGCATACTTGCAAAATTGTAATCGTTGTTGAAATTAAATTCAATCATTCGGTTCAATGTTAAACTTGTATGTTAAAAGCAATTCTCCTGTTTGATTGTGAAAAGTTTGCTTCCATCTTAATTCCGCTGCACAACTCATTCATCTTCATCTTAATTCAAACGTAAAACACAATCAAAACCAAACTCAGATCCTAACAATTGGTATCAGAGCTTGGACAGTCAAATTTGATTTAACAATCATTTTGACATAAATAGTTCAGCTCATAATCGTTGATATCGATAGTTTGTTCTTTTTGTTGAAAAACAGAGCAAGGTTTAATCACCATCAAAATTGATTAATCAGTGCCTGTAAAACAACTAGGATGACGTCACAATCACAAGATGATAAGAATAACATTGGCTCTCTTTTCAAACCACTCATGCTTAAACGTAATGAATACAACATCTGGGAGAGAAGGATGGGTCACATCCTTGCTCAACAGAACACTGGGTGTTGGAGGTCTGTTGTTTTTGGTCCCCATGTTCCTATGGTGCCAAGTGCTGAGGATGCAAATAAGTTCGTTCCTAAACCAACTGAAAACTATACTGAAACTGATTTTCAAAAGTTCGAACTCGATGCCAAAGCATTTAGCATCATAGCATCTGCATTACCTAATGAAATCTATGCTGGACTGTTACATTGTAACAGTGCCAAAGAGCTATGGGATGCATTGAAGGAACAGTTTGGGGGAACAGAAGAAGTTATTGAAAACAATAGGGAAATTCTTAATCAGCAGTATGAAACATTTTGTCACATTAAGGGTGAATCATTGACCCAACAGTTTGAACGTTTCAGTTGTCTCATCAGTGAGCTAAGACTTGTTAAAGTTGAAATTCCAAAATCAACACAAAATAGTAGGTTTCTTAGATCACTACCTGATAAATGGGACACAATTGCATTTGTGACTAGAAACTCTGCTGAGTTCAAAGATCTGACCCTGACCCAACTTCATGGTAGACTCCTGACCTATGAAAGGGAGTTAAACTAGAAAAAGAAGTTGCAAGAGTCTGGAAAAGTTGCTGATGATTATTCATTTGGCAGCACAGCTCTTTTTGGTCAGGAAGAATCTGGTAGCAGTAGTAAGGAACAGGGCTATGATCACTTTATTGATATAACTGCTGGTGGAAATTTTAACAACCCTGATTCTCACTCTGCCAATTATGCTTTTACTACAAATTGTGAAAACCAGATGTCAGATAATTTGTGTTTTGAAATCAATGATTTGCAACACTTTGATCCCACTGACTTAGAAGAGATGGACATTTTGCATCAATTGGCTTTTCTTAGTGTAAGAACAAGCAAATTCTATAAAAGAACAGGGAGAAAATTCTCAGGGTTACATGGGAATTTAAAAGTGGGGTTGGATAAGTCAAAAATTAAGTGCTATAAGTGCAATAGGCTAGGTCATTTTGCTAGGGAATGCAGGAGTCAAAACACTGGTCCAATAATCACTCATCCCAGCTCAAATCCTAGACCACAACACCAAAGCACTGTGCACTATACCCAGTATACCCCTGCTGCCCATGTTAACACTGCTCACTATGCTGTAACCCCTGTGCCTGTTCATTATGTTCAAACAACTATTCCACAAATTCAATATGTTCAAACCCCTGTCCCTCAGGTACAAGTGCAACCTGTTGCACCTCAAACAGCTGCTCCAACAGCAACACAACCAGATCAGCAAAGCTTTTTCACTCAAGGCTTTGTTGACTGGAGCAGCATGCCTGATGAGCTTGGTGATGAAAATTTTACACTCAATGCTTTTAATGATCCTTCTAATGATGAATTTTGTTTGATGGCATTAGAGTCAATACCAGAAGGGGTAGAAACTGAAGGTGAACAGCTAAGTGTTGAAACAATGGATAAAGTGGCTAAAGCAGTGGTTACTGCAGTTGCTGGTGAACTACTGCTGGGAGAAAATTCAGAAACCCTGATTGAACCACTGACTGACCCCTGGTCCGAAGAAGACAAAGAAGAAAAGGAAGAGAAGAAAGAGGGTGAGAAAGAAGGAAGAGCTAATGAAGAGGATCATCAATGTGATTGTGCCATGATGGCTGCTGCCAAGGTATCACCTCAAGTTCTTGAAAAACTATGTTCAGACAAATGCATTATTGCATTTGCTAACATCAAAGAGGTAAATGAAAACCTTAGGGATAAAGTCTTAACTGATGAAGTCAAATTTGAAAAGTCATTAAAAGAACTTAGAAACAAATTGGCTAAAAAAGATAAAGAGATCAGCAGTCTCAAAGAAGAGCAGAGCATAACCAAAACTCAACTCCAAACTATGGTAGAAAAATACCAAGTTTGCAAAAAGGAGTTGGAATCCACCCAGATCACCTGTGAAAGATGGTGGAATCTTGGAAAAGGTATGAGGTTATGCTTGAAAAACAGATTAAAAGCAATGTGAAATTTGGTGTTGGTTATAGAAAATATGATGATGAAAACACTGCTTTTGAAAAATATGTTCAAACCACTGATGTAACCACTGCTGGAAAACAAGCTGGTTCATCTGAAATTATACCAACCAACAAGAATGGCCAAGAGGTTAAAATAACTGACAAACTTGGTAACAAAATCACTTTGGAAAGATCTATGGGATCCTCAACTTTTGAGGAAATTGAGAAATACCAATTTAAACCCACATGGTCTGATGAGTGTGACATTCTTGAAAATTTCAAGCCCATGGACTTTACAACCACTGATGGTGTCACAGCTCCAAAAGCAAAGGTCATTCCTATCAAAGACATCCCAACAGTGGTACAAAACTCTGTTGCAAAGGAGTCTGAGAAAAGAAAGAAAAGAGAAAAGGTCAAAAACTTGTTTTGTGAATTCTGTGAAAAGAGAAACCATCTAACAAAAGACTGTTTTCATCTAAAAGCATATGATCTAAACAAAACAAGTGTCATTGTTCCTGCTGAAAGCTGCACCACCTGTGGTAAAACAAACCACAAAACTCAAGCATGTGTGTATCTCAAAAACTTTGATGTGAAAAAGAATGAGCACACTGCTAAAACATCCTTGAGTCCATCAACATCATCTGTCAAATTCACCAAGAATCAACCACTATTTGTGCCAGTCCAAACAGCTGTTACAAAACAGCTGAATCAAACATCTGTCCAAAGAGATGTTCAAGTGACTGATGCACCCCCTGCCAACCAATTCAGAAAAGGCAAGGGACAATCATCTTACCAAAGGATTCCACACGTTTATGAGACCTACAAAAGGCCCTCTAAACCAAGAGTGAATAGGTATCCTTTTGGTTATCAGCAGGTGATTGGTCAAAACCCACAACAGTGGTTAGAAAGAAACAGTCCTAAAACTGTCCAAACCCCTGACCTAACCACTGTCTATCAGTCTGCTTCCATCCCAGACATTGTTGAGACCCCATCCAAAGCCTTATTGGCTTTGGAAACCCTAATGAACTAATCCTTTTACTTCATGTGCAGGGAGCTTCTGCATGCTTAGATAGTCTTTGGTATGTAGATAGTGGAGGCTCCAGGCACATGACAGGATGTAAAGCCCTACTCAAAGATTTCAAAATCCATGGACGGGGTGATATATCCTTTGGGAATAATAGTAAAGGAAAAGTTCTGGGGTCTGGTACAGTACAGTCTGGAAATGTAAAATTTGAAAATGTCAATCTGATAGACAATCTAAAATTCAACCTCCTTAGTGTTTCACAAATGAGTGATAAGGGGTATGGGTCATTCTTCACAAAGGAGTGTTGTAGGATTGTTGGACCAGAAATGGTTGAAAAGATTGAAGCAATAATAAAAACTGGAAAAAAACAAAACTTGTTGCTAAAAGAAGTGGCAATGTTTATGTTGTTGATTTGTCAAAAGAGTGTCCCAGAACTGATGCCTGTCTGTTCTCAGCTGCCTCTAACAAAGAGACAGAACTTTGGCACAGAAGACTGGGGCACACAAATGTCAAGACAATCACTAAAACTTCAAAAAATGCCCTTGTAAGAGGCTTACCACAAAAATTGTTTTCATGTCCAAAACAACCCAGTGTTTGCAAATGCTGCACATGGATTTGTTTGGCCCAGTTCAAGTCATGAGTCTCAAGAAGAAGAGATATTGTTTGGTTATTATTGATGACTTCTCTAGGTTTACATGGACTTTCTTTTTACACTCAAAAGATGAGACTGCAGGCATTTTGCAAGACTTTGTGACACAGGTTGAAAAGCAATTTGACCTTCCAGTAAAAGTCTTCAGGAGTGACAATGGCACAGAATTCAAGAATAAGGAGTTGGATGCCTTCTGTGTGAAGAAAGGGATTGTAAGGCAGTACAACATCCCTAGAACACCAGAGCAAAATGGGGTAGTTGAAAGAAAGAACAGAACTTTGATTGAGGCTGCCAGAACCATGCTTGCTGATTCAGGTTTGCCATTACCTTTTTGGGCAGAGGCAGTAAACACTGCTTGCTATGTCCAAAACAGAGTTTTAATAAACCCCAGGCACAAAAAGACTGCTTATGAAATTCTGTATAAAATCAAACCACTGATCTCATACTTTAAAGTATTTGGCTGCCCATGCTTTATTTTGAATTTAAAAGATTCCATTTCAAAATTTGCAGCCAAAGTAGATTGTGGTTATCACCTGGGATACTCAACCACTGCCAAGGCCTACAAAGTGTTTAATACACGGACCAAAGCAGTGGAGGAGACTTTGAATGTAAAGTTCAATGAACTTTCATCAATGAAAATCCCAGCAAATCCTGCAGATTTGTTTAATCTTGATAAATTCACTTTTGAAAATACTGCTGTCAAGACTAACAGTGCAGGTCCATCAGAGGATTCAACACCAGACTATGGGTATGAAATCATCATCCCTCAAAAGTCTGTCAAAATGGGAAGAGCAGCAGATGTTCAAAACAGCTGTCAAAGCTCAACCACTGCTACATCAACAGTTGTTGACCAAAGTAGCCCATTAACCACTGCTTCCACATCATTAAACACTACTGATAAAAGTCCCCAAACAGTGGATAAAAGTCAGCATGTGTCCACACCATTACCTCCTATTCCACCACCTTTTGAAGCCACTGCTGGATCATCAAAGTCACCAGCAGTGGTTAGCTCAGATGATACACATCTATAGCCTTCACCAACAAATGCCATCATACCATACCAAGGAGATTTAATATTCTTGAGATCTCATCCACCTGACCAAATCATTGGCAACATCAATGAAGGGGTGCTTACAAGAAGCCAAACCCAAAACATTTGTCTTTTTGCTGGTTTTCTATCACTCCATCAGCCAGTCAAGTACCAAGAGGCACTGAAAGACAACAGCTGGGTAGAAGCTATGCAAGAAGAGCTCCAACAATTTAAAAGACAACAAGTATGTGAGCTTGTACCACTGCCAAAAGATGTAAGTCCCATCGGCACAAAGTGGGTCTTCAAAAACAAAACTGATGAAAGGGGCATTGTTGTCAAGAATAAAGCTAGGCTTGTGGTTCAAGGTTACAGACAGGAAGAGGGGATAGACTATGATGAAACTTTTGCCCCTGTAGCAAGATTGGAAGCTATAAGACTGTTCCTGGCCTTTGCTGTCAACCACAACATGAAGGTGTTTCAAATAAATATCAAAAGTGCTTTCCTCTATGGTACAATTCAAGAAGAGGTGTATGTTTGTCAACCTCCAGGTTTTAAGGATCCATTTTATCCAGATCATGTCTACAGGTTAAACAAAGCCTTGTATGGCCTGAAACAAGCACCTAGGGCCTGGTATGAAACTCTTTCCACATTTCTACTCTCAAATGGTTTCAAAAGAGGTACCATTGATAAAACACTGTTTCTAAAATGGAGAGGAAAGGATTTAATGATTGTCCAGATTTATGTGGATGGCATTATTTTTGGAAGCACATGTAATAAAATGTGTGAAGAGTTTAGGCAACTCATGACAACTGAGTTTGAAATGAGTGCAATGGGTGAGCTGCAATGCTTTCTTGGTCTCCAAGTTCAGCAAATGCAAAATGGAACTTTCATTCATCAAAGCAAATATGCTAAAGAACTTTTAAACAAATTTGATATGAATGATTGTAAACCATGCAGCACACCCATGGCAACAAATAAGCTAGTCATGTCTGATGAAAAGGATGAGCTGATTGACCAAACTCTATATAGAAGCATGATTGGGTCTTTGTTGTACCTAACTGCATCTATGCCAGACATCATGTTTGCAACATGTGTTTGTGCAAGAAGTCAATCAGCCCCTAGAAAATCCAACCTTATTGCTGTAAAAAGGATATTCAGATACATAAAAAGTGCTCCCACACTTGGTATCTGGTATCCAGCTAATGGGAATATCAAGCTTTCAGGATTTTCAGACAGTGAATTTGCTGGATGTAACACCACAAGGAAGTCCACATCAGGAGGGTGCCAGTTTCTAGGTGATTGCTTAGTTTCATGGCAAAGCAAAAAGCAAGTAGCTGTTTCAACATCCACTGCTGAAGCTGAATACATTGCTGCTGCAAGCTGTACAGCCCAACTCCTGTGGCTTCAAAATCAGTTGCTGGATTTTGGTATCACTGCCTTAAAGACACCACTTATGTTGGATAGCCAGGCAGCAGAAAATATCATCAAAAATCCAGTTTCTCATTCAACCACCAAGCACATCGACATCAGACATCACTTTGTGAGGGATTGCTATGAAAAAGGTTTGATTTCTCTGCATCATGTTCCAACTAAAGACCAGCTGGCAGATGTGCTCACAAAAGCATTAGATACATCCACCTTTGAAAGCTTGGTCTCTAGAATTGGCATGCTAAACATGGAATAACAAGCAAGATCTTGTTTTTCTATGAGTAAAAGCATTAAAATGTTTTCAGAAAATCAAAAATCCATCCTTAAAAATAGCTAAAAATGAAGTTTTCATTAAAATCCTTAAAAGTCTGCCATAACCACAGCTTGTTCAAAAGTCTGCTCTAATTCAAAGTCTGTCCACTGCTGAAAGTCAACCCCTGTTCTCTCATTTTCCTGATAAGCACTGATGCTCAAAATCAGTGTTTTATCCACTGATGTGCTATCTACTGATAGTGAAAATCACCCACTGCTTCCATTTGTTACCGTTGTAACCACTGCCTTTCATCAGTAGTTTTCATAAAAGTACTGTCCTTCATTTCATCAGGGGTTGGCACGTGGACAGTACTTAGCGGTCAGACTTTTTGTAACCGCTGCCACGTCAGCATTCACTTTTCTCCATAAAACCCCTTTCAAAACCCCAAACAGGGTTTTACTGTCGAATTGAATTCATAAAAATTCTCTTCTCAAAGCAGTTTTTCTCAAATTCGTTCAAAACCTTCTTCGATCATCATCTCCAAAATGACAAAATCGAAGTCACCTGCAAAACCCACTTCCAAACCATCTTCAAAACAAGCCTCTCAAAAGGCCACACCCACTGAAATTCCACATAAACCTTCTCACAATCTTTTGGGTCTTCTCACAAAACCCGGCACCACCGATGCTTATGATTCCATCATTGATCTCATGTCTGCGTCAAAGTACAAAACTTTGCTTATAGCAGATGCACCCATTTACTTGGCGACCCAAAGGGAGTTTTGGAAAAATGTAACCCTTGACAAACAAGGCGAGACTGTCATAGCCATTAACTCTTCTCTAAAGGGTAAAGCCGTCAAAATCACACTCCAATCCATCTCGGAAGTCTTTGAACTCAATGATCAGCAAGGTAAAACTTCTTTTCCTAAAAATGAGTTAAAAACTGATTTCCTTGAAAGGGGTTATACAGAGCAAATAAAAAGGGATACCTTACAAAAAGGTAATTTTCCATCTGCAACAAGATTTTTGTTTCATACTCTGCTTTTGTGTGTTTCAAACAAAACCACCTCTTTTAATGAAATACCATTAAAGATTCAAAATTTGGGATATGCTATACTTCAAGATGAAAATTTTAATTATTCCTAGGAAATCTTTAATGATCTGGTTAAAAATGTTGATAAAAAGCCATTCTTACTGTTTCCAAGATTTTTAAGTTACTATTTTGAAAAGAAACTTGGTAAGAATGATGCTGCTGCAATAAAACAAGGTGACTCTTTTCAAATAAACAGCTTAACAGCTGAAACGTTTACAAAAATGTCAACACCTTGCAAAACACAAGCAGAGGTGCCTGAGCAGAATTTAGCAGCTACCACTGCTCCTCAGGTATCTGCTGCTGAGCCCACTACTCAAGGTGATCAAAGTAGCAAAACAACTGCTTTGAAACCCACACCTATAATCACCAAAAAGAAAAACAAAAAGAAAACTCAAAAACCCCCCAAACCCATCAAAAAGGCAACTTTGGAGGATGAGATACCAGAGCAACTGCCAGTGACAGCACAAAAGTCACAAGAAACCACTACTGCTACTTCCTCACAGCAGTTGGTACAAATATCTCAACCCATAACCGAAACTCCTCCTGCTTCTTCTAAAAAAGAACAGGTTGTTCATATAGGGACTCCAAAATATGATGCTCTGGAATCACTTGCTTCCATCATCCACAGCCCAATGCCCGGGGCAAATTCTCTTTCTACACCAAACATCACATCCACAATTTCCCCACCAACTAAACTTTTGTTGGATGCTATTGATTTGAACCAGGCATAAATCAGTCCTTCTCAATCACCTGTCAATGAGAATATACTTCAACCAATGACTGAGTCTGATGTATCAATCATAGTTAACCCACCAACAATGCCTGAGGAGGCTACACCCCTAGAGTTACAAGTAACTCTTGGTGGTAATCCAAGTGAAGCAGCCACTACAAGTGTTGAACCCACTGGTTTGCATTTGGACAATGGTTACATCAATAAGACTTCCTTGGAGGCAATTCCTTCCATAGCACCTCTGACATCCACCAGTGGATTTGTTTTGACCACTGGCAACATCAAAAGGTTGTCAAGTGTTGAAGGAAGAAGACCCCAGTACCAAGAAAAAGGGGCATCAGTGGTTAATGTTTGGAGTACACTCCCTACCTCAACCACTGATAAAACCACTGGTAGTGGGAAATTAGATGATCCCATTAAATTGGGTGATGGTTTAAAGTACCTTGAATTGACGGAACGTGTTGAAAAACTGGATACTTCTGTTGCAGAAATCAAAGAAATGCTGCAACAGTTGTTGAAAGTACAAAAGGTGCAATCCACTGCTGTTCCACCTCAAGCACCTGCTCCACCACAAGCACCTGCTGCAAATGAGCTCTGGAATTTATTTCAACCTTTTCTCCAACAACAAAAACAAATGGCTGGTCAGCAACATGCAATAAATGTACAAGAGCTGAGAAACACCATGGAGTCTAGGTTCAAGAACACACAAGCAGACATCAAGGCTATCAAGGCCCACATATTGAAAACCACTTGCACTGCTCCTCCAACTGTTCTCTTTATTGATCAATTACCCCCAGATAATGCCAAAAAGGGGGAGAAATTTCAGGAGTGGAAAAAGAAAGGAATAGATGATGGTCTCTACATTGAACCAGAAAGGGATGCAATGACCAGAAAAATTCCTTTGCCAGATGGTAGCAAAAAGGTTGATGTTACCCTAAATGCACTTGAAGAAGCTATAGCAAGTGTAAAAAGGGACAGAGAGGCAAAGGATATGTCAAGATGGAATGAGGAGAAAAGAGCTTACATGGAGCTGAATGCGCAGGGTTGTTCTGGGCTAAAGGATGTTCAAAATCCTGTGCCAAAAAGAAATCCCACTAGAAAAGTGAGGGAACCCAAGTCCACACCATCCAGACTCACAAAGCATACTCCAAAACCACCATCCAAAAGCCCCCAACATCAAACCTCCATCCAGACAGTTGTTGTAACTCCTGCTGTATCAACATCTGCTGGTACTTCAGTAGTTTCAACATCTGCCATCACTACAACACACACCACTTCAACACATACCACAACCACTGTCTTACCACCACCACCACCATCACCACCAAAAACAACATCACCACCATCGCCTCCTGCCAAAAAGCAGAAGACAACAGATGTTACAACATCTATTGTAATGACAACAGTGGTTGAAACACCAGTTGTTTCAACAGCTGTTAGTCAATCACAAATCACTGCCATTCAAACCACCACCACTAATCCACCCAAAACATCATCTGTCTCTCCTACAATAAAATGGAGAAGGATTTTCATACCAGATGATGATTCTCCATCACCACCACCAACATCTTCACAATCACTTGCACTTATTCCAAACCCTGTTCCTCTCTCATCAGCTCCAGTACAACAACCAATCCCTGTCATTACTCCTGCAGGTGTCCAATTTCCTCTAGAACTTGAAGCAGTTAGAGAAGAGATCAAATCCTTCTACTATGAGGATGACCCTGCTAAAAGGAAGTTGCCATTAGTTGAAGGATATCCAAGGCCTAACAACATTGAAGAATATTTGAAAGTTAAGGCTAAACAGGCAGAGGATATTTCCAAAAGAAACTCTCAAGGAAAAACTGACAAAGAAATTCAAAGGCATTATCAATTTCTATTTACTCAAGTCAGATCCTTAGAGCAATTTGCAAAAAATGTTTGTCAACAAATCTCAGAGAGAGCAGATGAAACTTTGAGAAAAGACTACATTGAAAGCATCATGGCAACCAAAAAGTACAAGGGAGAAAAGCATATGTACAAGGAGTGGACCATTCCTGAGCTTGAACAAGAAGCAGCCAGGATCCAAGAAATGATAAAGAACAAGGTCAAACACACTCCTCCGAATTGGTCAAAGTACAAAAAGAATGTGCCTGATAAGGCATTAGAGCTGAAGAGAATGAAAGAGGAATTAGTTGCTGCTGACTATGGGTCCAAAAATCAAGTGGCAAGATGGAAAGAAGACATAGTCAGGTCCACCTACAAAAGGTTGGAGGAATTAAGGAAGAAAGATCCTAAAGTTCCACAAAAACCTGATTACCTTGAAGCAGTGGTTTCAAAAAGACCACCAAAGCTGCAAATCAGGAGATCCGCTACTCCAGCTGGTGCAGCCATCTTTAAAAGAAGGCCACAAAAACAGCTGGGTACTGAAACAGTGGATGAATTAATGGCAGGAGATGAGTTTGTAAAAGAAGGTATTAAAGAAATGATAGCTAAAACTCTTGGCCTAAATCAACCTGCAAGCACTGCTCAAACAGTCATCAATAGGCCAGCTTCACCAAACACCTCATCTAATAAAAATCTCCCAAGAAACCCACCAGGCTCAAAAGTACTAAAGTGGAAAACTGATAAACAGACCCATGTACTGACAGTGTTCAAGTCTAGTGGAGAAGTAAAGAAACTAACAAGGGAACAAGCACTTGGCCTAAGTCTTGAAGATTTGCAGGATCTCCTTGATCTTCCACTTAGCAGGGATGATGATGACACAGATGCCTTATCCTTTGAGTTACAACTCAAAGGGTAAATAAGGGAACTGCTGATGAGGCAATAAAGATCTATAAATAATGAAGAGTTTTGGCAATATCTGTTCCAGGGGGAGATTGTTGGGATTGAACCCTACAAAAGGAACAGATAATTAAAGCCAAAACTGGATCAGAGCAGTGGATCCAGAATAAGTAGATGTTATATATACAAGTCTCTCCCCTTGAAAGTGGTTTCAACATCTGCTGACCTCCTATCTGCTGATCGTACAAACTGCTGACCTACAAACTGCTGATCTAGTAAAAGACTGATGGAAGACTAAAGCTCTGCTGTTTAATCTACTGCCTTGAGTCAAGCTCTGCTGATCATGACAAGTACTGCTGGGTTCACATCAGTGGAAGGATGCAGTAGTAGTTTAGATGTCTTTATGTAATGAAATGTAATAACAGTAGTTAGCATAGCAGAGGTTGTATAGATCAGAGGTTAGAGTTTGTTAGGAGGTTAGATGTCACTTTCATGGTGACGTCAGCTTAGATGCTTCAGTGGTTTGCTCGTGCCTATAAATAGAACAGTACCATGCACTGTTCTATTGAGCTCTTTTAATATCTTCTTCCTGCACGAACAAATACTGTGAGCTCAGGCTGAGGGGGAGTTTGTTGCATACTTGCAAAATTGTAATCGTTGTTGAAATTAAATTCAATCATTCGGTTCAATGTTAAACTTGCATGTTAAAAGCAATTCTCCTGTTTGATTGTGAAAAGTTTGCTTCCATCTTAATTCCGCTGCACAACTCATTCATCTTCATCTTAATTCAAACGTAAAACACAATCAAAACCAAACTCAAATCCTAACATTCGATTTTGCAGGAAACTAATACGAGATTAGAATAAAATTTGCTAAATTCGGAAAAGATTTGATCAGATCCGGCGGACTTGCTACTGATCTGTACCTGAGATATTGTCTGACCGGAGTAATTAAAATCCAAAGGTGACTTTGGTAACCATTTTAATTGTCCTCAGCGGCATTATTACGGTGATCGGCGAAGTTAATAGTCGTCATAATAGCGAAATTATAGACCATCATAATTAATCAGCGAAATTAACCGGGGAAATTAATAACCAACGGAATTAATAACCAGTGAAATTAACTGAAATATTTGACTAGGCAGCATAATAGACCAGCGTATTTGATCAGCATTGTTGAACAGCGTAATTGAACCACCTTCTTGACCCAACATATTTATTTTGGCTAAGTGGAGTATTTGTTGGAGGAATTAAAAAGGTGGAGTATTTATTTTGGTGGAGTAATTGGGTGCGTATAGAGTATTTAACGTTTTCAAAAATAGAAAGTGATTCGTAGCTCATCTAACTAAACCGTTTGCACCGTTGGATTCCTTGGATTTTTAGGACAAAAGACTCTGGAAATTCCCGAATTTGGTTTTCGACATTATATATCATTGGATTCGTAATTTCGAGACGATTCTAACGGTATAATTTGGTAATCATAGTTTTCGGACACTTTTTGTACGGTTTTATCAGTTTGTTATGTTAAAATGTCAAACATGACAAATTTGAATGAACTTTTGAGAATGGAGCATGAGGTTGGTACCACAAACAAACCACCTAAGATGATGAAGGTGGAGAACTATCTAACATGGAAAGACAGGTTTCAGTCTTTCATTGAATATCAGGACACACGGATGTGGATCTGTATTCAAGATGGTTATGCGAATCCAACTCACGATTTTGAAGGCAGACAACGTGTCACTGCCTATGTGAACATGCAAGATGCTGATAAGAAGATGTATGAGGCTGAAAAGAGAGCCTTAGTTGCTATCAAGATGTCTTTACCAGATGGCATCAAACATACCTTCAAGAAGTACACTACTTCTAAGGAGATGTGGGATGCACTAGAAAAGAGGTATCAAGGAAATGAAGATGTCAAAAAGAACAAAGTGGATCTACTGAAGAAGCAATTTGCTGTCTTCAAGTGTATGAGAAATGAGTCACTTGAAGATATCATCACGAGACACTGCCATCTAATGTCAGAAATGGACAACTATGACATAGATAGCTATATTAACATTGAGATAAATGACAAGTTGCTTGACGCAGTACCTGCAAAGTGGGATATCTATACTCTCATGATCAAAGGGGAGGCATATTATAACACAAAAGAACTTGAAGAGGTTGTGGGGAAGCTGCGAGCATACGAGCTCAACATGAGGAAGAAGAAGAAGGAGACAGGATATGATCAGGTTCAAGATCCAGGGATTTACAATGGACTTCCATCTTCTTCGTCTCACAATGCTTCTAGCGATTCTGCTACTGCATTTTTGTCATGTGAAAATGAGCAGGTTACTGTGAATGAAGATGGTGATGTGTGTTTCGTAGCTGCTTCGGGAGGATCTATAGGTGCTAAGAGAACTTCAGCTACAAATCAAAGCAACAATACTAAATCTATGCCTATGAGTATGAAAGCTGCTGAAGAACATCTAGCATTGCTTGCCTCATTCATTGCCTCCTACGAGAATTACATCCAGGGGAAGATATCTGATCTAGCTACTTTTGATGAAGATTATGATCAGGTTGACCCTGATGACTTAGAAGAGATGGATCTACAGTGGCAAATGGCCATGATTTCTTGGAGAGTGAAGAGGTTTATGAATAGAACAGGAAGAAAGTTCGTGGGAAAGACAATTGGTTTTGACAAGACCAAGGTTCGGTGCTTCGACTGTCAAAGTTATGGACACTTTGCGAGAGAATGTCAAAAGACCAAAGACAGAGTCTTCGGGTCAAAGTTCAAATAACAGAAATGCATCTAACAACTCTAGCTCAAAAGCTTTGATCTCTACTGCACGAGAGGGGTCATATGATTAGAGTGTTCATCTAGAAGCTGATGAGAATGTCACTCAGGCATTCATGGCAGAGATTGTACCAGTTGATGATGCTGAAGCTAAAGATGAGAATACTGAAGCAAAAATGGATGGTGAAGTTGACAAGGTGATTGAATCTGAAGAGGTTACAGAAGATCAGACTACTGAAGCTGAAGAAGAAAAGAAAAAGTCTGATGATGAACAGGATGCTGAAGAGAAGGATGTTGCATATAGAAAGAAGGTAGCTGACCTTGTGGCTCTCATGGCCAACTTAGACAAACAAACTGGAGAGGTAATTTCTAAACCTGTTTATGAGAATACTGAAGCAAAAATGGATGGTGAAGTTGACAAGGTGATTGAATCTGAAGAGGTTACAGAAGATCAGACTACTGAAGCTGAAGAAGAAAAGAAAAAGTCTGATGATGAACAGGATGCTGAAGAGAAGGATGTTGCATATAGAAAGAAGGTAGCTGACCTTGTGGCTCTCATGGCCAACTTAGACAAACAAACTGGAGAGGTAATTTCTAAACCTGTTTGTTTAATATGTCGTGAATTACAGGGTGAAGTTGACGGGTTGTCAACACAAAACCAAAGTCTGATAAACGAGATGTCGAACATAAAAGAGTCAAACTTTTTCGTAAAAAGAAACGAGTCTATATATTTGAAGAAAATTAAGGGATATGAAACTGAAATTGAAGTTTTAATTTGCAAATTAAACGAAAAACTTCAAATTATAGACTTAGCTCATGATACGATGAGTGAGAAAACAAAAGAGATTTCTGAAAAATGCAAAGAGTTGTCAGAAGCACAACTAAAAATTGTTGAATTGGAAAAGAAATTGAATCAATTCAGAGATTCTTCTTTTGTAATGAAACACATGATGGGTGGGTTAAAGAAAAGTAATGACAAGACCAGTGTGGGCTTCAAGGGCTTTAATGAAGTCCCACCTCCTCTTAGTCATGATTATTCATTCCTGCCTGATGAAGATGAGTTAACAGACTTTATGTCAACAACACCAAGTAGTTTCGCATCAAGTCAAAGTGATGTGTCTGAGAGTGATGATGCTAAGAAGAAAAATAACAGGGAACCTTTGAAAAAGAAAAATTCACCTTCTAAGAATAAAAATCAAACTTTTGTTAAAAGGTTAATTTTGTTCAGGGAAGTGACATGAAAAACGAAACCACTGTTATTGAGAACGAATCAAATGTAGAGTTTGCAAAAAATAAAAACATAGAAAAATTTGTACCTAAGCAAACTGAACAAGATCCTACCAAGTCATCATCATCATCATCATCTGATGAGGGATCTAGCTCAAAGACTTCAGCTAAGAAGTCTTCGGAAAAGAGATCATGCTTCAAGTGTCACACAAAGGGACATGTAGCTAGCTGCTGTCCTAACAAAAAGACTGAAGCACAAGTTAGTGAGAGAAATCACCAGAGAAGAGTGGTGATAATGTGGAGAAAATGTCAAACTCTCCAAAGAAATCTGCTCCTAAGCAACATGAGGGTGTTGCTGTTGGTGTAGATACGGCTGAAAAAGGAACTCCACAAGTTCCTCGTTTTCAAAGAAATCAACCAAGATTTCAGCCTGAATCTACATCAGGCAGATATGAGAGACCTATAAGCAGTTCACCTAGAATGAACAATTTTAATGGAAATTCAAGTAATTTCAGAAGTCAAGGTCAATATCAAAATCGATACCAAAATAATGGTGGTCGAACTTTTTATAATAATAGCTTTAGAAATTACAACAATCAAGCTTCTTGGAATCAAACTTCAAGATATCAAAATCAAAATTTTCAAAGGTCAAATAGTCCAAACACATATAGGAACCCTCAGGACCATAGACCTAGTGGAAATAAAAATCAAATTCCATCAACAGGTCATAGATCCAAGACTCATTTTAGGAGTAATGGATATTGGATGGATGTTCCAGTAGTTGGTGAATTTGGACGACCCAAGACCATTAAGGCTTGGGTCCCCCAATCGAATTAATTTCTTGGTTGGTGTGTGCAGGAGCTACTAAGGAGGATTATCAACTTATGGTATGTTGATAGTGGCTGCTCCAGGCACATGACGGGGGATGCGAGATTGTTGACTGAGTTTGAAAATTATGATGGTGGTCATGTGAACTTTGCTGGTGCTAAAGGTGGTAGGATTAGAGGTCGAGGAAAAGTGACCAATGGGAAGATCACACTGGACAAAGTGAACTATGTTGAGCAGCTTAAGCACAATCTGATGAGCGTATCACAAGTCTGCGACAAGGGTCACTCGGTCCATTTTACCAAGACTGAAGCATTAGTGTTGAAACCAGGTTTGGTGATTCCGGATGATTTGATAGTGATGAGAGCTCCAAGGAGAAATGACACTTATGTCATGGACATGGCTGCTAAGGATCCGACTGCTGTGGTGGCGTGTTTACTATCAAAAGCATCTAAAGCTGAATCGATGTTGTGGCACAGACGCATGTCCCATATTCACTATCGCAAAATGAACTACATTATTAAAAATGAGCTAGTGAAAGGGGTTCCAATGCAGAGGTTTCACGTGGAAGATAAATGTCTTCCATGTCAAAAGGGAAAACAACACAAGAAACCTCACAAATCAAAAACGGTAAACTCCATAGATGCCCCCTATGAATTACTTCACATGGATTTATTCGGTCCAGTGAACGTGAGGAGCATAGGTGGAAAATACTATTGTCTTGTTGTCACAGATGATTACTCACGTTATTCATGGGTTTTCTTTTTAGGTACAAAAGATGAGACAGCAGAGATGCTGATAGATCTTTTTACAAAATTGGAAAACGTCCATGAAGCAAGGATCAAGAGGACAAGGAGTGATAATGGCACGGAGTTCAAGAATCAGATTCTGGATCTCTATTGTCTTCGCAAGGGAATATAATATTAATATTCTACTCCTTATACGCCTCAACAGAATGGAGTAGCTGAGAGGAAAAACAGTGCGTTGATTGAAGCCGCTCGGACTATGCTTTCAGATTCAAAGCTTCCAGTTCTTTTCTGGGGAGAAGCTGTGAATACAGCTTGCTATGTCCTAAACAAAGTTTTAACCGTTAAATGTTTTAATAAAACTTGTCATGAATTAATGTTTAACAAGAAGCCAAACTTAACAGGCTTTGAACCATTTGGCTTACCCTGCACCATTGTGTGAAACAAAGATAAACAAAAATTCGGTGAGGTGGCTGATGAAGGTTACTTTCTAGGTGATGTACCTAGCACACCGAATAAAAGGGTTTTTAATCTAGAAACTCGTAAAATTAAGGTTGTTTTTAATGTTGAAATTACTACATACAAACCTCAACAATCAATGAATGGTCCAGCTATATTGTATGATTATGAAAGTGTTTTTAAATCATTTAATATTCCTGAGTTTTCAAATGAAGATGACTCTCACCTGATTCGGACAGTGATTAGTGAAGATGATGAAGGCGATTTCATGCATAGATCGAGTGTTTCTATGACAGATGTTCCGGAAACTTCCTCAAGTGCTGCTGTTTATGATTCAAGCGATAGTGAGTCTAAACCCATTCAGGGGGAGGATTTTATTAATCCGTTTGCAAATCAGAATATTTAGGGGGAGATTGGATCAAACCTGGGTGATAATTTAGAAGTGGATACCGTTGCTACTACACGAGCGAATAGAGATCATCCAGTTGACATGATACTTGGAGATCCTACTGCAGGTGTTCAGACAAGGAGAAGCATAGCAGCGAATACATGTTTATTTGTTTCGATTGAGAAGACTGGGATTGTGAACGAGTGCTTGTATAGTTGCTTTATTTCCCAAGAGGAGCTGAAGAACATTCATATGGCTCTAAAATACAATTCATGGGTTGAAGCTATGCAAGAGGAATTGGCCCAGTTTGCTAAGTTGAAGGTTTGGGAGTTAGTTGACCTTCCTAAAGGTGAAAAAGAGATTGGCACTAAGTGGGTGTTTAAGTGCAAGAAAGATGATCGAGGTATCGTGACGCGAAACAAAGCTCGATTGGTTGTCAAAGGTTTCAATCAGCAAGAAGGGATTGATTACAATGAAGTGTTTGCACCAGTGGCAAGGTTGGAAGCAATCCTTTGTTCCTAGCCTTCACTTCATTCAAGGGCTTCAAAGTTTACCAACTAGATGTGAAGATTGCATTTCTTTATGGAAAAGTCCAAGAGGTGGTGTATGTCTCACAGCCATATGGGTTCGTTGATCCAGATTATCCAGATCATGTGTACAAACTTGATAAGGCTTTGTATGGATTACATCAAGCTCCCAGGGCGTGGTACGAGACACTGTCAACACATCTGATAAAGAATGGTTTTGAAAGAGGTCAGATTGACAGTACACTGTTTATTAAGAGGAAGAAGGAAGATTTTCTGCTGGTACAGGTATACGTGGATGATATCATTTTTGGGTCATCTGATGAGAACATGTGTAAAGAGTTCGAGCAGGTGATGAAGAACAAGTTTGAAATGAGCGCTACGGGTGAGTTGTCTTACTTTCTGGGATTACAAGTTGATCAGAAGGAGGATGGGATGTTTATTCATCAAACAAAGTATGTGTATGACATTTTGTCTCGATTCAAAATGGAGGATTGCTCTACTTTCAACACACCTATTTGCGAAAATCACAATCTTGGTCCAGATCATGAAAGTACTGAAGACGTTGATCCAACTCAATACAGGGCAATGATTGGTTCTCTAATGTACTTGACTGCTTCACGATCAGACATCATGTTTGCCGTATGTCTGTGTGCCAGATATCAGGCTAATCCAAAAGAGTCACACATGAAAGCGGTGAAGCGTATTCTTCGTTACTTGAAGGGGAAACCTAAACTTGGGTTGTGGTCTACAGCTGATAGTGATTTGAAGTTTGTTGCTTACACTGACTTAGACTTTGGAGGATGCAACTCTAACAGGAAGTCTACAACAGGTGGTTGTCAGTTCTTAGGAGGCAGGATTGTGTCTTGACAATGCAAGAAGCAATCTTGTGTGTCTACCTCTACGTGTGAAGCTGAATATATTGCTGCGGGTAGCTGCTGCTCTCAGGTTCTCTGGATACAACAGCATATGCGTGATTACGGTTTGGATTTCACTCGTACTCCTATTATGATAGATAATAATGCCACAATATCTATAACAAATAATCCCGTGAAACACAGTCGCACAAAACATATTGACATTCGTCATCATTTTATACGGGATTGTGCTGAAAAGAAACTAATTGAACTTCATCGAGTCGACACACTAGATAACCTGGCAGATCTTTATACTAAATGTCACACCCCAACCGATGGCGGAAACATCAGGGCGCGGCACTGAGCAAAACAGATTGTCCAAGAGAAATCCATAACAACTAAAATTTACCGGATACTTAATCATTACGTCCCATACTGTAATATATCAAATAATTCAATTATTACAGACATAATATCTCAAGACAAATAAATTGTTTCGACAACTCAGAATTCAAATTGTTTGTTTCTAGACTCTCTCCTACTTGGTTCCAACAATAAAGCAAGCATCCTAGACACCTGTCACATACGTTAAAATAGAGGTCAATACACATAGTGTAAAGGTGAGCATACAAGTTTAATAGTAAATTGTAGCGAAAGCGATTTACGCATAACCAACATGTAACATGTATAATGCGAAGCAAGTATGTTATCGACAATGAAATATGCACAGACGTGACTATGAGTTGTAGAATGCGCAACACATGTCACCACTGTGACACGTGAAGAAAGGCCCTTAACAACCCCTGTCCACGACAGGTGCTGAGTCCAAACTATAGTACTATCTTTGCTAAGGTGTCAGGCAACAATCACTGTGTAAACATAACATACTAGCCGTCACACCCCAACCGCATAATACAACAAACCGCGGCAGAAATGTCGGAGAGTGGAGTAACAGAATCATTATTTCACAACACATGGTAATTGAAGTTTTGTTTTATTGAATTAAAATGTTTACATTGTCTAGGAATTTAAGAAGCATAACATGAATTAAACTGTCTTTCATAGTTTTAAGTCACTAAGGCCCTCGTCCGATCCTGTGTTTGCATCATGATCATCTAACAACAGCACAGCACCTGAAACACATGTGAAAATAGGTACGTCAGCATAAAAATGCCTGTGAGATACATAGGTTTTGTTGATAAAGGATTCATGACTTGTAGTTAAAAGAAATGTTTAACAAAATGTAGTCATGAACCTTATAAAATGTTTTCGTTTATGAAATCATATGAAAATCGATATGAAATTCAAATGATATTAAAGAAAGGTGTATGGTTAAGTAAATAACCGAGTAAAAATGAGTTTGTATAAAATATGTCGATTGTAAATCAATGTCTTGTGAAAATGTGTCGACTGTGTAAAATGTATCATGTCTTTGTCGAAGTGATTTAGATAACGCTACGATATGTAATATCATAAAAACACTTATATATAGGAAGTACCAGTGACGTATCCACCATGCTTTTATCATATTACACACTGTGACATCTGTGCTTGTAATCATTATATAAACTCTAAATTTGTTCAGTTATCAATAAAACAATGTTATTTGATCCCAATATTTGTTTGTTTATGTTCGACATTTTGCATGTTTTGATTTTTGTTCAATTTCAAACTCTATATCGATTTCTGGAAAGTTATACGCAAACTGATGTGTAAACGTAACCAGTTTAATGCGACAAACACTCCGGAACATCAATTTATGCTTAACATACCTTAAATAACCTTTACATAACTTAGAAATAAGTTTTGAAGGCTTTGGTATGGCAAAATCAAGTTTATTCGCTTAGAGGGACTAATTTCGACAAACTGCGAAAGTATGCCGATTCGTACTGTAACGGACATTTCGGAACTTGATCATAAGTTAAACATACCCAAAATATCCTTTACATAGCTTAGAAATAGGCTTTGATAGGTTCGGTGTGCTAAAATAAACTTTTTGGTCAATCAGGGACTAAAAGCGTCAAAAAGTGCATAAGTTTGCATTTTCGCGCATAACTTACGTTCTGAATATATACGGACATCCAAAAATTTTTGTTATCATTAAAATATTTTATTTTAGTGATTGACATGATAAAATTCCATTAGTCGCGTAATTTGGATCGTTTTTCGCGTCCGTTCGTGTTTCGTCGTAATTAACCGAATAACGTGATCGTACGGCCAAACGAACCGACATCCGGCACATTTTCAAGCATGTTTCATGTCCCCTATGCTTAGGCATCATTGTAGAGCCTTGAAAATGGCTTAACGGGCCTTAAAAACATCGAAAATGGCATTTAACATGTGAAGGGACCAAAACTGCAATTTTTAAAACTGTTGCTGATATCCCCGGCGGTCGCGGGCCGCGTAAGATGGGGTTAGCTCGTACGCGGGGCGCGAGAGCCCATCAGATCAGCCATAATCTGTTTCCAGCTATTTCCAGCTGTTTCCCTTGTTTGCACATGGTTTCTTTGAGTCTATGGGCTTGTTTTGGGGCACCCATGGTATTACAAAACAGTGGGCACACATGTAAGGCTTGGATTAAAGCTCGTTTATCGAGGAACGATCCTAACGGTGGCCTGAAATCTATAAATACCCACTTCTATTCATTCCAATCCTCACACTTGATCTGATTATTTCTCTAAGTTGAAGTTTCTACACTTCATACCTGAGAATTTTTAGATCAAATCTCCATTTCTTGGACCTCTTGTAAGTTTCTTTCGTTCTTTTATGTGTTTTTAAGCACGAAAGTCAAACAGTGTTTGACTTTCAGCTTTGACCAGTCTATGGTCAACACGAAGTTCGTTTGAACTTCGCAACGTGAGCGTAATCACGATGGTCATAGTCCTTTGTGACTATACCTACTGATTCCCACGTTATTTATGTATGGAGACGAGTCATAGTTTCGGTCAAAATGTGCGTTTATGCGTATTTTGCAACCAAACTATTCTTGGGTATCAAAACCCTTTGTTTTGATATCAAACTTGTTTTCTAACTTCGTTAAACATGTTTTAACTCGTCACTTTTAGTTTAGTGCTTATATAGGGTCGTAAAGATAAGTGGTCTAAACAACCGCTTAGACTTTCGAACCCGACCCGTTTGGTCGATCATTAGGATCCGACCAAACATATTTTGTGACCATAGTTGTATAGGGAATAACCTTCAGAGGTTATACCTTATGGTCACTACGTTTAGTTAGTTGTGTGATAGGTAGTTTATATGCCTTAGGAAAATGACCAAAATGCCCTTTTTGCGCATAAATTCATTTTAAGCATATGTAACTTAAATTTTGACATCTAAACTGATTAGGCAACATTATTAGACATGTTAAGGCATATATTACTTGTCATAGGACTAGTTAGGCAGTCTGAACGCGTTTTACGCAAACGACGCGTTAAAGTAGCGTAAGCTACCTAAAAGAGGTAATGGGTCATAAGCACTTAGGATAGGTTCCGTTTTAGAATGTAGGCTTTGTTAAACCATATTACATGAGTTCCTATACTCATTTGGTTTATGAAACCACATTTTATCCGATCTTCCGATTTAGGTCCGGTTTATTAATGTAGTTACCTATATTAGGTGCCGATTGATTCCGTGATCTTTCTAGCATTGCTTGGTTGTTATCCAAATACTATTGAGCAATCTCAGGTGAGTACATAGTCCCCTCTTTTACTGTTTTCAATTATTTTGGGGTGAAACACATGTGCCTACTTGTTACTTTCATGCTTTTCGTGTTTTCATAACATATACTTGCTATGTTCATTAGTACGCATATAGTACATGATTTCATATTGTTTTGCTATGTATTTTCACTTGGCATGCTAGCACATTGATTTTCATAAATACTTTTGTTGCATATGTTCACTCAGCATATGGACACATTGATTTACTTTGCATTTCTGTTGCATATGTTCACTCTGCATATGGACACATTGTTTTACATTTCTACCTTGTATGTTCATTTAGCATACTAGGTACATTATTTTCATATAACATGCTTACATTTGGTATGAAATTTGGTTTGTGTTGATGCAACAAATAATAGACCAAAGATGGTAGCGATATCTCCAGGGTAAAAGGGTTCAGGGGTTCGATTAGCCTAACGCAGGTCGTGGGGTCCCCCCACGTTTGTAGCACGTGGAGGCGGATCACTTTGTTATTATTCACTTTGAATTCTGGATGGAAGGGTTCAACCCAGAATGTCTATGTTAAGTGAGATAATATTGTAGTGAGCCGAGAATAGAACAAGCATGGAGCAAGTTCTAGAGAGGAGAAGTAAGATCAGAGATCAAGGGTGATCTGAGTTGATCTGGAATGGGTGGCAAGAGGCTGTTATTTATAGGGAAAGAATCTTCTATAAGAGGAAGCCTTTGACCAGTGATCCGTGGCTACAGTGAGGGACTTGCCCATTTGGGGGTTGAAGGGTTTAGACCTGCGGACAAAAGGGTGTTCTCTGTGCACATGTTCTGTCTGTGCAGAAATGGTTCAGACGTTAAGGGTTGATGTGACCGGACACTGTGCTTGTCCTTTTTACTGTTCTCCTGAGTTTGCGCGTATTGAACCTCTCAACCTTTTAACCTTTTAAGCTGTTATGTATATTAGTCATTTTATTGAGATTTGGGCTACCCCCGTCATCAGCCCCCCAAGTCAGAGGTGTTTGGGATGTAAGCTCAAATGCTTCTGACTTTTACACATTATTTTTTATTGCTTAAAGGCTTCAAGGCTTTAAGGCGTTTAAGTTTTGAGATTTAGATTTCAGAATGATAGTAGATGTGATAGGCTTTAAGGCTTTAAGGCTTTAAGGCTTAAAGGCTTAAAGGCTTCAACTTGTCTCACTCAAGAGGAAGTTGAGGCTTTTTGTAAAGAATGGGGGATCGATCTAAAGTTTAATCCGGTGGCTCTGGGTTTTGGCAAATCGATCGATTACTGTCCCGTTGGTTCGATTGCTCTTTATTGCTGAGTTTTCCAACTTGCGTCATCCGTTTTCGGTCTTTGTTCTGAATGTTTTAGAGTATTATCGTGTGTCGTTTGGTCAGTTACACCCTTAAGGTCTTGCTAGGGTTTTACACTTTGATGTTTTGTGTCCAGCGATAGGGTATGACCCATCGTTGTTGTTGTTTCGCTATTTCTTCCAGTTAGACAAGAACGACGATTGTTTTACCTTTGAAACATCTCAGGTTGATGTGTGTTTAATTTCGTCTATGGTTACTACCCTTGGTTTTTGGAAGGACCGACTTTCCTGGATTTCTGAGTCCATTGTTCCTTTCAGGCTTGTTTGGAGGCACCCTTATGCTGTTTTGAATGAGCTTGAACCTTTCAAACAGGAGATAGATGGTTATTGAAGTTTATTAGGGGGTGTCCTTCCAGGCTTTGTCCCTTTTCCGAACATCTTTTAGTGCTGATGGATGCTAGCAAGTTGTGGGACAAGCCGGGTCGTGACCCTGTGCTCGTGAGAGATGATCAAGGTATGATATTTTGTATTTTCTGCTTATGTTATATTTTATTTGTTGCAGTTATGTTTGCCTTAGACTTTATCAAGAGCGATGACACATCTGATGTTGTGTTTGGAGATGCCGAGGCTACATCCGGCGAAGATGTTGTTGTTAGGGGCACTGAACATAGGTTCAAGGGTTCAGGCTATGTGAACGTTCCCAATGTCAAGGGTTTCACCAAAGTTGTTGCTTCCAAAGTCTCTACTCGTCGTTCGAGCTGTTGTTTGATAAAGACTGCTGACCAACCATCGGCTTCTGAGCCGGTGGAACTAAGTAATGACATAGAGGCTTCAGATGATTTAGAAGTTGGGGTTGGGGAAAATCAAAAAGGACAAGGGACGGCCCTTGGTGGTTTGGCGGGTAAAAAGGTTGTGAGCTTGAAGGGTTCCGGGAAGGGTGGTGAAGGTTCCACCAATGTTAATCCAGGGGAGGTTTACGTGCCGGATTGGAAGGTCACAGTTGGTGACAGCTTCAAGCCTTCATCCGTTTGTGAGGATGTTCTTACCCACTTTGATTCTCCTATTGTTCGAGGTTCTTGCTCATCTATGGATGATGACCTGATGATTTTGAAAAATGGTAATGGGTGCTTATAACCTTGTTGCCTTGCTTCCAGAGGGTTTATCCCGATTTCGCAAGAGGATGTGAGAATATGATGTCTTCTCGAAGAAGAGGGATGCGATGAATGCTTCACTAGCTACTCTAAAGAAGGAGGCAGAGGGTTATGCTGGGAGGGAGAAAAGCTGATGTTGAGGATTGATGAGCTTTCTTCCCAGCACAAGACTGATATGGTTGAGTTGGAAAAACGCTTGGAGGCTGACAAGGTTTAAGTCAGGGTCGATAAGGCTGCCTTGGAGGTTTAGAAAAAGAGCCTTCTTAGAGGAGAAAGAAGGGTTAAAGGCTTCATTTGCCCAGGAAACTAGTGATAATAAATGGCTCATTGAGGATGGATTCCAGCAAGTGGTTACTTATCTTCTCCATTCGTCAGAGTTCAAAAAAGTCTTGGGTGATGTGTACATCGAGCTTCTTGTTCATGGGAGACACCAAGGTTTGTTTGCTGGTTACAAATATTTATGAACCTAGGAAGCCTTAGAAAAAATCTTCTCTTTTTCAACACAAAGCCTTCAAAGTATTATGGGAACAGTTTTTAAGATAGAGCATTTGATTTACTCTTATGTGGGTGAAGTCTCCGAGTGTTTTGGTAAACCTTTGCCTGTCTTGCAGGAGCTAAAACCCAAGGGCCTTAATGAGGCTGTTTGTAATGAAGTGTTGAAGTCCCTCTCGAAGAAACGTCCTTGCTTCGGAGATAGCGAGGAAACGTGTTCTGAAGGTGGTGAGGGCTCAAAGGGTTCAAGCCTTGAAGCCTCCGAGGCAACGGGTGCAGCAGGGAGGAAAAAGAGGAAGGCTAAAAAGACCCCAGATGATGGAGGTTCGAAGAAGGATGATGAAGCAAAGTCTACCATCTCTGACGTTGCTAAGTGAAGAAGAGGCCTTAATTCATAGCTTTCTTAGCATGTCGAACAATGTTATGGGTTGTTTGTTTGAACATCTTTTTATTTTAAAGGAACCGTCTAGATCCCTTGGTGGTTAAAGCCTTGGAGGCTTGTGGACAATGTTTTATGTTTGATGGCCAGTATGGCCCTTGCTATCTTTAACTTATCTTGCTATGTTGTTCTATTTATTCCCTTGCGTTTTCATTGATTTTGCATGTTGTCTTTGTTTTGGGTGGTGCATCTTATGTTATTTATACCTTAAAGGGTTCAGTGCTGCAGTCACTTAGCCTTAGGATATTTTTAACAAGAAGATACAACCTCTATCCTATGTATGACATTCACTTAGAGTATTTTTGGTTCGTAAGCCAATGTTAGGGCTTAAGGAACATTTGGTGTAGGCTGTTCAAACCCGTCTATGAGACATGATTTTTAAGATTTCTATGAGTCTCATGGAGTTGTGTTGATTTAGGAACTCACCCCTTATATAGGTCCATTCAACCCTTGAACCTATTGAGCGATGTAGCCTGGGAGCTCATCCCCTTACATGGCCCTTGCCATGGAGTTTCTTGCTAGGTTCTCAACCTGATTATAGGATAGAAAGACAAATTTTGATTCGTCGTTCATTTATTTCAAAGTAATTCGATTACTAGGGGAATAGAACAACTTTTGGGAACTATTTGTAACACGTTTTGGTTAAACGTGGAACCTTTTAAGGTTTTTGCCATTCCAATGACGGGGAAGCTTTTTGCCTTGCGGACCTGCCAGCTTGTATGATCCCCCTTTGTGGACTTTAAGGATATTGTATGGCCCTTCCTACTTAGGGCCAAGCTTTCTTGGCTTTCTTTCTTGTAGGCCTCATTATTTCGAAGCACAAGGTTCTCAGGCTTGAAACGTTCATGCTTCGGCTAGGAATACAATTCCATGTTTTGCTTGTACCTCTCTTTTTGTATGGCTGCTTGATCACGAGCCTCTTCGAGGAGTTCCAAATTCAACATTGTCTCTTTCTTATTTGATTCGAGGTCGATGTCGAATGTTCTTTGTATTGTTACTCCGATTTCGGCTAGGAATACAACCTCTGATCCAAACACTAGGTTGTAGCGTGTTTTCTTGTGGCTCGTTTTCCTGATTGTTCGAATTTCCCATAGCACATTGGGAAGTTATTCGAGCCAGTTGTTGTCGTATCTTCCCAATCGAGATTTAATCCCTTCAACAATGTTGCGGTTTGTCCTATCAACCTGGCCATTGGATTGTGGGTGAGCTACCGAGCTAAATACTTGGGTTATTCTGAACTCCTTACACCAGGAGCTAGAAGGATTCTCGGCAAACTACTTCCCGTTATCCGTGACTAGTACCCCTGGAGCCCAAAACGACAGATTACGTTTTCGTAAACGAAATCAATGACCTGTTTCCCTGAGATTTTTTCCAATAGTTTTACTTTTGGCCACTTGGTGAAGTAGCCCACGGCTAACAATAAGAACTTGACTCTTCTTTTGGCTGGTGGGAATGGTCCAACAATGTCCATTCTCCACTTACGAAATGGCTAAGTCGAGGAGGTGGGAACGGGGCCATGTTTGGTTCTTTTGGGTACCGGAGCATGTAATTGTCAAGCTTCACATTTTCGCAGTTGTTCGAAGGTATCTCGATGCATGGAAGGCCAAAAGTGTTCGAGGTTCATCAATTTTGACACTACCGATTTTGGGCCACAATGAGCTCCACATATCCCTTCGTGAACCTCTTTGATCAGATATTGGCTTTGTTCTGGGCCAACGCATCGAAGTAGTGGTGCAAGGTATCCTTTTTTGTAAAGGATATCTCCTTGTAACACATATTGCCTTGACTTGATACGAACCCTTTTAGCCTTAGTCTGGTCATTAGGTAATTCACCATTTTGAGGAACCTTTCAATGGGAGTCATCCAATTTGGCCCTTTTTTAGTGATCACATCTTGAACCTCAAGTCTTTGGATGGATGAGGTTTTTAACACCTCAATTAGTACCTTCTTGGTGAGGTGGGCAAACGTAGGAGATACAAGTTTGCTTAGTGCATTAGTTCTCTTGTTTTGAGATCTTGGAACTTTTTTGATGGAAAATGTTTGAAATGTGTTCATCAATTCCTTTGATTTCTCTCGGTACTAATACATGTTGGGTTCTTTTTCTATGTAGTTGTTATTGTCTTAGCTTGAGAGAGTCTGTAAGGACTTGAAGCTTTTGAACCCCCATTTCTTTGGTTATGTAGTTGTCACTTATTTGGTTTGAAACAAGCAACGAGTCTGTGAAGACTTGAAGCCTTTTGACACCCATATTTTGCAAGCTTGAGCCCAGCAATCAATGCTTCATACTCAGCTTTGTTGTTTGTAGTCTGAAATTCAAGACGAAGGGCATACGTGAATTACGATTCGTTAGGATCAATTAGAACTAGCCCTGCTCCTGACCCTTCAATGCTGGAAGCTTCGTCGGTAAAGAGCTTCCAGGTATCAGGGTTGGAGGGTTCAGCTGCAGTTGTATTAACTTCTGTTATGGCTTTTTTAGGGACTTACAAGATGGAGTCAGCCAATATTTGAGCTTTGACAACTTTTCTCAGGACATGGGTGATTTTGTGTTCACCTAGTTTCACAACTCATTTGGCTAATCGTCCGAAATTTTCTTGTTTTTCAAGCACATTCTTAATTGGTTAGTCAATGATCACTTGTATCGGGTGTTACTGAAAGTACCTTCGAAGCCTTCTAGCCGTTTGGGCTAGGGCTAGAGCAAGTTTTTTTTTTAAAGAAGAATATTTGATTTCTGCTAATTTTGAAGTTTTGAAAAAGTAAACGGGTATCTGAACTTTGTTTCGTTCAATGATTAGAGCCGTACTTATGGTATTTTCAGCAATCGAAAGGTAGATAGAGGTCGTTTCTCCTGTTTCTGGAGCCGAAATGGCTGGGAGTGAAGCTAAGTGTTGCTTCATTTGGTTGAAGGCTTCCTTTTGAGGTAAAACGCTTCAAAGCTGTAAGCTTTCCATTGAAAGTCTTTCTTGTTAGCACATCCTTTGAGGGTTGGCTTTTATGCTTTGTTTCCCCATGATGTGCCCTAGAAACGAGAAATTGACTGGATTAAGCTTTCATGTTTATCTTTCTTGAGGTTTGGAAGGTTTCTTTTATGTCATTGAGCATTTGGTATTCCGTTTTGCTCTTGATCATCAAATCTTCAACATAAGCTTCTATGTTCTTGCCAGTTTGTTCGGTAAACGCTTTGTCAACCAGGCGTTGATAAGTGGCACCTGCGTTTCTTAAAACAAAAGGCATTTTTTGGTAGAAGAATATACCTTTATCAGTGTGTAATGCGGTTTTTTATTCGTCTTCTTCTTTCATTAGGATCTGATGGTAACCCTTTTAGGTGTCAAGAAAACACGAGAAGCCCGTGAGTGAGTTAAGCTTGAGGTCTATCCAGGGCAGCGGGTAGCAATCCTTTGGGCGTGCTTTGTTCAAGTCTTTAAAATCGATATACATCCTCCAAGACTTGTCGGGTTTTTAAACCATTATCGGATTGGCCACCCATGATTGATACTTGACCTCTCGAAGGGTTCCGGCTAGAACAAGCTTTTCCTTCTTTTGGCATTCTGCAAGGCTTCTTTTAGGGGCTTGACTCCGTTTCTTATGTATAATGGGCTTAACATCAGCTGGGATCCATAACTCATGTTTCAACAATGCTACGAGGGATGCCGGTCATATCTTTGGGGCATCAAGCAAATACATAGTGCAAGAGCAGCTTTTCAAGGTATGAGAGGGTTTCATTGTAAAGGTTAGTATTTACCCTTATCCCCTGTTGACGATATTTTGGGTTTATGTTCAACCCTTGTTCATCGTCTTCGTCCTTTCTTGAGCTTTCCACTTCAACCACAAAAGCTTCTTGGGTAGGTTGAAGGGTTGCGATCCCTTTTTCAGTGGGAAACTTCACAGTGCCTTGACCAGCTAAAACTGCCATTCCGAACACACCTTGCCCTGGCCTTCCTATGATGATATCATAGTTGGAAGGGATATTGATCACCACAAAAGTGAGTTGTTCGGTTCGTCACTTTGTTCTCTCATTGAACAAACATAATGGGTTATTTGGCCTAAAGGCTTGATAGGTATGTCTGCGATACCTTCAGACTGTTGAAGCTTTGAACGCTCATCGTCGCTGAGAGGATTAAAGCGTTTCAAGCTTTTCATCAGCTGAGAGGGTTAAAGCATTTCTCAAGCATGATTTTGGAGGATTCAGACTGTTGAAGCTTTGAACGCTCATCATCGCTGAGAGGGTTAAAGCGTTTCAAGCTTTTCATCAGCTGAGAGGGTTAAAGCTTTGTTTTCAAGGTCGACCATGTTCACTTCCTACTTTTATTCTTCAACCATTTTGTCCTTGACCCCTTTAACCAAGTGAGCCAGTTCGGACTTGACGGCTTTTTCGATCCTCTTTTTGGGTTGGAAGCAATTATTGGTATGGTGACCTTTCTATTCGTGAAACTCACAATACTGGCTTGATTTTTCCAATCTTTTGTTTTTTGGCAAAGGTTGAGGAGGGCGGAAGCTGTGTTTTACCTCTTCGGTTGCCAAGATCTCTTATGTAGCCTTGGTTAAGGCTGTAAAGTTTATGGTTTTTTCTTGGCTTGGAGGGTTCCGGCCTTCAGGCCTTCTGGAATCCGAACCTTTGAACTGTTTTTCATAAGAGCCATACTGGAAGCTCCAGTTAAGAGTCTTTTATTTTATTCTTTGATGTCTACAGCTTATTCTCCTCGAATGTGGGCTTCAGCCCTTTCAAGTGTTTCTTCAAGGGTTTTGGGCAGGCATTTATTGAAGTCTTCTGTGAGATATTTGGAATTTATAACATTCATGAACCCTGCAACCCTAATCTTTTCATCGGTGTAAGTTAAACCTTCCTTCTTGTAACTTTCGATGAAGTCTCTAAGACTTTCATCATCACGTTGTTTGATCTGGAAGATTATCGTGGCGTCCTTAACATACCCATGTTTTTATAGGAACTTTTGCTAAGATCGTCAAAGGTCTGAACGCTTCGTCCAGGAAGGTCATTGAACCATATGCGCGAAGACCCTTCAAGGGTTTACCTGAACATGAGAAAACATTCGGAGTTGGGTCATTTTTCAACTCTTGCAGTCTCGACGAAGGTTTGGAGGTAGTCTTCAGTACCGTGATAGCATCTTTATCTGGGTTTGAAACTCGTACTCAACAATTTGTTGGGAGAAGCAAGACAAGTTGTTGGGCTTGTAAGGTTTTGAGAGGTATTTTACTACCCTTGAAGCTGGGTTACCGCTTGAGGTACCCTGGTGAGTGTTTGGCACTTGGTTAATGAAATTAAGGTTAAAGCCTTGAAGGCTTTCTGTGTCATCATCCAGCTTTCACGTGCTGCAAAGGAAATTGTGCCATCATCTGTGTCATCGGCTAGGGCATAAGGTTAAATCCTTAAAGGCTTTCTGATGGTACTAATAAAAGATGCCATTATCTGTGTCATAAGGTTAAAGCCTTAAAGGCTTACTGTATAAGGCATTCCCATGGATGTGCTCATGACCGCACCTCGAGCCAAAGGCGGGGTGACCATGGCTTGTTTTCACGAAGTAGCAATGGGAGGGGGAACACTTGAAGCTGGTGACTGCCATAATTGATCAAGAGTGATTTTATGCCCCATAGGTGCACCGGTTGTAACGGGTTGGGAGGTAAATAAGGGAAAAACGGTTGGACTTGGCCTCCCCAAAAGCTAAAGGGCTTGAGTGGTTGATCTGTCACACTAGGACCAGCTTCAAGGTAAGATGTGGCTGAACGTGAGCTGCTAAAAGGAAGAGATGGAGGGCCATGTGATAATGAGGGTTCAGACTCCTCATAATTTAGTCTTATTCTCACCCTTTTTTCCCTTTCTAAGCTCACATGCTAGTTGAGAAGAAATCTCAGTTGTAAGAAATTTCTAGCTAGCCACTCGGGTGTTAGATCTATGCGTTCCGGTGTATGCATTACATCGATTTGAGTAGGTGCAACCCCTGACCGAGATGGGTTTGTGTTTGAAAAGAAGTGAACTCCGGGAACATATCCCGGTGGAGTAATTCCGGGAGTAGAAAGAGGTGTAGATAAGACCGGTGAGATCCGACCCGAATTTGGTGTTAAATCGGTGTTGTTAGGCACTTGATTTACCTGACCGAGAGACTCGCTTTCAGACATGATGTAAAGAGAAAATGGAGCTACACAACTGGTCTTTAAGATAAAGTAAGCGGCGTAGCCCCACGGTGGGCGCCAACTTGTTGATGCAACAAATAATAGACCAAAGATGGTAGCGATATCTCCAGGGTAAAAGGGTTCAGGGGTACGATTAGCCTAACGCAGGTCGTGGGGTCCCCCCACGTTTGTAGCACGTGGAGGCGGATCACTTTGTTATTATTCACTTTGAATTCTGGATGGAAGGGTTCAACCCAGAATGTCTATGTTAAGTGAGATAATATTGTAGTGAGCCGAGAATAGAACAAGCATGGAGCAAGTTCTAGAGAGGAGAAGTAAGATCAGAGATCAAGGGTGATCTGAGTTGATCTGGAATGGGTGGCAAGAGGCTGTTATTTATAGGGAAAGAATCTTCTATAAGAGGAAGCCTTTGACCAGTGATCCGTGGCTACAGTGAGGGACTTGCCCATTTGGGGGTTGAAGGGTTTAGACCTGCGGACAAAAGGGTGTTCTCTGTGCACATGTTCTGTCTGTGCAGAAATGGTTCAGACGTTAAGTGTTGATGTGACCGGACACTGTGCTTGTCCTTTTTACTGTTCTCCTGAGTTTGCGCGTATTGAACCTCTCAACCTTTTAACCTTTTAAGCTGTTATGTATATTAGTCATTTTATTGAGATTTGGGCTACCCCCGTCATCAGTTTGTTTAACGAAACTGAAGTACATTCATTAACATTAGCTATGCCGCTCGGTAGTAAGTAGTGGTACCATAGGACTTGACAACTCCCATTCCTGAAATCCTAGGTTTGTTTAGGTGGAAGGAATGACTGAATCAGAAAACATTTTTGATAACCCTTGATTTGTTCTAGGGTTTATCTTACAGTCTCAAGGCTTGGATGTATACGTTTAACAATACCACATAGATGTTTGTATTAGTAGAGCATGCATTTGTTTTACAAAACATAACTTTTGATTTAAATTTTGATTTATTCAAATATATTGTTTTGTACATTTTACATATGGTTAGAGTAGATATTTTTATTTACTTTTCCATACATAACATTTGATACACATTACATGATTTACATTTAACAATAGACATTGTATACATAAACATTTGACATTTGTTTTAAACAAGACATGTTGGTGGTTTGTTTGGGTAAGTGATTTATATAACAAGGCGTGTGTAATATGATAAAAGCATGGTGGATACGCCGCTGGTACTTCCTATATATAAGTGCTTTTATGATATTACATATCGTAGCGTTATGTAAACCATTTCAATTTAGACATATTACATATTATACAAAGAACATATTTTCACATAAACATTGTTTTACAAATAACATAACTTATACAAATTCATTGTACTTGGTTATTTATTTAACCACACATCTTTCTTTTATATATAATTTAATTACCTATTAATTTTCATATGATTTATAAAAGAAAACCTTTTAATAAGATTCATGACTAACTTTTTTAAAACTTTTCTTTCACAGGCATTTTTATGCTGACGTACCTATTTTCACACGTGTTTTCAGGAGCTGATGCATAGGATGAGCAAGATAAACTTAGGCGGACCTGTGCCTTAGTGACATAAAATGAAGCTAGTCTAGTTTAATTTTCGTTATGTACTCTTTGTTTCTGTTGTTTTAAGACAATGTGACTCCTTTGTAAATAAATAAAAACAAAACTTTAATTACCATGGTTGTGAAACAATAATTTTGTTGCTACACTCCCCCCGACGTTTCCGCCGCGGTTTGTTGTTTTACGCAGTCGGGGTGTGATAGAAGAGTTGGTATCAGAGCCAATGGTTATAGGGAATTAGGTTATTAGTAATGGTTTGACCAAGACTATAACTTTTCTAGGACCCTAACACAAGTTATCTTGTGTTTAGATCTTAAAACATGCACTTCACTTATCCTTAGGTGATTACCAAAACAAGAACTCAATTTTCCAAAACAATTTTTGAAAATCAATCATCTGTTTTTAAATGATTTGTTATAAGGTTTTGAACCCTCCATTTTTTTCCAAATTGATTTTGAAAATCCAATCATCCATTTTTGAATGATTCTTTTGGCCTTTCGCCTTCTAAGTTTTCAAAATCTCATCAAAGTTTTGGGTCTAAATAATGTGAACATGTGCAATCTGGAAGGGTGGATGCTTGTACCTTGGGTTTTATGTCTAGGCTAGAGTGTTCGTACAAATCCACATAATCGGACCAGTCACTCTTACCTGGGAACTCTTGGGGTGAGTGTCCACTTATAGGCTAAAGCATGTCTTCGCGATGCATTATTTTTGACCCATTTACTTTGATTAGTCACTGTGTGTCGTTTGTTTGCTTTGTGGTATGGACGAATGACCACCATCTTTGCTTTTGTCGATTTCTGTATCATCTCGCTTTTCATCTAATCATCTCACTCGTTTTCTCTCATGTTTCCTCTTTTAGAATGCCTCCTCGACGTGAAAATCCGATACCTAATGCCGAACTGGTAGCAATCATTGCGCAGCAAATGGCTGCTGTACTCCCAGACATTGTTGCTCAAGTTAACCAAGCCAACAACAACAATAATGCTCCATGCAACTTTAAAAGTTTCAATTCGGCTAACCCACTCAAGTTCAGTGGTTCTGAGGGAGCAACTGGGCGCCAACAGTGGTTTGAAAGCATTGAGAATACCTTTCATCATGTTCAGTGTCCTGATAATCGCAAGGTTGAGTTCGCTTCTAATGTGTTCCAAAAGAGGGCTCTTACTTGGTGGAACGGGGTAATGAGAGACCGTGGTGCTGAGGTTGCTTTAGCACAGACCTGGGCAGAGCTTAGGGCTCTTATGAAGAGGGAATTTTGTCCTCGTCATGAACAAAGGGCGTTGGAAAGAGAGTTTGCTGATTTGAAGCAGTATAGTGGTGAACATCGGGCTTATACCGACAGATACGAGGAGCTGAGTGTGACACCTGTGTCACTTCAACCATCCAACAAATTCCAAACCAATGAAATATTGTATTTCATACTTTGGACTTGTATAAATATGTGTATCTTTTGCACATATCAATTCTTGTTCGATTACAAGCTCCAAATCGCCTTCTGGAAGGTTATACGCGCACTGATGCGTAAATATAACCAGTTTAATCCAACGAACACTCCGGAATAGTGAAATAGACTTAACATACCTTAAATAACCTTTACATAACTTAGAAATAAGTTTTGGAAGGTTTGGTATGGTGAAATCAAGTTAAATCGCTTACAGGGACTAAAGTTGACAAACTGCGAAAGTATGCCAATTTGAACTGTAACGAACATTCCGGAACATGACCATAAGTTAAACATACCATAAATATCCTTTACATAGCTTAGAAATAGGCTTTGAGGTGTTCGGTATGCTAAAATAAACTTTTGGGTCATTCAGGGACTAAAAGCGTCAAAAAGTGCACAAGTTTGCATTTTCGCGCATAACTTACGTTCTGAATACCTCCGGGCATCCAAAAATTTATGTAAGCACTAAAATATTTTATTTTAGTGTTTGGCATGAGAAAATCCATTCGTCACGCATTTTGGATCGTTTTTCGCGCTTATGCGCATTCCGTCGTAATTAAGCGAACATCGCGTTCGTACGGCCAAACGAACCAACATCCGACATATTTTTGAGCATGTTTCATGTCCACAATGTTTAGGCATCATTTTAGGGCCTTAAAGTTGGCTTTACAGGCCTTAGAAGTGCCGGAAATGGGCTTAAACACGTGCAGGGACCAAAACTGTCATTTTTGAAACTTATTTTCTGATCAGAACACCCATGCGGCCCGCATTAGTTTTGGTGTATCCTGAAGCGGGCCGCCTCAGCCTCCCAGTTCAGATAAGATCGCTTAATCAGCATTTTCCAGCTGTTTAATCCTCAACCACATGCTCACACTTGACCTTTCAGCTGATTAAGGGCCATTTTTAGCCACCATGACTTTCCAACAAGTGTACGCATGGGATTTGAGCACGGTTTCCATGAAATGATCTTAACGGTTACCCGAAAACTATAAATACCCCACCCCCATTTACTTCAAACTCACAAGAATCTGATCTAAAAGACTCTAAGTTGAAACCATTGTTTCATACCTGAGTTATTTGGATCTAGATTAGCATTCGGGGACCCTTCGTAAGTATTCTTTCGTTCTTTTATTGCTTTTCGAGTCTTTTCGAGTCTTTTCGAGTCTGAAAGTCAAACTTTGTTTGACTTTCTGCGTTGACCAGTTTATGGTCAATGCGAAGTTCGTTTGAACTTCGCAACGTGAGTGTAATCACGTTGGTTATAGTCCCTTGGGACTATGCCTACTGATTACCACGTTGTCTAGGGTCGTAGGGTAAGCGATCTAATAAATCGCTTATACCTTCGAACCCGACCCATTTGGTCGATCATTAGGATCCGACCAAACACATTAGGTGACCATAGTATATAGGGAATAACCTTCCGAGGTTATACCTTATGGTCGCTTCGTTAAGTAGTTGTATGATAGGTAGTTTATATGCCTTAGGTAAATTATCAGAATACCCTTTTCATGTGTAATTGGTAATTAAGCATATGTAACCTAAACTTTTGTCATATAACTGATTATGTAACATGTTTAGGCATATAACACTTATCATAGGACTAGTTAAGCGGTCCGAACGCGTTTCACGCGAATGACGCGTTAAAGTAGCATAAGCTACCTAAACGGGTCATAATGGGTCGAAAACACTTAGGTTAGGTTTCATTTAGCATGAAGGCTTTGTTAAACCATATGACACGAGTCTCTATACTCGTTTGGTTTACGAACCCTCATTCTATCAGATCTTCCGATTTAGGTCCGGTTTATTAACATAGTTACCTAAATTAGGTGCCGTTTGATATCCGCGATCTCTAGCATTGTTTGGTTGTTACTCAAGGACTACTGAGCAATCTCAAGTGAGTACATAGACCCCTCTTTTACTGTTTTCCAAACGTTTTGGGGTGGAACACATGTGCCTACTTGTTACTTTCAAGCTTTCCTGTTTTCACATCATATACCTGCTATGTTCGTTAGTACATTATAGTACATGATTTCATTACATTTCATGCTAGGTGTGCCCATTGTGTGCATTACTTAGTACATCGTTTTACATTACATTTCATGCTACGTATGTCTATTGTTGCATACTTAGTACAAGTCACATGCTACGTATGTCTATTGTTGCATACTTAGTACAGGTCACATGCTACGTATGTTTATTGTTGCATACTTAGTACAAGTCATATGCTACGTATGTCTATTGTTACATACTTAGTACAGGTCACATGCTACGTATGTCTGTTTGTTGCATACTTAGTACATTTGTTATTCATCACATGCTTACATTTTGGATACATATTACATGATTTACATTAGACATGAACATTTTACTTTGGTAGTTTTGTTTGAGTAAGTGATTAAGTAACGAAGCGTGTGTAATATGATACAAGCATGGTGGATACGCCGCTGGTACTTCCTATATATAAGTGTTTGTATGGTATTACATATCGTAGCGTTATTTGAATCATTTCAGTTTGAGACGTAGAACATTTTATACAAATAACATACTTTTCACAAGACATTGATTTATAAAGAACTTAACTTATACAAACTCATTTTACATGGTTATTCATTTAACCATACATTATTTTCTTATTTATACATATCATCTGATCTTATCGTTTTTCAAATGATTTACATGACAAAGCAAATTACAAGGTTCATGACTAAACATTTTCAGAAACATAAGTCATGAATCCTATTTTCACAAAACCTATGTATCTCACAGCCATTTTTATGCTGACGTACCTATTTTCACATGTGTTTTCAGGTGATGATGTATAGGACTTATCAAGACATACTTAGGCGGACCTGTGCCTTAGTGACTTAAAACGAGACAAGAACTAGTTAATTTATGTTATGTACTTTTTATTTCTTGTTTAAACAATGTAAACTCTCATGTTTGATTAATAAAACGAAACTTTAATTGCCATGGATTTGAAACGATTAATTCTGTTACAACACTCCCCGATGTTTCCGCCACGTTTTGTATGCTATACGTGGTCGGGGTGTGACAGAAAAGATGGTATCAGAGCCAATGGTTATAGGGAATTAGGTTATTAGTAATGCTTTGACCTAGTCTATAACCTTTCTAGGACCCTAACGCGAGTTTACTTGCGTTTAGTCATAAAACAATACCGTCACCTATCCTTAGGCGATGACCACAACAAGAACATAAAATTCGAAACCGCTTTGAAAACTAATCATCTGTTCTAGGATGATTGATTACTAGGTTTTGAACCCTCTGTTATATGGTTTTGAACCCCCTTGAGTTTTCAAAATCTCGTCAAGGTTTTGGGTTTTAAATAATGTGAACACATGCAAACTGGAAGAGTGAATGCCTGTATTCTGGGTTTTCTGTCTAGGCAAGCACTTCGTATACATCTCATCAGACGCGAGACCAGTTGTGCTTACCTGGGAATTCTTGGGATGAGTGTTCACTTATAGGCGAGCATGTCTTCGCGATACATTATTTTTGACCTATTTACTTTGATTAATCACCGAGGTCGTTTGTTGCTTTGTAGTAACAAACAAATGACCACTATCCTTGCTTTCATCAGATTTGTTTCATCTCATTCTTTTCGTCTAATTCTCTCACTCGTTTCCTTTCATGTTCTCCTCTTTTAGAATGCCTCCACGACGCGAAAATCCGGTATCTATTGACGATCTGGCAGCTGTCATTACACAGCAAATAACTGCTGCAATCCCGACCATCGTTGCCCAATTTCACCAAGCTATCAACAACAATAATGCCCTCTGCAACTTCAAGACGTTCAACTCGGCTAAGCCATCAAAGTTTTCTGGGTCTCAAGGAGCGACTGCACTTCTGAAATGGTTCGAGAGTCTAGAGAGCACCTTCAGGCATGTTCAATGTCCAAACGAGCGAAAGGTAGATTTCGCATCTAGTGTCTTTGAGAAACGAACTTTGACGTGGTGGAACGGTGTGGTGAGGGATAGGGGTGCCGATGTGGCACTGGCTCAAACATGGGAAGAACTTAGAGCACTGATGATGAAGGAATTCTGTCCTCGTCACGAGATCAGGGCCTTGGAAAGGGAATTTGACGATCTTAAGCAAGACAGCGGTGAACATCGAGCATACACTGATCGATATGAGGAGCTGAGCCTGTTGTGTCCTACTATGGTTACGCCTTTGGATAAGGCGATCGAAAAATACATTGATGGTCTCCCTGACTCAGTTCAAGACATTGTTACCGGTAGTAACCCCACTACGGTTAGGCAGGCCATTGAGCTATCTGCAACTTTGACTGAATCTCAGATCTGGAAACGTAAGCTTTTCCGAAAGGGTGACAAGAAACCGGTCGAGGAATCGAAACCAATCGAGGAATCAAAGACTATGGATGAACAGACTGGATCCCTTGAGCAGTCAAAGAAGCAAAAGGCTTCTCAGAACTTCGCCATGGTTACTCACAATGGTTAAGCCGTCCCCAAACAACCAGCTCAACCCCGTGCTAGGAAGCCATGCAATGGAACTTCACCTTTGTGCAACCGATGTAACCTTTATCATCATGTTAATGTGAAGTGCCGCGAATGCCAAATTTGTGGACGTAAAGGTCATACAGCAAAAGTGTGCGTAGCAGCAGTTGCACCAAATCAAGCTGACAACAAACCTGCTCAAGCTCGCTTTCCACCAGGTTCTTGCTACAAGTGTGGCGAGATGGGACATTTCCGAAGAAATTGCTCAAAGCGTGCTAATGCTAATCCAGCACAGAGATGAGCATCTGACCGACTAGAAGACAACACTCTTTAGAAATAATCACATCTTATGTATTATTTTCTTTTGTTGTCAAGGTCCATGAAACAGTTGTTATCATTGTTTATAAATAAATCTTTTATTTACATTACAATGTATTTATGTGGTTGTATGCATAAACAACATATCTCTTACAATACCGACAATCAAGGAACCGTATTCTTTGAAGGACAAACTACCCCCAAAATTCTTCCATTTTACAATCTCTTGCATTTTCCACAAAGATCCTAAATACCCGTCTCTTGCAAAGAAACGATGTACAAGGTGTAAGTTATAATTCTGTACGAATACCCCAAGTACCACTATAAATTCTTAATAGGGTACCTAAGGGTATTTCCGTATGTCCTAAATTATTGTGTACCTTAATTCGAACATTGCATTTTCCTGAAAACGAAAATCGAATTTTTGGTAGATCATCCTATCTTCATGGATGGATTCTTGAAATGATTAAAGTGCCAAATGAAATCCACGAATTGCATTCCTGGTGTGCTTTAAGTATCTGCGTCCAAAGATAACGAATTAATAACCAAGTTAAACAACTATGTGATTATGTGCTTATGTGTTTCCTTTTATGTTTTTGTGTAATCCAAGTTTTTGTTATCCGAATCCTTGTAGAATCTTCCATATCTTCGTATAAGGGATTCATAGTAGGATATCCAAAGGTGCTATATTAAATCCTCAATGGGCTTGTACATAATAGTAAAGACCCTTGGATTATATTGTACCATTCCATAATTAGACCCCTGAGTGGTCTAGGTAAACAGATTGATCCAAAAATCTGGTTAGGAATATCATGTGATGAGATAGCTGAAAGGACTCCTTGGTGGCCTAATTAAAAAGGATCCTTTGTCGATCTAATTAAAAGGACCCTATGGTAGTCTAGTCACACTCATCACAGGTTTGATTTTTCCTCCCCTTCACATTACAAACAAATTGTGCGGACTATGCAAGGAATTGCGTAATTATGGATGCATACATAATTATGAAATTCAGTGCACGGAAACCACAGCGAGTTTTGTCATGTGTCTAGAGTTCGTTCCGTTCATTTTCGTTTCTATCTGAAGAAATGGTGGAAAATGACTCATTTCGTTCATTTTCGGTTCTGAAGAAGTGGTGGAAAATGACTCATTTCATTCATTTTCGGTTCTGAAGAAATGGTGGAAATGACTCATTTCGTTCATTTTCGGTTATGAAGAAGTGGTGGAAAATGACTCATTTCGTTCATTTTCGGTTCTGAAGAAGTGGTGGAAAATGACTCATTTCGTTCATTTTCGGTTCTGAAGAAATGGTGGAAAATGACTCATTTCGTTCATTTTCGGTTCTGAAGAAGTGGTGGAAAATGACTCATTTCGTTCATTTTCGGTTCTGAAGAAATGGTGGAAAATGACTCATTTCGTTCATTTTCGGTTTTGAAGAAGTGGTGGAAAATGACTCATTTCGTTCATTTTCGGTTCTGAAGAAATGGTGGAAAATGACTCATTTCGTTCATTTTCGGTTCTGAAGAAATGGTGGAAAATGACTCATTTCGTTCATTTTCGGTTCTGAAGAAGTGGTGGAAAATGACTCATTTCGTTCATTTTCGGTTCTGAAGAAATGGTGGAAAATGACTCATTTCGTTCATTTTCGGTTCTGAAGAAGTGGTGGAAAATGACTCATTTCGTTCATTTTCGGTTCTGAAGAAGTGGTGGAAAATGACTCATTTCGTTCATTTTCGGTTCTGATGAAGTGGTGGAAAATGACTCATTTCATTCATTTTCGGTTCTGAAGAAGTGGTGGAAAATGACTCATTTCGTTCATTTTCGGTTCTGAAGAAGTGGTGAAAAATGACTAATTTCGTTCATTTTCATTTCTAAAGAATGCCTGTTGAAAATAACTCCGTTCATTTTTCATTTTTGAAAAATGTCCGTTAAAGAGAAATAACAGGATTATGCCTAGCTTATCTTTGATGGTTATTTAACACAAAGTCACAAATAGACTCCTACGAATGAATTTCGGGACGAAATTTCCTAAAGTAGGGGAGACTGTGACACCTGTGTCACTTCAACCATCCAACAAATGCCAAACCAATGAAATATTGTATTTCATACTTTGGACTTGTATAAATATGTGTATCTTTTGCACATATCAATTCTTGTTCGATTACAAGCTCCAAATCGCCTTCTGGAAGGTTATACGCGCACTGATGCGTAAATATAACCAGTTTAATCTAACGAACACTCCGGAATAGTGAAATAGACTTAACATACCTTAAATAACCTTTACATAACTTAGAAATAAGTTTTGGAAGGTTTGGTATGGTGAAATCAAGTTAAATCGCTTACAGGGACTAAAGTTGACAAACTGCGAAAGTATGCCAATTTGAACTGTAACGAACATTCCGGAACATGACCATAAGTTAAACATACCATAAATATCCTTTACATAGCTTAGAAATAGGCTTTGAGGTGTTCGGTATGCTAAAATAAACTTTTGGGTCATTCAGGGACTAAAAGCGTCAAAAAGTGCACAAGTTTGCATTTTCGCGCATAACTTACGTTCTGAATACCTCCGGGCATCCAAAAATTTATGTAAGCACTAAAATATTTTATTTTAGTGTTTGGCATGAGAAAATCCATTCGTCACGCATTTTGGATCGTTTTTCGCGCTTATGCGCATTCCGTCGTAATTAAGCGAACATCGCGTTCGTACGGCCAAACGAACCAACATCCGACATATTTTTGAGCATGTTTCATGTCCACAATGTTTAGGCATCATTTTAGGGCCTTAAAGTTGGCTTTACAGGCCTTAGAAGTGCCGGAAATGGGCTTAAACACGTGCAGGGACCAAAACTGTCATTTTTGAAACTTATTTTCTGATCAGAACACCCATGCGGCCCGCATTAGTTTTGGTGTATCCTGAAGCGGGCCGCCTCAGCCTCCCAGTTCAGATAAGATCGCTTAATCAGCATTTTCCAGCTGTTTAATCCTCAACCACATGCTCACACTTGACCTTTCAGCTGATTAAGGGCCATTTTTAGCCACCATGACTTTCCAACAAGTGTACGCATGGGATTTGAGCACGGTTTCCATGAAACGATCTTAACGGTTACCCGAAAACTATAAATACCCCACCCCCATTTACTTCAAACTCACAAGAATCTGATCTAAAAGACTCTAAGTTGAAACCATTGTTTCATACCTGAGTTATTTGGATCTAGATTAGCATTCGGGGACCCTTCGTAAGTATTCTTTCGTTCTTTTATTGCTTTTCGAGTCTTTTCGAGTCTGAAAGTCAAACTTTGTTTGACTTTCTGCGTTGACCAGTTTATGGTCAATGCGAAGTTCGTTTGAACTTCGCAACGTGAGTGTAATCACGTTGGTTATAGTCCCTTGGGACTATGCCTACTGATTACCACGTTGTCTAGGGTCGTAGGGTAAGCGATCTAATAAATCGCTTATACCTTCGAACCCGACCCATTTGGTCGATCATTAGGATCCGACCAAACACATTAGGTGACCATAGTATATAGGGAATAACCTTCCGAGGTTATACCTTATGGTCGCTTCGTTAAGTAGTTGTATGATAGGTAGTTTATATGCCTTAGGTAAATTATCAGAATACCCTTTTCATGTGTAATTGGTAATTAAGCATATGTAACCTAAACTTTTGTCATATAACTGATTATGTAACATATTTAGGCATATAACACTTATCATAGGACTAGTTAAGCGGTCCGAACGCGTTTCACGCGAATGACGCGTTAAAGTAGCATAAGCTACCTAAACGGGTCATAATGGGTCGAAAACACTTAGGTTAGGTTTCATTTAGCATGAAGGCTTTGTTAAACCATATGACACGAGTCTCTATACTCGTTTGGTTTACGAACCCTCATTCTATCAGATCTTCCGATTTAGGTCCGGTTTATTAACATAGTTACCTAAATTAGGTGCCGTTTGATATCCGCGATCTCTAGCATTGTTTGGTTGTTACTCAAGGACTACTGAGCAATCTCAAGTGAGTACATAGACCCCTATTTTACTGTTTTCCAAACGTTTTGGGGTGGAACACATGTGCCTACTTGTTACTTTCAAGCTTTCTTGTTTTCACATCATATACCTGCTATGTTCGTTAGTACATTATAGTACATGATTTCATTACATTTCATGCTAGGTGTGCCCATTGTGTGCATTACTTAGTACATCGTTTTACATTACATTTCATGCTACGTATGTCTATTGTTGCATACTTAGTACAAGTCACATGCTACGTATGTCTATTGTTGCATACTTAGTACAGGTCACATGCTACGTATGTTTATTGTTGCATACTTAGTACAAGTCATATGCTACGTATGTCTATTGTTACATACTTAGTACAGGTCACATGCTACGTATGTCTGTTTGTTGCATACTTAGTACATTTGTTATTCATCACATGCTTACATTTTGGATACATATTACATGATTTACATTAGACATGAACATTTTACTTTGGTAGTTTTGTTTGAGTAAGTGATTAAGTAACGAAGCGTGTATAATATGATACAAGCATGGTGGATACGCCGCTGGTACTTCCTATATATAAGTGTTTGTATGGTATTACATATCGTAGCGTTATTTGAATCATTTCAGTTTGAGACATAGAACATTTTATACAAATAACATACTTTTCACAAGACATTGATTTATAAACAACTTAACTTATACAAACTCATTTTACATGGTTATTCATTTAACCATACATTATTTTCTTATTTATACATATCATCTGATCTTATCGTTTTTCAAATGATTTACAAGACAAAGCAAATTACAAGGTTCATGACTAAACATTTTCAGAAACATAAGTCATGAATCCTATTTTCACAAAACCTATGTATCTCACAGCCATTTTTATGCTGACGTACCTATTTTCACATGTGTTTTCAGGTGATGATGTATAGGACTTATCAAGACATACTTAGGCGGACCTGTGCCTTAGTGACTTAAAACGAGACAAGAACTAGTTAATTTATGTTATGTACTTTTTATTTCTTGTTTAAACAATGTAAACTCTCATGTTTGATTAATAAAACGAAACTTTAATTGCCATGGATTTGAAACGATTAATTCTGTTACAACAATCCCCGACGTTTCCGCCACGTTTTGTATGCTCTACGTGGTCGGGGTGTGACACTGAGTTTGTTATGCCCCACAATGGTTACCCCACTTGAGAAAGCCATCGAGAGGTATGTTGATGGCTTACCTGACCTCGTGCAAGACATCGTCACTGGTAGCAACCCTACCACAGTTCGTCAGGCGATTGAGTTAGCTGCTACTTTGACTGAGTCGCAGATCAGAAAGGGTAAGCTACACAGGAAAGGTGACAAGGATAAGAAACAGTCATCTGATAAGGGTGAGAGTAAGAAGGGCAAGAAAGCTGGGCCTTCGAAAAGGTCTAGGAAGCGCAAGGCTTCCCAAAACTTCGCTGTTACAATGCAGGCCAACCAAGCTGCTCTAAAGCAGCCTGCACAAACACCTGCCAAGAAACCATACCTTGGCAATGCACCTCTGTGCAACAGGTATAATGGTCATCATCAGCCGCATATTCAGTGTCGTTATTGTACTAATTGTGGAAGATCTGGTCATCTTGTCGCCACATGCCGTCTTCCTGCTAATCAGAATCAAGCTGCACAGAACCCTGCTCAGCAAGCTGCTCAGCCGCCTGCTCAACAACAGGCTCAAGCTGCACGACCTCACTATCCGCCTGGTTCGTGTTTCAACTGTGGGGATCTGACCCACTATCGAAACCAATGTCCAAGATTGGCCAATGCAAATCTGGCTCAGGCTCGTGGTCGAGTCTTCAACATGAATGCAAACGAGGCACGAGCAGACAACGAAGTGGTCAACGGTACGTTCTTTGTTAATAATCAGCCTGCATTTGTTCTTTTTTATTCGGGTTCCGATAAGAGTTTTGTGTCTTTATCTTTCGAGCCTTTGCTCCGCATGTCTAGAACAAAACTAGGAAAACCCTTGACAATAGAGGTAGCTAGTGGTGAACCCGTTGTTCTTGATTCTATTATCCGAAATTGCCAGTTGAACCTTAATAACCACCTTTTTCCTATTGACCTCACACCGATGCAACTTGGAAGCTTCGACATTATAGTAGGAATGGAATGGTTAGCCAAGTATCACGCAGAGGTAGTTTGTTTTGAGAAGATTGTTCGTATACCTCTTTCGACAGGTAAGATCTTAGAGGTTCGTGGTGAGAAACCTGTTAGCAGTCTCAAACTCATGTCTTGTACTCAAGCTCGGAAGTATCTGCGAAAGAACTATATTGCGATTTTGGCACATGTTGTAGCAGATAAAGGCAAAGGTGAGTCTATTCAAGATATCCCTGTTGTTCAGGATTATCCTGAAGTGTTTCCTGAAGAATTACCTGGTTTACCCCCAGCACGCCAAGTCGAGTTTCGTATTGATCGTGTACCTGGTGCTAATCCTATCGCTAGGTCTCCGTACCGTCTTGCACCGTCTGAGATGCAAGAGTTATCTAAGCAGCTTCAAGAGCTTTCTGACAAAGGTTTTATCCATCCTAGCTTTTCACCTTGGGGTGCTCCCGTTCTTTTTATCAAGAAGAAGGATGGCTCTTTCAGAATGTGCATCGATTACCGTGAGCTTAACAAGCTTACCATCAAGAATCGATATCCCCTACCTCACATTGATGATCTCTTTGATCAATTACAGGGTGTTTCTTATTTTTCAAAGATTGGTCTGCGTTCTGGGTATCATCAGCTTCGTGTGCATGAAGAAGATATTCCCAAGACTGCTTTCCGCACTCGATATGGGCATTATGAGTTCACAGTTATGCCATTCGGTTTGACTAATGCTCCTGCTGTTTTCATGGACTTGATGAATAGGGTCTGCAAGCCTTATTTAGACAAGTTCATCATTGTTTTCATTGATGACATCCTGATTTATTCTAAGACGCGAGCTGATCATGAGCAACATCTTCGTCTTACTCTGGAACTCCTGAAGAAAGAACAACTTTTCGCCAAATTCTCCAAGTGCAAATTTTGGCTTAAGGAAGTTCAATTTTTTGGACATATCGTCAACGAACAAGGTATTCATGTAGATCCCTCCAAGATCAGTGCGATTAAGGATTGGGATACGCCTACTACTCCAACTGAGGTTCGTTCTTTTCTTGGTCTCGCGGGTTACTACTGCCGCTTCATTGAAAACTTCTCAAAGATTGCAGTTCCTCTAACTGCTCTAACTCAGAAGAACAAACCCTTTGAATGGGGATCCAAACAGGAAGAAGCTTTTCAGACCTTGAAACAGAATGCGATGCACCTATTCTATCTTTACCTGAGGGTAATGATGATTTTGTCGTATACTGTGATGCATCCAAATTAGGTCTTGGCTGTGTTCTCATGCAAAGGAACAAAGTCATAGCTTACGCATCAAGACAATTGAAAGTTCACGAGAAGAACTACACGACTCATGATCTTGAGTTAGGTGCAGTTGTTTTCGCTCTCAAAATCTAGAGACACTATTTGTATGGTACAAAATGTGTGGTTTTCACTGACCACAAAAGTCTTCAGCATATCTTCAATCAGAAAGAACTCAACGTGAGGCAACGGCGTTGGGTTGGACTTCTAAACGACTACGACTACGAAATTCGTTACCATCCTGGTAAGGCGAATGTCGTAGCCGATGATTTGAGTCGTAAAGAGCATGTCAAGCTTCATTGTATTCGAGTTCGATCTGATATTCAAACCCGCATTTCTCAGGCTCAACATACTTGTGTTTCACAAGATTTGATGGGTAAGGAATTACCATTTCATAATAAGCCTGATCTCGAGCTAAAAGTCGATGGATCGTATTATTTCATGGACCGTTTATGGGTCCCAAGTCTAGACAATCTTTGCACTTTGCTTATGGATGAAACTCATAAGTCTCGTTATTCTATTCATCCTGGTGCAGACAAAATGTATAAGGATCTTCGTACTCAGTATTGGTGGCCTGGTATGAAGAAAGACATTGCCTTATACGTATCTAAATGCCTTACTTGTCTTAAGGTTAAGGCTGAACATCAACATCCCTCTGGGTTATTGGAGCAACCAGAGATTCCAATTTGGAAATGGGAAAACATTGCTATGGATCGTATTACCAAACTTCCGCGCACTAAAAGAAGTCATGACACTATTTGGGTAGTTGTTGATCGTCTTACCAAGTCAGCGCATTTCTTGCCAATCCGTGAGGATCTATCTGCCGACAAGCTGGCTAAAATCTATGTGGATGAGATTGTATCCCGACATGGCGTTCCTTTGAACATTATTTCTGACAGAGATGCTTGATTCTCATCGCGTTTTTGGAGAACCATGCAATCTGCTATGGGGACTCAACTTAATTTGAGCATAGCTTATCATCCACAATCTGATGGTCAATCTGAAAGAACAATCCAGACTTTGGAGGATATGCTTAGAGCTTGTGTGATTGATTTTGGTGGTAGTTGGGATTCGTATCTTCCATTGATTGAATTCTCCTACAACAATAGTTATCACTCCAGCATCAACATGGCTCCTTTCGAGGCTTTATATGGTCGAAAATGTCGTTCACCAGCCTGCTGGAATGAGATCGGTGAAGCTCAGCTTACTGGACCTGACCTCATTCTAGAGACAACCGATAATGTTAAGAAAGTTCGCGATAACCTTCAGACAGCTCGAAGCCGTCAAAAGAGTTACACAGATCGACGACGCAAGCCCTTGGAATTTCAAGTCGGTGATCGTGTTCTACTCAAGGTTTCACCTTGGAAAGGTGTGATCAGATTTGGAAAGACAGGAAAACTTGCACCTAGATATGTTGGACCATTCAAGATCGTCGAAAGAATCGGTAAGGTAGCCTACAGACTTGAGTTACCTCCTGAACTTGGAAATGTTCATCCAACCTTTCACGTGTCCAATCTCAAGAAGTGTTTAGCTGATGAGAACCTCCACATACCACTGGAAGAAATTCGTTTTGATAACACGATGCATTTTGTTGAGAAACCTGTGGAAATCATGGAACGTGAAGTCAAATGGCTCAAACGCAAGCACATTCCACTCGTCAAAGTTCGCTGGGAATTTAAACGTGGGCCATAATTTACTTGGGAACATGAAAATCAAATGAAGGCGAAATATCCACATCTATTCTCACAAGTTTCCTCTAAATAAATTTCGGGACGAAATTTCCACAAGTAGGGGAGACTGTGACATCTGTGCTTGTAATCATTATACAAACTCTAAATTTGTTCAGTTATCAATAAAACAATGTTATTTGATCCCAATATTTGTTTGTTTATGTTTGACATTTTGCATGTTTTGATTTTTGTTCAATTTCAAACTCTATATCGATTTCTAGAAAGTTATACGCAAACTGATGCGTAAACGTAATCAGTTTAATGAGACAAACACTCCGGAACATCAATTTATGCTTAACATACCTTAAATAACCTTTACATAACTTAGAAATAAGTTTTCAAGGCTTTGGTATGGCAAAATCAAGTTTATTCGCTTACAGGGACTAATTTCGACAAACTGCGAAAGTATGCCGATTCGTACTATAACGGACATTCCAGAACTTGATCATAAGTTAAACATACCCTAAATATCCTTTACATAGCTTATAAATAGGCTTTGAGAGGTTCGGTGTGCTAAAATAAACTTTTTGGTCAATCAGGGACTAAAAGCGTCAAAAAGTGCATAAGTTTGCATTTTCGCGCTAACTTACGTTCTGAATATATCCGGACATCCAAAAATTTTTGTAATCATTAAATTATTTTATTTTAGTGATTGGCATGATAAAATTCCATTCGTCGCGTAATTTGGATCGTTTTTCACGCCCGTTCGTGTTTCGTCATAATTAACCGAATAACGTGATCGTACGGCCAAACGAACCGACATCCAGCACATTTTCAAGCATGTTTCATGTCCCCTATGCTTAGGCATCATTTTAGAGCCTTGAAAATGGCTTAACGGGCCTTAAAAACATCGAAAATGGCATTTAACATGTGCAGGGACCAAAACTGCAATTCTTAAAACTATTGCTGATATCCCCGGCGGTCGCGGGCCGCGTAAGATGGGGTTAGCTCATACGCAGGGAGCGAGAGCCCATCAGATCAGCCAGAATCTATTTCCAGCTGTTTCCAGCTGTTTCCCTTGTTTGCACATGGTTTCTTTGAGTCTATGGGCTTGTTTTGGGGCACCCATGGTATTACAAAACAGTGGGCACACATGTAAGGCTCGGATTAAAGCTCGTTTATCGAGGAACGATCCTAACGGTGGCCTGAAATCTATAAATACCCACTTCCATTCGTTCCAATCCTCACACTTGATCTGATTATTTCTCTAAGTTGAAGTTTCTACACTTCATACCTGAGAATTTTTAGATCAAATCTCCATTGCTTGGACCTCTTGTAAGTTTCTTTCGTTCTTTTATGCGTTTTTAAGCACGAAAGTCAAACAGTATTTGACTTTCAGCTTTGACCAGTCTATGGTCAACACGAAGTTCGTTTGAACTTCGCCACGTGAGCGTAATCACGATGGTCATAGTCCTTTGTGACTATACCTACTGATTACCACGTTATTTAGGTATGGTGACGAGTCATAGTTTCGATCAAAATGCGCGTTTATGCGTATTTTGCAACCAAACTATTCTTGGGTATCAAAACCCTTTGTTTTGATATCAAACTTGTTTTCTAACTTCGTTAAACATGTTTTAACATGTTTAACTCGTCACTTTTAGTTTAGTGCTTATATAGGGTCGTAAAGATAAGCGGTCTAAACAACCACTTAGACTTTTGAACCCGACCCGTTTGGTCGATCATTAGGATCCGACCAAACATATTTTGTGACCATAGTTGTATAGGGAATAAACTTCCGAGGTTATACCTTATGGTCACTACGTTTAGTTAGTTGTGTGATAGGTAGTTTATATGCCTTAGGAAAATGACTAAAATGCCCTTTTTGCGCTTAAATTCATTTTAAGCATATGTAACTTAAATTTTGACATCTAAACTAATTAGGTAACATTATTAGACATGCTAAGGAATATATTACTTGTCATTGGACTAGTTAGGCGGTCCGAACGCGTTTTACGCAAATGACACGTTAAAGTAGCGTAAGCTACCTAAACGAGTCGTAATGGGTCATAAGCACTTAGGATAGGTCCTGTTTTAGAATGTAGGCTTTGTTAAACCATATTACATGAGTTCCTATACTCATTTGGTGTACGAAACCACATTTTATCCGATCTTCCGATTTAGGTCCGGTTTATTAACGTAGTTACCTATATTAGGTGCCGATTGATTCCGTGATCTTTCTAGCATTGCTTGGTTGTTATCCAAAGACTATTGAGCAATCTCAGGTGAGTACATAGTCCCCTCTTTTACTGTTTTCAATTATTTTGGGGTGAAACACATGTGCCTACTTGTTACTTTCATGCTTTTCGTGTTTTCATAACATATACTTGCTATGTTCATTAGTACGCATATAGTACATGATTTCATATTGTTTTGCTATGTATTTTCACTTGGCATGCTAGCACATTGATTTTCATAAATACTTTTGTTGCATATGTTCACTCAGCTAATGGACACATTGATTTACTTTGCATTTCTGTTGCATATGTTCACTCAGCATATGGACACATTGTTTTACATTTCTACCTTGTATGTTCATTTAGCATACTAGGTACATTATTTTCATATAACATGCTTACATTTGGTATGACATTTGGTTTGTTTAACGAAACTGAAGTACATTCATTAACATTAGCTACGCCGCTCGGTAGTAAGTAGTGGTACCATAGGACTTGACAACTCCCATTCCTGAAATCCTAGGTTTGTTTGGGTGGAAGGAATGACTGAATCCGAAAACATTTTTGATAACCCTTGATTTGTTCTAGGGTTTATCTTACAGTCTCAAGTCTTGGATGTATACGTTTAACAATACCACATAGATGTTTGTATTAGTAGAGCACGCATTTGTTTTACAAAACATAACTTTTGATTTAAATTTTGATTTATTCAAATATATTGTTTTGTACATTTTACATATGGTTAGAGTAGATATTTTTATTTACTTTGCCATACATAACATTTGATACACATTACATGATTTACATTTAACAATAGACATTGTATACATAAACATTTGACATTTGTTTTAAACAAGACATGTTGGTGGTTTGTTTGGGTAAGTGATTTATATAACAAGGCGTGTGTAATATGATAAAAGCATGGTGGATACGCCGCTGGTACATATATAAGTGCTTTTATGATATTACATATCGTAGCGTTATGTAAACCATTACAATTTAGACATATTACATATTATACAAAGAACATATTTTCACATAAACATTGTTTTACAAATAACATAACTTATACAAATTCATTTTACTTGGTTATTTATTTAACCACACATCTTTCTTTTATATATCATTTAATTACCTATTAATTTTCATATGATTTATAAAAGAAAACCTTTTAATAAGATTCATGACTAACTTTTTTTGAAACTTTTCTTTCAAATGCAAGTCATGAATCCTAAATCAATAAACCTATGTATCTCACATGCATTTTTATGTTGACGTACATATTTTCACATGTGTTTTCAGGAGCTGATGCATAGGATGAGCAAGATACACTTAGGCGGACCTGTGCCTTAGTGACATATTACATGAGTTCCTATACTCATTTGGTTTACGAAACCACATTTTATCCGATCTTCCGATTTAGGACCAGTTTATTAACGTAGTTACCTATATTAGGTGCCGATTGATTCCGTGATCTTTCTAGCATTGCTTGGTTGTTATCCAAAGACTATTGAACAATCTCAGGTGAGTACATAGTCCCCTCTTTTACTGTTTTCAATTATTTTGGGGTGAAACAAACGTGCCTACTTGTTACTTTCATGCTTTTCGTGTTTTCATAACATATACTTGCTATGTTCATTAGTACGCATATAGTACATGATTTCATATTGTTTTGCTATGTATTTTCACTTGGCATGCTAGCACATTGATTTTCATAAATACTTTTGTTGCATATGTTCACTCAGCATATGGACACATTGATTTACTTTGCATTTCTGTTGCATATGTTCACTCAGCATATGGACACATTGTTTTACATTTCTACCTTGTATGTTCATTTAGCATACTAGGTACATTATTTTCATATAACATGCTTACATTTGGTATGACATTTGGTTTGTTTAACGAAACTGAAGTACATTCATTAACATTAGCTACGCTGCTCGGTAGTAAGTAGTGGTACCATAGGACTTGACAACTCCCATTCCTGAAATCCTAGGTTTGTTTGGGTGGAAGGAATGACTGAATCCGAAAACATTTTTGATAACCCTTGATTTGTTCTAGGGTTTATCTTACAGTCTCAAGGCTTCGATGTATACGTTTAACAATACAACATAGATTGTTGGTGCATATGTCTGTTGACTTCGTCTTGTATCGAGTCTTGTTTTTAGAAATGATAGATCAGGACACAATGTATGAGAAAATAGGTTTATAGGTGAAACAGGACATTTCGCACGAAATGGAAGAACCATTTCGTACGAAATGGACATTGTCCATTTCACACGAAATGAATCTTGGCCATTTCGCATGGAATGGATTGCCTATAAATACCTGTCCTGTCATTTCATTTGAAACGATTCTGATTCCGGTACCGAGGTGCTGCCGAAGTGTCTACAGGCTGTAAAACGTTGTTTTATCAATAAACAAGACAATTAGAGTGTATATCAAGCTGTTTCAAAGTCAATACGTTTGTTTCCGTCTCTCGTATTGATTAGAACTCTTCTGAACGACTCGTTTTGGTCATGCAAACGATCCTACAAGTGGTATCAGAGCTCAGGAGGAATAGTTCTTACCGATTTCAGCTGATTTCATCAAAATTCTGATTTCTACATCTTCTTTTACAAGATTTTTCAAAATTAACTAAGTTTTCACGGTTAAAATGGGCTAATTTTCTCTCATAACATGCGTAATACTGTTTTAATGAATCCTTGAAAGAATTAGACCTAAAATCAACCTAAAACCTGATCAATTTGTCAAAAACATGGCCGAGTGTATGACATCAGCAGCATTTCGCACGAATTGATCCATCCATTTCGCACGGATTGGTAATTTTTAGGTTCATTTCGCACGAATTGAACTTTGTTTGTCAATTTCGCACCAAATTGTTCCATTTCGTTTGAAAGTAACCTCATTTCGCATCAAAGGTTCATTTCGCACCAAAAAGGATATCATTTCGCACGAATTGCACCATTTCGCACCAAAAGGCATTTCGTACCAGATCCATTTCGTTTGAGATTTCATTTCGTTTGAAAGTTTACCATTTCGTACGAAATCGTCCATTTCGCACCAAAACAACCAGTTCGCTTGTCCATTTCGTTTGAAAGCAAGTTTGTGAAATTTTTGAAACCGGAACATGGAAGAAGAGTTTTACAACGCGTTTGCTACTGCTCCGAGTACTCCTGTTACCATTGCTCAGAGTGTGAACATGGAAAATGAAACAGGAACATTGCAGAAACCTCCAAAATTGATGGGCATTGAAGAATATTATTGTTGGAAAGACCGGTTTGAAAATTGGGTTCAAGCAAATCATTTGAGGTCTTGGGAGTGTATAGAAAAGAAGTATGTTAAACCTCGTACAGATGTGGGAGTTATCAAAACTATTTCTGAATTGTCGGATAAAGAGAGAGACATGTACAAGGCAGAAAAAACGATGATCAGTTTACTCCAGCAAGCTGTGAAAGAAGACATTTTCATACTACTTCAACATGATGGTACTTCACGTTCGATTTGGGAAGCACTTCGAATTAAGTTTGAAGGAAGTACGGATATGATCAGAAGCAAGAAATCATTACTAAAGCAAGAATTTGATTTGTTTTCTAGCTTGCAGGGTGAATCTACAAAGAAGCTCATTGAGAGATATTGTCATTTAGTGCGTTCAATGTCACTGTTGGATATCAACAAAGATCGAGAAGAATGGGTTGACAAACTAGCTGATGCTTTACCTCAGAAATAATGGGGTACATATCTGATGATCTTAAAGAACACTGGAGAATATGATAAATTGACAATTTCTCAGTTCATTGAAAAACTTGAAGGACAAGATCTTGAACAACAAAAGATTGCTAGAATGAACAATCCAAGTGGTCAACAAGACATCAAGATGTATTACAAAGGGAATGTTCAGAATGTTGAAGCAAGTCCGAAGGTTCAAACCGCTTTCAGCGAAGAAAACTCATCTGGATTAGTTAATCAAAGTCCAATCAGCAACAGTGGATTTTCTTCATACTCGAATGTTAATCCTAATGTTTCAACTTCAAATCATCAGTTCCAAAGCTCAAACCACAGTAATAGTCATGTGTTACACTGCAACATCGCGTTGCATCTTCAGAATGGTCAAAGTTTCTCTGAAGAAGTCGCTAAAGGTCATATGGCATTACTAGCTACAGTGTTAGAATCATATGAGGGTTTGGTTGTAGGAAGGATCGGAAATCCTATGTTGACAAAAGAGGATTACGATCAGATCGATGCTGAGGAAATGGAGCTTATGGATATTAAGTGGTGTTTAGCGAGTGTGTTGAGGAGAGCTGAGAAATTTAAGCTGATTACAGGAAGAGATGACTTTCATGATGCTAATGTTTCTACTTTAGGTTTTGATAAATCTAAAGTTACTTGTTTTCGATGTAGGGAAAAAGGACATTTCAAGAGGGAATGTACCAATCGAGAAGCAGGTGGAGCTCAGAATCCGTTCGGGAATAATGATTATTATCGGAAAGCTATATATCAACAAGTTGCTCAACAACCGTCATCATCCAATGCTAATCAGATTGAAGATGGAAAGAAGAAAGCTTATCTAGTCAATCAAGATGATGAAAGAATGGCAGAAGGTTTTAGCTGGGACAAATACATTCCGGCTGATTCCAAGATTGGAGCTTTCATTGCACAGATCATTTAAGAGCCAGATTTGATGAAGGAATGGATGGATGTGTTTGCTAATAATGAGAAAATTCAAGATGAAGAGTCTGTTTCTTCAGAAGAAAGCTCAGAAAAGACAACAGTCTTTGATCAATCATCAACTGATAGCAGTGATGATGAAGAAGAAATACAAATAAACATTGGAAAAACTCAATTATCTCCTGAAAGTTTCAAATTTTATTTTGCAGATAGATTGGAGAAACTAAAGGAGAAGCGAGCAGCAAAAGATCAGAAAAAGAAAAAAAGCGAGAATGTTGCTCAGGAAGATAAGTCTGAACAAAGTAAAGAAGTTAAAATTGCTGAGAAAGTGGTTGAAGTTGAGAAAGTGGTCGAAGTTGAAAAAATTATCGAAGTTGAAAAAATTGTTGAGATCACGAAACCTTGTCTAAAATGTTTTGAACCATGCAAACATTGTGAAGAAAAAGATGAGAAGTATAGTGAGCTTGACAAGATGAAAGAAAAATTATTGTTCGATGTTAAGTATGTGAAAGAATCGTATGATGTGTTGAACAGAACGGTGAATAGTCTGCAAAAGACAAATTCTGAAAGAGAAGATGCTTTAACCATGATGAATGCAGTGATGATGTCAAAGCAGAAGGCTATCAATCACTATATTGAAGAATGTGTAAAGTTGAAGCAAGAGTTGGAGAAAGAAAAAATAGAAAATGAAAGAATCAGACGATTGTTGCAAAGTTATTCAAGTTCTGATTATTTGATTGACAGAATTTATCCAACTGTTACAGGTTTTGAAGCCTTTCAGGACAAGAAGTCGGAAGAAAAGGATACTGGTAAGAAACAAAGTGAAAATTATAACAAATGTCCGCCTCCGATCTGGGAAGGTTATTCTCCCAGAAAACCAAATGAGGAACAAGTCAAAAAGGCAGTCAATATAAAGTTAAAGTCTGAAACAACTGATGATTTACCAGACAACATTGACGTCATATTCACATCATCTGACATCGATCATGAGTCTGAGTTAATAAAGAAAGTGTTCGATCTGGTGTTGGATAAGGATGAGGAGTCAGAGTCAAAATCTGAGTCTGAAAGTTCGAGTTCAGTGGTCAACAGTTCAAAATCATCTGTCAAAAGGGTTTACCATAAAGAATTTATGTTATCAAAATCTAATTTGAATGACGAAACATTTGAAGTTGCATATACTTTGAATGATTCTGACAAATTATATGTTGATAAAGAATTTCCAATAAGAAGTGTTCAAATTGAAAAGATTAAAAAGGTTTTCAAATTAACAGAAATTAATATTTCTGAAATAAAAGATGTAAATCTTAATGAAAAACCTAAAAAGTACACTTCAAGAGTTCAAAAAAGATTGAACAAGAAAAAATGTTACAGTTCTGGTTCTGGTTTTCAAAAGAAACCAAACCATAATAGTAATTTCAAAAAGAAAGGACTGGGTTTTATTCCACCCGAAAATCATAAAAATGAGAAAATTTCTAAAACAAAAACAATATTTGTTTCAAGTTCAAGTTCTGAAGAAGAAGAAAAGAGCTCATTCTGGAAACAATCGAACAAAGAATTTTTTACAGAAAAACAAAAGTTTGAGAAGAATGGAGCTTATCAGAGAAAGGAGACAAGAACCTGTTACCGATGTCAAGAAGTTGGTCACATCGCCTGGAATTGTCCAAAGGCAACCAACACAAAACAGGAAGTTGTTTCTAAACTCAAAGAAAAAGTTATTGATAAAACTGAACCACCAACTGAAAAATTCAAAGTGTTTAAAAATTCCACATATGAAGTTGGTGAATGTTCGAAAAAGTTTTACAAAAGAAGGGTGAATCTTGACAACCAAATGTGGGTTGTTAAGAAATCTGATGTGAAATCTGGTGATGAATCTGACTCATCAAAGTCAGAGGAGCCACAAGTTAATCAAAAAGGAGAAAATACAGTTCCGCCAATGGATGATGTCAATTTTCCACCATTGCGAACTGAAAATTTTAAACAAAAAGTTGGTAAAGTGGAAATTTCGAATCAATTCTATTCTGAAAAGAAAGAATTTGATGTCGAAAAGGTTTTTAATGACAAAGTGAAAAATATTTTTGGTAAAATGGTCGAGGGTAAGGCCAAAGGGGTGAAAGATTTTTATAAAGAAAAAAAAATGTTGAAATCCCGAGTGAAATTGAAAAGGTCACACCCAAAGCTGGTCAGGCTTGGGTGTCTGTATTTCATACTTGAAAAACCTGACTTGCCGGAGCTTCCAAGTTGGTAATCGTGGAGCAGGAATCGGCATCTTTCTTGAGAAATTCACATCTGTGAAGTTTCGACCTACATGTGGTATTTTCATTCTTGAAAATTGTCATATTTTGATTTACAAATGGTATGGTTGAACCTACAAGTGGTTGAAGAAGATTTTCACCTACAAGTGGTAAATCAAGGTCATTAAGTTGAACTTGATTTAACTTTCATACAAGTGGTTGAAAAGCAAAGTGATGAATGAATCCCCTAACCTACAAGTGGTTTGTGAAAATCAACAAAACTTATTTTCTGGAAAAACCATTTTGATTAAAACAAACTTAAGTGTTTTGAAATCATAATGGGAAAATAGTTTGTTGTCAGGTGGAGTTCTGATTGTTTATGCCAAGTGGATGGCGATTTGAAGCAATTCACAACAATTGTCACTTTATTTGTACAGTTTGTTTTCAAATTTTCTTTAAATGATTTTGAATTTTAGGGGGAGTAAGAAATTTCAGAAAATCCAAAAACATTAGAAAATTTGAAAAAGCCAAAAACATGATAAAATTCAAAATGAGTTTTGTTGTGAAAAAGAGGAAATGATAGTACATCAGTGGGTAATCACAGCATGCTAAAGAATTGGAAAGTTAAAATGTGATAAACGGTCTCACTGATGATATGCCAGTAGGTTTTTACACGCTTAGTAGATTGTATTTGAGATATAAACCTAAATATCATACTTACTTATCTCGTGGGGAACATCTCTCGGATATATGGGTAACCCCCGAAATCTTGTTTGAAGGGCTTTCTATTTCTGACATACTAGGTCTTTGTGCGTGGTGATATCTGGGGTATTATACCAGGACTTCTGATTTTGCGGGAGCAATAGCCTAGTCCTCGTATAATACTTTACATTGCTTTAATATTAAAGCCCACCCTCAGCATAAAAAATGATGAAACATTGAAAAATGCTAATCATGTGCTGTTGAAGAAAAGATTCTCTAAAGGGAACACACCTAAAAGTCGAACCATCATCTCTCCGATTTTGCGGAAGCAATAGCCTGAGCTCTCATGGTCTCGCATTTAACCCCTTACAGATATCATTAGTGTACATTCACCTGTAAGACTGAATATAGGAGTCTGGATACGGGAGTATATTCTGAGGTGGGACACGCGAACAAGTTTAAGTCCTTAAAACACTAATCTCATATCTCGAAACAGTTGAAATTTGTGTGAGAATTTAAGTGGATCAGTATACTGACAATCTAAGTGAATCGTTTAGAACTTAAAGTGTTTAAAGCTCAACGGTGCTAGTGATTTGTCAAAATCTGATATGATCCTCTTACACAAACTCACAAAAATATTGTCTGTAAATATTTCTTTACAGCATTTTATTAAAAACAAAATCCAAAAAGATTTTCAGTGTGTCTTAGCATAAAATTTTGAAAAATACAAAAAGATTTTCGACAATTGATGTTGGAAAGCTGATTTTCAAAATTCCGAGTGCTAGACATGATGAACAACAGGTTGGGAGAGTTTGTTTGAAATGAGAATTGTTTTTGAAAAGGTTAAATGGTTCATTAAGTTGAAACCAAATTTGAATGTTTTACTTACAAGTGGTCATCAAAGTTTTTAAAATGTTAAATCATTTTGAACGATATTTGCAAGTGGTTTATAAATTTGTCAAATTGTTAAATTTGTGAAATTTATTTTGAGGTAGAGGATGTGCATGTTAGCCAGGTTTCGACTTCTGAAGATATGCAGATTTAAGCCAGGTTCCTGATCCTGTTGCTACGGAGAGCCAGGAGACGACCTGAACCTGTGGAAATGCTATGACAGATTGCGATCCCGGAACAACTTAAGGGGGAGTATGCTAGCAAAGGGGAGTCTGATGATGCAAGAGCCAGTTTCTGATCCTGAAAGATTGTTAAAGATAGAAGTTGATAAAAGTCTAGAGCCAAGTTCGATCCTGAGGTTCTCGCAAGCTGTTGATACTGAAGAACTTAAGGAATCAAGAGATCTGATCAAGAGAAGATAGAGCCAGGATTGAGATTCCGGAAAGAATGAACGAAAAAAAGAGGAGATTGAAGATTAGATCAACATCCAAGGGAGAGGCTAGCTGCTGATAAAAGATAGAGATAGGATGCTTACACTGTCAAACACTTTGAAGAGAGCGAGAAGACTGATAAAGACTGAAGACTTGACATACCGAAGACTCGACACAGAAGACTTCGTCAACATCCAAGGGTGAGTCTGTTGGTGCATATGTCTGTCGACTTCGTCTTGTATCGAGTCTTGTTTTTAGAAATGATAGATCAGGACACAATGTACGAGAAAATAGGTTTATTGGTGAAACAGGACATTTCGCACGAAATGAATCTTGGCCATTTCGCACGAAATGGATTGCCTATAAATACCTGTCCTGTCATTTCATTTGAAACGATTCTGATTCCGGTACCGAGGTGCTGCCGAAGTGTGTCCAGGCTGTAAAACGTTGTTTTATCAATAAACAAGACAATTAGAGTGTATATCAAGCTGTTTCAAAGTCAATACGTTTGTTTCCGCCTCTCGTATTGATTAGAACTCTTCTGAACGACTCGTTTTGGTCGTGCAAACGATCCTACATAGATGTTTGTATCAGTAGAGCATGCATTTGTTTTACAAAACATAACTTTTGATTTAAATTTTGATTTATTCAAATATATTGTTTTGTACATTTTACATATGGTTAGAGTAGATATTTTTATTTACTTTGCCATACATAACATTTGATACACATTACATGATTTACATTTAACAATAGACATTGTATACATAAACATTTGACATTTGTTTTAAACAAGACATGTTGGTGGTTTGTTTGGGTAAGTGATTTATATAACGAGGCGTGTGTAATATGATAAAAGCATGGTGGATACGCCGCTGGTACATATATAAGTGCTTTTATGATATTACATATCGTAGCATTATGTAAACCATTACAATTTAGACATATTACATATTATACAAAGAACATATTTTCACATAAACATTGTTTTACAAATAACATAGCTTATACAAATTCATTTTACTTGGTTATTTATTTAACCACACATCTTTCTTTTATATATCATTTAATTACCTATTAATTTTCATATGATTTATAAAAGAAAACCTTTTAATAAGATTCATGACTAACTTTTTTTGAAACTTTTCTTTCAAATGCAAGTCATGAATCCTAAATCAATAAACCTATGTATCTCACAGGCATTTTTATGCTGACGTACCTATTTTCACATGTGTTTTCAGGAGCTGATGCATAGGATGAGCAAGATACACTTAGGTGGACCTGTGGCTTAGTGACATATTACATGAGTTCCTATACTCATTTGGTTTACGAAACCACATTTTATCCGATCTTCCAATTTAGGTCCGGTTTATTAACGTAGTTACCTATATTAGGTGCCGATTGATTCCGTGATCTTTCTAGCATTGCTTGGTTGTTATCCAAAGACTATTGAGCAATCTCAGGTGAGTACATAGTCCCCTCTTTTACTGTTTTCAATTATTTCGGGGTGAAACACATGTGCCTACTTGTTACTTTCATGCTTTTCGTGTTTTCATAACATATACTTGGTATGTTCATTAGTACGCATATAGTACATGATTTCATATTGTTTTGCTATGTATTTTCACTTAGCATGCTAGCACATTGATTTTCATAAATACTTTTGTTGCATATGTTCACTCAGCATATGGACACATTGTTTTACATTTCTACCTTGTATGTTCATTTAGCATACTAGGTACATTATTTTCATATAACATGCTTACATTTGGTATGACATTTGGTTTGTTTAACAAAACTGAAGTACATTCATTAACATTAGCTACGCCGCTCGGTAGTAAGTAGTGGTACCATAGGACTTGACAACTCCCATTCCTGAAATCCTAGGTTTGTTTGGGTGGAAGGAATGACTGAATCCGAAAACATTTTTTATAACCCTTGATTTGTTCTAGGGTTTATCTTACAGTCTCAAGGCTTGGATGTATGCGTTTAACAATACCACATAGATGTTTGTATCAGTAGAGCATGCATTTGTTTTACAAAACATAACTTTTGATTTAAATTTTGATTTATTCAAATATATTGTTTTGTACATTTTACATATGGTTAGAGTAGATATTTTTATTTACTTTGCCATACATAACATTTGATACACATTACATGATTTACATTTAACAATAGACATTGTATACATAAACATTTGACATTTGTTTTAAACAAGACATGTTGGTGGTTTGTTTGGTTAAGTGATTTATATAACGAGGCGTGTGTAATATGATAAAAGCATGGTGGATACGCCGCTGGTACTTTCTATATATAAGTGCTTTTATGATATTACATATTGTAGCGTTATGTAAACCATTTCAATTTAGACATATTACATATTATACAAAGAACATATTTTCACATAAACATTGTTTTACAAATAACATAACTTATACAAATTCATTTTACTTGGTTATTTATTTAACCACACATCTTTCTTTTATATATCATTTAATTACCTATTAATTTTCATATGATTTATAAAAGAAAACCTTTTAATAAGATTCATGACTAACTTTTTTTGAAACTTTTCTTTCAAATGCAAGTCATGAATCCTAAATCAATAAACCTATGTATCTCACAGGCATTTTTATGCTGACGTACCTATTTTCACATGTGATTTCAGGAGCTGATGCATAGGATGAGCAAGATACACTTAGGCGGACCTGTGCCTTAGTGACATAAAATGAAGCTAGTCTAGTTTAATTTTCGTTATGTACTCTTTGTTTCTGTTGTTTTAAGACAATGTGACTCCTTTGTAAATAAATAAAAGCAAAACTTTAATTACCATGGTTGTGAAACAATAATTCTGTTGCTACACTCCCCGACGTTTCTGCCGCGGTTTGTTGTTTAACGCGGTCGGGGTGTGACACCCACGCCTCGTTATTTAAATCACATACCAATAACCACCAAAATATCTTGTTTAACTAATATAAAATGTTCATGTATAACAATGTTTAATGTCTAAATATCAAGTGTAAATCATGTCTTGTATAGCAAATGTCAAGTAACAACAATGTTTTGTATGGTGAATAAAAAGTATTTACTCAAACCACATGTATATGTCAATGTATAATCAAATGTCATGTAAAACTAAATGTCATGTGTAAAACAATGTTTTTGAATAAACAAATGTTTGAATCAAAAGTTATGTTTAAAAAAAATTAATGCTTTTATTGATAAGAACATTTAATCATTTGTGTTTATCGCATACATTCAAGCCTTGAGACTGTCGGATAAACCCTTAACAAGTTAAAGGTTTATCAAAAATGTTTTCGGATTCTGTCATTCTGTCGTTTGGTCGTACGATCATGTTATTCGGTTAATTACGACGAAACTCGAACGGATGCGAAAAACGATCCAAATTACGTGACGAGTGGTATTTTTGCGTTCCAATCACTAAAATAAAATATTTTAATGATTACAAAATTTTTTGGATGTCCGAATATGTTCAGAACGTAAGATATGCGCGTAAATGCAAACTTATGCATTTTTTTACGCTTTTAGTCCATGTTGATCAAATAAGCATATTTTCTCACACCGAACCCCTCAAAGCTTATTTCTAAGCTATGTAAAGGATATTTAAAGTATGTTTAGCTTATGATCATGTTCTGGAGTGTACGTTTCCATACGAAACGGCAGACTTTTGCAGTTTGACGAAAATAGTCCCTGTAGTCGAATAAACTTGTTTTTGCCATACCAAACCCTTCAAAACTTATTTCTAAATTATGTAAAGGTTATTTAAGGTATGTTAAGCATATGTCACTATTCCGGAGTGTTTTTCGCGTTAAACTGATTACGTTTACGTATCAGTTCGTGTATAACTTTCCAGAAAGTGTTTATGGGTTTGAATTTGAACAAGGATTGTTATTGTGCAAATATCATAGATGATTACACAATCCAAGAAATAAAATACAAGGTTTTATTGCTTACGAAATTGTTCGGGATTGGCTAGTGATAACTGTAGGCACAGTTGTCACACTAGCATTCATCGAGTAACACGTATAACATGCAGAACGGTTAGCGTATAAAAGTGCGTTTGCGTTGTGTGATCGATGTGGTTTGATATAAGTAACGTATGTAACACCCAAAAGTGCTTAAAGAAAAAAGGTATCAAGTATACTCACAGAGATGGTAGCTACTAGACACAATCTGTGATTGGATTGAAGGAAGCGCTAGAGTAAGCCTGATTACAGAACGATAGCATGAGCGGTGCGTTAAACGGTGCGAAGTGAACTGAGTGGCGAAGGGTCATCCGATCGAATGACAATCCGGACGGATGGTCATCCGGTCGGATGGCCATTCAGTCGGTTTGTCATTCGTTTGGGATGGATGTGTTTATGTATGATGTGACTTTGAAGTTTTCGTTGTAGCATTTCAGAAAATAGGAAGTAATCCTACAATTCAGGTCGGACGGTCATCCGGACGGATGGCCGTCCTCTCGGATGGTGATCCGAGTGGAGGGTACATGTTGAAATTTGGTTGAGATTGTTTAAGTGTTGAACATCATGGGTCATCCGATTAGGTTGCCGTTCGATCGGATGGCTATCTGATCGGACGATGATCCGTTCAGTTAACCTGTTCGTTTGAGAACTCGTGAAAATTTGCTAAGTTTGGGAAAGTTTTGCGATTGTATCGAGACGGTATGACAACGTGTCAAACAACGGAACCCCATCAAGTCCAGGTTATCCGATCATATGGGAATCACCCCGCCCGATCAGTTAACTGTTCTTGATGGTTATTCATGTTCAACCCGTTTAGTCGGTCATCTCTTCGATAGGAATCAGTTCTTGGACCGACCCTTCACTAGAGAATGAGTAGAAGGCCTGAACAAGCACAAATTCTATCGGTTTTATGTGAAAAGTTGAGATTATTGAAGAAAAGTTTGAAACACTTTGATTATGTTTAGATTTAGGATGAAATCAGTGTTTAAACATGTTGAAATCTCTTAGATCTGAGTTGTTCTTGGTGGAATGAGGTCATACTTTGGTGTTCTTGAGAACCCATGATGACATCACCCTAAAATAGCTCAAATCAGCCGATTTCATGTTAAAAAGTTAAGATTTGATGGTGAAAATGATGAAGAAGTGTGTGTAGATGATAAAAGTACAAGATTTGAGGTAGAAACTTACAAGAATCGTGAGAAATCGAGAGGAAATAGCCTAAGTGCGTGCTGGTCGGAGGAGGAGCTGTCACATCACTGTTCATGATGTGACAGGTGCTATTTATAGGCAAGAGAGGAAAAGAGGAGGTGTAGAAGTGTGATCGGAAGGTGGTTCGATCAGATGGCCATCCGATCAGATGGTCATCCGGACGGATGACCATTCGATCGAATGGTCATTTGAAAGGATGGGTTCGGTGAGTTGGTTTTCGACGTTTCGTTTCGTGCGTTGAGCGTTGCGATGCGTTGCGGGTAAGCGATGCGATAGTATTACCCATTAATTACACAAATAACTTAACTATTAACTAACATAAAAGAAATCCTTAAATCTCGAGTTTGCGATGAGATTGCGTTGTGATAGAGTTGCGATTGCGTTTGCGATTATTCACCATACAACATATAAACATGCACAAGTAACACATAATAGCACACACACGTAAAACAATATCCATAACCTGTAATTAAGGTTGCGGTGCGATAGCGATGCGATTAGCGATAAGTCGATTAGCGATTAAACTGCGATTTATAGCATATACTCCACATAATACAACTAAAGTATCTTAAAATTAAAGTACCGATTAACAAGTCAAGGTGTACAGTTAATAATTAAGCAAGGAGTGACAGATCGCAATTAGAAATCTTTTCTTCCTTTGACTTAGACTTTGACTTGTACTTTGACTTCAAAAACGCGGGTTGTTACAGCCTCCCCTACTTTAGGAAATTTCTTCCCGAAATTTAAGGCGCATGCGTAACAAACAGTTGTGGGTACTTAGCATTCATGTCACTTTCTAGTTCCCAGGTGAACTCGGCGTCGCGTTTGCCTTCCCAGCGAACCTTCACAATGGGAATGCGTGAGCGTCGGAGCTGCTTGGTTTCTCGGTCTATGATCTCGACAGGCTTTTCCACGAAATGTAATGTTTCGTCCACTTGTAGATCCTCAAGAGGGACATGTAAATCCTGGTCGGCTAGACACTTTTTGAGGTTTGAAACATGGAAAGTCGGGTGGACGTTACTAAGTTCTTCCGATAGTTCGAGTTTGTAGGCCACTTTGCCAATTCTTTCTAGAATTTTAAAGGGTCCAACATATCGAGGCACAAGCTTTCCTTTCTTGCCGAATCTGATCACTCCCTTCCAAGGTGAAACTTTAGGAGTACGTGATCGCCAACGTCAAATTCAAGGGGCTTGTGGTGTCTATCGGCGTAACTCTTTTGACGACTCCAAGCTTTCAACATATTGTCCCAAATTTAGAGGATTTTGTCAGTCGTTTCTTGCAGTAACTCAGGACCGGTAATTTGCGCATCCCCGATCTCGTGCCATACAATAGGCGAGCGACATTTTCTTCCGTATAATGCCTCAAAAGGTGCCATTTGAATGCTAGAGTGATAACTGTTATTGTACGAGAACTCGACTAAGGTAAATGCGAATCCCAATTACCACCAAAATCTATAACACACGAGCAAAGCATGTCTTCTAGGGTACGGATCGTGCGTTCAGTCTGACCGTCGGTCTGGGGATGGAAAGCCTACTAAGATTGAGAGTAGTACCGAGAGCAGATTGAAATGTTTCCCAGAGGCACGAAGTGAAAGGACCATCGCGATCAGAGATGATGTCATGAGGTGTCCCGTGTCGGCAAATGACTTCGTCGGTGTAGATTCGTGCTAATCGTTCTACCTTATTGTCTTCCTGTATCGGTAGAAAGTGAGCGGATTTGGTGAGACGGTTAACGATAACCCATATGCTATCGTGACCTGATGGCGTGCGCGGGAGTTTCGTTATGAAATCCATAGCTATACTCTCCCATTTCTACATCGGGATTTCAGGTTGGACGAGTAAGCCAGAGGGGCGTTGATGCTCAGCCTTGACCTTTGAACAAGTCAGGCACTTCGAAACGTAGACAGCGATATCCCTCTTCATGCCCGGCCACCAGTACTTGTAGCGAAGGTCCCGGTACATCTTATCGGCACCGGGATGAATGGAATATCTCGATTTGTGGGCTTCGTCTAGCAGAATCTGTCGTAAGTTGGTGTGCTTGGGAATCCAGATTCGGTCTAGATAATGGAATATACCATTCGATTTATTCACCAGTTGTTCGCCGTTATTGATGATCCTTTCCTTCTTCAAAGTGCGTTCGCTAAAGCAAGCATGTTGAGCGTCACGGATAAGAGCTTCAAGATTGTGCTGGGCTTAAGTACTACGAACGCTATGCAAATAGCATCGGCAACGACATTTGCTTTGCCTGGATGCTAACGAATCTCACAGTCATAATCGTTGAGGAGTTCAACCCATCGACATTGGTGCATATTCAGCTCTTTCTGGTTGAAGATGTGTTGTAGGCTCTTGTGGTAGGCGAAGACCTTACACTTGGTACCGTAAAGGTAGTGTCACCAAATCTTCAACGCAAAAACAACTACACCAAGCTCAAGATCATGGGTTGTATAGTTCTTGTCGTGGATCTTGAGCTGTCGAGAGGCGTACGCGATAACCTTGTCCCGTTGCATGAGAACACAACCGAGACTGAGGTTAGAGGCATCGCAGTAGACTACGAAGTCGTCGTTTCCGTCGGGTAGCGAGAGCACGGGAGCATTACAAAGCATAGCTTTGAGAGTTTGAAAGGCCTCCTCTTGTTCAGTTCTCCAAACAAAAGGTTTGTCCTTGTGCGTAAGCGAGGTAAGAGGAACATCGATTTTCGAGAAATCAACGATGAATCGGCGATAGTAACCCGCCAATCCGAGAAAAGAACGAACTTCGGACGGGTTCTTCGGTGTAACACAACTCTTAACAGCTTCGATCTTCGCAGGATCGACATAAATACCTTGATTATTGACAATGTGACTGAGGAATTGAACCTCATCAAGCCAGAATTCACACTTGGTGGCATAGAGGCGGTTTTCCTGGAGTAGTTCAAGATCCAAACGGAGATGTTGCACGTGTTCAGCTTTTGACTTGGAATAGATCAGGATATCATCGATAAACACGATGATGAAGCGGTCGAGAAAGGGTTTACACACGCGATTCATTAGATCCATAAAGACTGCGGGAGCGTTAGTCAAACCAAAGGGCATAACTACAAACTCGTAGTGACCGTATTGGGTTCGAAAAGCGGTTTTGGGTAGATATTCCTCTTGAATCCGTAACTGGTGATAGCCCGAGCGTAGATCAATCTTTGAGAAACACATAGCACCTTGTAACCGGTCAAACAAATCATCGATTCGAGGCAAGGGATAGCGATTCTTGATGGTAAGCTTATTCAATTCCTTGTGTCGATGCACATCCGGAATGATCCATCCTTCTTTTTGACGAAAAGGACAGGCGCGCCCCAAGGAGAGGTGCTAGGGCGAATGAAGCCTTTATCAAGCAGTTCCTGGAGCTGACTCGAGAGTTTGCGCATTTCAAAAGGAGCAAGACGATAAGGCGCTCTAGCAACAGGATTCGCTCTAGGAATGAGGTCGATTTGAAAATCAATATCCCGAGTTGGCGGTAAACCAGGTAAGTCATCAGGAAAGACGTTAGGAAACTCACGAACCACAGGCACCTTGTCTATTGCCTTAACTTCCTTTTCCTCAGCTACTATGATGTGCGCCAAGAAAGCTTGATATTCCTTGCGGAGATACTTGCTAGCTTGGACACACGACATGAGTTGTAACTTCTTCAAAGTGACTTCGCCATAAACACACAATTGATCGCCGTTTGCGAGAGAGAAACAGATCATTTTATCGAAGCAAATAATTTCAGCATGATTCTCCCGAAGGAAATTGATGTGCGTGAGTGTTATTAGTTTTTAATGTATATATTAAGCCCTTTTTAACACTTTTTAGCCAGGTTTTAAATTTATAAAACACGATATTTACTAACACTAAACACACATATGGGCAAGTGCACCCATCGTGAGCGTAGTATAGTGTTGGCAAGATACCGAGGTCGTCCAAGGACACAAGAGCTTTTAGTACTGGTTTATCCTCAACGTCTAATCAAATCGAAAGTTTAGAAAAAGGTTTTTAAACTAAAAATAAAAACTAACTAAAATGCTGAAAAATAAAAGTAAAAACAGATAGACAAGATGAATCACTTGGCTCCGACTCGTGTTTAGTGTAACCTTTGATTATTTCCGCACTTTTGCACTATTTAAGAGATTATCTTAGTTATTGTAGTAGGCCCCTCTTTTGAAGGTGACGTTACCCTCAACCCAGTAGTTTGAGTCAGCAAGGATACAACCCTAAAGGGTCGGATTATTGAAAGATAATTAATTAAGTTATTAATGCATAATACGGTAGGCCCCTCTTTTGAAGGTGACGTTACCCTCGGCTAAGTAGTCTGAGTCAGCAGGGATACAATCCTAAGCAGCCGGTTTAAAGTATTAATAGTAGCTTAACTTATGAGGGGATCAAAGAGTTTGGACCCCGCCATCCAATACCGGTAGGTATTGAAGGAGGTCCTACTAAATTTGACCCAGGTCCTTTGCAGGATCTATACACTGAACAATGGCAAGACTCTTACCAAACCGTTCCCTTAACCCCCGACCAGGTAGCCAACATACCTCCATATAAACCGTGGAGATATGAATGGTGAAAATCTTTTATTTTATATAGACAGTAAAATAATGCCAAGACACCACGAACAAACGATAAGGAAGAATCACCTTCAACATAAGAAACTAGTTATTAAAGTCATTAATACATAACCAAGTAAAAAGTGTGAAAAGATTAAAAATAAAAAGTATTACACTAGACACTTGTCTTCACCAAGTGATGTAGGAGACTTAGGCAAACATGGCCTTTGATTGTCAAGAACTCTTACGATCAATCTTGGATCCCGAGATGACTCACACACTCTATGATGGACAATGGATGATGGTGGTGGATGATGGTGTTGTGATGGTGGTGGGTGGTGGGTGAAGTGTGAGAGAGGTGGTGTGCCAAGGGATGGTTTGCAATTGAGCCAAGCACCCCTATTTATAGCCTGAACAGTAGCTCGGGCACGGCCCCGTGTCCAGTGGGCACGGCCCTGTGTCCATCCTCCTTCTCTTTCTTCATTTATTGCTCTTGTCTGTATTAGTTGACCACGGCCCCGTGTCCGCTGGGCACGACCCCGTGTGCAGAAGCATATCTGTACTATCAAGATTTGCCTGGATTCTGCGAATCTTATAGTTGACCACGACCTCGTGTCCGCTGAGCACGGCCCCGTGGTGGGCGATGGAAGCTTCTACAGCTTTGTCTTTTATGCTGAAACTTGGGCATGCCCCCGTGTTCACTGAGCACGTGGCGTGTTCTGCCTTCTGTTCTCTTGTTTTGCTTGGGAAGATGCTTTCGGGGAGGTCGGGCATGCCACGTTTGTTCCTTTTCTTGTATTTATGTTAGATTTAGCTGCCTTTTTGCTTCTTTTGTTAATTTGAGCTCATTTAATCCTGAAAATGCAAAAGGAAGACAAAAGCACACTTTTTCCAACATTAGTACTAAAAAAGGGTTAGTTTTATGCCACAATTGATGTAATTTATATGTTGAATTTTGCACACATCAAATACCCCCACACTTGAATCTTTGTTTGTCCTCAAGCAAAACTCTTTATAATGTGGCTTTACACTCCCAAATGGAATTGGTAGAAGAGAAGGTTTTTGGGCTTGTCATAGAGTGTCGGGATTTCCAAGATTCTTTATTAAGTTTTATTTTTATTTATTTACAATCCTATTCGTCATGATTTATTTAAAACTCTTCATAAGATAAATTACTTATTAGGGCATAACATGCCTCTTTAAAATTCTATTTATATACAAGTTCACATACCTCACGGGGGATCACTCAACACTCGGCCGAAGATGTATTTTAGTGAATCACTCGAGAGCGGCATGGAACTTACTCCTACCATAGGCTTGCCAAGCAATCAATCCTCCTCCTTTTTAACTATATACCTTTGTAAATATCAAGAGGACTTTTTGGGTGAAGGGTTAGGCTTGGGTTAAAGGTAGGTGGTTGGGTTAGTGGTTAGTAGAAAAGGCGAAAAGGCGTAAAAAGCGTCGGTTTTCGAAAGACTTTTTATTTTTGCAATTTTTTTTGATGAAGCCATAATTCAAACAAAGTTATTTTTAATGAACTTGCTTGTTTATTTTTTTTGCTTCATCATCAACATTTTTTTTTGAAAGTCATACGAAAAACCGAGCTTGTTACTAAAACAAAGGGTTAAAAATAAAAAAGGTTTTGGTGGGTGAAAGGGTGTTTGGTTTGGGTTAAGAAATGAAAAGGTTTAGGCTCAAAGGGGTTAACTAGGGGGATTTTGGGTAGGTGGTAAAAAAATGGTGTAGAAATAAAAAGGGTTAGTCCTAATGCCTCCATCATTTACTTACTCGGGTTTAAGTTGGTAAGGACCGGGAATGTATCGTCGCGGCAAGTTCTAGAATTGTAAGAACCAAGCAGCTATTCACACAAGAAACGAAAAATGAGCATCTAGTTTAAAGATACGTATTTGTATGCTCAATAAAGGCTCAAAACTCACTTTTGTGGGAATGGGTTTCTATGTGATCAAGTATATATAATTAAATTTTAACTAAGCTTGTCATGCCTTTTCATAATTTTCTTATGTTGGTTCTTTTTATCACGACGCTATCGGTTGTAAATTTGTAAAAATATAACCTTTTTTTAGATTTTGAAATTCCCAAGTTAAACCTAGACAAGTAAAAAAATGAAAATTTTTGAAAAAATTTAGGGTGATTAGCGGTTCCAATAGAGTTTTGTGTAAGGCTTGTAATTAGGACTTGCAAGATTCAAAGTTTTAGCACCCCTCCCCCCCACACTTAAATTACACATTGTCCTCAATGTGTCCCAAAAATAAGTTTTTAGGTTGATTGAATGTGTAAAAGGTGTGAAAAAGCAAAGTTTTATGTTACTGGGCGTTTGGACACGGCCCCGTGGTGTCCGGGCACGGCCCCGTGTTCAGGTACCAGTAACAAAAAGTTGAACAAAAGAAACAGAAGCCTGGACACGGGGGCTTCTTGGGTGAACACAGCCCGTGTCCAGTTTACCTGAACTAGGTATTTTCTGCAGACTGTGTAGCACGGGGCCGTGTTGGGCGGGCACGACCCGTGCTGAACTTGCTGTAATGAAGAAAGTTCGTCGGATGGCCCTGTTTTCGTGCATGGGGTGCTGGTCCAAGTTTCCCTTGTTATCCTTCACCATCCCGAGTGTGTTTTATTCATTACAACATCATCCAAACACCAAATTAGCTAAAACCATCATTCATTAAGTCATAGAGAAAATTACAAAATAATCCTAAAAGTTTGAAAACAAAGCTTTCCGGTATCTAAAAGTTTTGTAGAACTCCGAGCCGAGAGGTATTCCCTAGATGTTGCTAGAGCCATTCTTCTATCTCTCTTGGGAGAAAGAAGGCGGGGTCGTTTTCTTCAACATCTTGTGGAGGGGGAGAGACACCAACAGGAACCCATTGTAGTACTTCCCGAGGGGGCTTTGGATGTATCGCGTACCATTCGGCCGGTATGATGACTTCGGGAACCACATTCCATGCCCTTTGGGTAATGATTGGAACCAAAGGAGGAGAGGCGAGAATGTTCAACCTTTGGTGCAGAAGGTTGACCTCTCGAAGACATCCCTCTAGTCCCACCGTCAAATGATTAATACGGTCAACCAATGCTTCTTCCACCCCCGTCATCTCATCAATGGCCTCTCTCAAGGCGTAAACGTAGTTTTCAAGAGAGTCTTCAACCGTTGATGATCTTCTCCCTTGTCGGTTGTTTCTGGAGTGTGATGAAGATGTTCCGCTAGTTCTGCTCGCCATTCTGAGAAAACATACCGAAAAGAGTTCAACTTTTTGGAATCAGTGCTTCGGACACGGCCCCGTGTTCAATGAACACAGCCCGTGTTCAGATGTCTGCAAATTTTTAGGATAAGGGATCATGGAGTTTTAATTTGTTTTTATTATGTTTAAGAAGTTTTTAAGCAGAAACAACTTAAAACATTGTTGTAGAACTTATTTTTAACAAGATGCCATGAATAAAAATCTAATAAACATCTCAATAAAGCTTGAAATTATGGAGATTTCAAGTTTTAATGGAAGCATGTAAGAAAAATTGAAGAAGATGAAAGTGGATAAAAGAGGAAAGGACAAGAAGGTTGTTGAGAAACTTCTTTTAGAAAATACCTAGGATGGTATGTGAGAATATTCCCCAAATATCTGTCCCTTGAATGGTTCAAATGTGCAGGATTCTTGGCTGCATTTATAGAAAACGACAGTACGCTGCACACGGCCCCGTGTCGGATGGACACGGCCCCGTGTTCAGGTGGAATCCCGACACATTTTGTCCGTATTCTGACACGACATCAGACGAGAATCTTTGAGTGGACACGGGGGCATGTTGACCTGGACACGGCCCTGTGTCTAGAGGCTGCCTTATGGAGTTTGTCTATTTTTAAGGAAATTTTCTGGATCGGGCGGTTCCTTACTGGATGGAACAACCCCAAAGTGCCTAAGATACCTTAATTGCTCTAGATTAAGACGAGAACACAAGAGGTTGTCGGTGAGGGTGATTCCTATGCTATATGTAGGTGGACAAGTCCAACCCCTTCCCGGGCTCTCGTTAAAGAAGGTGTATGCCGAATCGCTCAGGTCTATGTATGCATCGAACGAAGTTGATGGGGAGTCCTTCACGACACAATCGACACAGGGACGACTATCGCTCAAGTCCTCACTAGAGTTAGAGGTAACGTTGGTAACAACGAAGTTGTTTTTATGCGATCCCAACAATTCTTCTTGGTTATCGTCTTGAGATAAATTATTGAAATCTATTCTAAGTTCTTCAAACCAATTAAGAATTAGATCTTCCATTTGAAATAGTTCATCAAGAAGCATTTCTCCTAGAAGATCCGGTTGAGAGCATTCGAGGGAGAGATAAGGATTATTTTTACTTTCGCCCCTCTTAAGGCTACATGAAAACAATGGGTCTATATAGTGGGGCTTATAATTTAGAAAATAACATTCTAATTCTTTATGAGAGCCACCACATATTTGACACCACGTACCATAAGAGTGCCGAAAGTAAAAAATATCATTATCACTCATGTTTGTGTCAGAAATTACCAACCGTCGGGATCTTACGGTTCTGATTTCAGTAACTGAATCTTGGGCACGGGGTGTGTTGGGTGGGCACGGCCCCGTGTTCAGCTTACTGTTTGACTTAAAACAGGATTGCCAGTTCCAATGATTGGGCACGGGGTGTGTTCAGTGGGCACGGCCCGTGCTGAGTTCTGCAGAAGCTGAAAAAAACTAAGAAAAATCCTAAAAAATGGAAAAATAAGAAAAACGATTAGGCCGTTGATTCCTAACTTTCTTAAAATCCTTGTGTCCCCGGCAACGGCGCCAAAAACTTGATGTGCGTGAGTGTTATTAGTTTTTAATGTATATTTTAAGCCCTTTTTAACACTTTTTAGCCAAATTTTAAATTTATAAAACACGATATTTACTAACACTAAACACACATATGGGCAAGTACACCCATCGTGAGCGTAGTATAGTGTTGGCAAGATACCGAGGTCGTCCAAGGACACAAGAGCTTTTAGTACCGGTTTATCCTCAACGTCTAATCAAATCGAAAGTTTAGAAAAAAGGTTTTTAAACTAAAAATAAAAACTAACTAAAATGCTGAAAAATAAAAATAAAAGTAAAAATAGATAGACAAGATGAATCACTTGGCTCCGACTTGTGTTTAGTGTAACCTTTGATTATTTCCGCACGTTTGCACTATTTAAGAGATTATCTTAGTTATTGTAGTAGGCCCCTCTTTTGAAGGTAACGTTACCCTCAACCCAGTAGTTTGAGTCAGCAAGGATACAATCCCAAACGGTCGGATTATTGAAAGATAATTAATTAAGTTATTAATGCATATTATGGTAGGCCCCTCTTTTGAAGGTGACGTTACCCTCGGCTAAGTAGTCCGAGTCAGCAGGGATACAGTCCTAAGTAGCCGGGTTAAAGTATTAATAGTAGCTTAACTTATGAGGGGATCAAAGAGTTTGGACCCCCGCCATCCAATACCGGTAGGTATTGAAGGAGGTCCTACTTAATTTGACCCAGGTCCTTTGCAGGATCTATACACTGAACAATGGTAAGACTCTTACCAAACCGTTCCCTTAACCCCCGACCGGGTAGCCAACATACCTCCATATAGACCGTGGAGATATGAATGGTGAAAATCTTTTATTTTATATAGACAGTAAAATAATGCCAAGACACCACGGACAAACGATAAGGAAGAATCACCTTCAACATAAGAAACTAGTTATTAAAGTCATTAATACATAACCAAGTAAAAAGTGCAAAAAGATTAAAAATAAAAAGTATTACACTAGACACTTGTCTTCACCAAGTGATGTAAGAGACTTAGGTAAACATGGCCTTTGATTGTCAAGAACTCTTACGATCAATCTTGGATCCCGAGACGACTCACACACTCTATGATGGACAATGGACAATGGATGATGGTGGTGGATGATGGTGTTGTGATGGTGGTGGGTTAAGTGTGAGAGAGGTGGTGTGCCAAGGGATGGTTTGCAATTGAGCCAAGCACCCCTATTTATAGCCTGAACAGTAGCTCGGGCACGACCCCGTGTCCATCCTCCTTCTCTTTCTTCATTTATTGCTCTTGTCTGTATTAGTTGACCACGGCCCCGTGTCCGCTGGGCACGACCCCGTGTGCAGAAGCATATCTGTACTATCAAGATTTGCCTGGATTCTGCGAATCTTATAGTTGACCACGGCCCCGTGTCCGCTGAGTACGGCCCCGTGGTGGGCGATGGAAGCTTCTACAGCTTTGTCTTTTATGCTGACACTTGGGCACGCCCCCGTGTTTACTAAGCACGGGGGGTGTTCAGCCTTCTGTTCTCTTGTTTTGCTTGGGAAGATGCTTTCGGGGAGGTCGGGCATGCCACGTTTGTTCCTTTTCTTGTATTTATGTTAGATTTAGCTGCCTTTTTGCTTCTTTTGTTAATTTGAGCTCATTTAATCCTGAAAATGCAAAAGGAAGATAAAAGCACATTTTTTCCAACATTAGTACTAAAAAAGGGTTAGTTTTATGCCACAATTGATGTAATTTATATGTTGCATTTTCCACACATCAGAAATCCATACCTACTATGACGTCAAAACTACCGAGCTGCATCGGGATGAGGTTGATTGGGAAAACGTGACTGTTGAGTTCGAGAGTACAGTCACGCAGAACGGAACTAACAGTGACGGTTCTTCTAGTGGCAACTTCTACGTCGAATGTTGATAGGAGATTAACGCGTTTACGGTTTAGGAGCCTTTCGAATTCGAGCGAAACAAAACAGTTATCGGCTCTAGTATCAAACAAACACGAAGCATATATTCCATTTACGATAAACATACCATTAACCATGTTGGTGTCTGCCTGAGCCTGGCGGGTGTTGATGTTGAAGACTCGCCCACGGTCTGCTTGCTGAGCTGGCTGCTGCTGCTGTTGGTGTTGTTGCTGCGCTGGCTGCTGCTACTGCTGTGGCTCTTGCTTCACCACTCTGTTTGGGCAGACATTTGCGAAGTGGTTGGGATCACCACACGCAAAGCAGGCTCTTGCGTGAGCAGGAGCTGCTTGTTGACCCTGGGGAGCGGGTAGAGCAGGAGCTTGAACTGGGGCTGGAGCTTGGCGAGGACCGGTACGGGAATTAGCAGTAAAGTGGCCGTACAGATTGCAGTGAATACAAAATCAGCATGCGATTCCAACCGGGTGATGATAGGTACAAGTAGGGCAGAGCGGGTGTGGACCAGTATATGCACGCTTGGCCGGCGGTGCATTGGCCACTGGTGCCGCTACTTGGCGGTTCTGAGGTTGCGGTTGTGCGGGTACATCTTGGAGTGGAGCGGCGGTGACAGCACAGTTCTTGTTGCTGGAGTTGTTGTTCTTGCGCTTGCGGCGAGAAGACCTAGAAGCTTGCGGTGTGGCGGTTTCAGCGGTGACTTGATGAAGACTTTTGGCGGTTTTATCAAAGTAACCAGCCCTAACTCGCTTATCATTGATCTCGGGAGCGAGTAGGTAAGTCTCTTCGATAGTCGTCGTCTTGGCGGCTTGTACAAAGTCAGCAACACAATCCGGTAAAGCATGGATGTATTTCTTGATGGTAATCTCGGGAGTGGTAACTTGGCCCGGGCAAATGATACTCAGCTGCTTAAAGCGGGCAGTTAAACCAGCGTTGTCGCCACCCTCCTGCTTGATGTGCCTGAACTCGTCCTCCAGCTTCTGAAGCTCGTGGGGAGGGCATAACTCTTTCATCATGATGTCCTTCAACTCATCCCACGTAAGCCCATAGGCTGCATCATTCCCTCGCTTGTTTCTCTCGGCAGTCCACCAATCCAGAGCCCTGGACTGCAAAACGCAGTGGCGTTAACAGTGCGAAGGTTTTCGGGACAACCGCTTTGGCACAGGGTGACTTCAATTGAATCGAACCATTGAAACATGGCAGTAGGCCCGTCTTCTCCGGTGAATTCTTTGGGACCGCAGGCTTTAAACTGCTTGAAGCTAAAAGTAGACTTAGGAGAATCAGTTCTAGATTCTTCAGAGGACTTTCTAGCATTTTCATTCAGCTAGCTGACAATTTGTGGAATGACCTTAGCCATCTGCTTTGCGACTAGAGCAGTGATTGCGTTTGTCCTCATGGTTACGATGAGCAGAGCGAGCAGTGTGAGATCCGAATGACGATATTGTCTGCCACAGACATCGTCACAGGTCTTAAACACAATTTCGATTAAGTCGAGTATTGATGTGTGCGGTGTGTTATAAGATTTTATATATATTTTAAGCCCTTTTTAACACTTTAGTCAAGTTTTAAATTTATAAAACACGATATTTTACTAACACTAAACACACATATGGGCAAGTGCACCCATCGTGAGCGTAGTATAGCGTTGGTAAGATACCGAGGTCGTCCAAGGACACAAGAGCTTTTAGTACCGGTTTATCCTCAACGTCTAATCAAATCAAAAAATTAGAAAAAGGTTTAAACATGAAAATAAAAAATGCTGAAAATAAAAATAAAATAAAAACATATAGACAAGATGAATCACTTGGATCCGACTCGCCTTTAGTGTAACCTTTGATGTTTTCCGCACTTTTGCACTTTTTAAGAGATTATCTTAGTTATAGTAGTAGGCCCCTCTTTTGAAGGTGACGTTACCCTCAACCCAGTAGTTTGAGTCAGGAATGATACAATCCTAAAGGGTTGGATTATTGAAAGATAATTAATTAAGTTATTAATGCGTAATGTGGTAGGCCCCTCTTTTAAAGGTGACGTTACCCTCGGCTAAGTGGTTTGAGTTAGCAGGGATACAATCCCAAGTAGCCAGGTTAATGTATTAATAGTAGTTTACATATGAGGGGATCAAGCCATTCGCACCCACGCCATCCAATACCAGTGGGTATTGAAGGAGGTTCTAGTAAGCTTGACCCAGGTCCTTACAGGATCTATACACTGAACAAGGCAAGAACCTTACCAAACCATTCCCTTAACCCCCGACCAGGTAGCCAACATATCTCCATATAGACCGTGGAGATATGAATGGTGTAAATCTTTTATTTTATATAGACAGTAAAATAACGCCAAGACACCACGGACAAATGATAAGGAAGTTTCACCTTCAACATAAGAAACTAGTTATTAAAGTCATTAATACAAAACCAAATAAAAAGTGCGAAAAGATTAAAAAACAAAAGTATTACACTAAATGATTGTCTTCACCAAGAGATGTAAGAGACTTAGGCAAACATGGTCTTTGATTGTCAAGAACTCTTACTATCAATCTTGGATCCCGAGACTACTACACACACTCTATGATGGATGATGGTGGTGGATGTGGGTGTTGTGATGGTGGTGGAGTGTGGGTGAAGTGGGAGAGAGGTGGTTTGTCAAGGGATGCCTTTGAAATGAACCAAGCACCTCTATTTATAGCCTGCACAGAAGCCCGGACACGGCCCCGTGTCCAGTGGGCACGGCCCCGTGTCCATCCACTTTCACTTTCTTCGTTTAATGCAGTTTGTCTGTATTAGTTGACCACGCTCCCGTGTTCGCTGGGCACGGCCCCGTGTGCAGAAGCGTATCTGTACTATCAAGATTTGCTTGGATTCTGCGAATCTTAGCGTTGAGCACGGCCGTGTGGAGCTGGACATGCCCCCGTGTTGGGAAATAGAAGCTTCTACAACTTTGTCTTTTCTGCAGACACTTGGGCACGCCCCCGTGTCCGCTGGACACGGGGCGTGTTCAGCCTTCTGATATCTTGTTTTTGCTTGGGAAAATGTTGTCGAGGGGTCGGGCATGCCACGTTTATTCCTTTTTTTGTATTTATGTTAGATTTAGCTGTATTTTTGCTTCTTTTGTTCATTTACGCTCATTTAACCCTGAAAATACAAAAGGAAGACAAAAGCACACTTTTCCAACATTAGTACTAAAAAAGGGTTAGTTTTATGCCTCATTTGATGTAATTTATATGTTGCATTTTAAACACATCAAGTATAGTCTAGCGATTTCTCCCACAAGCTACTTTATATAAAGCACAAGAATACGTCTAATCACACAGTTACGTAGGCACATAATCCACAGAAGCACGTAAACACATAAGCACGTAATCCACGTAAGCACGGAAGCACGTATTCCACTATATTTTGCATGTATTCACCTACTTATATTGCACGTATTCACCTATATTTCAAGGCCGCGTAAGTGATCGAGAGTTGTGAGTGTGATTAGTGGATGGCGATTGCAAGTAACACCACAGACAGTTCTCACACTTCCCAGTAATGCGATGAGAGAGTTGCGATTTGTTAGCGTGTTGAGGTAATTGTGTAGTGCGAGTTGTGCGTGTTTAACAAAGCAAACAGCAAAAAGCGAGTAAATCACCAAAAATCAAAACACATAAACATATAATCACATAAGATACATTAAATCCACATAAAATCGATAAATCACAGAGTCAGCGGTGGCGAAATCTAGAATCGAAACACATAAAATCGAAAAGAGATTGTCTTGGCTAGTGGACGTCGACTACCCAAAGTGGTTCGACTATTCTCAAGGACTTCGAGCACACACTTTGGCCTAATAGACTGTGCTCTATCACCGGCATACGGTGAATGGCACGCATCCTTTCAGTTATTCACGCAACTCGAGTTGTCGGAATCCATCGAAACTTTGGTGAGAGTTTTGTAAAACCATAATATAGAGCGGAATAAGTCATCAAGATTTGGGTTTCACCCCTAACTTAGCGAATCCATTCCTGTTTGTGTGATAGAATCACGAGATAGATAGGGAGAATCGCGTTGAAGTATGGGTTTCACTCCTGATTCAACGCAAATTCTCGTATTTATGGTAAGAATGCATGAGTCGAACGAGCAATTTGGTCGGGAGTTTGCGGTTTTCACACCTAGTCTCAACCAGATCATTCGTTTGTGTGTGTTGTCAGCGTTCCTTTCCTAAGGCTGTAGTAGGCAATGTGAGTTCAGCGAGTAGAACGAGAGTATAGAGAGTAAGCTTGCGCAGAACCCCTACCGGGTTCGCACAAGGCGGTCTGCTGGTACTTAGACTATAGACTAGGTCAATTCTAAGATATCAACCCAGACTAGGCCGAGTCTTGCCTAATTCCCTATAGTTATGGCTCTAATACCAATCTGTCACACCCCAACATATGGCGGAAACATCGGGGCGCGGCACTGAGCGAAACAGATTGTCCAAGAGAAATCCATAACAACTAAAATTTACCGGATACTTAATCATTACGTCCCATACCGTAATATATCAAATAATTCAATTATTACAGACATAATATCTCAAGACAAATAAATTATTTCGACAACTCAGAATTCAAATTGTTTGTTTCTAGACTCTCTCCTACTTGGTTCCAGCAATAAAGCAAGCATCCTAGACACCTGTCACATACGTTAAAATAAAGGTCAATACACATAGTGTAAAGGTGAGCATACAAGTTTAATAGTAAATAGTAGCGAAAGCGATTTACGCATAACCAGCATGTAACATGTATAATGCGAAGCAAGTTGGTTATCGACAATGAAATATGCACAGACGTGACTGCGAGTTGTAGAATGCGCAACACATGTCACCACTGTGACACGTGAAGAAAGGCCCTTAAGAACCCCTGTCCACGACAGGTGCTGAGTCCAAACTATAGTACTATCGTTGCTAAGGTGTCAGACAACAATCATTGTGTAAACATAACATACTAGCATTCATCGGTTAACACGTATAACTTGCAGAATGGTTAGCATATAAAAGTGCATTTGTGTTGTGTGATCGATGTGGTTTGATATAAGTAACGTATGTAACACCCAAAAGTGCTTAAAACAAAAAGGGATCGAGTATACTCACAGAGATGGTAGCTACTAGACATAATCTGTGATTGGATTGAAGGGAGCGCTAGAGTAAGCCTGATTACAGAACGATAGCATGAGCGGTGCGTTAAACGGTGCGAAGTGAACTGAGTGGCGAAGGGTCATCCGATCGAATGACAATCCGGACGGATGGTCATCCGGTCGGATGCCCATTCGGTCGGTTTGTCATTCGTTTAGGATGGATGTGTTTGTGTATGATGTGACTTTGAAGTTTTCGTTGTAGCATTTCATAAAATAGGAAGTAATCCTACCATTCAGGTCGTCCGGTCGGACGGTCATCCGGACGGATGGCCGTCCGCTTGGATGGTGATCCGAGTGGAGGGTACATGTGAAATTTGGTTGAGATTGTTTAAGTGTTGAACATCAAGGGTCATCCGATCGGATTGCCGTTCGATTGGATGGCTATCCGATCGGACGGTGATCCGTTCAGTTAACTTGTTCGTTTGAGAACTCGTGAAAATTTGCTAAGTTTGGGAAAGTTTTGCGATTGTATCGAGACGGTATGACAACGTGTCAAACAACGGAACCCCATCAAGTCCAGGTCATCCAATCGGATAGGAATTACCCCGCCCGATCAGTTAACTGTTGTTGACGGTTATTCATGTTCAACCCGTTTAGTCGGTCATCTCTTCGATAGGAATCAGTTCTTGGACCGACCCTTCACTAGAGAAGGAGTAGAAGGCTTGAACAAGCTCAGATTCTATCGGTTTTATGTGAAATGTTGAGATTATTGAAGAAAAGTTTGAAACACTTTGATTATGTTTAGATTTAGGATGAAATCGGTGTTTAAACATGTTGAAATCTCTTAGATCTGAGTTGTTCTTGGTGGAATGAGGTCATACTTTGGTGTTCTTGAGAACCCATGATGACATCACCCTAAAACAGCTCAAATCAGCCGATTTCGTGGTGAAAAGTTAAGATTTTATGGTGAAAATGATGAAGAAGTGTGTGTAGATGATAAAAGTACAAGATTTGAGGTAGAAACTTACAAGAATCACGAGAAATCGAGAGGAAATAGCCTAAGTGCATGCTGGTCGGAGGAGGAGCTATCAAATCACTGTTCATGATGTGATAGGTGCTATTTATAGGCAAGAGAGAAGAGGAGGTGTAGAAGTGTGATCGGAAGGCGGTTCGATCGGATGGGTTCGGTGAGTTGGTTTTCGACGTTTCGTTTTGTGCGTTGAGCGTTGCGGGTAAGCGATGCGATAGTATTACACATTAATTACACAAATAACTTAACTATTAACTAACATAAAAGAAATCCTTAAATCTCGAGTTTGTGATGAGATTGCGTTGTGATAGAGTTGCGATTGCATTTGCGATTATTCATCATAGAACATATAAACATGCACAAGTAACACATAATAGCACACACACGTAAAACAATATCCATAACCTGTAATTCGGGTTGCGGTGCGATAGCGATAAGTCGATTAGCGATTAAACTGTGATTTATAGCATATACTCCACATAATACAACTAAAGTATCTTAAAATTAAAGTACCGATTAACAAGTCAAGGTGTACAATTAATAATTAAGCAAGGAGTGACAGATCGCAATTAGCAATCTTTTATTCCTTTGACTTTGACTTTGACTTCAAAAACGTGGGTTGTTACACTAAAGCTTTTGACAGGGCTCGCTTTGAACATTTAGTCGAACTCAACGGGATGAGGAATCCTGAATAACTGTTTTTTCATAAGAATTCATTAAATAGTTTACTGTTTTCTTAAAAATCAAAAATAAAAAATATATAGAAAACCACAAACCAAAAACATTGAAAAATAAAAAAAAACATAAAAAATAGAAAATCAAAAATGAGTTATCACTGCGTGAAAAAGAAGAAATGATAGTACATCAGCAAGTTAGACTGTCACACTGAAACTGAAATTAAATTGCTTAAGTGTGATAGTAGCTTCATCATATGATGTACCAGTAGGCAAAAAACATGAAATAATCAACTTACCAATGTGATATAAACATAACGAACTGTGTATGAGTGGGGAACACATCAGTGGTGTATGGTTTAATGACCTTAAATCTTGCGTTGATGGATTACCAAAATCTGAGGTTTTGGGTCTTTATATTGTTATTTCATCTGGGGATATCAGGGTTGTCCTTCTGCTACATCCAGATACATGCTGACCTAGGCACAACCAGGATATCTTAAAAGAGCTAAAAATGCCAAAACCTATAAATGAAGAAGCTCTCCTAGAGAGTCATTCAAATGTGCAAAAAACATAAATCGTACCAAAAATGGTATTTGTCATAGCCCTCGTTAGATATTGGTCTCTTTGCTGTACGGAAGTACTGACCTGATCACCAATTATCTATCGTTGTAAAACAAAACGGATGAATTCAGTATACTCACCTACTACGAGGAATCTTTGTGCATACCTTGATCGCGGGGGTACATCCTGAAGTGGGACACACTAGTATATCAGTATAAAATTACCTTAATGTATCATATGGTAATGGAACTTGAAATGTTCATGCATTTTGTTTAAGTGGACAAACATACTGGTAATCGTCTTGGACTGCTTTTCACGGAAAATTAAATAAAGAATTATCTAATAGTGTGAAAACAGTTTGATTTTGTTGATATGATCTTCTTACCGGTGATTCTCACAAAAATAGAGTGTTTATTGCTTTTGTTATTTAATTGCTTTCAGGAAATATGAAAAATCCAAAAATAGTGTCTTTTTCTGTTAAAATTCTTAATGTACGGAAAACTGTTATTCTTGGAGGAATTGTTACCGATAGGGGGAGACAGTGTTAGAAAGGGAGTTCGAAATTTTAAATCATACAGGGTCTTGTGTGTTGGACAAAAGTTTTTGCGTGTTGGTGATGAATTGGAATTGCTTAATCTGTGATATAGTTTAACTATCTCTTGAATAATAATAATTTATTTAACTTTGTTGAAAAATTCTTATGGTTTCTCGAGATGTTTGTTTTATAGTATACAGATTGAAGCAGTATGTTACTAACAAGTTGCTGTGTTGAGAAGATGAGAGTTTGATTGGATGCATGGTAGAACCTCCTTTCTACATTGCAAACAAAGTTGAAGAGTTTGAAGATTTCTTTGCAAATGCTAAACTGGAGTTTACTCAAGTGCTAACGTTTTGAAGATTTGGTGATTGTATGCATCAGCTTAGGGGGAGTCTGTTGCTGACAGAAGCTGTTAAAGCTGAAGCTATCCAAAGACCAAAGACAGTGCAAGATTACATGAAGAATGCAAGATGACTAAAGACAAAGTTGTTTTATGAAGCTATTGTCAAGGGGGAGTTTGTTGGTTCATATTTGTGACAACAGCTTAGATTTGGTCTTTGAATATCTTGTAATTAGTAAAACGATAAACGGTTAGCGGGTTTAGCTTTGTATTAGTCAAATAATAGAGTTTGGGCTAAACCAAACCCAGATAGGGTGATGGGGGACGAATTGGGCTTAGACCAATTCGCAGCCCATGAGGTCTTGATCTAGCCCATGTTGCAACCTTGTGTTATATAAACAAGGCTTTGCATTAGGGTTTAGGTTAATCAGCCAAAACAATGTTAGGGAGAATTCGTGAAAGGCAATTAGGGCTTGGACGAATTTGGTGGTCTTGATTGATTGTAGTTCTTGTGATTGATAATCAATAAAGATCGGGTTTAATTGGAATTCTGTTTCTACTCATTTCTGTGCTATTCTGATCTAGAGGATTCCACACTCTATATTGGATTGACGATTCTGTGACGATCCGTACGAACCAGGGGACCTACATGCTGATCCAAGGATACCAGGTGGAAGGAGTCAACATCCATCTTCTGCTAAGGGGGTACTTAACAATTGGCAGCTTTGGGGATTTTGAAGCAGTTTAAGAGGGTTGTTGAATCATAAGGAACTGAGGCAAGCATGTTAATATAAACAAACACAAAAAAAAAGATGGTTTGTGATGCAAGAGCATCTGGCATCTGTTTTTGAATGGCATTTCATGAAGTCAAATCATATTTAGTTTGGTGTCACAACTTGGAATTAGGTTTTTAGTTTTTATAGCCCCGTAGACATATATGTTAAGCAAGACACTGCTTATGGCTACTGAAAGCATCATGAACTTGAGGTCAGGATGAGAAAATCCTTTTCCTTGGTGAGAAGCATGTCAGTTTTATTTGGCTTAAGGTAAAATGTATTTGAAGACTAACATCAACTGTGAGGAACTTTTTATTTCTTTCAAATTCCCTAGTGTTTATTTTCCTTTGTACTTCTAGGAACCCAAAAGAGATCTCATGTGGTGTTGTTGGAGCCGATTTGTGGTTGACTTCACTGGAGTTTTCACAAATAAGGACAATGCCCCTTCTCACTTAAAGTTCTGATTGGTTTTTCGCATTCTATATTGTTGTTTGAAATTCAATTATGTTTAGTTATTATGAATGGAGACAATGGGCCGGTTCATTTAAAACCTATATTAACAAAGATATTAGTTATATATTTTATGATATTTAACCTGTGTAATACACGGGTAACTAACCTACTTTTAAAAAAGAAAAAATCTATATACTTTGTTTAACAGCTACCCATTAACATTTTATTTATTTTAAGCCCATTAAACATTAAAACATATTTTAAAGTAAGTCCATTCTCTTTTACTCATCAATTCCCAATAGTAAAGCCTAAACCCATTTAAAATTGGCCCAATCATTTAAAAATTAAAATTAAACCCAATTAAAGTTTAAACACATTTATAATTGGCCCAATAGGGGGCCGTTATTTCTACTCGCCACGGGACCATTTTTTTTTTTTTTTTTTTGAGGATTCTTAGGGCCGGCCCTAATACTATGTTCATTTGCATGACTCGTTTGGGTACTTTTTTGTTGCATAAGTACATTGTACATCATACAGTGCACATATTGCTTTTTAACATTCCTCAATTTGTGACTGTTAACATTATTTACTATGTCATTCTCATGTATAGCATCCCCCTAAGATCCTAAATATACATACACATCAAAACTAACCCGACACAACTCATGTGAGCAACATTTTTGCACCGGTCGTTGGTGTACACCAAATTCACTGTTCCGCCTTCTTTATAGAAACGCTTGATTCACGTTCTCTATCTTTCCATGTCTCACATCTTGAATTCGATGTATGTATCATTCTCTAGTTTCCTGTCACGACGAAGACTGCCTGACCGAACAAGCAACTAGTTGAGCCCAGTGTCTCAACTTTGTTTTAATTTGTTGAGGATTCTCTCCTGCAAAATTATGATTGATATATAATGAATGAGCCTCTACACCAAATCCGTTAGTTTTACATGCTTTTTATTCAATTAAATTATAAATTTGTATAGAGAAATATGCCATCACAAAGAATTAATTAGATAACTCTATAGTGTGAAGTTCATGCTATCTTTAGTTACCTATAGCTTTGAAGTATTTTTACTCGTTAGTTTATTATATAATATGTTCAAATCTATATGAATTTAACCATTAATATCATTTACCCGTCATTGGGTTCTTAGTATTTTAAAATGAGCTGTTGTTATTTAGATATGACAACCCATTTTAGGGTTATTATAACAATCCATTCTAGGGTTACTAGTTTACGTGAGTAAACTATAACCGTAATCCATATTATGGATTTATGTTCCAAGATCAATGGGTCCTATTTAACTAACTCGAGTATTGGTTGTTTCAAAATAAAAAATAAATAAATAATAATAATAATAAATAAAATAACTCGAGTTAAATTGAGTGGTGTTTGTCAGGCCGGCTATCCACAGGTGCAGGATGGGCCTGTGATCAGGGCCCAAACCATTATTGGGCCTGAAAAAATTTTAAATTTTTTTATATGTATATATTTAAAAAAATGTGGATGTTTTTATAAATAAGGGTTTGCTTAAAAGACTCAAAGTTTTATAAATAAGGGCCCAAATCATTATATAACCCAATTTTAAAACCCAATTAACAAGCCCAATAACTAATCAACAAAATTATAACCCAATTGGTTGTGGGAAACAAAACGTCTCACAGACTTGGGAAGGGAAATTACGTTCGGTTCGTTCATTTTTGCTACACTATTTTTGTTAATTTATTTTATCTATTTCATAACAATTATCGTAGTATTATGGGTTTTTAGTATTTATATTTTTGATTGAATGATTGATTGACAAGTTTATATTATGTGAAGATTTGCGAATAGGGCCCAAATTTTTTATCTCGAATATGGCCAATTTTTTTTTGTGATTTTAGGAGACGGCCCTGGGGTTTGTTTTTCTAAAAAATATATGCGCATGCTCTTATGTCTGTGTCGCGCAGACCACGCGCAAACATTGCTATCTGCAGACTATTTGTTTTTCCGAAGACGTTTCATTAAAAAACGTCTGCGCGGGCTCTTCTTGGTGCAGACTTGGCCTAGCCACTTCTAAGATCTTCTAAGGTTTAAATAGGGTTAAATACCACCACCACCCACCACCACCACCACCACCATCCATCACCACTACCACCACCATCCACCACCGTCCATCACCACCCACCACCACCGTGCACCACCACCTCCCACCGTCCACGTCCACCACCCACCACCACTGACCACGTCCAGCACCGTCCAACACCACCACCCGCCATCACCGTCCATACACCACCACCAGTTTATTTTAGAAGTACACATACGCTAAAAAACAGTCTTCTCTTTGCAGAATGCGTCCACCTCTTCTTCTACAGATGTCTGTAGATTTGGCACGCAGACTTCAAACATTTTACCTCTTAAAAAACAAACAACCCCTAAAGAGATGATAGAAATATTCTTGGCTAAGTGCATGAATTTGTAAAGAATGAATTTGTAAAGAAAGAATAAGGTTTATGGGTAGTGAAATGTTTAATGAAGAAAGAGAAACAGAATGAATAGTGAGACGATGTAACAATTTTTTTTTTGTAAAAATTTTAATTTTGGATTAGAGATGTCTAAGTAATTAATATGTTTCATATGATTATAAAAAGAATATGATTATGATAACATAATTCACCTAGTAAAATAATTTACAAGGTTGATGCATAAAAGTACAGTTTTTTTAGGTTTTTAATCCGTGGTTCCTTTTCTTCCTAGTGTTTTACGATTTGAAATAAAACATACTCATGAAATAAATAAAACAAGAAAATTGATTATGATATCCAGGTATTCGACAAACCTGGGTTACAAATCTTCCATGGATCCTCGCTACTAATTTGTGACAAACTTCCTTCATCTAACGATTTCGATGACGATGAACCAAACCGATCAAATTTTGATCTTGATGAACTCGTGCTACGCGGGCTCGTGGTAGGGCTAGTGAGTCTATTTAAAGCAAAATATGCATCAAGGGCAGGGAAGGTGTTGGCTAGACTTTGACCACCTTGCTCTTCATTAAAGACAAAACCAAGCTCAATGCAACCCTTGAGCTCATTGAGATCCTCATCAAACAATTCATTAGGGTCTTCAATGGTAAGGTCCCTCTTTTGCTCTTGCATGCGCATTTGATGGCGTTTCTTTTCCCATGCTAACTCACGTTCTGTCTCTAACATTGAGAGTTGTCTTGAAAGGATTTTTTTCGTGTTCTTCCAAAATGGGGGTGCGCGTTCTATGAGTTGTAGGTCCTCAGTCTCGGAATCATAAGGTGAGGAGGACCATGACGATGACGCTGATGTTGATGTTGATGAAGTCATGTTTAATAACAATGTGCGCGGTCTAATGTGGATCTAGAGATGTGAATGTATTCGAATACACGATTAAACAAGTGATGTGTATGGCGTGTTGGGGCGGCCGGGGTAGATCAAGGGTTCGGCCACCTCAACCAACAGTGAAGAATTCTAGGGGGATGAAAGATTATGAATGAAATCAAAGGATGAAGTATGGTGAATGAGGTCTTTTTAGGCCCTTTTGAAAATTAAGAGAGCTTTAGCCTTTCATTTTTTTCGTAATAGTAATATACGGATTCAAATTAGTGGACAATAATCACTTGAGGTTGAGGTTTGGCGAGCTTATAGGAGATGTACTTGCTTCATTTGATAATATTACAATATTATTTTATTTATTTTTCATGTCTTGGGTAATAACATTTGCATGATGTGTTTATTGATACAAACAGTTTCTTTTTCCTTTAATAAAATCTGCCTTAAAAAAAATGCATATGATAGGCATTTTAAAAGGTCAAAAATAAGTGTCAGAATCACATATCAAAACAATGTTTCATTGTATGATATGATCAGTGTTTCATTATGAATAGAAGGGTATGGGGTATGGGGTCGTGTCTGTTGGAAATTTGTGAAAATAGCAATTTTTATAAATATAGGAAATGCATTTTTCTTAATTTTGGACTAGAAATAAATATAAGAAACTGAGCTGTTTTTTTATATATTTATTTGTGGGTTTGTGTTATATGTTGGAAGAGCTTCGCAACGAACTAAACCACGTCCAAAACGGAGCTAAGATGAATGAGATATCGATGTTCAAAGTTTGGTGTTTGAAACATTGAAATTGGGAAAGTGCCACATTGTCCCACTTAGGATGAGAGATGAAACTTAAAGTGGTATTTAAGTGGGAACACTCCATTCTTATTGTTTCATGGAATCACACACTAGTGTAGTCCCCACCTTAACTCGCACTCGCACATGAAATTGAGCCAAAATGGCGTGCGCGCACCAGCCTATCTTGCGCGCACGCGTGCGCAGAAGCTTCCAGACATTAATGATAGAGCAGTTTCATTTCAGCATTTGAAACAGACGAGACAACGGTTTTGACCGATAATTAAATGACGAATTAAAGTGCATTGAAGACGTTTAATGCAATTTAATTCTCTCATTTAATTTGTTTTTCTGTTTCATCCAGATCTGCAGCATAAATAGGAGGCCACCTCTGCTGCAGAATATACACCGAATTCAACTGTTTATGCAACTTTCTCTCCACAAAATTATCTTCCTTCTTCTTCTTGTTTCGAGGTACACCTTCGGGTTTCATCAAGTTCGGCAGTACAACTGTTGAGGCTGTTGTATCCTGGAAACAAACGAGTCATCCTGGGAGACTCGAAATTTGTTTTAATGGACTCGTGTCTAACACGATCCTCAGCCAAGAACTTTATAATCTGTAAATTTGTTCCTGTTTATATTGTATTTTAGTTGTAATTGTATTGTAATTTACAACTTTATTATGTTCTGTTTCTGTAATTCAAGTTAATAAAAGTTTTTATTTATTTTATAAGAACAGACTCCTACAGTGTCTTGAGACATTATTTGTCACATATGATCATTAATTAAATGGTACACCGTCCCTCTCTTTGATTGATGGTGGTTCGCGTGGATTGAACCACAATGCTTTGCTTCACACTTATTTCTTTATTAATTTTATTTAATTCAATGTGAAACTATTACACATTTTAGCGATGTATTATGAAGACAAGGATTGAACTCTTGAACAAAACATATTTTAACATTTGTTGAGATTCATACATCGCCTTATCTATACTATATTATAATACATCAGGAAGGATTCCCAAAAGTTAAGAACTTCTTCCCCCATTATTTATAAATAAACCCCTAGAATGAGGGTAAAGCGGTCTTTTAAACCATAATTATTTTTTAGTCCCTCAATCTATTACATTTAAATCCTTGACATTTAACATAATTATAGGTAATTAGTTACACTCCCCCCCCCCCTTTAATTCTTTAATGTATTCCTGCGATATCTTACAACCCGTAATGTTTTAAAAAAAATCCGAAGGTACCATGACGATCGGCACATTTTTTTAAACGTTTCGATAGTTGTCTTTTTTAGTTTCGCCGTGCGTTCATAAAGTACAAATAGCCGATGCGTAAATGTACAATTGATTAAAGCCAACATTTGTTTTTTACCCAAGCCAGCTTTGACCATTACCTAGCTACCGTGCATTAACATTTGTTTTTTACCCAAGTTTTTTGTTTTGAACGGCATTAATAAACTAAAATATTCCCCAATTTTACTTGTACAGAGTCAGTTTGTTGTGGCATGTTTAATATAGTATAAATAAAACTCACAACAAACTTCCTATTAAACATGCCACAACAAACTAAACAGGATATGTGCATCTTATTTTAAAAACTTAAAACTCACAACAAACTTCCTAAATAAATGGATGACCAATCTAAAACTAAACCCTAATGGACTACTATAAATACATAGCAAACACTCACAATTCTACATTTCTATTGCTAAACAGATTTAAAATATGGAGCCAGTTCTGAATTCACTTGATGCGAAAAAACAAGCATGCGATATTGAAAAATCTAAGGTCGGTTTTATGATAAGTTTTGTTATATCGCAATAATGAATAATTGTTTTCTTTTATTTACTTTTATGTGAATACTAACTTATTTGATTTTTCAGATTCAACACACCAATTTAAACACCCCAGTTGTCGAACAAGCTTTTGTTAGTTTTTAAGTAATATTTTCGCTTATAATCTTTCATATTAACAAGTTCGTTATGTTATTATTTGGTGTTTTATTGTAGGATGATGGTGATAATAGTGTTGAAATTATTTCTTATGGTGCAATGTTCAGTCCATGCAAGTCTAATCTTCAACGTCAATTTAGTAAAGAGGTAATTTTAAAATTTATTTAATCTTTTTTAAATTTGTTTATTCAATATTTGTTTTTTTATAAAATTTATTTAATCATTTTTGAACTTTTTTATTAAATTTTTGTTTTTTAAGGATCGGAAGTATGAGAATCAAAAGAAAAGATCTAAGAAACTCTCTGAATGGAAATGGGTCGAGGTTATAAATTTAGATGATTCTGAGGACGATGAGAAAGAAGATGAATTAGATGATACTGCTGATTCGAGCACAAACAAGAAAAACGGATCAAAAAATAAGAGAAATTAGATGAAATATATCAATTGTTTTTATGTTTTTTTCATTTTCAGTTGTTTTTGTTTTATCTAGACTATCCCATGAATAATAAAGTCTATTTTATATTTGAAGTTTATGTTTTGTGTTATTTTATTGCACTTATAATTTACATCTCGATTGAACTAATATACTTTTGTCATTTGTTTAGTATTTTTTATTAACAAACGAATCTTTACATGTTTAAAACAGTTTTTCTATACTTTATTTATTATTAATTTTTATAACAAAACAAAACTTTGATATTTAGTAGATAGAAGATAAACTATGTTCCAAAATTTTAGGAATTATTTAATACTAATTTACGATATTAGTAGATAGATAGTAAACTATATCCCAAAATTTTAGGAATTATTTAATACTAATTTACGATATTAGTAGATAGATAGTCAACTATATCCCAAAATTTTGGGAATTATTTAATACTAATTTACGATATTTAGTAGATAAATAGTAAACTATGTCCCAAAATAATTATAAGTCAACTAATTAGGTCCTCCAAGTTAATCATGTGGGATGAGGCATCGATGGCGAAACGTCAGGCGATAGAGGCAGTTGATCGAACATTGCAAGACATTATAGGTGTTAGGCTCCCACGTGTAACACTTATGACATATATCCACCACAATAATGTTATCATATACAAATAAGAAAACTACCAGCAACGAGTGCCGCAATCCAAAGTGTCGCCCCCGCCGCATTGCGCGGGCACCCTACTAGTTATTCTTAACATGTTTATTAGCTATTGTAGTATAATTGGCTTTCAGCTGTGTTAAAAACATGATTATATTAAAATTTAGAAAACAACTAGATTTACAACTTGCCGTGATGCGGCGGAGGCGTAAAACCGCGCCGAATATTACCAATGCCACACCACCGCCAGCGACAACCAATACTGAAGTTACGGCGTGTTATTGCGAAGAAATTAGACCGCAACGTAAAACCTAGAAAATAATAATTAAGTCGATTTAGGACACGAGCGTTGTAACGAATCTGTCAAACGGAAAAAAATAGACGACGTAAAAACGTTGTACCACACACGCACGTTGAGCCATGTTAACTCACAAAATCTAGTACGAAGCGTAAAACGAAACGTAAAAACGTTGAACCACGCATGCACGTTACGCCGTGTTAACTCGTAAAATTTAAAACGAAAAATCTGCAAAATATGAAAAGCATTGGGGACCAAAGTTGAAACTAAAAAAGTTGTGAGGTTAAATTGCAAAAGAGGAAAACTTTTGGTTTAAAAGTAAAAAGTTAAATAGTTTTGGGTTAAAAGTGTAATATCAATTTTCTTTTTTTAAAAAACTCTTAAAAGTATTATCCTACATATACATTTTGAAGTTGAGGGAATAGTGTCAGGCAGCTTGCCTGGCACTTCCCTATTGGACCAACCCATTTTTACTTTAATTTTATTGCCAGCTTAAAATTACGGTTTCGTCCTTTGTTTAAAATTACGTTTTTGCCCCTAATTCAAAATAAAATTATATTTTTGGCCTGGCTCAAAATTTACGCTTTTGCCCTCAGTTTAAAAACTCATTTCTAATTCTACTCCCAGTTTAAATTTACGGTTTCGCCCTCCGTCTAAAATTACGCTTCCCCCCCCCCCCCTCAAAATAAAAATATGTTTTTGCCCCCAGCTCAAAATTACGATTTTGCCCCCAACTAAAAATTATGTTTTTGCCCACAGTTCAAAATAAAATTATGTTTTTCCCCATAGCTTAAAATTGTGATTTTGCCCTCAGCTTAAAATTATGATTTCGCCCCCAGTTCAAAATATTTTTACGATTTTGCCCTCTGTTCAAAATTATGATTTTGCTCCCATTTCAAAAATTACGATTTCTCCCCCAGTTAAAAATTATGATCTTGCCATCGTTTTACCTTTTTTTTGGCAAAACTATAGTACTGTTTTATTTTGCTTGGTTTACTCAATGTAACTTTTATTGTATCAAGCAGTTGTCTAACACTCGCTCATTGGTCCTGACAAATTAGTATTTTACCCCTAGCTCAAAATTACAGACCTGTTATTGTTTTAATTTTTTTAGCATAACTATGATAGTGTTTTCGTTTAATTGGTTGTCTCGATGTATTTTTTTAGATCATGTTATAACTTATAAGTAGTATGTGCAAGTAACCTAAATACATGCATACATGTTATGAAACTAAGAAATATTTGATTTAACGCCCTGCAACGCGGGCGAGCATAGGTGTAATTTTTATTCGTCCAGGCATGCCTGGTACATGCTCATTTGTCTTGAAAAATTATAATTTTGCTCCCAGTTTAAAATTATAGTCTTTCTATCGTTTTAGTTTTTTTTAGTAAAAGTATGGTAGCATTTTTATTTTAATTGTTTGACTCGATGTAATTTTTTTTAGATCGTGTTATGAGTAGTATGTACAAGTAATCGAAACACAGACATACATGTTATGAGAGAGAAAATATTCGGCTTATTGCCCCGCAACGCGGGCGGGGCAAAAACTAGTTTGAATACGAAGCCCACGCCTATATGCACAATCATGTTGTTAATTTATGGTTTGTTAATACCAAATAAACCCAATTGTTTATTGCAAAACCAAATTTTATTCATTGCGAGTCCCGATCAGAAATACGAGGCCTATTACTTTTTAAATATGTCCATGTCCTTCTTTATGTAAATAAATATATATCAATACTAGGTTATATACCCGTGAGCTTCACGGGTTATGGGTTATGTTAAAAAAATTATATCTATAAAAGAAATTTTTTTATATGATTTCTTATAAGTGGATAACCATTCATGTTTGCAAATATTACCAACAAAAAAAAAATGTACCATAGCATAAACACATAGGATTAAATTAAATGGGGGCTTGTGAGATTGAATAACCTGCACACATTGACTATGTGAGTCATCCCAACTGAAGCAACTAATTCAACCCATAGAAGAAAAAAATACACACATTACACCTACCGATGTACTCAACTCATTTTGTATTATCTATGCATAGAACCTCCAAGATCATTTTATTAGAAAAAACATAAAACTTATTAAAAAAATTGACTAACATTGTTTTATCTATACATAGAACCTCCTAAATCATTTTATTAAAAAAACATATAGTTATTAACATATAAGATGTGCGGTGGAATCGAAAATTTTTACGTAGTGGGTTTATTAGGTTATCACCCGTGGTACCTACGGGTTGTTTTATTTTATTAGTTATTAATCATGTATATTTTTCAAGTATAACGGCTTATTTTTTAAAAATTTGTGAGGACATTCTTAATTCTTAATCTTAATCTTAATACAATAAACGTGAAATACGAATTTACCATGGATCTGTGTCACTTTTCGATGCTTGTATAGAATATCGTCTCCTAATAAATGCCATTTTTTCTCCCACACATATTCTGGTCGTGATAGAGTATTTGTTAAAAGCATTGTTGCAAATAATATAACATGTTGATCATTAAAACCCAATAAATAAAAATAAGGTAAATGATACTATATATTATATTATATTAAATACGAAAACAAATAGTAAATTATATAATTTATACTCACAATAGCTTATCTTGTATCACAGAACCCCATAGCTTAATAATCCTCAAGGGCATCAATTAATTTTTAATTGACCATTATATATATCAAAAGCAATGTATTTTTTTTTTCTAAATAACATGATTAGGCAAGTAAAACAACACATCTTCATACTTTTAAAATCTATTTATAGATAATTGATCGAGATCAAGTGATACATAAATGAATTTTGACCTTGATAAATTGTATATGAAAGTGGCACATGTGTTCATCTAATAGTAAAACCAGACAAAAGCGTGAAACAGAAGTACAAAACTACGGCACATTAATACATCTATAAACTAACACATCCGTGTAAGAATCTTGACAAAAACAAACACAAGTCCCCAGCTCAAATGTGCTTTATAGATTCACTTCATAAAAACAAACAGAAGTCCCCTCTTCCATCCTCTTTAGATATCAACACTACCTTCATGCAAGACCTAAGAATGTACCAAAAAAAACTGAGACAATCATTTATTGAACCTTATACTTCACCCTTTCAACAGTTACATAGATCTAACATAGAAATATATATAATTAAGTGCTAAAAAGTGAGAAAATTGACTCCAATTAAAGAACCAATACACTAATAAACCTAAAAGATTGCTTATATAGAAAAAATAGAGCCACTTACCAGAATCGTTGGAATGATCCCTGTATGTAATAAAAGGATGGTGCTAGAACATAATCTTCCTTACTTTCCTGTTCTAGAATCAAATGGGTATTCAAGAAAAGTTGTTATTTGATGTGTACTGGAAACTAATTATCAATAACCATGACAACCCATTTAAAATCACATAGTATTGAAACAATAAAAAATGCAAAAAATGCAGCCAAAGAGATATTGGTATTTTACGACATGTTAATAGGAAGAAACTAAAAACATTTTGTGGGTTCTTCAGAGGTGGCAATTGGTATCCATTTACTTGTGAGTGGGTTGATTTGATTGGTGTTATAGCTTTAGCTGGTGAAACGGGTCAAACTAAAAAGATAGCTAAAAGGGGAACAAATTAATAGGATCAAATAGGAACAGGCTCAAAAGACTCCCAAGCTCTATTTTGAAAGTAGCATACAATCTCCAACTTTGAAAAATAAGCAAAAATGACCAATTGATAAATGACATTTTTTTTCAAAAACTTCAACTTGCATAAAATCAGCAACCTAGATTATTATAATCATAAAACTGTTAAGATGTTATAGATAAAAAGAAACAAAGTAATACCCAAATGAACTTAAAATTTTGTTAAGATACCAAAATGATCTTACAATGGCTAGTTTCTTCGCTCTAATCCTACTTATTTTTCATTTATATCTATATACCTTGACTTTTAAGAGTCAAACCAACCCTTTCAAAACGATAGAATGTTGATATGAATCTTTCTTTAAATCTTAATTCTAATGAAGTTAAATGTCACGGCCCCCGACCCGGTTTGACCCGTTTAAGGAGCCGCGGGACAGAAATCCCGTGGTATTTTAATTAACAGCGGAAGTTTCTTCAGGATCTTTTTAAAACTGAAATATTTCCCGATTATTTTATTTCACAACTCGGGATAAAACCCGGTAATTTACAATCATAAGATTTCACGAAGAAATCTTTTATTTTACAAAACATGTTTCTTTATTTTATACTGAGCCACTTCCTTAAGCTTGTAGTGCTTCTCGGCACTTTTCCTGGATCACAACAGATCACCTGAAACATGTTTGAAAAATGTTTTGTCAGCGGGAAATACTGAGTGAATCATTCATTTTGCTAAAACGATTCATTTGTTATAATATACAGTATTAAGAGCGATTACATTGTTTTTATATCAACCAACTACCCTCGGTATTTGTCACTCGACTCGTTTCTGTGACTATGGTCATATCACCCATTGGCTAACTCGTTGTCCAATGGTGAAGATTATCAAGTAATGTATACAAAACCCCACATATCGGCTGTAATATGGAGATTACATAGACTTAATCCCTGTAATTATAACCTTGAAAATAAACATGATTTTGAAAGTAATTTGATAAAAAGAGAATGACTCACATTGCAGATTTAATTTGAGCAGAGCCTAGCCTACGGATTAGCCTTTTAACCTAAATTTAATAACATGCACACAATTCGGTTAGTAACTTAATACAGCATTTACGATAACTCACGAGATCAAACCCTCACAACGAATGACAAAGTGCGATACTTAAACATCCATCGAATTAACGATGAATGACAAAGCATAACCCTTAATGTGGGCAGCACTTAAACATCCATTGGATATTTTGATCAATCGGACATTGAATCGTAGCAGCGATCGAGTTATTACCCTGTTTTGCGGCAGCACTTCGTGATTTGTGTGTGTTATTATAGTATTTCTACGATATCTCAGTCTACGTAACGAGAATTTACGTCGTTCAAGTGCCAAACTTCGATTGCCAATGTCTGCTATTTATAGTGAAATTTTACCCTTGCTTACGGACCGTAAGACTCATCCCTTACGGTCCGTAAGGGACACCTAATGACCATAGGGTGGCCACGTCCTGGACTAGCCTAGCTGAGTTGACAACTTCATAAAATTCGAATTTGACATCGTTTTATTTAGATAATCGTAACTAGGGTTTACCCCCCTGAGTTTTAGGGCCCTGATCCTGATTCTGATTGTTCTGAAAATTTTAGGGTTTGTGCAGAATCACTTGGGTGTCTCAATTAGGGTTTCCTATTGGTCAAATTAATTTAATAACTAGGACTTTTGATCAGAGTTGTTACATTAAATGTGTGATTAAACTTTTGTTTTGTGTTCAAGAGAATATATCAATTTCAAATTTGAAATATAGCTCGTTGACTTTAAAGAAGTCAAACAATCCTTAGAATTTCATATGAGATCATGAATACATGGCACTACTCATTCTGGCATTATTCATGGCAGTTTTATGGCTATTTCTTAAGTCTTTATGGGCACAACTAAGCTTTAATTTGTTCAGCTATTCAACCACATGATAATTAACATTAGTAGAATAATGTAAGATTGACGCGAACTTAAAAATCTTTATTTTATTTGAGATACCACAAAACGCATATAACAATTTCTACAAGTCTTTGAGTCAACTTTTATGCATGCTATCTCTTGAATCGTTTTGGGTAAAAAAAAAACTGAATTATTATTATTATAAATTTTTTTGACCATACTAAAGAGCGTCTATTTCAACCCGAACTTATTTTTTGAACCGTTTGTCAAACTTTTTAAACCACTTAAAGTTATTTCAAAAGTAGTCACTTGTTGCCCATACTCTAGATAGAACTATCCATCCCCGAAAGTTATCACTTGTTGCCTATAACGTTTACACAGTTGCTTAAATTTACAACATGAAATACGATTAGAATAACTTACTTATGAGGATTACGAAGCTACGACTGAAGCTCTCTGATAAAAGGTCAACGACAGGCCGATAAAGTCCTGTAACCAACCAAACAAAAAGGTGGACATCAAGTCTCTAGCACAAAATCTGCAGGGGACAAAATATCAATGATTGTATACTTTTTTTTAAATCAAATGAATCGGATTAAAACACACCATGAGAGACTTTCGACCTTTTTTCTATTCTATTTGATCTGCTTCCATTTTATATGTCTGTTTTAGTTTTATCCATTTGACCCAATAATTGTTAAATATAGCCTAATTGACCATTCAAAAGTAAGCCAGTATAATTGCCACCTCTACGTGTGAGTATTTGCCATTCAAAAATAGAAATAGAAATAGAAATAAAATATACAACGGTGGTTTCGACTCCATTAGAGATTAAGTTAGCAACAACTAAAATAATAATAATACTAGAACAGAATATGTTATAGGAGTTACTTGGGTGCCTGGTTCGAAAGCGGGTCCAACCAGATGCCCTGGCCTTAGGAGAAGCTTATGAAGGTCCCTTGTTCTTGATCTGGCCTCTGCCATTCGATACATCTTTCTGCCTTCCCTTCTTTATCTCTTTCTGCATACTCTTTATTCTCTAACCCATGTTCTTATATGAACACCACCCACAATACACTCCAAGGATCCAACATAACCACCTGCAACAAATACAAACATATCTCATAAGCACTATTAACAATAAAAAGATTAAATGATTTAAAAAAAGATAAACACTATACAAACTTAATATACTGTAACTAACCATTCTACACATTGAGATAAACCTTTGAAGCAATCTTTTTGCTAAAAATAAAAAAAACATCAATTCAAGTAGATTAAAATTGTCGAACAAAGCTGCACAAAATTCAACAAATCACATACAAACACAAATTGTCAGCCATGTGCATAGTTTCCACCAGATTGCTTTAGCGTTCATGAAGTAACTAAAACATGATCGATGGTCTCCTGCATAAAATCACAACACGGACAATTTAAATTATTGGCCATAATACCCCTCCTTGCTAACTCTTTCGATGAATAACCGTTTACTTTGCAAATTGTCTGGAGAGCTATGGTTGGAATTGAGTTTCATTACTGATCTGCAAGTGGATCTATTGCTTTATTGATTTGCAAGTGGCTGGGAAAAAAATAATAATCAAGAAAGCTGGTAGGCAGTCTCATTGTGGTAAAATTGGGTCTCCTAATCAATTGGAATGTATGATAAAAGGTGCTTATGAGCGAATGGAGGTGGTTTCTAATTGACATCAGTTGGGCCATGCAACGGGTCTTAGTATCTCTGTGATCAGAAAGAGTTCGAAAGGAACGTATGTATACCATTAGGGGTAACTCCGACTATAACATCGGTACACATACGTGTAACCATGACTTCAACACCAGAGTACCTGTCCTCTGCAAGTGGTGCGACTGAAATAAAGTTGAGAGGAGCTAATGCAAAGTAAACGGCAATCATTTGACCTAAGTATTCGTAAACATGGTATATATTAAGAGGGTTGATTGAGAGCCGAAAGGCCAAATTCACTTATCTAAAGATGTGTGCTTGGTTAAAGCTTGGAAATATTTATAAAAGATGGTAAACCTGATTTTTTTTTAAACTTTTCATAGCCAAAAGAATTAACAATCTTATATGTCTAGTCAACCAAACTAACAATATGTGTAAAGAAATAGACATCAAAGAGTGTAAATTGTAAGATTTATGACAAAGCCTTATATATGCATGCTCTCATTTAAAAAAAAAGTACACTTTAACAAAAAAGAAATCAAATAATACACAAAGACTTGCAATTTGACTTTTATCATTTACTCTAGAAGTTTGAAATAATCTCCCAAAAGCACATTTTTTTACAAACCTGAGCTTTTATTTCATCCAAAATAGGCGTAAACTTCATTGTATACAATTCAAAATAGGTGGATGAGGTCGTTTCGGTTGTCATTTAACAGCTACATCAACACCCCTGCATCAAATCATCATCTTTTAACATTCAAATTTTGATAATTAGTACAATATTAACCACAAAGTTACCGTTGATAAAAAAAAGAAGCATTTTAACAAACACCTGGCGTGCATACAGATTCTAAGTACCAAAATACAAAAACTCACAAACAAAATCAATAGATCAAGCACATCCTCCATAAAACTATCGAGTGACCACGAGTGCACAACCACATACCTCTTTGGTGGAGTGGAAGCAAGATGATGCTTCATAATACAGATGATGAAACTCTACAATGAACCTGTTTACCGATTAAAAGTTCAATATGATGCATACAATGCTGATTGTATTCAAATTACTCAAATCAAACTGTAAAACTAAACCAATTACGTCTTAAAAAAGCATATTGAACCGAATTACCTGACCAAACAACCTCCAGTTGCATCCAAACATGGTAGACCGGCACCCAATCCTTCCAAAACCACCACCCAAGCTACTATCATCGTCAATCATCACTTGTCCAAATTAGAGCTTCATTCGAGCCATTGATGAACTTCTAAAGGCATTTGGATCTGGACACCTTCATATACACAAACTCTAGTTAAAAATACCTAATTTCTTTTATTAATTTGCTTCCCAAATAAAAAAATAAACATGTATACTCTCTTCAGATTGAAGAACAAAAATGTTAAAATATCATATACATACCAGATCTACAAAAAAATCAGAAACAAAAATGATATTTTTAGCTTACATACCTGTTAACGCATTTAGATTTGAGTAGATAAACTATACTACAAAAAAAGACCAAATCAGGTTAGCGGTGGTGAAAAATTGAATGGAACTATGAAATAAGGTTGAAGGAGTAAGAAACCCTAACTTTGCAGAAGATTGGAATCCCTATTTGCACCATTGCACATCCACCGACGTTTGTTGAAGCCAGCCAACCCAACAACCGTGTTCACCGTCTACAGGTTACCGGCGGTGGATGAAACACACACCAGAGCAGTATCACCGTGATGGCGCCGCCGCCGCAAAACCACTGTGAATCCACCACACCAGAGCAGACGTTGGAGAGAGAGAACGAAATTTTCATTTGCATCTGGATTTGAGGGAGCGAGAGAGAACGAAAATGAAAAAGGCATTTGAAATTTGAAATGATTCATTTGGATCTGGATTTGAGGGAGAGAGAGAAAACCAAAATGAAAGAACACATTTGAAATTTGAAATGAAAGTCAGGGTTTTTGGACATATCTTTTGACTTGCAGGTAGAGAGAGAATGGAGATTCAAACGTTTTGTCTGCTCTTCATTAATTGTTTCTTTACCTCTTCTTACCAGCTTAAAAAAAATAAAAAACGTAGGAAAATGACACGTGGATTTGGAGAAGGCTGGTAATTCCATGTAGGAAAGAGAGCAAAGGGGAGGCTTGTGGTGTTGACATCTCAGCTAAAAGCCTTTTGATTTATTATAATAGTAAGATTTCAAGATTATATATGTTAATTTTTTAAGGTAGGTTATAAGTTAATAAGAAGACAAAAAAAATACATGTCTTACAAACCTAATGTCTAAAGTGTTTGTTTGCATGATTTGTTTACATTACGGCTAGACAGGGCCGGCCCAATGGGCTTCCGACCCTAGGCACAGGCCTAGGGCCACCCACTTTGAAAGGCCTCCAATTTTGCTGTGGATTTTTTATATAGTAGGCCCATTTTTTTGTTTTAAAGCAATAGCCCATAACATGAAACTATGAAAGGCCCGTCCAAAGTCCAAACTATCAAAACACAAAAGCCTCACTCCTCACACATGCGCAGATCGGCAGATGAATTGAATGAAGAAAGAAAGGTCGCGGCAGAACGAGGGTATCGAATAGTCGTTGCAGAATGAAAGGTCGGTAAGTAACTAACGGCTCTCTTTTTTTTGCTTTTTAACATCTATATCTTCCATTTGATTACAAACTGCTCTTGATTACAAACAAACCCGACGTTGATTTGATTACAAACTGCTAACGTTGATTACAAACTGGCCGCTAATACTTTGATTAAATCAGACGTTGATTGATTCAGTTAAATTAGTTCTTCCATTTGATTACAATTTTACAAACAGTTATTCGAATACGAAAATATATGTTGTTCGATTAAATCAGTTCTTCGGTTTGTGGCAGTGGCAGGCATTGTTTAATTTGTGGCAGACGACAGACGTTGATTGATTCGGGAATTAGGGCTTATTCAGTTCTTCGACAGTGTTGGTGTGGCACAGGTTAGTCATATCCTCATTCTTCTTTCATAAGTTGCTATTTTTCTAAATCAAGTTGTTGTATAGGGAATTAGTGCTTATTTGTTGAGCTGGTCCTCTTATACAAAACATACAACTTTCAACCAAAAAAAAAATTAACTTCGCCGGCTATAAACTTTTTTAGTTTATAATTGCCGGTCCCAAGCCCGGGTAAAGGAGGAGGGTTTTGTTACTAAATATGTTGAAAGGGTAATTTTGCAAAAAAGGCCTCCACTTCGAAGTTCGCTTAGGGTCTCCAAAAACCTAGGAACGGCCCTGCGGCTAGAAACGAGCTTGAACTCGTATAAGCTTGAGTTCAACTCTATATTCAACGCTAATTTCAGTTTGTTAAAAATTTCTAAGCATGAGTTTGGCTATGACTCATCTCTTTTTTATTTATTAGTTATTTAGTTAGTGTCTATATATACAATTATATATAAATATATATATGATTGAGAACTTGAGGAGCATTTTTGATCACACATTTTCTCTAAGTTTTTTGTAATATACACATATGTATAGTTATTGGCGCAGCTTTGAAGGGGTCCGCGGGGGGGGGGGGGGGGGGGGAGGGGGACCTTCCGAACTTTTCGCTCAGTAGTGTTATATATGTAGTTTTCGTATAGAAATTTTTAGGTATATACGTTTTCGACCCCCGGTTCTATAGAAATTTTTGAGTATATAAGTTTTCGACCCCTCATTGAAAACGTCAAGCTTCGCCACTGTGTATAGTTTAAAATTGACTATATACATATATGTATAATTCAAGATTTGACAACATACATATATCTTCCTAATATAATAAAGCAAAAGGGTTTGGGCTGAGGTGTCAACACCACAAGCACCCTCTTTCTCTCTTTCCTACTTGGCAAGTTCTGCCTTCATGTCCATCCACTTGTCGATTCCTTTTTTTAATAAACCTAATAACAAAAGTGAAGGCTCGCAGTTCTACCTACCTCTGATATTTCTCTCTCCCCAAACCAGCTTATCTGGTTCAAACATCTCTGCCTTTCCAGATTGCCAAAAATAACTTATCACATTCAAATTCAAAATTCAAATTCAACTCATTCTCAGTATTGAATCAAAATCCTATCTCTCTCTTACACCGCACACTTTCCTCATTCCTTTCTACTGCTCCAAATCAAAAGCCCTAAAATGTAATTCTATACTCCAGTTTGTCGACAAATCTCTAAGTCAATCCTCTCAATTCCTACACTAAACTAGATTTTCATCTAAATTGTAAGCATAACTCATAAGCCCTTTTGCCAACAGTAGCATGGGAATTAAATTATTTTGGATATCTGATTTTGGTTCCCACCACGGTTTAGGTCGACTACGAACGACTCAGGGCAGCCATCGGATATCTCACAAACAAAAGGTACACTCTATTAATTAGCTTTTTTGTTTTATGTATCATCGATTGATTGATTCACAAATCGGGTGTAACACAATTCAGCGAGTTGTTGCTATATTACTATTTAGTTAGATCTGTATGTAAGTATGTTCGTTATGAAATATAGCTCATGTAATGGATACAGATGCATTGCGTTCCGATCATAACTTGGGTTCTGAGAAAGAGATGAATATTCTATATTAAGATGCAATTCTGTCTAATACTGTATTACTGATTGTCATGTTAAGATCTGAGTTCATGTAGGTTAAAACTTAACAGACGCTATACTCCTTTGAATAAACTGATTCAACAATTTTATGTACCAAAAGTACACTTTGCACGGCTATCGACCTATTTGACTTGCTTGCCACATTTTTTTAGCTAATTTTTTATTTGACCCGTTAAAAAATATGAAAAGAATATTAACAGTAACATTGAGCTGTGGTTTTGGTCGACTGTATGCAAATTGATGAGGGTGTTGTCGTTTTTTCATATTATTATTCACTAGATTCGGATTAGTTTTTAGGAGCTTTGGTAATTAGGGGATTTAGACTTTTAGTTATGGTCTACTGATGTGTGCAAAATGCAACATATAAATTACATCAATTGTGGCATAAAACTAACCCCTTTTTAGTACTAATGTTGGAAAAAGTGTGCTATTGTCTTCCTTTTGTATTTTCAGGATTAAATGAGCTCAAATTAACAAAAGAAGCAAAAAGACATCAAAATCTAACATAAATACAAGAAAAGGAACAAGACGTGACATGCCCGACCCCACGACAGCATCTTCCTAAGCAAAACAAGATAACAGAAGACTGAACACTCCCCGTGCTCAGCCAGCACGGGGGCGTGCCCAAATGTCAGCAGAAAAGACAAAGTGGTAGAAGCTTCTATTGCCCACCACGGGGCCGTGCTCAGCGGACACGGGGCCGTGGTCAACTATAAGATTCGCACAATCCAGGCAAATCTTCATAGTACAAAGATTCTTCTGCACACGGGGTCGTGCTCAGCGGACACGGGGGCGTGGTCAACTAATAAGACAAAGCTGCATTAAATGAAGAAAGAGAGGATGTGGACACGGGGCCGTGCCCACTGGACACGGGGCCGTGCCCGAGCTTCTGTTCAGCCTATAAATAGGAGTGCTTGGCTCAAGCTCAAACCATCCCTTGGCACACCACCTCTCTCACACTTCACCTACCACCCACCACCACCATAACACCATCATCCACCACCATCATCCATTGTCCATCATAGAGTGTGTGAGTCGTCTCGGGATCCAAGATTGATCGTAAGAGTTCTTGACAATCAAGGCCATGTTTGCCTAAGTCTCTTACATCACTTGGTGAAGACAAAGTGTCTAGTGTAATACTTTTTATTTCTAATCTTTTCGCACTTTTTACTTGGTTTTGTATTAATGACTTTAATAACTAGTTTCTTATGTTGAAGGTGATCTTTCCTTATCGTTTGTCCGTGGTGTCTTGAAATTATTTTACTGTCTATATAAAATAAAAGATTTTCACCATTCATATCTCCACGGTCTATATGGAGGTATGTTGGCTACCTGGTCGGGGGTTAAGGGAACAGTTTGGTAAAGGTCTTGCCATTGTTCAGCGTTTAGAGGTCCTGCAATGGACCTGGGTCAAATTTAGTAGGACCTCCTTCAATACTTAACGGTATTGGATGGCGGGGGTCCAAACTCTTTGATCCCCTCATAAGTTAACTACTATTAATACTATAACCCGGCTATTTAGGACTGTATCCCGCTGACTCAGACTACTTAGTCGAGGGTAACGTCACCTCCAAAAGAGGGGCCTACCATAATTTGCATTAATAACTTAATTAATTATCTTTCAATAATCCACCCTTTTAGGATTGTATCCTTGCTGACTCAAACTACTGGGGTGAGGGTAACGTCACCTTCAAAAGAGGGGCCTACTATAATAACTAAGATAATCTCTTAAAATAGTGCAAAAGTGCGGAAATAATCAAAGGTTACACTAGATACGAGTCGGAACCAAGTGATTCATCTTGGCTATCTGTTTTTATTTTTATTTTCAGCATTTTTAGTTAGTTTTTATTTTTCTTAGTTTAAAACATTTTTCTAAACTTTTTGATTTGATTAGACGTTGAGGATAAACCGGTATTAAAAGCTCTTGTGTCCTTGGACGACCTCGGTATCTTACCAACACTATAATACGCTCACGATGGGTGCACTTGCCCATATGAGTGTCTACTGTTAGTGAATATCGTGTTTTATAAATTTAAAACTTGACTAAAAAGTGTTAAAGGGGCTTAAAATATACACCTAATATATATAACACTCGACACCCATCAAGTTTTTGGCGCCGCTGCCGGGGATACAAGGATTTTAAGAAAGCTTAAAATCGACGGCCTAATCAGTTTTTCAAAACCTTTTTAACGCGCGCATTTTTTTTTTTGCATTTTAGTTTAGATTTGCATTTACAGTAACCTGTACACGGGGCCGTGCTGCACATTTTTCATAAAAACACCCAGTAACAGAAGCTTGAACACGGGCCGTGCTCACTGAACACGCCCCGTGCTCAACGAAATCAGTAAATTTAATTAAAACGCCCAGATACAGATTCTGAACACGGGGCCGTGTCCAGCCTCTGTTTCCGTTTTTTATTTTGTTTTCTGATCTCGAGACTTGGTTGTGGTCTGCTGAGTGATTCTTATGCATCAATACTCAGGAGGTTACAACTACACCTATGAGGAGGATGATTATAGGGGTAACTATTGCACTAATTGTCGTAACACACACTCGGTTCAAAATAGTCACTTATATCAACCATCCAATTCATACACCTACTATGAGGAACCCAGGTACGAGCCATCAACTTCATACACATCCTATGAAGACCAAAGGTATGAACCTCCTCCCTCATACTCATATTTTGATGAACCAAGGTATGAGCCTTCATACTCATACTTTGAGGAACCAAGATATGAGCCACCACCTTCGTATGCTTACTATGAGGAACCATGGCGTGAACAACCCACCTCATATGAGTATTATGAAGAACAAAATTACAACCCCTATCCATCATATGCTTACAATGAAGAACAATGGTGTGAACCATCTACTTCATATGGGTATTATGAGGAACAAAGGATCGAACAACCGGATTCAAGCTTCGAAAATCCCGATTCTTTTTCTATAACCGAAGTGACCGATAGGATATTAGAACACATTAGAGTTATCGATCGCTGTATAAAAGAGTCCCGCTCAAGAGAAGAATTAAAAAAGGAAGAGATAACTGAAAGTGTAAAAATGGAAGAACAAATAAGTGAAAAGCCGACACATGAGTTAAACAACGAAAAAGGTGAGTCCGACAACGCTAAAATACAAGAAGAGTCTAATTTTGAAGAAATTAATCTCTTGTCACCTTCTTTTGAAAATCATTGTTTAGTACCCACTCATGCTAAGTTTTTAAAAGAGTTAAACACTAACACTAAAATTGACGAAACGGTAAGTGTTAAGTTAACTAATGATCAAACTTCGCTAATAAAAGAAGACCCATTTGAAATTAACATTACACCGGTTCCATGTTTCTTTCAAAATTCGTTTATTAGTAATGTCACAATTGATAAAGATCTTTGTGTTAACATAATGCCTAACTACATTTTCGAAAAATTAAGTATTAGTGATTTTTCTCCACTTCAAATACCCATTTTTCTATCCAATCGGAAAGTAATAAAATCAATCGGTATAGTTGAGGATGTATTGGTTCAAACAAATCAAATGGTAATCCCGACCGACTTTGTCATCCTCGATGACGCTCCTCTAGTGTTGGGACGACCATTTGTAAAAACTCACGAAGCTTTGAAAAACCGGAAGTTCAACAATCTACCTCTTCAATTAGGGGCATTTGAAAGAAGTGTCGACCTTGAGCGGTCAATGAAATATCCATTCGGCAATAATGACCCCCTAATTGAAGATGAAGATGAACCACCAGATACAAGTGAAGAGATTGACCACTTTGTTGAAGAAGAGGTCGCCATAGAACAAACTTTTAAAGTTCTTGATCGAAATGAGCAACCAAATAAGGAGTCTCCTAAAGACCCACCACTTGAGCTCAAAGAACTTCCAAAAGGTTTGGAATATGCTTTTCTAGACAAAGATGGTAATTTACCTGTAATTATTTCGTCTAAATTAGATAGCTTAGAAAAAGAAAAATTAATTAGTCTTTTGAAAAAACACAAAAATGCAATAGCTTGGAAACTTGTAGACATAAAAGGAATTAGTCCTTCCATGTGTACACACAAAATTTTAATGAATGATGACTACAAATCGGTAATACAACCACAACGTCGAGTAAATCCAAATGTTCAAGAAGTGGTTAAAAACGAAGTCATCAAATTACTTGACGCCGGACTTATCTACCCTATCTCCGATAGCCCTTGGGTGAGTCCCATTCAAGTAGTTCCAAAGAAAGGAGGTATGACGTTGATAACTAACGAAAAAAATGAATTAATACCCACGAGAACCGTCACAGGATGGAGAGTATGTATAGATTATAGACGATTAAATGAAGCTACAAGAAAAAATCACTTTCCTTTACCCTTCATTGATCAAATGTTAGAAAGATTATCCGGTCATAAATTTTACTGTTTCTTGGATGGTTTTTCAGGTTACTTTCAAATCCCGATAGCACCCGAAGACCAAGAAAAGACAACTTTCACATGTCCCTACGGAACTTTTGCTTATCGACGCATGCCGTTCGGTCTATGTAATGTCCCCGCAACATTCCAACGTTGCATGGTGGCCATCTTCCACGACATGATAGAAAAGACAATGGAAGTCTTCATGGACGACTCTTCTATCTTCGGGGATTCATACGACCAATGCCTCGACAACCTTTAACGAATGCTATCCCGATATGAGGAAACTAACCTCGCCCTTAATTGGGAAAAATGTCATTTCATGGTAACAGAGGGAATAGTACTCGGTCACAAGATCTCAAGCGAAGGAATGGAGGTGGATCGAGCTAAAATAGATACCATTTCTAGATTACCACCTCCATCCTCCGTAAGAGCTATCAGAAGTTTCCTAGGGCATGCCGGATTTTATAGGCAGTTTATCAAAGACTTTTCTAAAATTTCTAGGCCTCTAACAAAATTACTTGAAAAAGATGCCCCTTTCATCTTTGACAAGAATTGCAATCAAGCATTTCTAACCTTAAAGGAAATGTTAGTCAATGCACCAATCATGATAGCGCCTGATTGGAAATTTCCTTTCGAAATCATGTGTGATGCTAGTGACTTTGCAGTTGGAGTTGTCTTGGGACAAAGAAAAGAAAAGCATTTCCACCCAATTTATTATGCTAGTAAAACACTAAATGATGCACAAGAAAATTACACAATAACTGAAAAAGAATTACTAGCTGTGGTATTTGCTTTTGATAAATTTCGTTCTTATCTTGTTCTTTCTAAAACTATAGTCTATACAGATCATGCAGCCATTCGATATCTCTTCAAAAAGCAGGATGCAAAACCACGTTTGATTCGGTGGATTCTACTCCTCTAAGAATTTGACATTGAAATCAAAGACAAAAGAGGAGCAGAAAATACCGCAGCAGATCATCTTTCGCGCTTAGAAGACCCAGCTTTGGAGGCAACCAGGGACGAGCAAATCAACGAAAAATTCCCAACTGAGTCCCTGGAAATGGTGGAATACAAGGAAGAACCATGGTACGCCGACTATGCTAACTACCTAGCTAGCGGTATAGTCGCAAAAGGTTGGCCACATCATCAAAGAAAAAAATTCTTTGCCAATGTGAAATACTATTTTTGGGAAGATCCATATCTTTTCAAAATGTGTGCCGACCAACTCGTCCGACGATGCGTACATGGTAGCGAAGCACGAAGAATTCTCCGCCATTGTCATGAAGGTCCATACGGAGGGCATCATGGTGCCGCTAGTACCGCACGAAAGGTATTTGATTCAGGATTTTATTGGCCAACCATTTACAAAGACGCCCAAAGTCTTGTCAAGACATGTGATGCTTGCCAAAGAACAGGTAATATTTCTTCCAAAAACGAAATGCCACAAAATGGCATTCTTGTTTGTGAAATTTTTGATGTGTGGGGACTCGACTTTATGGGACCTTTCCCACCATCGAAAGGAAACAAATATATACTTGTGGCAGTAGACTACTTGTCTAAATGGGCCGAGGCCGAGGCACTTCCAACGAATGATGGAAGAGTCGTGGTAAGATTTCTGAAAAAATTATTCTGTCGTTTCGGCACACCTAAAGCATTAATAAGTGATAGAGGTACCCACTTTTGCAACCATCAACTTGAAATTTTTTTAACAAGATATGGGTTCTATCACCGGGTATCAACAGCCTATCACCCTCAAACAAATGGACAAGCCGAAGTGACTAATAGAGGTTTAAAACGAATACTTGAAAAAACCGTAGGGTTAAATAAAAAGGAATGGGCAGATAAATTAGACGATGCTTTATGGGCTTTTCGAACTGCTTATAAAACAACAATAGGTATAACCCCATATAAGCTAGTCTATGGAAAAAGTTGTCACTTGCCAGTAGAAATTGCACACAAAGCCTACTGGGCAATCAAAAATGTAAACTTAGATTTAGAATTTGCTGGTAAAAATCGATTTTGTCAATTAAATGAATTAGACGAACTTAGGAATTATGCATACTCAAACTCTGAAATTTATAAGGAAAGAATGAAAAATTTGCATGACAAACATATTAAACCTAATGAATTTCGAGTAGGAGATCTAGTTCTTTTGTTTAATTCACGTCTTCGATTATTTCCTGGTAAACTAAAGTCTAGGTGGTCAGGACCTTTTTCTATCACCCATATTTTCCCACACGGTGCAGTAGAAATTAAATCTCGAAATGGGCCTCCATTCAAAGTCAATGGCCAACGGCTGAAACTCTATCAAGGATTCATTGAGGATGAAGAGGAGGAGATCTCGCTCCAAACGGTTGAAGAATGAAACCATCATCATACCTGGTAAGTTGCGAACGATCGGGACGATGTCTAAAGCGGTAAGTTTTCTAACCAAAGCTTATGGGAAACAAAGGGCACTCACACGAGCACTGAAAAAAAAATTTCAAAACTTTGCTCGGCACGAGGCCGTGTCCGCTGGACACGGGGCCGTGTCCGCGCTGAAGTCGGGATATATCCCCTTTCTCATAACAGTTATAACATTCCACACGCCCCGTTTCCCCGAAAAAGCTCTGGTTCCAGGCGATTTTTCGCAGATTTTCGACGTCTCCTATCACTCTAACAACATCAAGGTATGATTCTATCACTTTTAGTAGTTAGATTAGTTACTTGCATGTAGTTAAAACACCAAAAATTTGGGGAAAAATCTAGGGTTCTTGAAGTTCATCCGGATCGAACCTTAAATTTTTTTTAGATCTGTTTGCATTAAGTTAGATTAGTGTTATGGGAAGTAAATACACTTGTATTGTTCATATATTCACCCGATTTCTCACAAAAACCCCAAACCCTTGTTCTTGAACCGAAAAAGATAAAATTGATAGGGTAAACGGGTTATTTTGGGAAAAACGGCACTTAGGGTTTCATTTTCGGGGGAAACCGCACCTATTGGACCAAAAATTTTCAAGTTTTCGAAACCGGGTCGAAAAATGAAATTTTTGAGTAACAGACGCCTGTACACGGGGCCGTGTCCGCTGAACACGGGGTCGTGTCCAGCTCACTGTTTGCAGTTTTGTCCGGAAATACTTCTGTTTCGTGCTAACTTTTGGTGTATTCTTTCAGATGGCTAGGAAGTTCACAAGATTTAACGCCAATGAGCTCGATGCTAGGGCTAGATACGAGATACTTCAAACAAGGCCGGAGGAATACCCGAGGCAAGCATGCACGGAACTGTTAACTATGGTGAATCAAATTGACCGTTTCAACAACATTGTCACGGGGCCACTCAGAGCCGCTCTAACAACTCGAATCCGTTCCGTCCACGAATGCACTTTGGAATTCTATAGCACCTTCACATTCAACTCGAGGTGCGACCCGTTCGACAATGATGGGGTAGCATTCCGATGTGGCGGAACGAGGTATTCGATCTCTATGGCACAATTTGGGTCGATTGTCGGGTTGTATGCGGAAGAGGATGCGGGAAACGAGAAAAATACTGGAGGAATGAGAGAGATAGGTGAAAACGAACGCCAAGCCATTTGGGCTCAGATTGGTGAAGGGTACTACAATCCGAGCAGCACTAAGAGTACGAAGCTGAGGGATCCGCTCTACAGATACATCCATAGGCTCCTCGGCTACTCTCTTAGCCAAAGGCATGATAGTAGTGGCGTCGTTGGGTTAAGAGATTTGGTTGTCCTCCACTGTATCCACACCCACAGGCCGCTTGATGTTCCGTTCCTCATGCTCCGAAACATGCATCATAACCGCCTTGCAAGTGCACCGACCCCTATCTTCTTTGGGGGATGGGTGTACCGTCTCTTCAGGCACTTCACCCACATACCTAGGTCATTTGAGAGGATCCCATGGTTGGGTATGGTGGATATACACATATGCCGCTCAATGAACCTGATTTATGAGGCGGAAGACGGGACGGTAAGCTTTCAAAGGATGCAAGGTCATGCATGGAACCCGCAAGAAGCACTTGTCCTTCAAGCTCCACAACATCATCAGTATCAGTATCAACCCCAAGGTGATCCGGGCCAATCCTCCTCCGGAGGCGGTTTTCCTAATTTCCAAAGTTTGCATGATTTGTTGCAGGAAAACCTTATGTGCACCAGGAACACCTACAACATGGCGAGCAACACCTACCACCGGGTTGGAGCTATCGAGAGAAACATATCCGATATCCAAGATGATATTGGATATATTCGAGACTACATTGCGCGCCATGGAGGGGATGATGATGATGATGAGGACATGGATTAGGCGGGAGGAGCGGAGGAAGAAGCGGTTGTTTGATGGTTCCCCAGGTTAACCCTTTTCTAATCTTGAACAATTGATGGCCTGCGTGCCAAGTGTTGAACAATTTACTTTCCCTAACTTCTTTTATTTTCTGCACTTATTTTTCTTTTAACTTTGACATGGATGTTGAATTTGGTAAAAGTAGGATGTTTGCTATGGTATGGTATGGTGTTTATTGATTAAGCAGATACATACAAGGCTTCGAGTACTAAGCATTAGTACTACTGAAGCCGGGACAGGAAAATCGAAGAAAGAAACATGTTTTTCAACCTTGCAGATTGTCCACACGGGGCCGTGTCCAGCCGACACGCCCCCGTGCCCACTCCCCTGAACCTGCTGGTTGTTTTAATTCTGCAGACCTTGACAGACACGGGGTCGTGTTCAACCAACACGCCCCCGTGTTCACCTTCTGTAAGTTTTCGTTACTGGCACCGGAGCACGGGGTCGTGTCCACTCAACACGGGGTCGTGCCCAGGTAACCAGTAACACAAATTTTTTGCTTTTTACACCTTTTTACACATTCAATCAACCTAAAAACTTATTTTTAGGACACATTGAGGACAATGTGTAATTTAAGTGTGGGGGGATGCTAAAACCTTGAATCTTGCAAGTCCTAAATACAAGCCTTACACAAAACTCTATTGGAACCGCTAATCACCCCAAATTTTTTTCAAAAAAAAAAAAAATTCATTTTTTTCTACTTGTCTAGGTCTAACTCGGGAAATTCAAGTTCTCAAAAAGGTTATATTTTTACGAATTTACAACCGATAGCGTCGTGATAAAAAGAACCAACATAAGAAAATTATGAAAAGGCATGGCAAACTTAGTTAAAATTTGATTATATATACTTGATCACATAAAAACCCATTTCCACAAAAGTGAGTTTTGAGCCTTTATCGAGCATACAATTACATATCATTAAATTAAATGCTCATTTTTCATTTCTTGTGTGAATAGCCGCTTGGTTCTTACGACTCTAGAACTTGCCATGACGATACATTCCCGGTCCTTACCAACTTAAACCCGAGTAAGTAAATGATGGAGGCATTAGGACTAACCCTTTTTATTTCTACACCATTATTTTTTTTTACCACCTACCCAAAAATCCCCCTAGTTAGCCCCTTTGAGCCTAAACCTTTTCATTTCATAACCCAAACCAAACACCCTTTTACCCACCAAAACATTTTTCATTTTTAACCCTTTGTTTTAGTAACAAGTTCGGTTTCTCATATGACTTTAAAAAAAAAAATTGTGTGTTGATGATGAAGCAAAAGAAAATAAACAAACAAGTTCATCAAAAATAACTTTGTTTGAATAATAGCTTCATCAAAATAAAAGTGAAAAAAAAATAGAAAGTCTTACGAAAACCGAAGCTTGTTACGCTTTTCGCCCTTTTTCTACTAACCACTAACCCAACCACCTACATTTAACCCAAGCCTAACCCTTCACCCACAAAGTCCTCTTGATATTTACAAAGGTATATAAGTTAAAAAGGAGGAGGATTGATTGCTTGGCAAGCCTATGGTAGAAGTAAGTTCCATGCCGCTCTCGAGTGATCCACAAATACATTTTCGGCCGAGTGTTGAGTGATCCCCGTGAGGTATGTGAACTTGTATATAAATAGAATTTTACAAAGGCATGTTATGCCCTAATAAGTAATTTATCTTATGAAAAGTTTTAAATAAATCATGACGAATAGGATTGTAAATAAATAAAAATAAAACTAAATAAAGAATCTTGGAAATCCCGACACTCTATGACAAGCCCAACAACCTTCTTCTCTACCCATTCCATTTGGGTGTGTAATAGCCACATATTAAAGAGTTTTGCTTGAGGACAAGCAAAGATTCAAGTGTGGGGGTATTTGATGTGTGCAAAATGCAACATATAAATTACATCAGTTGTGTCATAAAACTAACCTTTTTTTAGTACTAATGTTGGAAAAAGTGTGCTTTTGTCTTCCTTTTGTATTTTCAGGATTAAATGAGCTTAAATTAACAAAAGAAGCAAAAAGACATCAAAATCTAACATAAATACAAGAAAAGGAACAAGACGTGACATGCCCGACCCCACGACAGCATCTTCCTAAGCAAAACAAGATAACAGAAGACTGAACACGCCCCGTGCTCAGCCAGCACGGGGGCGTGCCCAAGTGTCAGCAGAAAAGACAAAGTGGTAGAAGCTTCTATTGCCCACCACGGGGCCGTGCTCAGCGGACACGAGGCCGTGGTCAACTATAAGATTCGCACAATCCAGGCAAATCTTCATAGTACAAAGATTCTTCTGCACACGGGGTCGTGCTCAGCGGACACGGGGGCGTGGTCAACTAATAAGACAAAGCTGCATTAAATGAAGAAAGAGAGGATGTGGACACGGGGCCGTGCCCGAGATTCTGTTCAGCCTATAAATAGGAGTGCTTGGCTCAAGCTCAAACCATCCCTTGGCACACCACCTCTCTCACACTTCACCCACCACCCACCACCACCATAACACCATCATCCACCACCATCATCCATTGTCCATCATAGAGTGTGTGAGTCATCTCGGGATCCAAGATTGATCGTAAGAGTTCTTGACAATCAAGGCCATGTTTGCCTAAGTCTCTTACATCACTTGGTGAAGACAAAGTGTCTAGTGTAATACTTTTTATTTCTAATCTTTTCGCACTTTTTACTTGGTTTTGTATTAATGACTTTAATAACTAGTTTCTTATGTTGAAGGTGATCTTTCCTTATCGTTTGTCCGTGGTGTCTTGAAATTATTTTACTGTCTATATAAAATAAAAGATTTTCACCATTCATATCTCCACGGTCTATATGGAGGTATGTTGGCTACCTAATCGGGGGGTTAAGGGAACGGTTTGGTAAAGGTCTTGCCATTGTTCAGCGTTTAGAGGTCCTGCAATGGACCTGGGTCAAATTTAGTAGGACCTCCTTCAATACGTAACGGTATTGGATGGCGGGGGTCCAAACTCTTTGATCCCCTCATAAGTTAACTACTATTAATACTATAACCCGGCTATTTAGGACTGTATCCCTGCTGACTCAGACTACTTAGTCGAGGGTAACGTCACCTCCAAAAGAGGGGCCTACCATAATTTGCATTAATAACTTAATTAATTATCTTTCAATAATCCACCGTTTTAGGATTGTATCCTTGCTGACTCAAACTACTGGGGTGAGGGTAACGTCACCTTCAAAAGAGGGGCCTACTACAATAACTAAGATAATCTCTTAAAATAGTGCAAAAGTGCGGAAATAATCAAAGGTTACACTAGATACGAGTCGGAACCAAGTGATTCATCTTGTCTATCTGTTTTTATTTTTTATTTTTATTTTCAGCATTTTTAGTTAGTTTTTATTTTTCTTAGTTTAAAACATTTTCTAAACTTTTTGATTTGATTAGACGTTGAGGATAAACCGGTATTAAAAGCTCTTGTGTCCTTGGACGACCTCGGTATCTTACCAACACTATACTACGCTCACGATGGGTGCACTTGCCCATATGAGTGTCTAGTGTTAGTGAATATCGTGTTTTATAAATTTAAAACTTGACTAAAAAGTGTTAAAGGGGCTTAAAATATACACCTAATATATATAACACTCGACACCCATCATCTACTGTATGCAACATGGTGATGTTTTTTTTTCATTCTTGGTCTTATTAATGTTTTAGCATATGTGCAGGCAGTAGAAAAGGTTCTTGCTGGAGCCTTAAGGCGAGATATGGCTTTGAAAGGTTCTTACAAGTGCATGTTCTTGGGTCAATCCGACCAAAATTTGCTAAACTCAATTGGGACGTACACTTTGGTGGTAAGTACCTTGTGAGGATTTTAGTGATCGCAGTGGATGCGGATGCCCCTTGCTTAAATCTTTAATTCTTGATAACTGTGAGGTTAGTGATGTACTACTGATGCCTATAACTTGTGGCTGTTAAAAAACAAACAATTGATTATTGGATATTATTGGTTCAGAGGTTGATGACTGTGGTTTTTATGATTGCAGACGATGAGGCCGACATGCTTAAGCACTATTTTGCCAACAAAGCTTCTCATGTTCTTCATCAAAAGCTATTTACCCTCCTGAAAATGAACTTAATTGGTTAGCTCATCAAGGTACTTAGCTTTTAAACTAGCAGTTTTCTTCTTTATGAATACAAAAACCTTCTCTAATGTTTAATGGTTTAGACGCTTAAATAATGAAGTCTTGCAGAATGAAAAATATATTTTGACAAGTATTCTGTTTGAACCATCTTAATAACTAAACATTACCACTTGCTAATCCTCAAATGATTTCAAATATAGTATTGCTTGATAATACTGATGTGAAAATGAATATGAGCATCGAAAATGCATACCAAAAATTAGTCGATACAATTTTGAATTGGATCAGTAAAGAAGTAGATACAAATAAGACACAAGTTGTTTTCCGAAGCTTTTCTCCCTCGCATTTCAGGTTCGCGTTCATCTTTTATATCTTGAATGTGAATGGTCGTGTGTGTGTGTGGGGGGGGGGGGTAACGGGTCAGGTAAACCTAATATTCTTTTCATGATTCGTCTTTAATCTATGTTTATTTGTGATCAATCATCGAAAAATAACGGTAATTGGTCCGATTTCTAGGTCAACGAACTTGTGTTAAAGAGATTAGTTTATTCAGTTCATTTTTATAGATCTGGTTATGTGTTAATTAAAGAGATTAGGAACTAGACTTATGCATAGGCTGGGAAGGGGCTTTTGGTCAGAAAGACACTTACAAGTGGATGATTAATATAACAAATATGTTTTGGATAACTAGACTTGATACATAGGGCCTGCGCTGCTGTGAAGGAGACTTAAATGCACTCTTAACTTTGACTGTGTGAACATTTATGGTGGTTTGTGTATGCTTGAATGTGTGCGCTAGATTAATTGGCATGAGATTAGCAATATGTAATACCATTGTTTCCTTTTAAAATCGATAAGCTAATGCGAAAACATGAATTATGTATTGTTAATGCAATGGTTAGTAATGTCAATATAAAAAAGCCCATATCATAATGAAAGTAGTTTTTTTTTTTTTTTTTTTTTTTTTTTTTTTTTTTTTTTTTTGTACAGGTGAAAAGCAATGAGAATTGAATTTAACCTTCTCATCGATTAAGGTAATCGCCATTATCCCTTTCTCTTGATAAATTTGTTTATGAATGATGTTAATTTAATGTTGTTCGATTCATAGGTGTAATGTTTTATAATTCAGAGTGGATTTGTACTATGCTAATTTGTGATTTTTTTATATGGTGTTGGTTTGTGTAGGCTAGGGATTTGATTCCATGTTTTTAGGGCTTCATCGAAGTATATTCAAGAGATGTTAAGAGGAAGTATATGAACTTCAAGAAGTTTGTTGTTGTTGAGGACTATTCAATTTAGCGCTATATAAAATCAAAATCATCATGGTGGCAGGCAAGTAGGGATGAGCTCGGTATTGACCGGTACCGGTACCAAATATTCCGGTACCGAAAATCCCCAAAAGTGGGTACCGGTACCGAATATACCAGGTACGGTTCAATACCGGTATTTGAGGATAAAAACCGGTACCGAAAATGAACTCGGTTCGGTAAATTCGGTACCGATATCGGGTACCATTTGCCCATCCCTACATTCAAGTGTATTTTCAACTTTATTTATTTTATTTGTTTATTTTATGAAATTTTCATTTTCCAATGATTCTTTTTTTAACAATTTGCAGCCAAAAATAAATGGGCTAAAAAGTTTATGAAGAATGGAGGATTCCTGAGAGGAATTTGCCTGGTTTGTTTTGCTAACTCTCGATTAGTTTTCTAATTCTTTTTTTTAACATTTGGATTAAATTATTTTTGTTGTTTGATTGCAGATATGATATATGTTAGGGTTTACGAAGGGAGAAAGGATCTTTTAAGAGTTGTGATAATAGGAGTAGAAGTGACTCTACATCACGATGGTTTTTTTTCTTTGATATATGTATGTCTTCACATATCTCTTCTTTTTTCAGTTTTCATCATGTGGTTTAATATTATTAATAGGGTTGATAAACTTTAAAACCACTGTATACTTTCATATCTTTGTGGTAAAAAGTCTCTTTATCCAATTTTAGTATACTAAAAGTTGTTTAAAATGATCGTATTTGTGAAATCAACAAGAAACGTACTTGGCTGATGGCACGCTGGTTTAAATATGTGGAAGTTGTGTATGTGGCTTTTTTTAGGTGGATGGATGTTATGTAGACACTTTTCTTGACATAGAATGCCACCTTATTATTTTTTTATCGTCTGCTACCTCATCATTTTTTTCTTCTTATATACAACTTAATATCATCTTATATGGTAAAGAAAAGGTATACAGTTTAGCATTTTCGCACATTTGTATTATTTGCATCAAATTTTGATGTGTTTAAGGGGTAACCAGTCATTCTATTGAATTATTTTCATAAATACATCATGTATTTTGTACCAGTTTAGGGACTTCAATACAACAAAATTGGATTAACGGATTTTTTTTGGTGCAAAATGAGAATGTATAATGGTCATTTTATGATATTAACCTTATTCGTTCTATATGTTACAAGGTATAGAACTAATGTCAAATTCTTTTCAGCAAGTGTATTATCGCAGCGGCAATGGAAGGGCAGGTGTTGGTGAGCCGTGTGGGGCTTGCAAGTTCTTAAGAAGAAAGTGTGTGGCTAGCTGCATATTTGCACCGTATTTCAATTAGGAACAAGGTGCGATCCATTTCGCAGCCATGCACAAGGTGTTTGGATCCAGAAATGTCTCCAAGTTCCTGTAACATATTCCGCGGAACAAGCGGCTGGATGCGGTGGTGACGTTGACATCAATGGCACAATAGAATATGGTGAATTTCTTCTAGCACCTTTGCACACGAACAAGCTTGAGAGAGATGAAAGTTTCTTTGTAACCTCTAAATTTTTGATAAAGATGGCAGTGGGTACGCAACTGCTGGTCAGTGTGCTTAAAAATAGAGTACCATTGTGTATTTGCTAGCTTATTTGCATCATCAACTGCACCCAAAAGTTTACAACCACAACCTCAAACAACTGGATTCAAAGATCTTATTCAATTCATAAGCCGACCTGCACAACTTATAGAGAAAACTTCAATACAATCCGCTTTGTTAGTAAATTATGTAATATGTCACTTTATTTGCATTAATTTTATCTATACACTTATGATTACGATTTTGGCCCCTGTGGTTATATCACTTTTACCCTTTTAGCTCAAAAATGAATCTTTTAACATCTGAGCCTCCAACGTCTTTTTTTCTAACCCTTTTGGCTCCTAAAAGTAAATGGGAGGTTAGTGTTAGAGGCCAAAAGTGTTAGAAAAAAAGACGTTGGAGGCTCAGATGTTAAAAGATTCCTTTTTGGGCTAAAAGGGTGAAAGTAATATAACCATAGGGGCCAAAATCGTAATTTACTCTATTTTTTGTAATTGTAACCGTTCTGCTTTGTTTCAACATAGTTTTTTTTAACGGCCTAACAAATCTCAGCCGCCCGGATACCCCCAAAGGCAAAAAGCCACCCATGATAGCAATTGGTAGTATGGTATTGTATTTTTGGACCATTGAAATTTCAACTTCCTTCATTGTACATGTTAAGCAAGAAGTTGGGATTCAGTAATTTAAGATTCTTTTAATGATCATGTTAACGAATATGATCAATTTTGTTCTTTCCCTTATATTAGATAACTATTTTTAATTTTGAAGACGTTCTTAATGTTTAAGTAATATATATACAATTGTGTTTCATAAAATTTAAATTTCCAAACCCGTGAGTATTCACGGGTGATAACATATTAATATTTTATATTTTAAAAAAAGTATAAATTTTTAATAAGTAATAAAATAAAACTACCCGGGAAGTTGGATGATCCGAATCAAAAGGTCCGATCCATATTCATTCGGATCCGTGTCCATCTAAAATTAAATAGGTATTTTGTAGAGAATTAATTGTATTGCAATTTCTATTACTTATTGTCATATTGAAGTAAATGCCCTAAGTAAATCAATTTCTGTTTTTTCTTTTTGGTATGGTTTGCCAAACATGGGTCTTAGCATGAAGAGATGTCTGGTTATAAATCATAAAAAAAATACTTTTATAGATATAATTTTTTTAACACAACCCATAACCCGTGAAGCTCACGGGTATATAACCTAGTGTAATAATATATAGTGAATTTTAAAATATGCATATATGTATATTACGAAAAGTTTAGGAAAATGTGTGGTACAGAAGTCTTCTCAAGTTTTTCAAATATGGTGGACTTCTCTTAGGATATTTACCCTAATCTAATAATATATATTATTTAGTTAATTTTTTTTTTGTGGATATCTATATACTAATGTGTTTAATATGTGTTACGTTCATTATTAAAAGGGATGTGAAAGGGATCAATGGTTTTGGAAGGTGTATAGAATATGGCTAAATGAAAGGAATATGAAGTCAAAGTTGTATAAGTGGTGAAGTTGACCACCACTAGAATTGGAGAAAGGAATAAAGTATTCAACTATTTTAATTGAAATCATTGTTTATGGGACATAGCATCAGCTTCCAAGTTTGGAATGGGGCATGTTTCACACATGAAATATAATGCAAACTAATAATTTAGCACACAAATAATCATGATCCTTTTCAAATGTTAATTGATGGATATTGTTCATGTATTAATAATAACGAAATTCATATATATGTATTAATTTAAAACATTGGGATGAATAGTGCTACAATAATTTTTCTTTTTCTTTTTTTCTTTGACTTTGTCTTTTTGTTTTAATTTTTAACCTTTAACTTTCAGTATTAACTCTTACGACCCTTTAACTTTCTAAATACTTTTTAACCGAATTTTACGTCTTTATTTTTATTTACGTGTCGATATAAACTTAAGTTGATTTACGTTTCAACATAATTTTTTTGTGTTTTTTCAACTTTCGGTATTCACACTGACAACCCCTTAACTTTCTAAATACTTTTGTAGTCGGTGATTTTTTTTCTTTTTGTCTTTTTTGGTCTTTTTGTTCTTTTTTTTTACTTTTAACCTTTAATTTTCAGCATTGACTCTTACAACCTCTTAACTTTCTAAATACTTTTTAATCGACTTTCACGTCTTTATTTTTATTTACGTGTCGATATAAACTTAAGTTGACTTATATTTCAACATAATTTTTTTTTGTATTTTCTCAACTTTTAGCATCGACACTGGCAACCCTTTAACTTTCTAAGTACTTTTGTAATCGAGTTTTGTGGTCGATGTAAAACACGTGTCGACATACATTTGTACTTACCACGACTTTATTTTGTAAGTTTTCTCTTTCGACTGCTATATCGGATCAAAAATCGGGTTGCCCCGCCGCGAAGCACGGCTGTAACCCACTAGTTAACATAAATTTTGTTGATAACTTCTTAACCTAGTGATATAAGCAGTAGCGGAGTTTGACCAAAAGTTCCGTGGGGGCGGGAAGTCATGGGACCCAATTTATATATTGTATAAATATTTAGGTAAAATAATTGGGGGAACGATCCTATATAATATTAAAATTTCGGACGCAAAATTATAAATTTTACACTTCTAACCGAAACATTGTGTGTGTGGGGGAACCCCTCGATTCACACTAAGCTGCGCTACTGAATATAAAGTGTTTAGAGCATGCCCAATAGCAAATATTTGTGCATTTTTGGGGTCTAGGTGGCATGAACCAAACGTTTTTACTATTGGGCAACTTGTTTTTTGTGCTCATATTTAGAGCTTTGTTTTTCAGCAAAAATGGGAAAAAAAATGGAAGACATGGCAGGGTGTGGCGGGAGGATTGGTATAACACTAAAACAAAACATTTTTTTATAAAAGATGAGTTGTTGGTGATAACATAACAATGTTTTTGGGTTTTCTTATAGAATAATGGATTTTAACAATCCTAACTATTAGCCGTTGGCCGGCAACGGTTCCAACTTAAAAAATAATAAGTGGTAGTTCCACCTTTTCATATATTGTAAACTAATAAACTTTTACTAAACCGAAAAGGATAAGGAAACAAAAAAAATTAACGTTATGTTAGTAAAAGTTCATTAGTTTACAATATGTTAAAATGTGGGACCACCACTGGTTATTTTTTAAGTTGGGACCGTTGTCGGCCAACGGCTAATAGTTTGGATTGTTAAAATTCATAATTCCTTTTTTTATTGGGTGAGTTTTTGATGTTTTTAAGAATAAGTATTTTATAATGTGGCAGCTAAGGAAATATATTTTTAGGTGTTTTTAAGTCGTCTTATTATGAATGGTCTAATAGAGTTCAAGTCCCACAAAATAGGTATTAGATAAACTTAAGAAGTAGATTTTATGGGTTGCAAAAAGGAAAAACATGAACTTTGACGCAGTAACCCTGTTCTAGAAGTTGAATTTACCGTGAGATAATAGAACGAGAAAATTATTATGATTTTGGAGTAATCATTGGATTGAGAATGGATCGCAAGATAAAGATACGTCTAAATGTCTAATCATATTTATAAGAAAGCGAAAAGATAAAATTTGATGGCAAAAGGATCTTTCTAATTTGGTTTTTCTTTATGGGGAGATTTGACACATTATTTATCCATATAAATTATTAATTAATCAATTTTTAGTTAGTCATTCTAATGCTACCTAAGCCTATTAGGACGCCAAACAACAATTCGAAGAGGCATTATGAGGCGCAAAGGAGAGGGGGTCTCGGTAACAAGCGTGAAGAAGATATTTAAAGCCTTTTTTTAACGAGTAATCAATAGACGCATCGCCCACCTTTTTATTTTATTTTTTTTATTTAATTTGTTTTAGTAAACCATTACACACTCTTAAGGGAAAAGATAGTGAAAACTTCACTGTCTACGTGACGTTGATGTGACACCCACTTTCTCATTTTTTTAATTAAACTAATACACAACATAGTCTAAAACTCACGTTGTAGAATAACGGGAGCTTTAAGCCCATGCCACCTCACCTTGTTAAACCACCAAACACTCCGCTATGACAGGTAATGGGGGTGCCAAGGATGGGTTCCACATGTGCATCAACCAAACACATTTTTTTAGTTAAACCAAAAAATGATAGTTAAATGGTAGGTTAGTTTAAGTCCATTGTAACTTTTCAATAACTTGAGTGGACGTTATACAATTTTTAAGTAAACCAAAACATATAGCCCAACTCTTTTGAAATAATCATGAATTCCCTTAACTTTCCAAACGCTAGCAAATTTTTACCCAAACACTAGCATGCCTAGTCTTGAAGACAACACTAGTATTGATATGCTTTTTTTTTTTTTTTTTTTTTTTTTTATCCCAAGACAGACACATTAGACCTAAAAACAAGTCAAACTACATAACAATTCCATTTGCACACAATTAAGAAACTTGGGTAAGCTAAACACACATTTAGAGTATGCGTAGTGGGGTGCGACATTACCCGGATCTTAGCCATGGCTCCCCATAGCGCCGGCCCACACCAAAACCGGGGGCGCTATGGGGTAGAATTTTGGAGTCTCCGTGATGAGCATAACGGCGTTAATCCTCTGCACAATTGAAGGGTTACACACATATATATACACATACATATGTATGTATAATTGAAGGGTTATATAACCCCCTTACCGCTACACCCTCTTGTGATATAAAGCCCATAAATCTCATTTCTTACGCGTTTTGTCACTTGTCGCATAATGCCTCACAAAGTGCTTTATGACTACACATGGCCTTATACAATTTTAGTGTAGAAATCTCCATACACTCATCTTTGCCATATAAGATTCTAGTTAGCTAATCATTACCCAAAGAAATTTGACCAATAAAAGTAAACCAATTTTCAAGTAGTATGACTGTTTAAGCACATCTTGCAACCAATTTTATCAACTACATGACCGGTTCAACGCTTGATGTTACATGCATCTATGTGTTTATGTATAAACACAACAAGATTGGATTTGAATTTTAATAATTTATTTTCAACTGACACGATCCCTTTAGTTTTAAGCCCACCATACCTTAAAGTTAAGAAAATAAGTTTTTAAAGTATTTTTGGTCAAATGAAATCATTTTCATTCAAATTGTCGAATGAATCACCAAACTTACATTTTAGCTTAATTCTAATCAAAATAACCATTTTATCCGACAACTACATTGCTTGCAACTGAATATCTGACTATCATTCTTTTTTATAAATTAGTGTGAACCGTAACACAATTTTATTTACATTCAAATTTATAGCATTAGTCAAAATCCATCAAGAATTCAAATATTTACCTTGCCGAGTATTATCTCGACCCTTACTTAAAATTTCTAAAAGTAATAAACTATTTGTTAATTTGCCATAACATAAGATTAGACTATGAGGTGTGGAGGGACTTGGGTTGAGGACATTACTCGACACGTGGCGAGAGTGAGATCCACAAGCTAATACTCAAAAACTAGGGGTGTGGTGGGGCGTCGCTTAGCTGGGCATGGCCAGCCATGTGGTTTTTTTTTTCTTAAACTATTTAAAATTTCATTTAATAAAAATAACACTAATTAAAATAAAAGATTACATAGAATATTTTAAAAAACTACAAAGAAAATTAAAAAAAAAAACTACATAAAAGTTACTCCATGTTATATTTTTTCATTATTTCTTCTTTCATTTCCAACGCCATTGCCAATTGTGGGCCGGTAAGGTGATCGACGGGCATTGCGAGAAATTTCATATCATCGCGTTTTTCTTTTAGAGATATCTTTTTATCGAGCGACGCTTTGATATTTTTCCTGATCTCGATCCTTCTTTGTTGGAGGAAATTAAATGTATCAATTCAATAGTTTCGGGCACGGATTCTGGTTGTGATAGGGTAACTGGTATTTGTTGTTGTGACATTGGAATAGACGAGTCATCGTATGGAAAGTTTGTGTATACACAGTTTCCTATATACGATGTGATTCCGGCTAGATCAGGACACGGTGCGTATACTATACTGTGTTGCGGTTGTTGTGGATGGCCGTGTGTAATGGGTATTTGTTGATGATGCGGTGGACGTTTTTGCAACGCCCTGCGTTTCGATACTTTAATCATCTCGGCAAGTCTCGCCATACTTCCTACTTTGTGGTGCTTGTAATCTCGAAACAATCATAATCGTGTTAAACTTTTACTCTATGTGATGCTTAATGAACGATAAGAATCTTAACTCTTGTGATACTTGAATCTTGACTCTTGTGATACTTGGAAGCCTGACTCTTGTAATGCTAGAAACTTGACACTTAATGAACGAGAAACTTTGATACTTGGTTGAACGAGAAACTTGATACTTATTGAACAAGAAACTTGATGCTTATTGAGCGGGAAACTAGCTTAAACGTAAACTTGAAACACAGAAAGTTTTGTGATAATTATATAAAAATACCATGTAATGGTTACACACATGTAAGACCCTAAATCGTAAATGACAAAAGTCGCAGCGGAAATTCGTACCATAAAAATTTCGTTCGTTACAATCACCTTGTCGCACTTAAATTCATTTTTAAGGTTAATTCTTTTTCAATAAATACATTTATTATACTCGTTTACAATAAGAAAACATAACCTAGCTTCACTCAGTTACGTACTCAACACTCCCGTACAATCTATCTTGTGACTCAACCTTTGATCGCTCCTTCTTCATAAGATAATCTGGCACGAACAACCTGCACTCACCAACACATACAAGTCATTAGTATGTTATCAATATAAACGATACTTATCCTTGGACCATTTCCGTTCCATTATTCCTTTACATTAATCGTTCCCTCTGGGTACCTCACCTCTGGTGAGTCTTCATTACTGTACCTGCATTACACCTAAATCTCCATGTACACGCATAACAACGTAAAAACTTAATCATACTGAATAACTTACATACATACTTAAACTTCATACTTATTATCCACAAAGGTACATATGTACACACATGCATACCAATCTACATGCATACCTACATATAAATACATCTACATCATTATATACGTATTTGCATATACACTTACCTACAACACTACGTTCACTCATGTCATTATACATATATACATACAGGCACTACTACTCACAACATACCAAACTCATACACGCCTACTCACATACAAACCTTCATGTATCCGCGTATACTTGCTCACGTACTTATAAACATACCCGCGTAGGTGCATACATGCTTTCATACATTTCTACATACGTGTATAGAGATATACAAACATACATACATACCTATCTACATGTGTGCTTACCCTAATGCTCATAAAACGTAAGTTAAATTAGTCCCACGTAGCCTAAAACACGTTTAAACGAACTTCCCGGACCAAACACGCGAAAAAAATAATTTTCGGAGAAACTTAACCCGTCGCGTGGCGCGACGCCCTCAAATCGACAGACAGATTGCAGCTGGTTGCTGCATATTTCCAGCACGATCCGATTTCACGGAAACAAGCATAACTCTTTTGTTTTTGATCCGTTTTACCCGATTCTTTTTCCTATACGTCCGTAACTTAATTCTCCATCTAATGGAGTTAAAATCCAACATCCGACATAATAAAATTTCAGACTTTTAACTCTTCGGCTTATTACCCTCTTACCAAATTTCGACCCGTTCATGCATTCATCAACATAACATGTTTATTTTACCATACCCTCTTATAGACCTAATAATATCCGTGACGGCTATCATAAAATACTAAATTATTGGATGTCTTACATCCTCTTAACACATTATCGTTCATATGCTTATTTTGACCCGTTAAGGGTATTCGCGCATTATTTGGTTTATGACTAACAAAACCATACTCCATACTTCCATACTTGTCCAAAACATTACACTAATCGAATAACTTGTTTCTAAACTACTTTTAAGATCGTTTGCCCAAAATACCCATCAAGGGCATTTTGGTCAACTTTAAATCCAATCCTTTACGACGAAAGACTACAACACATATTTGGCCTCAAACATCATGTTTAGTTAATTTAAACACCATATTACTTAATCGAACTAAGAAGTGATTACGAAATCACTTACCTTATGCGTCCTTGCTCGTATCCGATTCCTTGCCTCTTCTTGCCCCGTTAACACCTCATGTTTGAGCCCGTCTCGACGTGATTCCTATACTTTCATTTCATCGAAATCACGCTCTTATTAGCATACTCATTTGTACACGTTAACAATCCTATCAATCGCATATTTCACACTTAACTTTCCTTAGTCATTTCTATCAAGCATAAAACATATAATCACTTCATATCCTTTCCAACACATGTAATTCATCAAGTAATCATAATTAACGCATATTAACATAACATGTATCAAACGACTTCCTATAATCCTGCTTTTACAACAACGAGTCAAATCATGTTTCTTATACTTGTTGACTTTCAAGAGTCAACTATTAACCATATGTAACTATCAACTTATCAATATATACTCGTAACATCATAATCGACTATACGGACGACACTATATACATTTTATCATACACTTGATGTACGTACTACCTTTTAAGCATAACGTACAACTAATTCATGCATAAATCTTCTAAACTCATACATAACCCATCAAAACCTACTACTAACCATTATGGATCATTCCCAAATAAACATCAAACATATCATCATCATATTTCTCCTAATTCATCTAACAAGAATTTATCATACCCACATAATACATCAATCTTTCAACAAGACTTTAACATAGGTGGTGATTCTAGTCATCACCTTCACCCTAACTAACGGGTTTCACCTCTAATCATTAAATTAACACAAACCATCCGTAACCCGTGTTCTATACGATGATTCTAACCCTTATACATGATCAATTTCATACTAACTCACGGATTTGAACATAACCCACTTCACACATGATCACGAATCTTAGATTTAAAACATACCTTATGATCCCCTCGTGATGGTGATCATTTATCCATGATCGGTTATGATTTTAAGCGTCATCTTGCCTTTCAATTTGAGCATAAAGATGAAGTTAGGGTTTGAGGCTCCATGGGAGCCTCCTGCTCCTTCTCAAACACACGTATGTGTGTGTTTGTGTGTGGTTAAGTTATTTAATAACTTAACTTTCATTTGTTCCACTTTAGCCCCTCGGGTTTGCCTTTAAAACATAACTGACACTACCTTCATCATTTAATACTTTTTACCATGCACTTAACTAGGTTAAATAGCCCAGTTATTTATTTCATAATATAACACGTAAGGACATATCTAGAATATATAACGTTTGGATTTTGGGGCGTTACAACACAATAATACACAACACAACACTAAATCTAGCTCGCAAAACGAACCAAAGTCGGAAAACTAGCAAACGGGATTTGGCTGTCCGAATGGACATCCGATCGGATAACCATCCGCTCGGATGGCCATTTGACCGGAAAGCCATCCGATCCCTTACACTCTACACCGACTTAGCTGTCAACATCACCTATAAATAGACCCCTTGACCCTTCATTTCACACTTTTTCCTCTACCATTCGACCACACGCACTCTCAGGCACTTTTATCGAGATTCAAGGCAAACTCGTAAGTATTTTCCCCCGATTCTTGTACAACTTTCATCATTTATCACTTCTACACCGCATTCTTCATCAAATCACATGAATACTTCAACATTTTCTCGAAAGTCAACTGATTTGGGTCTTTTGAAGGTGGTTTCCACTCAGTTGGCTATGCAAACTGTTGTGGAGCACCATTTAACCAAGATCGGCCTTGGATCTAAAGGATTTTCACAACTTTTATTCAAGATTTCACACTTTCACATCAAATCTGACGGAATTACACATGTTTTCGGCTCAGATCTGGTGGACATCACGTTTTACTACCGATTTTCGAACTTTCTTCAATGTTTATGCGAAACCTTGGTGAAATCAGTCTCAAACAGACTCTTGACTCGTTCCTTAGTCAAAAGTCAGCTTGAAAACTGAATTCCACCGGAAAACGGGCCTATTGATGGGTCTAAACATGAAACCTCATCGGAAACAGTTCGTCGGTTCAAAAAGGGGTGATACCCATCCGATCGAACGAGCTGGGTATGTTGTATTTCCATTGTTTGACACGTCGTCGCACCATCACCGTTAACACAAAACTTGGAAATTTCACGAAACTTCACTCACTGACCATTTGCCCGAATGGCCATCCGATCGGATGACCATTCATCCAGATGATCTGATTATGATGACACTTGTTTTTTTTACAGGACGCTATGATCAAAACATTGAAAACTTTATCAGTTCACAAACACCCACTGTTCGAATGGCCATCCGTTCGAATGGTCATCCGTCCGGATGACCATCTGATCGGATGGAGCCCATCTGTTCGAATAGTCATCCGTCCGGATGACCATCCGCTCAGGTATTCTGTCAGATACTTTTACTCGATTTTTGCACTATTCGACACTCTGTTCCCGACCGGGTCAGCTCTTAGAGGACTTATGCTCTGTTCCCCGCACGCAGGCTGATCCAACGCTCCCTTCGATCCAACCTTAGCAGTGTTTGGTTTAAGCACCCTCTGTGAGTATACTCGATCCCTTTTTGTTTTAAACACTTTTGGGATGCAACAAGTATTCTATATCAAAACACCTTCTGTCGCAACCCCCGACCCCTGCCTCGGGAGGCGGGCGGCCACGGCCTACTCAGAGATGGTGGTATCAGTGTTTATCATTATTTGGCAGCGGAAATTTCATCAGGATCGTAGTTAGGAAATATTTTATCAGAGTAAAACACCGCATTTTATAATAATAAACATATTAGGATAAAACCCAAGTTTGTTACAAACAGATTTATAGGGATAAACCCTATTTTATTGAAATAAAACATCTTCTTTATTTAGGTAATTTTATAGCCACTTTTCCAAGCCTTCAGTGCTGTCAAGCTGACTTCTATTTGGCTTTCACATTTTGTTACCTGAAACACGTTTAAAAACATTTTGTTAGTGGGAAATACTGGTGAGTAAATCCCAATTTAATCAAGACAGGTTTTATCAGTTTACAGTTATTGAGGGCGATCTCGCAATTACATTTGTTTATTTTTCTACTTTAATTACCATCCACGGTACTGTCAACCCGACTTGTGGTCATGTTACTACTCACAGTGTAGTAACAAATTTTGTATACAAAATCCTAACATACCGACGATAATTGTAGAATACAAATACTCAATCACTGTTTAATATAATGTAAAACATTTGAGGTTTTGTAAAAGCAGTTTGCAAAAAGGTTTACAAAAAGGAGATTACTCACATTGCTACTTTAGGGTTTTCTTTTGTGTTTTCCTGGTTATAATCTATTAATTAAACAATGCACACACGTTACTATAATAACCCAATATTTACATTAGTTATACCCCCCCCCCCCCCCGAGACAGAACTCCAACGACTACGTCGGGCAGAGCCTCGATAGCCGTTACGGAGCACTAGATCAATCGGGCAGCGTACCTAATACATAACCGGGGGTTAAAATACTTACAACGAGGCAAAGCTTCGCTAATTAGAGGGGTATAATTCCCGGCTATACTGTCTACTATTCAGAAATTAGAGAGAGAATTCGTATGTGAGCGATTTATGAACTGAGGCCGATCGAAGCTATTTATAGGGCTGGAAATCGAGTTTGTTGTGCCCCGCGTAAGCCGAAGGCAAAGCCTTCATGTCCCGCGACGTAGGGTGTATAGGGCCTAACTTGATCGACTCACAAGTGTAGGTCTGCCACGATTGTACCAACTCTGGCTTCACCAGAACCGGTGCTTATTTCTCGCTATATCTGGGGATTAATTAGCGAAATTCGCAATATAGTTAAAGCTGCGAGACCCCGCACGATTGACGATGTGGTTGAATTGGCCAACACCTTAACCGACGGGCTGGTACGCACTAGAGAAGAGAACATGAAAAAGGAATTGGCCCAAAAGATTACTCAAGGTTTTCGTGGGGGTAGTAATGCTAGTAACTTCAAGAGAAAGGGAACCAGGCAATCCTCCAATACTCCATTCTGTAGTACCTGTAAAAGAAAGCATTTTGGAAAATGTAAGGTGTCGCAACCCCGCCCCTATCTGTCTCGGGAACGGGCGGCCGCGAACTCAGTGTCGGTGGTATCGGTGTTTATTAATTTGGAAGCTGAAATTACATAAGGACCGTAGTTAGGAAATATTTTATCAGAGTAAAACACCATATTTTATATAAATAAACACATTGGGATAAAACCCAAGTTTTCATTACAAACTAATTTATAGGGATAAATCCCATTTTATTGAAATAAAACACCTTCTTTATTTAGGTAACTTTTATAGCCACTTTTCCAAGCCTTCAGTGATGTCCAGCTGGCTTCTAGTTGGCTTTCACATTGTGTTACCTGAAACGCGTTTAAAAACATTTTGTCAGTGGGAAATACTGGTGAGTGAATCCCAGTTTAATCAAGAAAATTTTTATTAATTTAAACAGTATTGAGAGCGATTACAATGTTTACATCTACCCAATTACTCATTCAGTACTGTCAATCCTGACTGGTGGGTCATATTACACATTGGCTAACTCTTTATCAAATGGTAACGTGTCTCACATTTTGTATACAAAACCCCAACATACCGGCAGTAATTGTAGAATTACAAAGACTCAATCATCGCTAAATTTCATTGTAAAATGTTTAAGGTTTTGTAAAAACTGTTTACAAAAAGGAGATTACTCACATTGCTGTTTTAGGTTTTCTGTAAGGGTTTCCTGGTGATAATCTATAAATTACACGAATGCACACGTGTTAGTATAATAACCCATTTTAACATTAGTAATACCCTCCCCGAGACGGCATTCCAACGACTACGTCGGGCAGAACCACGACAGCCGTTACGGAACCCTAGATCAATCGGGCAGCGTATCTAATACGTATCCAGGGGTTATGATAGTTACAACGGAGCAGAACTTCGTTATTTAGAGGGATATTATACCCGAGTATAGTGCCTACTATAAGAAATTCGAGAGAGAAAGTCGAGAAATGAACGAACTGACTGAAGGCCCGATGCCCTCCTTATATAGGGCTTGATTTTCGTTTCCTCGCGGCCCGCGTAAGATGAGGATAAGGCCTACGCGGCCCGCGTAGTAGGTCTGTAGGGCCTAGCTTGGCATGGTCAGCGTTATAGGGTCGACACGAGTGACGACACGTGGCGGCACCGGGTACAGCCCTGACTTCAAGCTGTCGCGGCCCGCGTAAGATGTAGCCAAAGGCTACGCGGCCTGCGAGCGACTCTATTTTCAGATTTTTATTTTATTTTTAATGCTACATCGTATTTTGGGCTCGGTTTTCACATACGGGGTATATTTTAAGACATATTGGGGGTATTTTAATATATATTTTAGGGCGTCAGAAAAATTCAGGAGGGTTGTTATATAAGGGGTACTGTAATTTCTACAAAATCCCGGGGCACCAAGAGGAGAATTGCAGGAAGAAACCCATGATCTGCTTCAATTGCGGAGAAACAGGGCACTTCAGGCCCGACTGCCCAAAATTGGTCAATGTTAGGAAACTTTATTTGTAAATATTGAAGAAAATCAGATTCAACTTGATCTATGAAGAAGACAACAGTCCTGAAGATCACAACAAGAAGAAGAAGATCGGATAGGACAACTAAAATGAACAACATCTACTTCAAAGAATCACAAGTTGATCAAGAGCTGAAGAAGATTATCAAAGAAGGTCATTTCTGATGGATCTGATGATATTTCTGATGAAATATCATCAGTTTCTGATGATTCTGATCATCAGATTTTCTGATGATTTGTTCACCAGAATTTCTGATGAAGTGGTTTATCAGAAATTCTGATGAATACCCCACTTGTCTAAAAATCAGCTCTATCCTGCCACAATGACCGAAGCACTTGACATTATTGGATATCATGATTACAAAGGCAACTTGAACGTTGGATTCAATGAATATGTCAAATTGCTACTTTATGCAGGACTTATTGCATGAATAAACAAATGTTTATTCATGTACCCAGCCTTCTATAAATAGAAGGCTCACCAAGCAGAAGACAATTGAGTTGAGCTTAGCATTCATACATACTACAAAACGCCATTGCCCTCTCACCCATAGAATTCAAGATTCATTTGTATTAGATAATAATCTTACAATCACCTTGTAAACTATTTTGTTTCAAAGTGATATAAACTTGATAATTCTGTAGGTCTTGTTTCTTGAAAGTCTAATTTCCATTTCCGCACATCTTTTTCACATCTACTGAAATCACTTGCCATATTACGTGTAAAGAAGTTTTTAAGCCCAAATTGGGTCCAACAGTCAAGCCAACTGATAACAAGGCCAAACTTGCTGAATGAACTAATAAGAAGAACGCACGAGCCTTTTAGCTGACTACCCAGGAAGCAGATCTGATTCCAAATGTGATAGCTGGTACGTTTCTTATACATGACGTTTACGCAAAAGTATTATTTGACTCTGGTGCAAACCAAAGTTTTATAAATACTTCATTCTGCCAAGCTCTTAAGCAACCTTTAACCAAACTTAGGCAGATCTATACGGTAGAAACAGCAGATGGTATTTCTGTTAAAATAGATAAGGTTTTGCAAGAAGGAAAGATAGAACTCTTCGGCCATAAATTTTCTGCAAATCTTCTACCTATGAATTTAGCCGGATTCGATGTCGTGTTAGGAATGGATTGGTTAGTAGCCAACCATGCTCGAATCCTCTATGATAAGAATTCTATAGAAATTCATACGCCAACAGGAGAATTAATTTTGGTAACAGGAGATAAGCCACGTAAACCAATGAAGTTCATTTCGGTAATGAAAGTTGCTAGTTATGAACGTAAACAAGGAATAGTATATATGATTTCGGTAATCATTAACACTAAAAGCAAGGAACTTAAGGAAATTCCAGTAGTATCAGAATACCCGGAGGTATTCCCAGAAGAGCTACCTGGATTACCACCAGATAGAGAAGTCGAGTTTAGAATTCATCTAATCCCGAAAACCGCACCAATAGCTAAGGCACCTTATCGGTTAGCACCCACAGAAATGTTAGAAATGAAGAAGCAGTTAGATGAATTGCTAAGCAAATGATTTATACAACCTAGTTCATCCCCTTGGGGATCACCAGTGTTGTTTGTGAAAAAGAAGGATGGTTCAATGCGAATGTGTATCAATTATAAGGAATTGAATAAGGTTACAATTAAGAATCGATACCCATTGCCTAGGATTGATGATCTTTTTGATCAACTTCAGGGAGCTAGATATTTCTCCAAGATAGATTTGCGCTCCGGATATCATCAGTTGAAAGTACAAGAAGAAGACATACCTAAAAATGCTTTCAGGACTAGGTATGGTCACTACGAGTTTACAGTCATGCCATTTGGACTAACAAACGCTCCTGTAGCATTTATGGACATGATGAATAGGATCTGTAAACCGTATTTGGATAAATTCGTAATTGTCTTCATCGACGATATACTTATTTACTCCAAAAGTCAGAACGAACATTGTGAGCACCTGCATGCATTTTTAACCTTATTAAAGAAGGAGAAGCTTTACGCCAAATTTTCGAAGTGTGAATTTTGGCTACAAGAGGTGCAATTTTTAGGTCACGTGGTAAATCACGAAGGTATTCACGATCCCTCTAAGATAGAAGCAATCACAAATTGGAAAGTCCCACAATCAGCTACGGAAGTTAGAAGTTTCCTAGGGTTAGCCGGATATTATAGGCGCTTCATAAGAGATTTCTCTAAGATAGCTGTTCCATTAACTAAGCTAACCTGTAAAACTGTTAAGTTTGAATGGGGACCTAAGCAAGAAGAGGCCTTTAAAATCTTAAAGCAAAGATTAACAAATGCCCCAACTTTGGCCTTACCAGACGGAACCGAAGATTTTGAAGTCTTCTGCGACGCTTCTAAGCTGGGATTAGGATGTGTGCTAATGCAACGTAAAAAGGTAATTGCGTATGCATCAAGGCAATTGAAGAAGCACGAGGAAAATTATACAACTCATGATTTAGAATTAGGAGCAATAATTTTTTCCCTTAAAATTTGGAGACATTATCTGTATGGAAGTAAGTTTATTGTCTACACAGATCATAAAAGTTTAAGGTACATATTTGGGCAAAAAGAATTAAACATGAGGCAAAGAAGAAGGATGGAAATTCTAAGCGACTAGGACTGTGATATTCAATATCACGAAGGGAAGGCGAATGTAGTAGCAGATGCCTTGAGTCGTAAGTATCATGAAAAACAAAGGCGAGTTTGTGCTCTTAGATTAAATCTACAATTAGATTTAATGGAACAACTGAAGAACGTTCAAGAAACGGCAATCAAGGATGATGCTGAAGGAATGAAAGGACGGATAAAGGAATTAGAGCAAGGGACTGATGGAATTTGGAGATTCCATAAGAAAAGGATTTGGGTACCTAGGCAAGGAAATTTAAGAGATAAAATTTTAGAGGAAGTCCATAAATCTAGGTATACAATGCACCCTGGTAATAATAAGATGTACCAAGATTTAAGAAATAACTTCTAGTGGATAGGAATGAAAAAGGACATAGCTAGATACGTTTCTAAGTGTCTAACTTGTTCACAAGTTAAGGCAGACCACCAGAAACCTTCAGGGTTACTTTAACAATTAGAAATGCCTGTATGGAAATGGGAACTAATAACAATGGACTTTGTTACTAAGTTACCTAAAACCAGGAAAGGTAACGATGCAATCTGGGTGATTGTAGATCGATTAACCAAATCAGCTCATTTCCTGCCAATGAAAGAGACCTTTGGCATGGAAAGATTAGTAAAGTTGTACGCAGATGAGGTAGTATCCTTACATGGAGTCCCACTCTTCACTGTGTCAGATAGGGATAGTCGTTTCACTTCGCATTTCTGGACGAGTTTCCAAAAAGCCATGGGGACACGCTTGAATCTAAGTACTGCATACCATCCTCAAACAGATGGACAAAGTGAAAGGATAATCCAAACCCTTGAAGACATGCTCAGAGCATGTGTGATCGACTTTGGTGGAAATTGGGATGACCATTTACCATTAATTGAATTCTCCTATAATAATAGTTACCATACAAGTATTAGTGCTGCCCCGTTCGAAGCACTGTATGGATGAAAGTGCCGAACTCTAGTATGCTGGGTAGAAATAGGAGAAAGTCAATTATCAGGTCCCGAGATTATACAGGAAACCACCGACAAGATAACTCAAATCAAGGAAAGACTGAAAATAGCTCGAGATCGCCAACAGAGTTATGCAGACAATCATCGTAAGCCATTAGAATTTCAAGTTGGAGACAAGGTACTCTTGAAAGTTTCTCCTTGGAAAGGGGTAGTTCGGTTCGGTAAGAAGGGAAAGCTAAGTCCAAGGTACATAGGACCATTCACAGTTAGCCAACGGATAGGACCAGTTGCCTATCGCTTACAACTACCAGAAGAATTAGCCAGGGTACATGATGTGTTTCATGTATCTAATCTCAAGAAAAGTTTGTCCGATGAATCACTAGTAGTACCTCTTCAAGATATAGAGGTAAATGAAAAGTTGAAATTTGTTGAGAAACCACTCCAAATAGAGGATAGAAAGGTCAAATTCCTCAAACACAAGAGATTGGTACTAGTCAAAGAAAAGTGGGATTCAAAAAGAGGACCGAAGTACACATGGGAACTGGAATAGGAAATGAAGCGAAAATATCCTTACTTGTTCCAGTAATCTTCAGGACGAGATTTAAATAAGGTGGGGAGGATGTAAGGACCTGCAAAAATGTCCCAAAACACTTTGTAAGTGGAAACCCGGACCCCTAAAACCCTAATCCTTGTGAAAATTGTAACACCCGTCCAATTATTTAACGATTTTCGTTTAAAATACGAAAATAAACATGGAATTATATGTAACACTGTTGCAAAATACGGGTGAATTAAAACTTTTATAATTTTGAAAATAATACCAATTGATATATACAGAATTGCCGTTTAAAATAATCAACGAAATAATGTGTGCGGAAGCTCGTTTATCATTCGTGTTCGATTCTTCTTTGGGCTTGATCTTAATCCGGAAACGCTTAGTATTTACCTGTGATCAAACCAACCTAAAAGTTAGTTTTGATACTTGCATAATAGTTTAAACGAGTTCGAAAACATCAAACAATGAACAACAATCATTTTGCCAGATCCGTAGTCTGTCGCGGGCCGCGACAGACTTAACGAAATCTTACGCGGGCCGCGATACACTGTCGCGTGTCGCGACATATTTCAACACTTCTGCCGCGTGTCGCGAGGAAGCAACATTTCCAGCAAGTTCAGAGCTGTGTCCTGCATTTTCAGCAACGATAAGTTTTACGGAATTAGCCATAACTTCTTCGTTATAGATCCGTTTTACGCGATTCTTTTTCCTACGCGTCCGTAATTTAATTCTCCATATAATGGAGTTAAAATTCAACATCCGACATAATAAAATTTCAGACTTTTAACTCTTCGGTTTATTACCCTTTTTACCAACTTTTGACCCGTTCGTAATTTCACCATTAAACGTGTTTATTTGACCCTTATATCACATATACTTCTTCAACTTAATGTTATCTATCATATTAGATTCTAATCGCCGGTTTATTACTCAAATTAAACCCATTTTTACTTGGATGCTTATTTTGACCCGTTAAGGGTATTTAAGCACTTTTGAGCCTAAAAACGTTTTCGATTGCTTCTAGCATTCCATCACCACATTTCTTACCCTATAATATCCCACCTCGACTGTATTTAAGGTGGGTTTATTGTGGTGATCTTATATAACCCAAATTTTACCTCTAGAATCAATATTTTACGGCAAAACTCAAATAGTGCCATTTGACTAAATATAATAACTCTTTCAGCTTCTATACTTATTCTAAGTATTTATCTAATCATAAAACTCGTTTCCAAACAACTTTTAAAGGTTGTTTGTTCGAATTAGCCAACAAGGGCGTTTTGGTCGATTTTGTTCTTTTTACTACGAAGGACTCTCTTTCCCATTTATTCGACCAAAATAGCATTTTTAACTACAACATGAATATGCGTACCTGGCCCGGATCAATAAGTAGACCCGATTTATCCTTGTTTTCGTTATCACACAATCAATAGTGACGAAATTATCCGATTTGCTAATCGGTCCTGTTAGCATAAGACTTGACAACCATATTAGTCGATATTGTCAAATGGTGTTATCAACACCATTCGACCCGTTTGGACTACACGCCCAACGTTATCTATTTAATCAAAACATCGTTTTTGATTTCCAATTTATACATCCATCCCATCCCGGATTTTATTAACATGCCCTTTTTCTTTAAACTCTTTTCTTACAAAATTCAACCCATTTCGGCTTACGCTATGGGTATCCTTTTAACCTTTATTTACACTAGTCGACATTTGACCAATTTGCATTTTTGTCCTTTTTCCCCCATTATTAGATTACACTACAAGGTAATCTTAACAAAATCCATATTTCCAAAACAATCGTTATCCGTGTACAACGTATTGAATAAACGAGTATTCTACATAAGTGTGTAAATTACACTTACCTTGCATCCACGCCACGCTTTTCTTTCCGTACTGGCTCCGTTTGACCCGATCCCTCCTCCAAGCTTTCACCTAGCTTGTTACGCGTCAAACTATTGTCAATCATTTACAAGGCGGTTAAATTAGTCATTGAAAATCACGACTATTCCTCCTCACTTATTTTCTATGTCAAAGCTACTGTTCGACTTCATGCTTAGTTAACTTAGTTTATTAAAGCTAACTACTTTAACTCACATGGTTTACAATATTAAGTTTAAATCAACGTAGTATTTAGAACCCTTTTCATAAGCTTTAACGCATAATTCTTTATAATAATCAAATCTGCGTTTTTACCCAACTTTTAGCATTTTAATCCTCACTTAGGCGTTTCATCAAACACCTAGCGGGTCAGATTTTTATATCATCAAAACCAAGTTTATGACTTGTAATTATCATCTAAATTAACCTTGATTAGACAATTCTACACAAGTCTTAACATCCATATTTATGAAATTTACTCTTAAATTCGGATTATGCTAGAGCAAGGTCATAATTCTAGGGTTTATCAAGTTTTCTTCAAGTTCATTAATCACCTACAATGGTGATTACGAACTATATAATTAACATGAAATCTTGTAATAAGATTTCACCTAGGGTTCATCCCTAGACACCATATCCCTTCTAACTTTGTTCATGCATGACACAATCAAGCTCAATTTTGACTTTTCATCATTAACCTAGAATTTAAGATGAATCAAAACATCAAAATTTTGCATACCTTATGATCTTTTCAGCGAGGTGATCACTAATTCGTGATTAGAATTTGATTTGGGACTGAATTGAACCTCCAATTGATCAAATTTTACTGAGCTAGGGTTTGGAGAGGAGTTCTTGGTCGCTCCTGTGTTCTGATCGATCCAGGCACTCACTTAAGTGAGTGTTTGGAGTTTATTTTGTTTACTAATAACTCAAGTTTCCATTTTAGCCATTCTAGTCCCTCAATTATTGTTTCCTTTATGATTTAAGAGTTTTCCATATTGTTTTAACCACACTTAACTTACTAGGTTAATATTCCTAGTTACTTAGTGGTTTTCGGGGGAGTCATAACCCGTTTTATTTTTAAGTCTCGTTAACTCGAGTTTCTTATAAACTTTGTTTTCTCGAAGCGTTTATTCTTTTTTTTTTATTAATATTAGGTTTATTTATTTGAGTCCTAATATTTATCGGGTTAAATTTTACCACTAACGGTATTTTCCCCGTCTTTAGTATTAACGGTGTTTAGTTACCAAACCCGATTTCGGGGTGTTACAAGTCTACCCCCCTTAAAGAGGTTTCGTCCTCGAAACTTTTCTTACATAATTTATTGAGTTTAAACTCAATGTATTCGATCTGAGAAATATTTTAAACATTAATTATACTTTTTAACCAATCGTTAGTATTACCCGAAAAGTACGGTAACATCTTTTTGGTTACTAATTGTCTACATATCTCATATGACTTAGCGTAACTTTGAAATAACGTAATCTCGTTATTTCCACTAGTTTAGTTAACTTAGCGATATCCATCGCTTTCATATACTATCGAATTTCCTTATGAATCCGTTACTTTGACCCGTTTAAAGGTCTTTAGTGAAATCTTTCACTTTTAGCAACAATTTCTTTTGTTTTCAATTTCATTTATTCGGTTCAGTTATACCGAATCCACCGCTTACAAGCAACCAACTTACTTAAATGACCTTAACCGGTCTTACTAACTAGACTTATTAGTCCAATTGCTTTTTACCGCTCGCTTGGTGATAATGTGATTCCACTTCATATTGCATTTCTTGACCGTGATTGTGTCACGTCATGTTTAATTTATATCAACCTTTCATTTTCGAAAATACCACTTTTTCGAATATATCGTCTTGCACCTATCGATGTTAAGACCCATATTCTTTGATATTTGTTATTTCCAAATTCGTCTTATAGTATTCATATTTGTTAAAACGTTGTTTCTTACTAAAACTGAATTTTAGTTTAACGTTTTTCCTTTTAACTATGTCAATTACTCATATTAAGGAAATTGACAACCTATAATTTATTCTTTTCCGTTCTCATTTTACGCGGGGAATGATAACTAGTTCCCTTGCTTTACACTATTGACCCGTAGGTTCTTTCACTTAGCCTCATAGGCTATTTCTTTAAATTTTTCACCCTTTTTAAGGTGAGACATTAACAACTCGTTTCCTTCTCTTTATGACCCGAGGGTCTTTTTGGTCCCGTAGACCTTAACACTGTGTTTAATCCCGTAGGTTATGATGATCCCGTAGATCATCTTTTATTCTGGTCTATATTCAATTGTATATATACATATATAGCTTCTAGGCATCTCTTATTATGTTTGAAATCGTTTATTTTCGCTCTTGAATTTCAATTGACCTTGACCGTAGTCTAAGGCTTCATTTGTTTACTTCCGGACTAATCCTCCGACTTTATGACTTCTGACGTTATTTACGCGTCAGTTTGTTCTACGCTTACCGTTTCCCGGTTCATGCTTATACTTCTACACAACCCATTACCCGGGTTCTTTTATCTTTACGTTCTCAACGCCCATAACCCTTTACATAGGTTAGTTAACATCTCACACTTTTACTTATTCAGTCCGCGCCTACTTACATTAGCAAGCGTCATCATTTATTTAATTCGTTTGACTTGTTCGTGTGATATTTTATCGCTGGTGAACGTCAATTTTCATTCTTTGTTCGGCCCGTTCGACTTTTAACTAGTCGAACGCAATTTTTATCAAAATTTATGTTTTGCGAAAATTCTTGTCATCTTTTAGTCATGACTCATATTCCGAGTCTTTTGACTTTCTATTTCGCGTTCCTGTTTCTCAGTCTATGCATGCGTTTAAATTCTTACCCACGAACCGGGTGTTTTACCGAAGTCGTTATTATTGCAACCCTTACGGTATGCATTATGACTTCGTTTCGCTTTTATATTCCTACTTTGTTCTCAAATTTGGCGTTTTACAAAATCGGCCCGTTAAGAGTCATATTTGCATTCTCCGGGTTCGAGTGTAAGCACACCCCTCCCAATTACATACCTTAATCCTTTTACATTTATCTTTGTCCCTTCACTCGGGCTCATCATCCTAATGTAATACGCTTCCGTCACCCGGCTGTGCGTTTACATTATTATCAAATATTTTGCTCATTTGATTCATTTGGGTACTTTTAAGTTAGTCCCATTCACCCCGCCCTTACTACATCGGATGTAAACGTGTCCGCCATAAGAATTTCATGGTATCATATGCCACTACTTACTTGGCCAGAGTAAGCGATTAACACATGACACACATGACCTTTTTATAGTTTTCACATCACACCCTATGTAAGTAACGTCTCTATTTGTTTCTCTTGGAAACAATATCCCGAATATATTTTCTATTCGGGTTTTTTTTTCCAAGTTTTTAATCTACATATGCAACTCTCAATTTCTACTTATTTATTGCATATTACTAACTGTGCGGTTATTTTAAAATGTGCACCTGGTAATGTTTGCCCCGACGGGCGTTCCTTGCCATTAACCTTGTTCGCGGTCGTTACGCGATTTAGTCCTCGGTGAGCATGCTCCTCTTTTCATACTTCGGACCGTTCCATCATCATATCCATAATTCGTTTGGCTCTCGTCGTCTTCAAACGCGAGTGTCCTTCAATTAAAACATTCATAAAAGTTAGTAACGTCAACTTCAATAATCGCCCGTATTATAATACAAGGCTTTTTCTACTATACGCGTCAACGCGCGTATTTTCGTCAACTATATCATTCGTTTTAATTGGGGTAACGTGTATCACACGATAGCCCTATGTGTTGTTTACAACACTTTAGCATGCTAAACTATTAACATGCTCGTACTTACCGGATTTGTGATTAAGCCTCGAACCGAACACCAATCTTTATCAAGAGCGTAAGGTTTAAGTCCAAGCATAGCTTTCCCGCCATACTTGAATCTCTTAAACCAAGGCTCTGATACCAACTTGTAACACCCGTCCAATTATTTAACGATTTTCGTTTAAAATACGAAAATAAACATGGAATTATATGTAACACTGTTGCAAAATACGGGTGAGTTAAAACTTTTATAATTTTGAAAATAATACCAATTGATATATACAGAATTGCCGTTTAAAATAATCAACGAAATAATGTGTGCGGAAGCTCGTTTATCATTCGTGTTCGATTCTTCTTTGGGCTTAATCTTAATCCGGAAACGCTTGGTATTTACCTGTGATCAAACCAACCTAAAGGTTAGTTTTGATACTTGCATAATAGTTTAAACGAGTTCGAAAACATCAAACAATGAACAACAATCATTTTGCCAGATCTGTAGTCTGTCGCGGGCCGCGACAAACTTAAGGAAATCTTATGCGGGCCGCGATACACTGTCGCGTGTCGCGACATATTTCAACACTTCTGCCGCGTGTCGCGAGGAAGCAACATTTCCATCAAGTTCAGAGCTGTGTCCTGCATTTTCAGCAACGATAAGTTTTACGGAATTAGCCATAACTTCTTCGTTATAGATCCGTTTTACGCGATTCTTTTTCCTACGCGTCCGTAATTTAATTCTACATCTAATGGAGTTAAAATTCAACATCCGACATAATAAAATTTCAAACTTTTAACTCTTCGGTTTATTACCTTTTTTACCAACTTTTGACCCGTTCGTAATTTCACCATCAAACGTGTTTATTTGACCCTTATATCACATATACTTCTTCAACTTAATGTTATCTATCATATTAGATTCTAATCGCCGGTTTATTACTCAAATTAAACCCATTTTTACTTGGATGCTTATTTTGACCCGTTAAGGGTATTTAAGCACTTTTGAGCCTAAAAACGTTTTCGATTGCTTCTAGCATTCCATCACCACATTTCTTACCCTATAATATCCCACCTCGACTGTATTTAAGGTGGGTTTATTGTGGTGATCTTATATAACCCAAATTTTACCTCTAGAATCAATATTTTACGGCAAAACTCAAATAGTGCCATTTGACTAAATATAATAACTCTTTCAGCTTCTATACTTATTCTAAGTATTTATCTAATCATAAAACTCGTTTCCAAACAACTTTTAAAGGTTGTTTGTTCGAATTAGCCAACAAGGGCGTTTTGGTCGATTTTGTTCTTTTTACTACGAAGGACTCTCTTTCCCATTTATTCGACCAAAATAGCATTTTTAACTACAACATGAATATGCGTACCTGGCCCGGATCAATAAGTAGACCCGATTTATCCTTGTTTTCGTTATCACACAATCAATAGTGACGAAATTATCCGATTTGCTAATCGGTCCTGTTAGCATAAGACTTGACAACCATATTAGTCGATATTGTCAAATGGTGTTATCAACACCATTCGACCCGTTTGGACTACACGCCCAACGTTATCTATTTAATCAAAACATCGTTTTTGATTTCCAATTTATACATCCATCCCATCCCGGATTTTATTAACATACCCTTTTTCTTTAAACTCTTTTCTTACAAAATTCAACCCATTTCGGCTTACGCTATGGGTATCCTTTTAACCTTTATTTACACTAGTCGACATTTGACCCATTTCCATTTTTGTCCTTTTTCCCCCATTATTAGATTACACTACAAGGTAATCTTAACAAAATCCATATTTCCAAAACAATCGTTATCCGTGTACAACGTATTGAATAAACGAGTATTCTACATAAGTGTGTAAATTACACTTACCTTGCATCCACGCCACGCTTTTCTTTCCGTACTGGCTCCGTTTGACCCGATCCCTCCTCCAAGCTTTCACCTAGCTTGTTACGCGTCAAACTATTGTCAATCATTTACAAGGCGGTTAAATTAGTCATTGAAAATCACGACTATTCCTCCTCACTTATTTTCTATGTCAAAGCTACTGTTCGACTTCATGCTTAGTTAACTTAGTTTATTAAAGCTAACTACTTTAACTCACATGGTTTACAATATTAAGTTTAAATCAACGTAGTATTTAGAACCCTTTTCATAAGCTTTAACGCATAATTCTTTATAATAATCAAATCTGCGTTTTTACCCAACTTTTAGCATTTTAATCCTCACTTAGGCGTTTCATCAAACACCTAGCGGGTCAGATTTTTATATCATCAAAACCAAGTTTATGACTTGTAATTATCATCTAAATTAACCTTGATTAGACAATTCTACACAAGTCTTAACATCCATATTTATGAAATTTACTCTTAAATTCGGATTATGCTAGAGCAAGGTCATAATTCTAGGGTTTATCAAGTTTTCTTCAAGTTCATTAATCACCTACAATGGTGATTACGAACTATATAATTAACATGAAATCTTGTAACAAGATTTCACCTAGGGTTCATCCCTAGACACCATATCCCTTCTAACTTTGTTCATGCATGACACAATCAAGCTCAATTTTGACTTTTCATCATTAACCTAGAATTTAAGATGAATCAAAACATCAAAATTTTGCATACCTTATGATCTTTTCAGCGAGGTGATCACTAATTCGTGATTAGAATTTGATTTGGGACTGAATTGAACCTCCAATTGATCAAATTTTAGTGAGCTAGGGTTTGAAGAGGAGTTCTTGGTCGCTCCTGTGTTCTGATCGATCCAGGCACTCACTTAAGTGAGTGTTTGGAGTTTATTTTGTTTACTAATAACTCAAGTTTCCATTTTAGCCATTCTAGTCCCTCAATTATTGTTTCCTTTATGATTTAAGAGTTTTCCATATTGTTTTAACCACACTTAACTTACTAGGTTAATATTCCTAGTTACTTAGTGGTTTTCGGGGGAGTCATAACCCGTTTTATTTTTAAGTCTCGTTAACTCGAGTTTCTTATAAACTTTGTTTTCTCGAAGCGTTTATTCTTTTTTTTTTTATTAATATTAGGTTTATTTATTTGAGTCCTAATATTTATCGGGTTAAATTTTACCACTAACGGTATTTTCCCCGTCTTTAGTATTAACGGTGTTTAGTTACCAAACCCGATTTCGGGGTGTTACAAGTCTACCCCCCTTAAAGAGGTTTCGTCCTCGAAACTTTTCTTACATAATTTATTGAGTTTAAACTCAATGTATTCGATCTGAGAAATATTTTAAACATTAATTATACTTTTTAACCAATCGTTAGTATTACCCGAAAAGTACGGTAACATCTTTTTGGTTACTAATTGTCTACATATCTCATATGACTTAGCGTAACTTTGAAATAACGTAATCTCATTATTTCCACTAGTTTAGTTAACTTAGCGATATCCATCGCTTTCATATACTATCGAATTTCCTTATGAATCCGTTACTTTGACCCGTTTAAAGGTCTTTAGTGAAATCTTTCACTTTTAGCAACAATTTCTTTTGTTTTCAATTTCATTTATTCGGTTCAGTTATACCGAATCCACCGCTTACAAGCAACCAACTTACTTAAATGACCTTAACCGGTCTTACTAACTAGACTTATTAGTCCAATTGCTTTTTACCGCTCGCTTGGTGATAATGTGATTCCACTTCATATTGCATTTCTTGACCGTGATTGTGTCACGTCATGTTTAATTTATATCAACCTTTCATTTTCGAAAATACCACTTTTTCGAATATATCGTCTTGCACCTATCGATGTTAAGACCCATATTCTTTGATATTTGTTATTTCCAAATTCGTCTTATAGTATTCATATTTGTTAAAACGTTGTTTCTTACTAAAACTGAATTTTAGTTTAACGTTTTTTCCTTTTAACTATGTCAATTAACCCGTTTCTTATAAACTTTGTTTTCTCGAAGCGTTTATTCTTCTTTTTGATTAATATTAGGTTTATTTATTTGAGTCCTAATATTTATCGGGTTAAATTTTACCACTAACGGTATTTTCCCCGTCTTTAGTATTAACGGTGTTTAGTTACCAAACCCGATTTCGGGGTGTTACAAGTCTACCCCCCTTAAAGAGGTTTCGTCCTCGAAACCTTTTCTTACATAATTTATTGAGTTTAAACTCAATGTATTCGATCCGAGAAATATTTTAAACATTACTTATACTTTTTAACCAATCGTTAGTATTACCCGAAAAGTACGGTAACATCTTTTTGGTTACTAATTGTCTACATATCTCATATGACTTAGCGTAACTTCGAAATAACGTAATCTCGTTATTTCCACTAGTTTAGTTAACTTAGCGATATCCATCGCTTTCATATACTATCGAATTTCCTTATGAATCCGTTACTTTGACCCGTTTAAAGGTCTTTAGTGAAATCTTTCACTTTTAGCAACAATTTCTTTTGTTTTCAATTTCATTTATTCGGTTCAGTTATACCGAATCCACCGCTTACAAGCAACCAACTTACTTAAATGACCTTAACCGGTCTTACTAACTAGACTTATTAGTCCAATTGCTTTTTACCGCTCGCTTGGTGATAATGTGATTCCACTTCATATTGCATTTCTTGACCGTGATTGTGTCACGTCATGTTTAATTTATATCAACCTTTCATTTTCGAAAATACCACTTTTTCGAATATATCGTCTTGCACCTATCGATGTTAAGACCCATATTCTTTGATATTTGTTATTTCCAAATTCGTCTTATAGTATTCATATTTGTTAAAACGTTGTTTCTTACTAAAACTGAATTTTAGTTTAACGTTTTTCCTTTTAACTATGTCAATTACTCCGGATAACGATCAGGGCCATGTGTCAACCACGTGGCAGACCTACGCCATGACACGGCAGCCCTAGCCATAGCTAGGGTGGCCCTCGCGGGGCACATAAGCCGGCCTTAAGGCCTACGTGGGCCGCGACAAACCCAAATTTCAGCTATATAACGAGCATTGCATGGCCTTTCATTTGTGCTCGTAAAACTTCTTCAAAAATGTAACAGTGTGCTAAAAATCGATTGTTTAGGTATCGAAACGCTGCTACGATTACAGGGTAATAACTCGATCACTGCTACGATACAATGTCCGATCGATTGAAACCAATCCGATGGATGTTTAAGTGCTGCCCGAATTCGGGCTATACTTTGTCATTCGTCGTGAGGGTTTTGATTTCGTGAATTTATCGTAAATGTTGTATTAAGTTACTAACCTAGTTCATGTGCATTGTTATTTTTACTAGGTTACCAGGCTTAATCAGTAGGCAAAACTCTGTCAAACTAAACTTGCAATGTGAGTCATTCTCTTTTTATCAAAAGTGCTTTACAATACCTAAATGTTTTCCAGTTATATGTTACAGGGATTAAGTCTTTGTTATCTTAAATTACTGGCAGTAAGTGGGGTATTGTGCACAATTACTACTGTTTTATCCCTTTTAGGTGAAAGGACCTAGACAGTGATACACGTCACTTTTGGGTGAACGGACCCAATAGTGGTATGACTATAGTCATAGATCCGATCGACTGATAACTGAACCAGGTAATTATAAGATAGGGGCAATTGTAATCGCTCTTAATACTGTAATCTATAACAATGTGTCGTTTTATGCAAATTGAATGACTCGCCAGTATTTCCCCACTGGTAAAATCTTTTTAAACATGTTTTAGGTGATTTACTGTGAACAAGGAAAAGTGCCATGTAGCAGTACCAGCTTGGATAAAGTGGCTCAGTAAATAAATAAACATGTTTTGTAACTAAGGGGGTTTCCCAGTGAAATTCTGTTATTGTAAATTACGGGGTTTGTCTCGAAATTTGGAATAACATAAAGGGGTGTTTTCAGTTAAACGATCCGGTTAAAATTTCCGCTGCCTAATTAAACACCAATACCACAGGTCTTCTGTCTCGCGGCTTCTGAACCGGGTAAAACCGGGTCGGGGGCCGTGACATAATATTCCAACGGCTTTTGTCTGTTGTCAGCATAACTCTTCTGTCGATCACGTGCTGCTTTTAGTCGTTCATTGACTTGAATGATCTTGTCCGTTGTTTGTTGTACTATTTCTGGTCCAGACAGTTGCTTTTCTCCAATATTTGCCCAACAGACTAGAGTTCGGCACTTTCGTCCATAAAGTGCTTCGAATGGTGCAGCATTGATACTGGTATGATAACTGTTATTGAAGGAAAATTCTATTAATGGTAAATGATCGTCCCAATTTCCTCCGAAATCAATTCCACAAGCTCTAAGCATATCTTCCATTGTCTGAATTGTCCTTTCGCTTTGTCCATCCATTTGAGGATGATAAGCGGTGCTTAGATTCAGCTTGGTTCCCATTGCTTTTTGGAAACCTGTCCAAAAATGAGAAGTAAAATGGCTATCTCTATCAGAAACAATTGATAAAGGAATTCCATGTAATGAAACTATTTCATTTACATACAGCTTAGCTAACTGTTCCATACTGAAAGTTTCCTTTATTGGCAAAAAATGAGCTGACTTGGTTAGCCTGTCTACAATTACCCAAATTGTATCATTACCTTTTCTTGTCTTGGGTAATTTGGTAACAAAATCCATTGTTATCAATTCCCATATCCAAACCGGCATTTCTAATTGTTGCAATAAACCTGAGGGTTTCTGATGTTCAGCTTTAACTTGTGAACATGTTAGACACTTGGCAACATAAGCTGCTATATCCTTTTTTATTCCTATCCACCAAAAATTCTTTCTTAAGTCCTGATACATCTTATCACTTCCAGGATGCATCGTATACTTAGACTTATGGGCTTCTTCTAATATATGGTGGCGTAGGTTTCCTAGTTTAGGTATCCATATTCTTTTCTTATGAAATCTCCAAGTTCCATCTGTTCCTTGTTCTAATTCCTTAATCATTCCTTTCAATTTCTCAGTATCGTCCTTGATTACTGATTCTTGTGTTTTTCTAATCTCATTTAAATCTACTTATAGATTTAATTTAAGAGAACGTACTCTTTTTGGCTTTTCGTGATACTTTCGACTTAAAGCATCGGCTACTACATTAGCTTTTCCTGCATGATACTGAATATTACAATCATAATCACTCAGTATTTCCATCCAGTGTCTTTGTCTCATATTCAATTCCTTTTACCCGAAAACATACCTTAAACTCTTATGATCGGTGAAAATGGTAAACTTACTACCGTAAAGGTAATGTCTCCAAATCTTAAGGGAAAAAATTATGGCTCCTAATTCTAAATCATGGGTTGAATAATTCTCTTCATGTTTCTTAAGTTGTCTAGACGCATAGGCTATAACCTTTTGACGTTGCATCAACACATATCCATAACCTAACTTAGAAGCGTCACAATAGACTACAAAGTCTTCTGTTCCTTCTGGTAACGCTAGTATGGGTGCGTTGGTTAGTCTTTGCTTAAGAATTCTAAAGGCTTCTTCTTGTCTTGGTCCCCATTCAAACTTAACAGATTTACAGGTTAGCTTAGTTAAGGGAATGGCTATTCTAGAAAAATCTCGAATAAACCTTCTATAATAACCGGCCAATCCTAGAAAACTTCTAACCTCGGTTGGCGATTCAAGGTTTTCCATTTAGTAATTGCCTCAATCTTTGTGGGATCCACATGAATTCCTTCATGATTAACTAAATGTCCAAGAAACTGCATTTCTTCTAACCAAAATTCGCATTTTGAAAATTTAGCATAAAGCTTTTCTTTCCTCAGCAAATTTAGGAGTGCATGCAGATGCGCTGCATGTTCCTCTTTACTCTTAGAGTAAATGAGAATATCATCTATAAAGACAATTATGAATTTATCCAAATATGGCTTACATATTCGGTTCATCATGTCCATAAATGCAGCTGGGGCATTGGTTAAAGCAAATGGCATGACAATAAATTCATTATGGCCATACCTTGTTCTGAAAGCGGTTTTAGGAATGTCCTCTTCATGTACCTTTAATTGATGATATCCTGAGCGTAAATCGATTTTAGAGAAAAATCGAGCTCATTGCAATTGATCAAACAGATCATCGATTCTCGGTAATGGGTACCGATTTTTAATCGTGACTTTATTCAATTCCCGGTAATCAATGCACATACGCATTGACCCGTCTTTCTTTTTTACGAATAAAATCGGTGCTCCCCATGGCGATGAACTGGGCTGTATGAATCCTTTCTCCAAAAGTTTGTCCAGTTGTTTCTTCAATTCTTGCATTTCTGCGGGTGCCAAACGGTAGGGTGCCTTGGCAATTGGTGCTGTTCCTGGTAGCAGATGAATTCTGAATTCAACTTCCCTGTCTGGCGGTAGTCCTGGTAATTCTTCTGGAAACACATCGGGAAACTGAGATACTATGGGAATATCTTTCAGTTCTTTCCCTTTAGTGTCAATGATTATAGAAATCAAATACACTAATGACCCCTTTCTTGCATAACTGGTCGTTTTCATCACAGAGATGAATTTCGTGGATCTATATGGCTTATCTCCTTTAATTGTGATCTTTTCACCTTTTGGTGAATGTACTTGGATTGATTTTTAATCACATAAACTACTGACTTTGTTGGCTACTAACCAATCCATTCCTAATACAACATCAAATCCTGCCAGATTCATTGGATAAAGATTTGCAATAAACTTTTGATTTAAAACTTCTTTTCTTGCTCCCTGAAAGATTTTGGAAATCTTAATGGTTTCCCCATTTGTTGTCTCTACCATACATTTTTGTTGAAGTTTAATTAATGGTTGGTTGAGAAGTTTGCAAAATGAAGTATTAATAAAACTTTGGTTTGCACCAGAGTCAAATAATACTTTAGCAAAAACATCATTAACTAAAAACGTACCGGTAATCACGTACGGGATCGTCTTGGCTTCTTCTGCAGTCAGAACAAATGCTCTAGCATTCTTAGTATTCTTGTTGTTCATGGCTGGAGTTAATTTCAGACAGTTTGGCTTGATATCACCTTTTCCTCCACAGTTGAAGCATACTCTATTACTGGGTTTCTTCCTGCGGTCTTCTTCTTTGTGTCCTGGTATCTTGCAGAAATTACAATAGGTGGAGCATCTCCCTGAATGTTTTTTCTTGCAGGCCTTACAGTAAGGTGCAGAGGTAGAACCTATGTTTTTCCCACGGTTGGAATTTCCATAGCGAAATTCTTGGGTAAGCCTTTGAGCTAGGTTCCTCCTTTGGTTCTCTTCTTGTGTACGTACTAATTCAGCTGTCAAGGTATTTGCTAGTTCTATAGCTTCTTCTATAGTTTGTGGTCTAGCTGCCTTGACTACATGTCTAATCTCACTGATTAATCCCCAAATGTAATGGGAGATTAATACTGGTCATGGTGATGCAAGGGTTGGCACTATTCTAGCATATTCGAAGAATGTAGTAGTGTAACCCTTACTATCCACTCCGCTCATTTTAAGGTTTAAGAATTTATTAGCTATCTGTTCCTTTTCATTGGGAGGACAGAATTTCCTTTCCACCATATTCTTAAACTCATTCCATTCCATATTTTAGGTTCCGTCACTTCCCCTGGACTGGAGGATAGTGTTCCACCATTCTAATGCTGAGTTCTTAAATAGGTTGGAGGCAAACATTATCTTAACCTCTTCTGCACACTTGCTTATTTTCAAGACTGCCTCAGTCTTTTCTATCCAGCATAGAGCTGCAATGGCTACTTCATTGCCTGAGAATTCTGTTGGTTTACAAGACCAGAATTCCTTATAAGAACAACCATAAGACATGGTTCTTCTTCTTTTTGGAATGTGCACTTGAAGTATGGGTCCATTGTTTACGCTGTGTTCAGGTTCAGTAGGTGGTCGTTTACTGCCATTATTACTTTTATTATCCGCTTCCTTAACCGTTTTGATAATATATGGCATTGCGTCTATAATCCCTTGTGCCACTATGTGTTGGATGACACTGTTATCTACTTGGTTTCCGTTATTATCGTTGTTCGGGTTTCCTTGATTCACTTCATTGTCCATCTGAATTTTAAACATTTACCACATATTAATATCACGAAACAATATTGAATGCGAATAATCACACAACCACACATTGATCCAAAATCGTCGTAATTGCGACCTTTACTCTATTTTATATATGCATCTATATCTATTACAACCAACTGAACTTTAAATTACAATAATGGTATGCATCGATAACTATAGGATTATCTATTTTAGTTGATTATATTATTATTTATATTATATAAAAAAGTTTTTCAACTTACACACACTACTACTACTAACTACTAACCACTAACCACTAACCACTAACCACTAACCACTTACCACTTACCACTTACCACTTACCACTTACTACTGCTACTGATAGGGGTTCATCCAGTATTACATGTTGCGCTCGTCATATTTTTAGACGAGTCTCTCCCCTATCTGTCTCTTTCTCTCACTTCCTTCTAATATCTCCTTACCAAAGGTGCGAAGTTCTTGCACATTCTCTTACTTCCTTCTAATATCTCCTTACCAAAGGTGCGAAGTTCTTGCACATTCTCAGTTCTCATGGGTGGTGCAGGTGCTGGTATCGGGTCTGGGTATTGTGTCATTGGTTCTTCGTAAGGGTACGGGTTTTCTAGAATATCCCTGATATATTGGTCATTATCCCAGTAGGGGTCTAGAGGGTCAAGGTCTGGGTAGGGTGCTACTGGGTTTTGCATGGGTTCGTCTTGTGGGTGGAGTTCTGGGTAGCTCCTATGGTCGTAAAACCATGGGTCATAGTCTGGGGGATGGGGTGCTGTTATTCTAGGGATTTCAGCTGGGTCGAAACCATGTGCTGGAATTTGGTCTACTGGGGTTGGCTCAATTTCCATAGGTTGTGTGGGAAACAGTGGTAATGGCTGGGGTGCTACGAGTTGTTCTAGGTTCGGGTCTGCAGCTGTGGTAGGGAGTATGTGGAAATTGGCTAGTCTCCTATTGATCATGTCCTGAGTTTGAGCGTTCATTTCTCTATTCGCGGCTTCTAAAGCTCGCTGATGCTGTAGTTTTCTCATCCTTTTTCTACGCTCGTGAGCTCCTCTGCTGAACCATCCTCGCTTTTTGGGAGGGAATGGCTCTTCAGATTATGCTTTGAATACGAAAATCCCTTCTTCAGTGTCAGCCGAATACCCCGAGGGGGTAGGCTGGGTAGAGGTTCCTTCGTCCCTAGGTGAGCTGGACAATTGACGATAAGCGTCTGAGGTCCTTGATCACTCATACTTTAAACTAACAAATTGTCAAATAACACAAAATAATCATATACAGATAGGCACGTAATCACGTAGATTATTTCCAAACATAAATGGATAAAATTTTGGTGTCAACAGAACACTTCTATGGCTGAATCAGTGGCTGTAGCTCTGATACTACCTTCTGTCGCAACCCCCGACCCCTGCCTCGGAAGGCGGGCGGCCGCGACCTAATCAGAGATGGCGGTATCGGTGTTTATCATTATTTGGCAGCGGAAATTTCATCAGGATCGTAGTTAGGAAATATTTTGTTAGAGTAAAACACCGCATTTTATAATAAGAAACATATTGGGATAAAACCCAAGTTTGTTACAAACAGATTTATAGGGATAAACCCTATTTTATTGAAATAAAACATCTTCTTTATTTATGTAATTTTATAGCCACTTTTCCAAGCCTTTAGTGCTGTCCAGCTGACTTCTATTTGGCTTTCACATTTTGTTACCTGAAACGTTTTTAAAAACATTTTGTCAGTGGGAAATACTGGTGAGTGAATCCCAATTTAATCAAGACAGGTTTTATCAGTTTACAGTTATTGAGGGCGATCCCGCAATTACATTTGTTTATTTTTCTACTTTAATTACCACCCACGGTACTGTCAACCCGACTTGTGGTCATGTTACTACTCACAGTGTAGTAACAAATTTTGTATACAAAATCCCAACATACCGACGATAATTGTAGAATACAAATACTCAATCACTGTTTAATATAATGTAAAACATTTGAGGTTTTGTAAAAACAGTTTGCAAAACGTTTACAAAAAGGAGATTACTCACATTGCTACTTTAGGGTTTCTTTTGTGTTTTCCTGGTTATAATCTATTAATTAAACAATGCACACACGTTAGTATAATAACCCAATATTTACATTAGTTATACCCTCCCCGAGACAGAACTCCAACGACTACGTCGGGCAGAGCCTCGACAGCCGTTACGGAGCACTAGATCAATCGGCCAGCGTATCTAATACGTAACCGGGGGTTAAAATACTTACAACGAGGCAAAGCTTCGCTAATTAGAGGGGTATAATGCCCGGGTATAGTGTCTACTATTCAGAAATTAGAGAGAGAATTAGTATGTGAGCGATTTGTGAACTGAGGCCGATCGAAGCTATTTATAGGGCTGGAAATCGAGTTTTTTTGCGCCCTGCGTAAGCCGAAGGCAAAGCCTTCGCGGCCCGTGACGTAGGGTGTGTAGGGCCTAGCTTGATCGGCTCACAAGTGTAGGTCTGCCACGATCGTGCCACGTGGCGGCTCCGGGGGCGGCCTTGTGGCCTAGCTGTCGCGGCCCGCGACAGTGCTAGCTAAAGGCTTCGCAGCCCGCGAGCGCCTATATTTTCTTGTTTTTATTTTATTTTTGTAAAATTAAAGTATATGGGGCCCATTTCTCGTATACGGGGTGTATTTTGGGACGTATAGGGACGTTATAATTATTTTTTAGGAGTGTCAGAATATTTTAGGAGGGTTGTTATACCTGACACTTGAAACTTATTTGAAACATACTCTATCCATTTAAACAGGAAACATGATACTTGTGGTACTTGAGACTTTTATGCTATGTGAACGGTTAATCCCTGTGTGTAGTTCCGCCTTAACATTGGTAGCACTACAAGGGTAACGCACCTCCCCGTTAGTCTTTGGGGTATTGTTAGGATGAGACATATAACCTCCCGTTAGTCTTTGGGAAAGGCACTTAATGCGTTGGAAACTTGGGCTATCACTTGGACTGCGTTAACTAGCATGGTGAAACTAATTATGTGTTTTCATGATTGGATATGAGTTTTTAAACTATTATGCTACGTATTCAAACTTGTATGCTCACCAACATTTTGTTGATTGTATTTTAATACATGTTGCAGGTTGATAGTAGTTGGAAATCAAGAAAGCAAGCTAGGATGATGCTTAGAAACTCATCTCAAATAATTAGACAATGTTGAGCAATGTTTGAATGTTTTGTTGATACAATGTATTGGTCGTGAAATGTGTTTGACGATTTAGATTTATTTATGAAATTCTGATTAATCTATATTGAAACAAATAGTATTATGGATTCTCTTGAGCAATCTGGACGCTTAGTGCCGCGCCCCGATGTTTTCGCCATCGGTTGGGGTGTGACAGTTTTGGTGGCGGGCTAGGGTTCGGGTTTTCTTGGTATCCAAAGGGGTTTTTTTGGGTCGTAGCCGTGGTTATAAGGATGCATTGTAGAATTTTGTGGGTTGGTTTCATAAAAAATAAAGAGATATGGTAGAAGTAGAGAAGTGGTAAAAATTATAAAAAATTGGTGGGTATTTATATATTTGTTTAATATGTAAATATTTTTTTTAAACTAGTCGTTTGGCAACGGCTATTTTGAACCAGCCAACCACAACCCGCCATGTCACCCAGCCCCCAACCCCCCCCCCCCCCCCCCACGCCAAGTCCAACGCCGCCGAACCAAAGTGATGTAGCCGGCGTTAAACCCCTTTCAACGCTAAAACCAACGCCCATACCCACCAGTCTTATAGTTGCTTTCATAGAAAGTTTAGCTTCTCGAATTCCCGTGTGAATATTTGTTTCGGAATCATTATAAATTATTAAGTTTTCCTACCTTTTTAATATTGCATTCGAATTCCAGTGTGAATATTTGTTTTGGAATCAATATAAATTATTAAGTTTTCCTACCTTTTTAATATTGCTTATTATTGAAATAATTATTTTTTGCATGACAATGTGTTGTCATCAATTAAGCTGGATTACTTTACACGTATTCACAACTAAATAATTAATTCTAATCCTTTAAGTTTTTATAAATGATGAAATTAATAAAAACATTTATCAGATTAGAACCATATAAATTACATTATCCGGTATGGTGATGGTATTCCCTTGGAGGATGATCCACCACGTAGGCGCCACGTAGATCGGGTGTGAGGATGGGGCAAAGATGATGGAGGTATGGAAATGAAGGATAAGCCTAAAATATATGTATATGTTGTATGTATATATATGTGTGTGTGAGGGGGTTTTGTCCTCTAGTGGGACGTCTTCAACGTCCGCAGGAAGCCGTTCAGGACGACACGAAGTGGGGGGAAATGGGGGGAGCTGCGACGCCACACCGGGGGGACGGACCCCATACCATACAACCTTATTCACCAAATTAAAACTAACTCTATTTGATATCGGTAATTAATTTTTAATATCAATTTTAGACACCTGTTTTCACATTATTTCTTCCCATAAAGAATTTCCCACCCAAATTCCTATTTAGGAATAATACTATTAAATAACTTATTTAACAAATATAATATCAAATGCCATTTTAATGTTTATATAATATCGTTCCCTACAATTAGGCTGGAGCCTGGAGGGTATGAAATGGAGCTTCTAGGGACTCCATTGTGTCATCTCAGCCACATTACGCCATTACGCCATGTTAACAAATAGCACCCTCACTTTAACACCAAAGAAATGGGATAATGCCCCCTTACCCCCACCCCCAAAAGGTCAATGGCACCCCCTTATTGATTTTAAAATGCACCAGGTGTCACACCCCGACCGCGTTAAAACAACGAAACCGCGGCGGAAATGTCGGGGAGTGGAGTGGCAGAATCATTGTTTCACAACCATGGATTCAAAAGTTTTGTTTTATTGATTCATTAGATAATTTACATTGTCTTAATACAAAACAAACAAGTTACACATCGTCTATCATTATTATTATGTCACTAAGGCATCGTCCAGATCCTATGTGAACATACATCCTAGCAATCAACATCATGCAACACCACCTAAAACATATGTAAAAACAAAGTCATCAAAGAAATGCTGGCGAGCACATAGGTTTTATGAGAGTGTCGGATTCATGGCTCGTTTACATGTTGCAGTACCTCATTAGACTACAAGAGTCAAAAGTTACAAACCTCGTTTTGAAAAGTGTATAGCAACATAATTAACCAACTCAAATCAAGTTGGTTATAATTTATAAAATATGGCAGCCATGATTCTTAACCAAAAACATTTGTTTTAGTAAACCAAATCGTAAAACATCTCGTAAAAACTCGTATGGTTTATATCATTTAGAAAACCTCGTTGTGTGACATCGTTTCAAAATCGTTTGCCCAAGTGAACTAAATAATGACACGGAATATAATATGATAAAAGCACTTATATATAAGAAGTACCAGCGGCGTATCTACCATGCTTTTATCATGTTACACACGTCTCATTATCTAATCACATCCCAAAACCAATCGTTCTTTCAAATCGTTTAACTCGTCCCAAAAATCATTCTCGTTTTAATTGTGAAACTACTTTTGGTCGCCTCGCTAATAACATCCAAACCTTCGCAACTCGTCCATCGTTCAACTCGCATTAACAAACCACTAAAGGGTAAGTTAACAATCACATATTCGGTCGTTACCCACATAACCCCTACACATAACCATGGGTGTAGTCTGATAACGGGATTTGTCAGATCCTATGGTACCATAACCTAATACTGGTCGGTTCGGCCAAAATTAATGAATGTTATTCGTTATGTAACTACGTCCAACAAGTTTGTTCACATTATCGAAATCGTTATTAGTTTAATATAAACCATTTTAATCGTTTTTGAAACCATCGTTAAAATATCGAAATCGTTTAACATATATGAATCACCCCAAAACAATTGAAAACAGTAAAATAGGGGAACTATGTACTCTCATAGTTACCACAAAACAAGTAAAAAGAGGGGATCTATGTACTCACATCGAAGTACAAAGTATCCTCAATCTAAAGAATTCAACAAGCTCAGGCAAACCAAGGAAATTCAAGTAGCACCTAGTAATCGAATCACTAGTTAAATAATCGACACCTAAATCGGAAGATCGGATAGAATGAGGTATCTTTCACTTGTATAATCTTGCCATGTATTAGGGTCGTATTCCGGTGTGTGTGTTTATACGTACGAGGATACGTATTTTTATTGTATTCATTAAGTATTCTCATACTTAATTAATTATTAAACTTTCCGGAATATTATCTTTAATAAATACCCAATATATATTTCCAAAATATATTTTAAGAAATACTACTTAGAAAAATTATTTGGCAAAAATATTTGTAGTTCCAAAATAATATATTTTCAAGTCTCACTTAGAAAATATTTATAAACTTATTTCCATTCAAAATAATGTATTTCAAGTTTACTCAAGAAAATATATATATCTTTCCCAAAAATAATATATCTTCTAATAATTCCAAAGAAAACTTATATTTTTATACTTGTCAAAAATATGATATACTCTTGAAGTAATGGTGAAAATCATATTTCATTCCTTTGTATCCAAAATATTATTTACCAAAATATACTTTGTGAATATATTTTCCGGAATATTTTGTAAGTTACATTTCTTGTTCGGTTTCGCCAATTTTTTTGTGTGTAACTTGTATGCTTATTCCTTGTGATTTTGATAATATTTTGGATTGTAATCCTCGGTATTTTGATGTGTTACATTATTACATGCCCTAAAATAACATAGCTATTACACAAAGTATACACATAATCACACGTGTGTGTCTTCAATGTACATATATTCTAAATATATATTTATCCACTTTTATTTATAAAAACCAACCTCCAACACTTATATTTTTGTAACAAAAATTATGGCAAAGTTTATATGGAAAACTCTTGGTTAAAATACACTTGTGAATATTTGTTTAAAAATATTTTTCTAAGTGTTTATATTTTTAGAAAATTTTGCCATAGTTTCCCCTAAAAATGGAGGTTTCCATGCTTTCAAGCATATCATATTCTTTTGTAAAAATCATCACAAACAATTTACAATCATCAACAAACAACATTCACTTACCAATCTTGCCAAAATCATGCATATTCTACTATTTCATGAACTTGAAAGTTTGTAAAAATTTGTAGTAACTTGGTAGTGTGTTTAGTAAGTTTAGTTACCCTTTAAAGTGTGGTTGTTTATATAAAAACCTCATTCTTGTATGATCTAGATGTTTACAACTTGTAATCATATTTTTCAAAAATATTTCTTTATGTATTCTTCTTGTTACACACGTGTTTCTACACTTGTTTAACCACTAAAAATAAGATTTGTTTATGTAAGAACCAAGTTTTAGCAAAACTTATATTTTTAGCTTGGTTTCTTTAGAAATCCTCCATAAATCTTTAGATCTATAAGTATTATTACTCACATTAATTATTATTTTTCAAGAAAACAATATATTCTTTCAAGTTCATGTCTTGCATGAGGATGATTTATAAATCTCTAACATTTTCACCCTCTCATCTTGCTAGATTATGTTTTTAATCATGATCTAGCAAGATCATATAATGATCTACATCATTTACACAAACCAACAATCATCAAGCATCATAACAACACTAAACAACATGATTTCTTTAAGATTTCTTATAGTTTTATGCTTATGTTCATGTTTCATCTTCAAGTTTCTTAGTGTTCTTCATGATTTTCAACATGTATCATTCTTTAACCACTTGAAATAGATGTAAAATGGAAGGATTTGTGTTCTTACCACTAGCTCAAGGCTAGGGATGATCAATGTAAGAAATGTAGTGGATAAAAGCAATCGGTGAAGGTCCTTCAAGCTTCAAGGCCTCCAAGCTTCCTAACTTAGCTTCTTACACCTCTAGACCACCTTGGAATGCATGGAAGAAGGTTGAAAATGGAGGTAGTGTGGTGGAGGTGTGTGGCGGTGAGCTAGTGGGTGAAGAAGAAGAAGATGGGTGTTGATTTATGGAATGAGAAATGACTAAAGTGTTATGGTTTATATAAACTTTTATCCAATGTATAATGGTATAAGGCATCTTTGTGTAGCATATTCTAGACAAGATCCATTAAAATATTCAAGAAAATCCCAAGTGGGGGCCACTTGGGCCGGATTTTGATGAGGGGGGGGGGGGTAAAGTGTGAAATTTTGGAAGTTGGGGGTTTAATGTGCAAACTAGAAGGTTTAAGTATGTTTAAGTGTGTTTAGGTGTTTTTATGATTTTTAAGGTGTTCTACAACCAATACTAGCTTAATATCATAAAAAAATTACTTCTAGTAAAATTTTGATGTCCCGGTTATTCTCCGGTTGTTCGGTTCATTACGGTTCGTTAAAGTGCTGAATTGCGCAGTTTCACTAAGTATGAAGCACCCTTTTGTGGCAGTTTTAATTCCCGACCCTTTGTAAGTTGTTTTGGACAACAAAACATAAATTTTGCATGATATTATTGTGTTAAATAGCTGGTTATAGCTTAATTGTGCTAATTTTCTGCAGAATTCTGCAGTTTATGTAAGTTTTAGGCACTTTCCGGCACTTAAACTATCTCTAGGAAGGCAGTTTTGTGATCCTTACTTTCCTACACACTATACTAGTGTAATACTTGGTTTCTGGCTCTTTCTGTGTCTCAATACAATGTCTGTCTATCTACTGAACTTTGTCAGCATTTTTCGGATTTGCCGGGTAACTGCGCTTGCTGTGTTTCGTGCATCTTTTGAGTCTCACTGGTTGATTGCTCAAGATAAAAGGATTGGAGGAGAAGAACTCACTCGGTCAATCAAATGTAACAGTACAGGGTACTGTTCCATTTATAGGCAAATCAAACCACTGAAGCATCTAAGCTGACGTCACCATGAAAGTGACATCTAACAACCTAACATCCTGTAACCACTGTTCTTATACAAACACTGCTAACTTAACCACTGATTCTATACAAAACAAGTGACACACTAAACTACTGCTTTCTTCTTCCATCAGTACTGATGTTTGACAATCAGTGTTTTCCTCAAAGTTGATCAGTCCTTGAGTGGGCAGTCCTTTAGTCAACAACAGTACTTAGACAGCATCAGTAGATTGAATCAGCAGTGTTTAATTCTTAACAGTCTTCAGGGCTTCATCAGCAGTTTGAAGGACAAGCACCTGTTGTATACGGACAGTGGATAGAGGACATCAGATGTTATAAAAACTTTCAAGGGGAAAGCCTGGTGTAAACTACTGCTTATGATGAATCCACTGTTGTGAATCAGTTTTGGCTTTCATTATCTGTTCCTCTGATAGGGTTCAATCCCAACAATCTCCCCCTGGAATAGATAATGCCAAAACTCTTCATTATTTTGGATCTTTATTGTCTCATCAGAAGTTCCCTAATTTGTCGTTTAAATTGCAACTCAAAATCCATGGAACTTGTATCATCCTCATCCCTACACAGTATAAGCTCAAGGAGATCTTGTAGATCTTCAACACTCAGGCCCAGTGCTTGTTCCCTTGATATGTGCTTTACTTCTTCATTGGATCTGATCAGGGTCAATACATGGGTCTTTTGATCAGACATCCATTTTAGTATTTTTGAACCCAATGGGTTTCTTGGGAGAGGTTTATTTACTGATGTGTTTGGTGATGCTGGCGTTGTGATAATTTGTTGAGCAGTGCTCTGAGCTTTTGCTAGATCAGAATCTTCAGCTGTATTTTGTTTGAAGACCATTTTTATGATATCATTTGCTGCAGCTATATCTTCTGCAGTTTCTTTTTCAATCTGCTCTTGTCTCTTCCTTTGGTCTTGCTCAATGTCTGAGATATCTGCTGATGTGATCAGTGGTTCAGAAGTATTGATCTGTTGTTTTGGTTTTTTGTAGTCAGGCTTCTTTGGAGTGTTAGAATCTGTCATTCTTCTTTTCTTTAGCCTTTCATAAGCCTCATCTGTATATTGCTTTGTCCATTTTGATATGGCTTTAGCAGTTCCAACCTTTGCATCCACCAGCTCTTGTTTCTTCCTCTTGTATTCTGAGGTAAGTTTATCAATGGCCTTTTTGTATTTGCTCCAGTTTGGAGCTGACCTTTTCATTCCTGGATTGTTCTTGATTTTCTCAATTCTGTTCACCTCATGCTTTAAAGCAATGAGTGGCCATTCACTGAATTGTTCTTCATTAGCTGGATAAATTTTTTCTTTCATGATGAATGCAAGATAATCCTTCCTCATCTCCTTTTGTAGGACAGCTTCAGGTGGCAGATTTTACATATATTTGCTCAGGTCTCTTGCATAATCTTCCATTTGTTTGACCTTAGTGAGTAAAAATTCCATTCTTTCTGAAATGGCTTTGTCACCTTGATCTTTGCATTCAATTCTAGCTCTTATATTTGCTTGCCTGGCTTTGAGTTTTAGATACTCATCCATATTTGCTGGATTCCTGAAGCCTATGAGAGAAGGAAATTTTCTTTGTGAAGGATCATCCACTGTATAGAATTATCTCATCTCATCCTTTAAAGCTTCCAATTCCAGTGGATAACTTGCAGCAATGGATACAAGGTTACCAGGGTTTATTGGTTTGAAAAAAGTTGATGGAGTGGATTGTTGTGGTTTGATGGCAATGTAAGGTGTGGAGGATAAAGGAATAGGTGCTGGTATATCATCATTACCCTCCTGAAATTTCCTTTTCCTTGTGTAAAGCTTTTTGGGTGAAGGGGGTTTTGGTTGTGATGTGACAATGGGTTGTATGGTGATTGTTGGAATGGTGAGGGCAGTGGTAGATGGCTGGCAAACAGCTGTTGAAACAACTGGTGTTTCAACCTCTGTTGTCATTACAACTACTGATGTGTCAGTAGATGTCTTTTGCTTTTCAGCAAGTGGTGATTTGGTGGGTGAAGTGATTTTAGGTGGTGGTGGTAGGGCAGTGGTTGTGGTGTGTTTTGAAGTGGTGGCAGTTGTTTGGCTAGCAGTTGTTGAAACCACTGACATATCAATAGTTGTTGATACAACAGGCGTTACAACAATTGTTTGGGTGGAAGTTTGAGATTTTGTGGTTTGAGGTTTGGAGCCTTTGGGAGGTGGTTTGGAGGCATGCTTTGTGGGTCTGGATGGTGTGGATTTGGGTTGCCTCACTTGTCTAGTGGGCTTCTTCTTTTCATCCTTAGGATTTTCATCATCCTTTGGCTCAGAAGTACCATGTGCATTCAGCTCCATGTAAGCTCTTTTCTCCTGTTCCCACCTGGCTTTATCCTTAGCCTCTCTATCTCTTTTAACACTTGCTTTTGCTTCTGCAAGTGCATTTGTGGTAACATCAATTTTCTTACTACCATCTGGCAAAGGGATATTTTTAGTCATGTTTTCTTTTTCTGGTTCAATATAAAGACCATCTTCAATTCCCTTCTTCTTCTACTGTTTAATTTTCTCCCCCTTTTTAGCATTATCTGGAGGAAGTTTATCAATGAAGAGAACAGTGGGAGGAGCTTTGCCAGTGGTGTTCAGGATGTGGGCCTTTATAGCCTTGATGTCTGCTTGAGTATTTCTAAACCTTGACTCCATCATGTTTCTCAGCTTTTGAACATGTATTGCATGCTGCTGATTAGCCATTTGTCTTTGTTGTTGGAGCAGGGGTTGGAATAAATTCCATAACTCATTTGCAGCAGGTGCTTGTGGTGGAGCAGGTGCTTGAGTTAGAACAGCAGTGGTTGAGACCTTTTGAGCTTTCAATAACTGTTGCATCATATCTTTTATTTCAGCAACACATGTCTCAAGGTTGTCAATTCTACCCGTCAATTCCTGATATTTTAAATCATCACCCAACTTAATGGGATCATCTGATTCCCCACCGTCAGTGGTTATATCAATGTGTGATTTAGGGACAGAACTCTAAAAATCATCCATTGATGCCCCTTGTTCTTGGTACTGGGGACTTCTTCCTTCAGCACTTGATAACCTTTTGATGGTACCAGTGGTCAAAACAACCTCACTAGTGGTTATCAGAGGTGCTATAGAAGGAATTACCTTCAAGGGAGTCTGATTGATGAAACAACTGGCCAAATGTAGATCTGTTGATCCAACACTTGTAGTTGCTGCTCCACTTGAACTACTGACAGGAATTACTTGTAATTTGTTAGACCCAGTCCAGGCTCAAAACAACTTCTTTTCACGTAATATGGCAAGTGATTTCAGTAGATGTGAAAAAGATGTGCGGAAATGGAAATCAGACTTTCAAGAAACAAGACCTACAGAATTATCAAGTTTATATCACTTTGAAACAAAAATGGTTTACAAGGTGATTGTAAGATTATTATCTAATACAAACGAATCTTGAATTCTGTGGGGGAGAGAGCAATGGAGTTTAGATGTATGTGTGAATGCTAAGCTTCAAACTCACTTTGCTTCTCCTGGTTGAGCCTTCTATTTATAGACGGCTTGTATGAATAAACAATAGTTTATTCATACAATAATTCCTGCAAAAAGTAGCCAATTGACATATTCATTGATTCCAACGTTCAAGTTGCCTTTTTCATCATGATATCATTAAATGTCAACTTGCTTCGGTAAGTGTGGCAGGACAGAGCCAATTTCAGACAAGTGGGTTATTTCATCAGAAATTCTGATAAACCACTTCATCAGAAATTCTGATGAACAAATCATCAGAAAATCCTTGATGATCAGAATCGTCAGATACTGATGATATTTCATCAGAAATATCATCAGATCCATCAGAAATGACCTTTTCTGATAATCCAATTCAGCTCTTGATCAACTTGTGATTCTTTGAAGTAGATGCTATGTATTCCGGTTGTCCCATCTGATCTTCTTTTTCTAGTTCGTGATCTTCAGGACTGTGATCTTTTCATAGATCCAGTTAATTGTGTTTTTCTTCAATACTTACAAATAAAGTTTCCTAACTGTTTCCCCCTAAGTATTGTAAGAAAAAGAACTACCTCTATATCAAACATAAACAACTTTCTTTGAAAGAGAAATTCAAAAACAACTAAGTTCAGAAACATTTGAACATAGTCAAACCAACTAAAAATTAGACATTGATAAAATATTGTTCATAAACAGGAAATTTCATCTTATTAAATCGTTAGTTGATCTTCACTCCACTTCTGTATTTGTCTCCATGTTTCATCCTTTTCTTGTAGTCAATTGCCTTTGAGTTTCTTTGTACATTTCTTTATACCATCCTCTTGCTTCCATCCAATTTTCAATGCACTCTTCAATTGTTTTTCTCAGCTTTTCATTGTTCTTTCCCTTCTTTTTGAGCTGCTCTTGTTTTTCATTCATGCAGTTTTTTATATATTTCAGAGTTTGATTTGAATACCTGCATATATCACTGATTCTGAACAAAGCTTTCTCTTTATTAGCATCTTTGAAGACTACACTCATTTCTGGTTGATCAAAGATTGCTCCAGTTCTTAATAGTTTAGAAGCAATTTCAGCTGGAATTGAAGTGTTAGGAGGTGGTATTAGCACTTTGTTGCTGTACTCAAAATTGATACATAGATCAAAGTCTGCCAGTGCAGCCCTTTTGTATAACTTTGCTCCTGCACTTTTGAGACTTTCAAGGGCTCTTCTGATTATAACTGAATTACCTTTCATTTCATCAATGATATTCTTCATTTTGACTATTCCCAATGGGTGAATATCATCAGCCAGATTTGCATCAGTAACCTTTTGTTGACTGTTGTCTTTTCTGATCAAGGTATACTTGTTTTGTGCTTCATTGCCTAGAATGCCTCCTCCAGTGGTCATTGTATCAATTCTTTCAATTGATACTATTGGATTGGTTATGTGCTTGTGTAAAATTACCCAACCTCCATTGTTTCTGTTTTCAACAATACCTTTGCTTATTGGAGAGAGTGGTCTCTTTGGGTTGTCCTCTGGACCTTTCCAATAGTAATTCTTTAGATGTTCTTCAGGATACATAATAGTGTGTAAATCACCTTTTAGCACTTCCATTTCTCTGATGTTTCCTTCTGAATCTTCTATCATTTCTTTTCTTGGCCTTTTTGAGGAAGTCACTTCATGTTCCATTCTTCTCTTTTCTTTTGTATCCATTAATATGCTCAACTCTGTTTCTCCTGTGATGGTTGTAGAAACTGGTTGTACTGGAACATGATCTTTCAGTTGTACCCTTGATGTGTCTGGCTTTGAGACATTTGGTGGAGGACCCATGAGTATCTTCTGTTTATCTTGAGGTGGACCCATGGGTTTCTTCTGTTTTTGAGCTATTGAGGTTTCTGTTGGTTTGGTTTGCTCTTGTTGAACAATTTCTGGTTGTTGTTGAGAAGTTTCTGATCTTCTTGCTTGTCTTTCTTGTGGAATTGGGGCTTTCAGTTCATGAAGATCCATATTTGTTAGTCTGGCAACATTATACTGCAATCTCTTAACTAACAGATGAACATTAGTAAGAGCTTGAGTATTTGTTTCCTCTTGTTTCTTCATTTTCTGTAACTCTTGATTTTCTTGATTTCTTTGTGCAGCTAATTCCATCAACAGTTTCTCAAAAGCCTCAGTCATGCTGCTGTTGTTGGCTCTGAGGAACTGTATTTCTTCAAGAAGCTTCCCTGAACTTGAGCTTTCTCCTGCAGTTGCACCCTCAGCCATCTTTTTCTTGATATCATTCAGTTCCTTGATAGCTTTCTCAATTTCTGATGAGCTTTCTTTGTTTTCTGATGATTTTTGCAATTTGTTGAGAGTTGCAGTATTGTCTTCAGTTTGCTTCTGCACAGCTTTAACAGTTTCTGACAAAAACTTGATCTCTGACTTTTGATTTCTGATTTCTTCTAGTATTAGATCAAGTTTTTCTTCTGTTGCTGTTTTCACAGTAGCAACTTCATCTTCAGGTTCTTTTTGAAATTGTTTAGGTGACATAGATTGATGTTCTTGGGAAATTGGAAAAACAACAGATGTTTCTCTTCTACCACCAGCAGAAAACACATTTTCTGCTGTTTTAAGGTTAAAAGGATTGGACGAATCCAAATTCCCTATATCCTCACCCGAAAATTGAAACAAATTCAAGTTCTGGGTTTCCTCATATCCTTGAACCTTTTCAGGTTCTCCATGAGTTGTTGAGAAACTTTTTGTTTTCTCATCCAGGTTTCCTTGATCAGCAGGCTGATCTCCACCTGTTGTTACTACATTTTCCTCCTCAGAATCTGATTCAGAAAATGAGTCTTTTGTTTTACTCACATCTTGTTTTGAAGAAATAGTTTCTCTAAGTAAGATTTCATGTTTTCCTTGAATTGATTCATCAGAATCATTCTCAGAATCATTAAATATGTTTATTTTTTACTGTTGTGCACCTGTTTCTCCAATGTGTGAGGCTTCAGCATGATGTCCTTCAGCCACAGGATTCATATCTATATCTTTATCAGCTAGATGAGGTTCAGATTCATCCTGCTGTTCCATTCTTGGTGTGCTAGACTCCTGTGCATCATGCTCCATAGGGAACACTTGTTCAAAAACTCCTTTTCTTTCTGACTTTTTGTTCAACATTTTCAGGTATTCTGCTCTGTATGGTGATTCTTCTGGTATCATACTCATCATTTTTTCTGTCAGAGCAGGTACATCATAATCTGACTTCCAAGACCCTGCAGCATTCCAAGGTTTCATAATTTCTGTCTTCCACATATTTTCTGATGCTGGTATTGCCATGTTTCTTTTCAGAAAAGCATCAGAAATTATGATAGATAGAAATCTTGGAAAGGGTAGATGTGAATCTATTCTACCATCTTTGGTCAGAATTGATCTCCTGATCAAAATAAATATTTCTGCTCCATAATCAATGTTCAATCCATTAATTAGACTGAACATGATTGTTAGAATGTTCATATTTATCTGATCTGTACCTCCAATCTTTGACAATAGACACTTGTTCAGAATTTCCATTAAGACTTGCCAGAAGGCAGGTAGCTTGTTTCTCTTGAATTTATTGATTGTTGAAATCTTTGTTTTGTATCCCATTACAGCATCAAGTTGTGAAAACATATCTTCTCTTTCTGGTGACTTTTCAAAGTTCTGATGTAAGGGTAGCTCCAAACATTCCCTTATCTTTTCTGGTGAAATTTTAATGAAGATATTTCCCCATACATGTGCTGTTAGCTCAGCTTGACTTGAGATTTTGAGAGTTTTTACAACTTGTTGTATGAGTTCTTGTGGTACCTCTCTGGTCTTTGTAAGAGCTTGAGCTAACGGGCATCTTGTTAGAAATTCAATGAGAATTTGACACTTCATATCATATTCTTCGATGTTATCATTCATTGCTTCATTGTTGCTCTTTAATGGAAGAAATTCATCTTCAGTGATGAAAGGAACTGAGTGTTTAATTTGAGGTATGTTGATGTTGACAGCAGCCATTGAGAATTTGGGTTTTGTTTTTGGAAAAGGGTTTTAGGGTTTTGAATTTGAAGGTTGAAGATGAAAGACTCTGTTTTTGAATGAGGTATTTATAGAGTGTTTCGACAGAGATTTTGAGTGTTTGTCGTGGGTTGTTTGAGTTCAGGGTGATTAATGACACCTTTAAGATGTTTTAATCCTTTAAGGAAACAACCGTTTTTGAAAAACCTTTGATTTATCTCTAATTTAATGTATATCCTTTTAAAGATACTTAGAGACTTCAAAGATTTTGCAGATAAACACTATTTTCCAACTTGCACCTTTTCTCTATGTGGGACCCCTTTTTTTAAAAGGTCCAATCGAAACCCTTTGTGTGTCTTCCCAGATATTTCTCATAATGATATATATATATCATCAGAAAATATATATATTTTTTTTGAGATGAGAGGGAATAAGTAGAGTTCTGAGATTTTACTTACATTGTAGTCTTGCAGTTCTGAACTCCACACCTTTGTTCTGATATACCAGAGGTATTTTATAACTTGTTCCAGTCCTCAGAAAAAAAAATTTAGAAAGAAACTTTTTCTTAAAAATTTGGATTTTCATAAATTTAATTAAATCTGATTAAAAGAATTGTTTTTCTGATGATATGTTAAACTTTCTGGTTTTTCAAAACAAAATATGATTTTCTGATTGGTTATCAGAATTTTCACAGTTTTCTGGTGAATGATCAGTTTTTCTGATTGATCATCAGATTTTGAGTTTTACTAACTTCTGTCAGTATTCATGTGTAATCCACCAGATTTTCTTTGATTTTATCAGTCAGGTTGTGTTAGTTCCCCCTAGATCTATTTACCCAAAAAAAATTTAAAAAAACCTGTTGAAAGAAAACATAAAACAAACATGTTAAACGAAAACAAAACATAAAACAAAGAAAACTACTCCTCCTCCTCCTCTAACACATTGAACATGCACTTCACATATAACCAAAGACTGGTTACTCGTCCGGTGTGATTCGTTGATGGCGTCAAGGTGGCTTCACTAATGTTTTCTTGAAGTACCAGCTCAGTTCTTGAATAGCAGCTTCTCACTCCTCCAAAGCCCAGCTGACTAGTGATCACCTTGGTAACAAATCGAGGGTAAACCAGAAAGGGTTGACGGTCGTGGATGTTTGCTTCTAGGTCTCTCATTAGAAATTTAGCATAGTTGAAAGGTTTTTCTTGTATCACAGCATGCACCACTTCCATCATCCTATTCGACAGCTCATTGAAGTGTCCAATTTTCTTGGAAAAGCAGACACTTAGCTGTGTTACCAAAAACTGGAAAGGTGGTATAAAACCAGACTTGCTAATGGCCCTTGACGAGTTGAGTGTGTGATAGCCCATTTCAGTCAAAGTTTGTTGCAAATTTGCTTTTTCCAGAAGTTGGATTTCATGATTATTACCCAGTTTGAGGACATTCCTGATTGTTTCTTCTTTCAGAGTAATTTTTACTCCCATGACCTCACTTTCAATGCACATGGAGGTACCACAAAAAATGATTTGAGAGTTCCACCAGAACTCTTGGAGAAGTTCTGGATATATGGTGACATGTGATGACACAGCAAAGCCTAGAGGACTTCGCATGATCATATTGTACACAAACCTACAGTCCTCCCATGCAGGTCCTTCCAAGTTGGATCTTAATCTAAGATTGTGAAGTCTATGAAACGGAAGAGGGAATTTAGTGGCTTTCATCAATTTTGGGCGTCTCATTTTTTATAAGGAAAAAAACTGTTGAAAGGCTCTTGAAGAGCTGGTTTTTGTTACAAATGTTCTTTTCAGGTTGTTAATATTTATAGGTGAAAGTGATGTTAACAGCCAACCTTTTTCTCTTCAATTAAGAAGATATCTGTCCCAGTGAATGTAACAGTGAGTGTAACAATTATTTTGACAGTCTATTAAGCCCCATGTGTGAGTAAGCATTTAATGACTAGGAATCTATTTTCATAGCTCCTAATAATTCTAGTGCCTACGTGTCACATTTAAGTTCCTTATGAAGAAATGACGTTGCATGCAAAAAAAAAATGAAATTCAATAAACTGAAAAGAAAATGAGACGGTTGATTATTACAGCTGCATGGAACTCCATCAGTATGCATGTTACTTTTCCCCCTTTTTGTTTTTTTTTTTTAAATTTAAAAAACAAAACAAAAAAAATACATGAAAATAAGTAATTACAATATGTGGAATGTGCATGAGGATGTATTTTTACAGATAATCCTAATGTTTCAAACATAATTTCTGATTTTATATCAGAACTTCTAGTGCTCTTACCAGATATCCTGATATTTCTTCAGAATATCTGATAAACTATCATTTATGGATAGTTCATCAGATTTTCTTGTGTTCCATCAGATTGATGGATTGTTTTATCAGAAACTAGTTGATTTGTTCTATGAATATCAGAATTTTGATTTTCAACAAGTTGGTTTTCAATTTGTGTTTTTGAGTTTTCTGAGAAATCTTCATCATTTAGATTAACCATGCCTAGTTTGCTAATTAAAAAATTGTGTCTCTTTTCATCAAGAGGTTTTGTAAAGATATCAGCAATTTGATTTTCAATTGGAACAAAATACATTTCAATGTTACCTTTCTCCACATGATCTTTTATGAAGTGGTATCTGACATCTATGTGTTTGGTTCTTGAGTGATGAACAGGATTTTCAGTTATTGCAATGGCACTCTTTGAGTCACATAGAATTGGAATTTTTGTCAGAGTTACTCCATAATCTTTCAGTTGAGTTTGCATCCATAGCACTTGTGAACAGCAACTTGCTGTTGCTACATATTATAATTCTGCTGTTGATGTGGCAACACAGTTTTGTTTCTTGCTCGCCCAACATACCAATTTTTCTCCCAAAAGTTGACAGGCACCAGATGTGCTTTTCCTGTCAATTTTGCACCCTGCATAATCTGCATCTGTGTATGCAATTAATTCAAGGTTTGTATCCTTTGGATACCAGAGACCAATTTCTGATGTGCCTTTGAGATATTTAAAAACCCTTTTTACAGCTTTCAGATGGGATTCTTTAGGATCACATTGATATCTGGCCAGAAAACATGTTGCAAACATGATATCTGGTCTGCTTGCAGTTAAATAAAGCAGTGATCCTATCATCCCTCTATAGGTTTTAATATCAACACTTATACCATTTTTATCAGAATCTAACTTGTTCCCTGTTGCAATGGGAGTTTTTGAAACAGAGCAGTTTTCAAGTGAGTATTTTTGTAGAATTGTTTTCACATATTTTGATTGACTCAAAAATATTCCATCAATTCTTTGTTTTACCTGTAACCCTAAGAAAAAGGTTAACTCACCCATCATACTCATTTCAAAGTGGCTGGTCATCAATTTTTGAAATTTGTCACAAAATTTTTCATTTGTTGATCCAAATATAATGTCATCAACATATATCTGGACCAACAAAGTGTGACCTTTGTGAGTTTTGAGAAAAAGAGTGGTGTCAATAGTTCCTTTGGTAAACCCAGAATTGAGTAAGAAGTTTGATAAGGTTTCATACCAGGCTCTAGGAGCTTGCTTCAACCCATACAAGGCTTTGTTTAATCTATAAACATGATTTTGAAATTTTGGATCAACAAAGCCTTCTGGTTGATGCACATAAACTTCTTCCTCAATTTTACCATTCAGAAAAGCTGATTTTACATCCATTTGATAAACTTTTAAATCTTTAGATGCAGCATAAGCAAGAAAAATTCTTACAGCTTCTAATCTAGCTACTGGTGCAAAGGTTTCGTCATAATCAATACCTTCTTGTTGACAGTAACCCTTGACCACTAACCTTGCTTTGTTCCTGGTGATTATGCCGTTCTCATCAGATTTGTTTCTGAACACCCATTTTGAGCCTATGACAGATTTGTCATTTGGCTTGGGTACCAGATCCCATACCTTGCTCCTTTCAAATTGATCAAGCTCTTCTTGCATGGCTTGAATCCAGTCAGGGTTATTTAGAGATTCCTTGATAGTTTTGGGTTCTATCTTGCTTAAGAACCCAGAGAATGCACACTCATGTGCAGTGGCAGATCTTGTTCTGACACCATCTGCAGGGTTGCCTATGATGTCAGAATGAACATGTCCTTTGATCCATCTTAACTTGTTGTGAAATGTTGTTGGTTCTGATGGATTTGAAGTTTCCCCCTGATCAGGTGCTACATTTGACTGAAAAGTATCAGAAATCTGGATTTCTGATGTACTACATACTTGATCTGCAGGGTTAGAACATGAATATTCTTTTGATTTATTTTTGTAGGCATTATCATGTTCTAGGAAATCTTCATTTAATATTTCAAAGAGATGTTCATAATTTTCTTGTTTGTCAGAAAAGTTTATTTCTTTTATGTACTCATCAGAAACCTCTGTTTCTGATGAGTCATCGAATGAGACATACAAACTTTCTCTGATGGTCCTGGTGTTGAAAATAAAAACTCTGTATGCTTTTGAGGACAAAGAGTAACCAAGAAAAATACCTTTTTCTGCTTTTCTGTCAAATTTTCAAGGCTTTCAAAATCATTAAAAACAAAACATCTACAACCAAATGTATGCAAAAATTTTATACTTGGAATTCTTCCATTTATAATGTTATAAGGTGTTTTGTTGTGCCTTTTGTTGATTATGGATCTGTTTTGTGTAAAACATGCATTTGCTATAGCTTCTGCCCAAAAGTGAGTGGGCAATTTAGCATAAGCAAGCATGGTTCTGGCAGCTTCTACCAAGGTCATATTCCTTCTTTCAACCACACCATTCTGTTGTGGTGTTCTTGGAGCAGAAAAATCATGAGAAATTCCTTTACTTACTAAAAAATTCTCAATTTTTGCATTTTTAAATTCTGTTCCATTGTCTGATCTGATCCTTCTCACTGTTAGTTTTAACAGATTTTCAATTTTCTTAATAAAATTAATGATCAGATCAGGAGTTTCACTCTTCTTTCTCAAAAATTCTACCCATGTGTACCTGGAGAAATCATCCACTATTACTAGTATATATTTCTTTCCAGAAAAACTTTCTGTACTTATGGGTCCACACAAATCCATGTGTAAAAGTTCCAAATTTTGTGAAATAGAAGACTCAGAAATTGATTTGTGTGAGCTTCTTTTGGATTTTCCCATTTCACATGCTTCACAAATTTTATCCTTCTTAGAGGATATCAGAGGTAATCCTTTTACCAGACCTTTGCTTGCTAATATGCTTAGGTTTTTGAAATTTAAATGACCAAGCCTTTTGTGCCATAACCAACTACTACCTTTGTTATGTTTTGAAAATAAACATAGTTTTGGATGTTCACTTTCTTCTTTGAAGTCAAAATAGTAGATAGATTTTCTTATCCTTTTCCCACTTAAATAAATTTTGTTATCATCTATACCTATTAACAAGCATTTTTCTGGTAAAAAGGTTACCTGAAAACCTTTGTCACAAAATTGACCACAACTCATCAAATTATACTTTAAGCCTTTAACATAGGCTACTTTCTCTATGGTCAAACATCCATATTTTGTGCAACCATATCCCATGATCCTTCCTTTCACACCATTTCCAAAGTTTACCATTCTACCCAGCTTTGAAACAAAGTTGCTGAGTAAGCTCCTGTCCCCAGTCATGTGCTTGGAGCTTCCTGAGTCGCAGTACCAGATCTGCTGCACATGATGGTCCTGAAATGAAATGATTAGAGGGTTTTTGGTACCCAGGCATGCTTGGGTACTGTTTCTGATGAAATTTGAAACATTTTATTTTTATTTCTTCTTGGTTTTGCATCAGAAACTCTGTTATATGCTGAGCCATTAACAGATTTTACATTTTTCTTTTGAAGATGGTGTTGTACAAGCTTCAGTATGTCAACACACATACAAGAGTTATCAGAATTTTCTGATAGTTCCTCTTGTGATGGAATGATTGGATAATTTTGAAAAGATGAGTGAACTGCTTCTGGAGTTTTTACAGATTCTTGACTGCATTCACTCTTGTTTGTTTTGAAGTTTGGTTTGTCAAAAGAATATTCAGAACATATTGATTTGCAAGATTCAGATTCAGATTCTGATACTAAATTATCAGAAATTTGATGAGTTGCTTTTACAAAGATAGTGGGTTTATTTCTATTTGATCTTGTGGTACTTGTATAGCCTAAACCCTCTCCTTTGTTCTTTGGTGTGGACTCAATAAAATTTATGAATTCTTTAGCCTGTTGAAAACCTCTTACGTTGATTTCTCTGTCATTGATTTTCTTGTAAAGATCTTTTCGTTCATTTTCATAAAACTCAATTTTTTCTCTTTGATCTAAACTGTCCTCCATGGTTGCAGAAATCGGCCTAGGCGGCCGATTAATCGGCGCCTAGGCGCTAGGCGGTCATCTACTGCCTAATTTTGAGCTAGGCGGTCAATTAATCGGTCATGGTAAAAAATCGGTCAAAATCGGTCCTAGGCGGTCAAAATCGGTCCTAGGCGGTCAAAAATCGGATTAATCGGACAATATTAGTCGGTCAAAATCGATCAAAATCGGTCCTAGGCGGTTCTAGGCGGTCAAAATTGGTCAAAATCGAACCATACTATCTGAAACTTGAAGTATTTATGTGAATTTTGAAGTATTATTTTTATATTATTGGGTATATATATATAATTTTGAAAAAATACATATAAAAATCCCATTCCGATTAATCCCTATTAATCCCGATTAATCCCTATGCTGTACCTCACCGCCCGACTAGCGCCTCGCGCCTTCTACAACATTGCTGTCCTCTATAAGATGTTGGTTTTCAAGAATGATTTTATTCAAAGTCCTTTGCAACTCATCAGATTTTCTAATATCTGATTGATGTTTTTCTTGCAGATTTAGAAAATCTGACATGAGCTTGTTTAGTTTGTGTTCAAGATCAACATTGTCTAAATTTACCTTTTGTTCTGAAGTTTCTGGTAGTCCTTCAGAGAGTGCCATGAGGCAAAAATTTGCCAATTCTTCTTCTTCATCATCAGAAGAATCATCAGATAACCATGTATCTGTTCCAGCAATTAAGCTTACTTGTTGCTGCTTCTTTGCTTCTTCAAGCTTTTTCTCATAATAGGCAACATCCTTCAGCTTTTTGATCTTGCATTCTGATGCATAATGACCTCTTTGCTTGCACTTGTAACACATAACTTCAGCCTTCCCTTTATCCTTAGATCTAAACTCTTCTTTAGATCTACCATCCATCCTTCCTTTGTCACTCCTCTGGTATCTCTGGTTACTTCCCCTCAACCTCTGCTCAAATGTTTTGGTGAGCAGTGCTATTGCTTCAGCAAAAGCTGAAAAGTCTGATGATGCATCAGAAGTTTCAAGATTTTGGCTGTTTGATGGTTGTGGATCATTTGTTGTTGTTGATCTTTGTGAGTTTGAGATTAGAGCTAAAGATCCCCCTCTTTGAATGGTTTCTTCAAATATTTCTTCCTCTCTGGGGATCAAGATGCTGTATAAGTCATGAAGACTCATGTTTCCTAGTTCTAAGGTTGATGATAAAGTCATGGTTAGACTTCTCCATTCTCTAGGAAGGGCATCAAGAAATTTTATGTTTCTTTCATCGTTTGATTTTGTTATACCAAATTTCTTTAGCTCGTTTAAAAGTTTTGTAAATCTTTGATATGTATCATTTAACCTTTCATTTGGCAAACTTTTAAACCTTTCATAAGATGAGACATTATTTGTTCTCTTGTTTCTTCTCATCCTTTCTCCTCCTTCACAAAGGTTTTCCAACTGATCCCATATTTCCTTAGCTGATGCACATGCATCAACTTGTGAAAATATGTCATTGGGGATGGCCATAATTAAAAGTGACTTAGCCCTTTCATCCCCAGCCACCAGTTCCTTGTCTTCCGCACTCCGGTTTATTTCACTTTTAGGAGCGCGGGAGGCAGGGATTGCTGGTGATTGGTCAGTTGCTGGAATAGCAGGTATATCAGTCATTGGTGTATGTGGACCCCTTTCAATGGATTGAAACAGAGCTCGGTCATGACCATTAAGGAAATTGACCATCCTGATTTTCCACTGGGGGTATTCTTCTCTGACCAGAGTCGGAGGTTTAGACATAGAACCAATGTTAAAAGCATTATTCCATGATTGAAAGCTGGCCATATTTAGAGAAAAGAAGATGAGCGATTGATCGTTTGAAAATAGTTTATTCAATCTGCTCTGATACCAATTGTTAGACCCAGTCCAGGCTCAAAACAACTTCTTTTCACGTAATATGGCAAGTGATTTCAGTAGATGTGAAAAAGATGTGCGGAAATGGAAATCAGACTTTCAAGAAACAAGACCTACAGAATTATCAAGTTTATATCACTTTGAAACAAAAATGGTTTACAAGGTGATTGTAAGATTATTATCTAATACAAACGAATCTTGAATTCTGTAGGGGGGGAGAGCAATGGAGTTTAGATGTATGTGTGAATGCTAAGCTTCAAACTCACTTTGCTTCTCCTGGTTGAGCCTTCTATTTATAGACGGCTTGTATGAATAAACAATAGTTTATTCATACAATAATTCCTGCAAAAAGTAGCCAATTGACATATTCATTGATTCCAACGTTCAAGTTGCCTTTTTCATCATGATATCATTAAATGTCAACTTGCTTCGGTAAGTGTGGCAGGACAAAGCCAATTTCAGACAAGTGGGTTATTTCATCAGAAATTCTGATAAACCACTTCATCAGAAATTCTGATGAACAAATCATCAGAAAATCCTTGATGATCAGAATCGTCAGATACTGATGATATTTCATCAGAAATATCATCAGATCCATCAGAAATGTCCTTTTCTGATAATCCAATTCAGCTCTTGATCAACTTGTGATTCTTTGAAGTAGATGCTATGTATTCCGGTTGTCCCATCTGATCTTCTTTTTCTAGTTCGTGATCTTCAGGACTGTGATCTCTTCATAGATCCAGTTGATTGTGTTTTTCTTCAATACTTACAAATAAAGTTTCCTAACATAATTCCTGTAGTGTAACCTCCTCAGTTGTTGCTGGGATAGCAGAGGTAGGGATGAGCAAATCAGACCCAGTACCGGTACCGAATTTACCGAACCGGTACCGGTACCGAATTTACCGAACCGGGTACCTTTTCAGTACCGCTTCGGTACCGACTTTTGACATTTTCGGTACCGGTATTTACCGGTTTTTACCCTCAAATACCGGTACCGAACCGTACCGAACCGGGTATATTCGGTACCGGTACCAGTACCCACTTTTTGGGATTTTGGGTTCCGGTTCTTTCGGTACCGGTACCGGACGGTACCGAGCTCATCCCTAAGCAGAGGTATAAGCATCAGACCCAGTCACTTGTGGGAGTGTACTCTCAGGGATGGGTGATTGAGAGGAACTGGTTTGTGTCTGAGCTATAGCAACTGCATGCAACAAGGGTATTATGGATTGTGGTAATGTGAGGGGTGAAGATATGGGTGTTGAAAGAGACATGTCCTTGGGATCAGGACGAGGAAGATGGATCCAATTGGATCCAGAGCTTCATAATGTGGGGTCCCTGTGCTTACAACCTGATCCTTTTGTGAGGATGCAGGAGGAGTTTGAGGCAAGGGTGGAGATCTTTCTTCCATCTGCTATGAGGAAGTAGCAGCAGTGGTTTTTGGTGACATTTGTGTTATCACTGGCAGAGGCTCTGGGATCTCATCTTCCAGAGTTGCATTTTTAGTGGGTTTGGGGGGCTTTTTGGATGATTTCTTTTTAGTCTTTTTGGTGATGGCAGGTGTGGGTTTCATAGCAGTGGGTGTGCTGCCATGATCACCTGGAGCAGTGGGCTCGACAGCAGATACCTGAGGAGCAGTGGTAGCTGCTAAAGTCTGCTCAGGCGCCTCTGCTTGTGTTTTTGCAGGTGTTAACATTCTAGTGAATGTTTCAGATGTTAAACCATGTATTTGAAAAGATTCACCTTGAATGAGCAAATTTTCATTTTCCTTTCCAAATTTTTGTTTAAGATAGTAGCTTAAGAACCTTGGAAAAAGTAGAAATGATTTGCTATCAACATTTTTTACCAAATCATCAAAGATCTCCTGGGAATAGTTAAAATTTTCATTATGTAAAATAGCAAAGCCCAGGTTTTGAATCTTTAATGGTATTTCATTAAAAGCAGTTGTTTTATTTGAGACACACATCAAAAGGGTATGGAATAAAAACCTTGGTGCAGAAGGGAAGAAGCCTTTTTGTAAGGTGTCCCTTTTTATTTCCGCACCATACCCTCTTTCCAGAAAATCAGTTTTTAACTCGTTTTTGGGAAAAGAAGTTTTACCTTTCTGATCATCGAGTGCAAAGACTTCTGAAATTGATTGTGGAGTGATTTTGTGACAACCCGGAACTTCAGGTTAATGCTTTAACCTAACATAATTAATTTGGTCGCACAATCTTTAGCACTGCATGGAACTATGCATTACTTTATGCATTATCTGACTAACACGAGAACTTTGTGCCTTAACTGTAAACTATATGTAGTGTGTGTGTTTTATGTAAAAGATGATACTTAGGGGTGAGTAGAGTAGTTAGTGAAACCTTAATAACTCCTAACCCTAAAATCTCCCTCACAAATCATTCTACGGCAGTTCAAATCATTTTCTCTAGTCACCTTCTACAATCATTTCTCTCATCATTCTTGGCTGCACAAGTTCTCTTCCATCAATCTTGATCTTCCAATCCATCTAGAATCAGTCTAAGGTAAATGTTTAATGATTGTATGTTGTTAATCCTTGATTATTTGATTCATGAAAACCCTAGTTCTCCAAACAATGGTTCTGTGTTTATTGATCATCCTGATTATTGTGAAATGGTTTGTGAATAGTTGTGTAATCACTTGCCTGACAATAAGATGACTAATATGTTAGAATTGTTTGATCGTTGATTAGATTACAAAATTTCCAATTAATGAAAATAGGGTTTTGATCGTAACCTGTAACTGTTCCATTGAAAACTGTAAATTGGTTTTTGGAAATCACGCATGTTGTTAACCCGGAGTTAAGTGTCAGGGTCTGGTGAAGTCACAAATCCGAGTTTTTAACATGACACTTACCTCCGAGTTTATTAAAGAAACATGAAGTCCGGATTCATTATAAGGACCCCTTGAGTCTGAGTTTTGATGATTGGAATAAGATCCGAGTTTATTGTTTTGTATATGGTCCGAGTTTAGTTGGGAGAGGGTGTCCGGGTTTGCTATGAAATCAAGTCCAAGTTTTATCCTTCACACATTAGTCCAAGTTTTATCCTTCACACATTAGTCCAAGTTTTATCCTTCACACATTAGTCAAAGTTTTATCCTTCACACATTAGTCCAAGTTTTATCCTTCACACATTAGTCCAAGTTTTATGGATTTTGTTGGGTCCGAGTTTGTAAGGGGATGCCTTGTCTGAGTTTAATAGGTGGGGGTTTGGTTCGAGTTTGTTAAATGTTGTATGAAAAACACCTAACATGCCATTGTGTGCTACTGTATGTATGTTCAGTTGTAACACTCATCTTGTAAATCCAATATTTTAAAGGTTTTCGTATATAAAACGAAAATTTAACATGTAATTACGATTAAGGATTCTTAGAAATTCGAGTAATTTAAAACTTTTACAAATTAAAAGTTTACAACATAATTTATACAAATAAGTTCGTCATTTACAACGACATCAAAACGCCGTGCGGAAGCTTCATTCTGATGTGTTCGGTTCTTGTAAATCGCTTGATCTTCATTCGAACATTTTGGGAGCATTCACCTATTGCCAAAACCACACAAACTGTTAGTTTTGACATGTTTAATCACGTATAATCAAGTTCTAAGGGCCAACAATAGAAAAGAAACAAAATTTCTGAAATAATAGGCGGTCGCGCCCCGCGACCATTCTCTAGTCATCCTTCGCGGCCTGCGACGATGGTCGTGTCGCGCGACCTTAATGTTAATATGCCACCGCGTAGCGCGACGGCCTGTTTTTCACAGCAGGTTTGTTTCATTGTTTCTGCACTTGCCCAGCTACGAAAATTAACATTTAACAACTTAAAACCTGCATAACTTTTGCTATACAAGTCCGTTTTACTCAATTCTTTTTCCTACATGACCGTAATTTGATTCTCATTCATATAAAGTAAAATCCTGCATCTGAATTCACAAAAATCTTAGATTTCAAGCTCTCGAATTGAAATTCAATTATGACACTTTTGACCCATTCATGCTTTTACCAAACTAGCTTGTTATTTTCTTCCAAAATACCATGGTCATCATGTTATATCCGTTTACTAATTTTCAAGATTCAACTCTACGAGTTCCTTAAGAAATATTAACCCGTTTTGCATATATATACCCGTTTTGACCTGTTATGAGTATTTTACATTTTTAGGCTTAAATCATGCTTCTATAGGTCTACATCCTATCACCATCTTTATACGTATTCAAAGACTGAATTTAACAAGACGCTTAATTCAAAACAACTCTTTAAAGGTTGTTTACTCTATTCACCCCTCAAGGATTTTTGTCAATTATTTAGCCCTTCATTTATGCGACGAAGTACTTCCGCTATTATTTGACCAAAATATCGCCTTTAGCTATAATTCTAAACATGCGTACCTGGCTAGGGTCATAAAATTGACCCGTTTAAATACCTTTTGCTATAGGTTTCTAGTTAATAGCAATGCGAACAATGTGATTACTGAAATTACAAAACTCGACAAGCGATCATCAAATATTATTGACAAATGGTGTTAACAACACCATTTGACCTGTTTAGTCGAAATGACTAATTATCATTACGAGATGGTATTTAATTACCATTTCATCCCCCTTTCACCTATCCCGGTTTATTTTTGAATTCATCTTACTTAGGAATCATTCTCATTTTGTTTGACCCGTTATGGCTTATGCCAAATGGTGTCCTTCAAAATTCCTTTATATATTCGTTAGTCCATGTCCGGATTACTATTTAACCCTTTTTACCATAATTCATGGTTTCGTATTTTTTTCTCACTTTTCCGACTCGTGCATAAGTCGTGCCGGAACATCGTATTTCATTTACTCAACATAATTCAGATTCAATACTCGAAGTCAAGTAATTGGTAATAAAATAAAAGGCATAAGATTCACTTACCTTGCTTCCATGCCACGCTTTTCTTTCCATACTCGCTCCGTTTGACCCGCTTCATCCACAAGCTTCCACCTAGCTTGTTAAGCGCCAAACTATTATCCAATGTTCACAAGGTGGTTAGATTAACCATAATTTAATATGATCTTCCACCTTACACACTTCTATGCATTCATCCGAACACTTAATATGTAACACCTCGAAAATTCACGTCATATAATGTGTAGACACGTGTCATATGTTTGAACGTGTGAAGGAATGTTATAGAAAGACTAAAGTTGACAATCATGAAAAGTATGTGAATATACGAGTTCTAAATGTCAACAGTGAATAAATATATTGTACATTAACCCTACATGATGCTCATACCTTCAAACGAATAAATCATGGATCATACGAAGCTAAATATGAAAGAAAGTGAGAGATTACAAACTACAGGGGTTAAATGTGTCAACATGTTTAAGTTATACCTCTGAGTGACCTTTTAACAAACCTGAAGCTTTGTAACGATTAATTATGCTCACTAGAATGCACGATATAAATTTCATAAAGTTTCGTTATCGTATGAGAAAGTTATGATCAAATTCGTATGCGAGGGGTTAAAGCTTCAACGATGAAAGTTATGACTTTTCGGGTAATAACCAAGTGGCCAAGGACTTAATAAAGTGGGTATAAGTCTTGAAGCCCTTGTATGTCAATTTGGAGGGCTCAAAGTGCAAATTATAAGTTAGTTGACCTTTCGGAAGGGCCAAGAGACAAATATGCAACAAATGGAAAATGAAAAATCTGAACACAAGGCCCAAGCGGGCTGCGTAAGACCCAACAACATCTTACGCGGGCCGCGTTAAAGGCCCAGATACAGAAACTTCAAACAGCAGCCTGTATTCGAGCTTAACCGGCCTTTAACAGATATTTTCACTTTGTGGGCGACCCCTAAGTGCCTCCTAGAACCTTAGGGACATCTGTTGATGATCCATTATCAGTTGTAGCTCTTGTTGTCAAAGATCTAAATGCTTTTGAGCACTATATAAAGGGCCAAGGTTGCAACAAGTTCTTCACACCTTCCATCTGCACTTTGGAGCATTTCTGGAGCTAAAGACTTCTCTCTAAGCTTCACAAATCGTGCATAGGACTTCAGTAAGTTTGCTTATCCTTCCTTAGTTAAGTTTTTGCTTAGTTTTAGCTTAAAAGTCAAACCGTTGTAATTAACGGTTGACTTCAAGATTAATCACTAATGGTCCAGTGATTAGTCGAATTGAAATTAGTTATAAGTTGGTAATTATGTGGGTAATAAACCCTTAGAAGGGTCCCCCCTGATTCCCACTCTAACTAGGTCAAATGTGGGGTCAAACTTGTTATTAAAAAGTCAACATGATACTTATTTTCTAATTTATGCATGATTAGCAATGTAGAACACATACAACCTGTTTGATCATTAATATAACTTGGTAATTAGTGTAAGAACATGTCTAAACATGTTCAACCCGACAATTTACTGTTTAGACCCGGTTTGGAACCGAAAGTCGCAAAGCTTTGACTTTTGCTTTGACTTCAGTTCTGGCACGTTTTGGTATGATTTAGAAATACCTTAGAGCTCTATTTGGACCAGGTTACATGCTAGTATAACCCTCTGTGATTATACACCATGGTTCATTAGTTAACCAATTAATACGCATGATTCCGTTAATTGCCTATATGTTGACCATTATGCCCTTTTCACCTTAAAACGTGATTTGTGAAAATGTAAAAGTGTAGAAACCTTAGTTACTGATATATAAACTTGTATGCAAAGTTTGACATCAGTTTGAGGTGTAGATTGAGAGTTATGCTCATTAGCGTAATTAAGAAGCTTTATGTTAATTAAACGGCGTAATTAGCGTATAGCCTATTTAAACTCACTTTTTGATATAAAACTTCTTACCCACTGATGTAATATATTATTTTGGGATTTTTGAAGATTTTTAATTAATTTTAGGCTGAGCATAACTTATAGTCGTAGGCTTAATCCGGTAATTGTCGGTTTTGCCCTTACGGGCTATAAAATGAGTTTTACATATCTAATTGACTCCAAACCTTTTGCTACTGATTTTAGATGTTAAATAAATTATTTTAAGCCTTCTGGAGTAATAAAAATATCAGCTTTATGTATAGAACCCGGAAATGGCTCCTAATCGCCTTTTTAAGCGTTTTTAACGCATAGTATGTACTAAGACTATTTTAAACATACAAGGGTTGATACCTACTGATATTTTGGGTAAATTATAATATTTCAATAATTATCCCAAGTTATTAAACTCATACTTCAGTTTTGAGCTTTACGGCTTATGTGAAATTACCAAAATGCCCCTACAGTGCATATTTGGTTATAATTGATGAATTTCACATGTATACTTTACCCTACTGTTATAACTTATTAAATTGAGTATTTTTTCTGAATACATCAGACCTGTAACTCAGGTTAATACTTAAACTCTTTTATAATCTTGTAAATGACCAAACAACCCCTACGGGGCATAGTTTGTGTTTAAATTCATTTCGGGCATAATAAAAGACATCTTACTGATGTCACAACATATTTGAAGCATATTAACTTAGGAAACCTGTATATGGCTCTTACGGATACCCGTTACGCTTATTACGCGTTCGGTTTGGTTTATGTAACTAGTTTACATAAATTAGCCGAAACGGGTCAAACCTTATCGGTTTTATCTCCAAATCCAGAATGTGTATGAAATACCCATGTTAAGCAAGTCTTCAAACTTGTCGGGTTTAAATCACATTCTATTCCGGTCTTCGCTTAATCGTGCGTACGAATTGTATCTTTGAAACTAACCGGTCTAAGCTCAAGCTTAATTAAAGACCCGTTAGGATTCTAATAGGTTATTATAAACCTTCGTTCCAGATTAGGAGGACCAGTAAAAGCTACTTGCATTTGCTTATTGTGATTATTACTCTGCTCAGGTAAATACTTTTAACTTATTTTCCCTATACGGGCTTGGGTTACGGTATATAAAATACCGCTTGGTTGGGCATTAAATCTTCCATCGTTTGGTGGTTAATTGAATAATTTAATTGGCCCATTTAAATATGTTTTGTTTACTTAAAGCCTTTGGGGGGTTAATGACCATGTCCCGGATATCCTTGGCATCATTTTACGAAATGGCCACGACCTAAGCGCGGAGTGTAGGCGTACACTCGTCAGTGCATAAATAGTTGATGTGGTGTGTCTATTGATCTTTAACCCGGCACGATCCGGGCTACTGAACGCATAAGGAACATGTAATTCTTTTACGAGATTATATATTTAAATAATTATCCCAAGTTATAAAATGTTTATGCCACGTGCATCCAAATCAATTTTTAATCATTTTCTAAAATGAGTCAGTTGATCGTATTTACCAGTGTAAACTGACGTATTTTCCCAAACAGATTAAATGCAGGTACTAAGCGTAATAGGCTGGATTCTCTCCTTGGCATCAATAAAGAGTCTCGCAAGCTTAAGATGCCTATCGTCTGTTGAACTACTGTTTCCTATTTATTTATTTCGATTCGTCTGTGGATAAACTTTCAACTGTTTGTGATACATGATATTACAATATTTTATTCGGTTGAAATGTATCTTTCAATTGCTTCCGCTGTGCATATTAAATATTGTGTTGTTTGACTATTATGTTGCCAACCACGTCACGATACTCCCCACCGGGCCCACCGGTGACACGTGGAATCCGGGGTGTGACATAATATAATCACGTTTTACACAAAACCAAGTAGACCGCGATTTCATTTAGGCATTTTATATCACTGAAAATGGGCTGTTTTTGGTGACTTGTTTAACCTATTTACAAGTCTTCAAAAATTATGATTTTTTTATGTGGCGTACCTCTCGGAGGGTTAGACCTTGTGTTAAAATTTCATGATCTAACTCTTTGCCAAAAATTTATAAAAATTCATTTACTAAGGTGTAATCAGATTCGTCACTTCTGACTTCAGCTTATGGAAAAATTCATTAAAAATTTCTCGTTTATCCGATTGACGAAATTCCAATTGGCGATTCTTTTAATCGCTTAAATCTATGTACAGTAAAAATTTGAGATCATAACTAAATTCCTAAATTGAGTTATGAAATTCTTAATAGGCTGCAAATTCTGCCAGAAAACGCAGCTTGAACCTTCGATACGGAAAAATTCATAAAACACTCAATTTTCGTCGAAAAAATGCGATTCCAGTGGGGTTTTAAAGATATTTCCTGGAATTACATTTTTGACTCAAGAAACACGTGTTTTTGTCAGGTTTTGTTCAGGTTACAGCCAATACAAGTCGGCTGTAAATTCTGATCAGGAGCTGTTTGAATTCAGCTTTCAATTTAAGCATGTTCTTGACATCATAACACTATTTTTAGCAATCAAAACCCTAAAAACATCTCATACATGAATTTAGCACCAACAAAAATCTGAATTTACTTGAGCTAAGCATGATTTCAACATATACTTGTCTAGGGTTTACTCCTAAACACTACAATGTTCCTATTTCATCTACATATCATTCATGCATCCACAGATTTTGAATTCCCTAAATTCATGAGAATTTCAAGTAGAGAGTTTTCATCAAATTTCACATACCTTATGATATCCTTGACTTGGTGATCGTTTCTATGTATTCGTGCCTTTGATTCGAGCCCGGTTTGGCCTTCAATTTTGATCATCTTGCTGAATTTAGGGTTTGAGGAGAAACCTGGTGTCGCCCCTGTGTATAATTCGAACCAGACACACATGCTAGTGTGTGTTTGGTTTTTAATTTTATTGTTTTAATTATATTAAGTTCCAAACTTGACAACTTTGGTCCCCCATCTATTATTTTGTTTGTTTTTAACTTGGTTCCCCACCTAATTGTTCTTAACATTATCCCCACTAATTAACTAAGTTAAATATTCCTAGTTAATTTAGTGGGTTCGGGGAACTTATGACTAGGCTTATTTTAAGTCCCGTTAACTGGGGGCTCTTATAAACTCCATTCCTTAAAACTTTGATTCGCTTGTATTTAATATTAGGATTTCTTATTTAAATCCAAATATTTACCGGGTTATTTTTACCACTAGCGGTACTTTACCCGTCTTTTAGTATTAACAGAGTTTGTTACCAAACCCGTTTTCGGGGTGTTACATCAGTCTTGTATGATGAAATCTGTAAACGATAATCATAAAGGACCCTGATGTTTGGACACTGAGGGATTGCAAATCCTATTTAAACCCTATTTGAACGTAAAGGCTTACATTGAGATTATGTGCAATGTACCTTAGGTCGCGTGTAACGGACCTAACCATTAATTAACGCTAGAAGCACATTATCAAACCGAGCAAACCAAGGTGAGTTCACTGCTCTTTTCCCAAGCATGCATCCCGGGAATGGATATCGGGTAACGTTTTCAGGGAAGAATGTCAGGTTAACGGGATGTTTGTTATTACTCAGTTTCTATCATATAAGACCCCTTACATCTACCGATTGTTGCCGGGAAGGCAACGAGGTATTTTGTTGATAGCGCTATTAGGTTTGGCACCCTCACACCGGGCCGGAATGGATGGGTGTGAACTATTTACCTTGACCACTTGACCAATGCTTTGATAGAGGCATTGGGGTTTGGGCAAACACATCTAGTAGCCACATACGGTAATCGAGTTAATAACATCATCAAAACATATCGTTGAACTGTTTTAAACACATATCTGGTAACTAAACGCGTTAACAAAACTTTGAACTCACCAGCATCGTCTGAGACACTTGTCTGCATGCTTGCATGTCGTTAGATACTCGATAAGGACTTGCTATCTGGGAGTGCTGGAGTGGTTGTGGGTCGAGCCTCTTGGATATTTGTTACGTTGACTCTAAACTCATGTTTTGGAAACAATTGAATTACATTTTATGTTATGCTTCCGCTGAATACTTAATTTGGTTTAACTTATGATTTGGATTTATATTTGAAATGAATGGAATGTTTTATTTAATTTATGAGTTCAATGTGATTGGTGGCTTGGATCCTGGTACGTCACACGTCTCGCGGGGGTTTCCGCATGTGGTATTTTGGGGGTGTGACAGTTTGGTATCAGAGCCGCTGGTTATAGTGAACTAGGTTTTAAAACATTTTTGTAAAACCAGACTATAGCCGAATAACTTCGAAAATCGACCAGGACACTCAGCTCCAGATTGCAAGGTTCGTCTTCTGTTTACTTTATGTATTACTTGTTTAGTAGTCACACTCACAGCTTGCATGAAACAATATATTGGGTACTATGGTGATTTGATCGTGTGACACGACTCTTTGACTCTTGTGATTCGTAATCCTGTAATACTTCATGTTTTGCTACTTGAACGCGGGGGAAACTTTTAGCACAAGTTAAGAGGCACTGAGATGAGCATGCAAATCGCCTTGTTATTATGGGTGCACACATAATAATAACGTGAGGTGCATGTAAGTCCCAGTGAGGCTTGACGAGTGTGAGAAGAGTTCTGCCCTATTGTGTGTAAACTAGGTAGTACATAGATCTCAACGTGATGCTTGACTATTGCCATATCTCGACTCCTAAATTTGTTCTCTCTCCATATATAGAATCATGAGTGGACGAGGACATGGACGTGGTCACATCGCGATGACCCAAGCTGAGCTGACAAACTTAATCAACACACGTGTGGCTGAGGCTTTGGCAGCCTACCAAGCTGGTACGAAATGTACCAAATACTTTTAATCTTGTGTGATGTACACAACTCTTACTCCTGTGTTGTCTTTTCTTTCGTCCAGCGCATCCGAACAACCAGCCTGCTTGCACGTTTAAAACATTCATGGATTGTAAGCCGCAGACCTTCAGTGGGACTGAAGGGGCTGTAGGACTTCTGTGATGGTTTGAGAAAGCAGAATCAGTGTTTGCAATGTGTAACTGTCCTGCTGGGGACAGAGTGAAGTACGCTATGGGCACGCTTGAGGATGGTGCCCTGACATGGTGGAATGCCCAGGTTCAGCTGTTGGGCATCGGAAAGGCTAATGCTACTACCTGGGATGCTTTTAAGGAGCTGATAAGGGAGGAGTATTGTCCTCGTGATGAGATACAGAAACTAGATAATGAGTATTATGACCTGAATATGGTGGGGTCAGAGATTAAAGCGTACGCGAAACGGTCGCATGAGTTGGCGATCATGTGCCAGAACTTGTCCCGACCTCCGCATCGAAGAATAGAATTGTTCATCAAGGGATTAGCTCCACGGGTGAAGGGTTTGGTTACTGCAGCAAACCTCAACAACTTAACTCAGATTGTTCGTTTGGCTCATAAAATCACCGATCAGGAGGTGGAGAGTGGTTATTTACAACCGCGTGTTTCTGCCACTACTGCTGCTACAACGACCGCTACTACGCCTGCTAGTGATAACAAGCGGAAATGGAACGATGCTGACAAAGCAACCAGTTCCAGCCAGTCTCAGAAAAGGCCAGACCACAGCAACAACCGCAGTTTCAGTCATTCGTCTTCAGTCAATCAAGGCCAGGGCAGTAATTAGAATCAGTGTTCTTCTGTTAGGAAGAAGCCGCAGTGCAACAAGTGTGGCTATCATCATTATGGGCAGTGTATCCGGGCTTGCCGTAGGTGCGAGAAAGTGGGCCATGAGGCCAAAGACTGTAGAGCCCCGCAGCCAAAGTAGCAGCAGCAGCAAAACCAACAGACTGCTTCTGTGTTATTTGATTCCGGTGCCGATTGGAGTTATGTGTACTAGAGTTTAGCCAGCGATTAGGGTTAACTCCAACACCTTTAGAGGTTAAGCATGTAGTAGAACTAGCCGATGGTAAAACGATAGAAGCTTCGCATGTCCTTTTTGGGTGTAAACTAGATCTCGTGGGTCAACTGTTTGATATTGACCTCCTTCTTGTTACCCTCGGTAGTTTTGACGTAGTGGTTGGTATGGATTGGTTGTCTAAACACCAAGCTGAGATTCTGTGTAAGGAAAAGATTGTACGTATCCCTCTCCCTGATGGAGAGTCATTATCAGTTCAAGGGCATCGTAGTGGGACGATGGTTGGTATTATCTCGGCTATGCAAGCGCAGAAATGTCTACGAAAGGGGTATCCTGCAATTCTAGCACTAGTTACTGACACTCCGTCTGAAGAGAGAAAGATCAAGGATCTGCCAGTTGTACGTGAATTTGCCGATGTATTTCCTGATGAGCTACCTGGTCTACCTCCTCACCGTCTAGTAGAATTTCAGATTGACCTTGAGCCAGGAGCGGCTCCAATCGCTCGTGCTCCTTACCGTTTAGCACCTGGAGAGTTGCAAGAGTTGTCTAATCAACTGCAAGAGTTATTGGATAGAGGCTTTATTCGACCCAGTTCTTCGCCTTAGGGAGCCCTAGTGTTGTTTGTAAAGAAGAAAGACGGGTCCTTTCGCATGTGTATTGATTATCGGGAACTCAACTAGGTGATTATCAAGAACCGTTACCCATTTCCACGCATCGACGACTTGTTTGACCAGTTGCAAGGGTCAAGTTTTTATTCGAAGATCGACTTAAGATCGGGCTATCATCAGGTGAGAGTCCGAGAGGAGGATGTTCCGAAAACGGCTTTTCGAACGCGTTATGGGCACTATGAGTTCTTGGTTATGCCGTTTGGGTTCACGAATGCGCCAGCGGTCTTCATGGATCTCATGAACCGCGTATGCAAACCGTATCTCGACGACTTCGTTATTGTGTTTATTGACGACATTCTCATCTACTCGAAGAGAAAAGAAGACCACGAGCGGAACTTGCGTCTTATTTTGGAACTTCTAAGGAAGGAGCAACTCTATGCGAAGTTTTCTAAGTGTGACTTCTGGATTCGGGAGGTACACTTCCTTGGCCATATAGTGAATGAATTGGGGATACACGTGGATCCTGCAAAAGTTGACGCTGTTAAGAATTGGGCGACACAAAAGACTCCTTCTGAGGTGCGACAATTTCTTGGTCTCGCTGGGTATTATCAGAGATTTATCAAGGATTTTTTGAAGATCGCGCAACCTCTTACTTCATTAACACAGAAGGGCGTAGTATACTCATGAGGAACGAAACAAGAAGAGGCCTTCCAGTTATTAAAACAGAAACTCTGCAGTGCGCCGATCTTGTCTTTACCTGAAGGTACAGAAGACTTTGTAGTATACTGTGATGCTTCCATACAGGGTCTGGGTTGCGTACTGATGCAACGCAAAAATGTGATAGCTTATGCTTCCCGACAATTGAAGGTTCATGAGAAGAACTATACGACGCACGACTTGGAGTTGGGAGCCGTGGTGTTTGCACTCAAAATCTGGAGGCATTACCTTTACGGTACTAAATATACTATTTATACCGACCACAGGAGCCTTCAGCACATCTTTGACCAGAAGGAATTAAATATGCGACAACGTCGCTGGGTAGAACTACTGAACGATTATGACTGTGCAATCAAGTATCATCCAGGAAAGGCCAATGTTGTAGCAGACGCTCTCAGTCGAAAGGAAACAAAACCCAAACGTGTTCGCGCTTTGCAGCTCACCATTCATTCTAACCTGCCTGATCAGATCCGTTCGGCTCAGGCCGAGGCGTTAAAGGGAGAAAACTACGAAGCTGAGTATTTACGGGGTATGGAGAAACGACTTGAGTAGAGGTCAGATGACATTTACTATTTCATGGAGCGGATATGGATTCCATTGTTTTGTAACCTTAGAGAACTTGTGATGGACAAAGCGCAAAAGTCTCGATACTCTGTTCATCCAGGCTCGGATAAAATGTATCAAGATCTCAAAGTCATGTATTGGTGGCCGAAGATGAAAGCTCACATCGCAACTTATGTGAGTAAATGTCTAACCTGCTCGAAAGTTAAAGTGGAATACCAAAAGCCGTCTGGATTGCTGCAACAACCAGAAATACCCATGTGGAAATGGGAACAGATTGCTATGGATTTTGTCACCGGGCTACCGAGAACTCAAAACGTAAATGATACCATTTGGGTGATTCGTTGATCGCCTCACGAAGTCAGCACACTTTTTGGAAATCAAGGAAACAGACAAGTTTTCACAACTAGCTGCTGTCTACCTAAAGGAAGTGGTTTCTCGGCATGGGGTGCCGACATCTATTATCTCTGACCGTGACCCACGTTTCATTTGGGATTTGTGGCAGTCGATGCACAAATCGTTCGGATCGCGCCTCGACATGAGTACTGCTTATCACCCACAGACGGATGGTCAAAGTAAACGAACCATTCAGACACTAGAAAATATGTTGCGGGCGTGCGTAATTGACTTTGGCAAGGGTTGGGAGAAACATTTTCCTCTGATTGAGTTTTCGTATAACAATAGTTACCATACCAGTATTAAGGCAGCTCCATTCGAAGCATTGTATGGACGGAAATGACGTTTACCTCTCTGTTGGGCTGAGGTGGGTGACAGTCAGATTACAGGCCCGGAATTGGTGCTTGAAACCTCTGAGAAAATTGTTCAGATCAGGAATCGTATGGCGGCAGCGTGTGATCGTCAGAAAAGCTACGCTGATGAGCGTAGGAAACCTTTGGAATTCGAAGTTAATGATCACGTTATGTTGAAGGTCTCACCCTGGAAGGGTGTGGTACGTTTTGGAAAACGCGGCAAGCTTAACCCACGATATGTTGGGCAGTTTAAGATTTTGGAACGAATTAGTAAAGTGGCCTACAAGCTGGAGTTACCTACTGAGTTGGGTAACGTTCATGATGTCTTCCACGTATCGCAGTTAAAGAAGTGTTTATCGGATGAAACACTGGTAGTACCATTTCAGGAGCTGAAAATCGACAACAAGTTGCAATTTATCGAGGAACCTATTGAAATCATCGATCAGGAGGTCAAAGTCCGTAAGCACAGTCGTATTCCAATTGTGAGAGTTCGTTGGAACTCAAGGCGTGGACCGGAGTTCACGTGGGAACGCGAGGATCAGATGAAGCTCAAGTACCCACATTTATTCCCAGAGGACAAGTCCAAGCCTGGAAAATCTAGATCTAATGCAACTAGTGAATTTTGGGACGAAATTCCCATTCAAGTTGGGGATGATGTGGTACCCGCGGAAAATCCCCAGTCATCCTGAGTTACCGTCTTGCTGTTTTGGGTTGCTTATCAAATTTCAGGACGAAATTTCTTTCAAGTTGGGGATGATGTGACAACCCGGAACTTCAGGTTAATGCATTAACCTAACACAATTAATTTGGTCACAAAATCTTTAGCATTGCATGGAACTATGCATTACTTTATGCATTATCTGACTAACACGAGAACTTTGTGCCTTAACTGTAAACTATATGTGGTGTGTGTATTTTATGTAAAAGATGATACTTAGGGGTGAGTAGAGTAGTTAGTGAAACCTTAATAACTCCTAACCCTAAAATCTCCCTCACAAATCATTCTACGACAGTTCAAATCATTTTCTCTAGTCACCTTCTACAACCATTTCTCTCATCATTCTTGGCTGCACAAGTTCTCTTCCATCAATCTTGATCTTCCAATCCATCTAGAATCAGTCTAAGGTAAATGTTTAATGATTGTATGTTGTTAATCCTTGATTATTTGATTCATGAAAACCCTAGTTCTCCAAACAATGGTTCTGTGTTTATTGATCATCCTGATTATTGTGAAATGGTTTGTGAATAATTGTGTAATCACTTGCCTGACATTAAGATGACTGATATGTTAGAATTGTTTGATCGTTGATTAGATTACAGCATTGCCAATTAATGAAAATAGGGTTTTGATCGTAACCTGTAACTGTTCCATTGAAAACTGTAAATTGGTTTTTGGAAATCACGCATGTTGTTAACCCGGAGTTAAGTGTCAGGGTCTGGTGAAGTCACAAATCCGAATTTTTAACATGACACTTACCTCCAAGTTTATTGAAGAAACATGAAGTCCAGATTCATTATAAGGACCCCTTGAGTCCGAGTTTTGATGATTGGAATAAGATCCGAGTTTATTGTTTTGTATATGGTCCGAGTTTAGTTGGGAGACGGTGTCCGGGTTTGCTATGAAATCAAGTCCAAGTTTTATCCTTCACACATTAGTCCAAATTTTATCCTTCACATATTAGTCCAAGTTTTATCCTTCACACATTAGTCTAAGTTTTATCCTTCACACATTAGTCCAAGTTTTATCCTTCACACATTAGTCCAAGTTTTATCCTTCACACATTAGTCCAAGTTTTATGGATTTTGTTGGGTCCGAGTTTGTAAGGGGATGCCTTGTCCGTGTTTAATAGGTGGGGGTTTGGTTCGAGTTTGTTAAATGTTGCATGAAAAACACCTAACATGCCATTGTGTGCTACTGTATGTATGTTCAATCTTGTACGATGAAATCTGTAAACGATAATCATAAAGGACCCTGATCTTTGGACACTGAGGGATTGCAAATCCTATTTAAACCCTATTTGATCGTAAACACTTACATTGAGATTATGTGCAATGTACCTTAGGTCACGTGTAACGGACCTAACCATTAATTAACGCTAGAAGCACATTATCAAACCGAGCAAACCAAGGTGAGTTCACTGCTCTTTCTCCAAGCATGCATCCCGGGAAGGGATATCGGGTAACGTTTTCAGGGAAGAATGTCAGGTTAACGGGATGTTTGTTATTACTCAGTTTCTATCATATATGACCCCTTACATCTACCGATTGTTTCCGGGAAGGCAACGAGGTATTTAGTTGATAGCGCTATTAGGTTTGGCACCCTCACACCGGGCCGGAATTGACGGGCGTGAACTATTTACCTTGACCACTTGACCAATGCTTTGATAGAGGCATTGGGTTTTGGGCAAACACATCTAGTAGCCACATACGGTAATAGAGTTAATAACATCATCAAAACATATCGTTGAACTGTTTTAAACACATATCTGGTAACTAAACGCGTTAACAAAACTTTGAACTCACCAGCATCGTCTGACACACTTTTCTGCATGCTTGTAGGTCGTTAGATACTCGATAAGGACTTGCTATCTGGGAGTGCTGGAGTGGTTGTGGGTCGAGCCACTTGGATATTTGTTGCGTTGACTCTAAAATCATGTTTTGGGAACAATTGAATTACATTTTATGTTATGCTTCCGCTGAATACTTAGTTTGGTTTAACTTATGGTTTGGATTTATATTTGAAATGAATGGAATGTTTTATTTAATTTATGAGTTCAATGTGATTGGTGGCTTGGATCCTGGTACGTCACACGTCTCACGGGGGTTTCCGCATGTGGTATTTTGGGGGTGTGACAGATTTGAATCTTTTTGCCCTTTATGGAAGAATTAATGGCTATAACTGTGTCACCTTGATGCTCAAGTGTGGCATTTTTCCAGAATTCTCTCTGGGTTTGTTCATAAATAGGAGCATCAGCAGTCAACAAAGTTTTGTACTTTGAAGCTGCAAGAGTGTCAATGATGAAATCGAAGGTGTTGGTGGTGGTGGGTTTTGTGAGTAGACCCAAGTAGTTGTGAGGTGCTTTGTATGGGATTTCAATGGGTTCAGCGGTCTTTTGTGTGACCTTTTTGGAAGATGAGGATGATTTTGATTTTGATTTTGTCATTTTTATGAAGAAGAACGAAGAATTATTTGAGACGGAAGAATGGAAACTGCTTTTGAGAAAGGAATTTTGGAATTCAATTCGACAGTGTAAAACCCTGTTTGGGGGTTTTGATCAGGGTTTTATAAGAGAAAAAGTGAATGCTGACGTGGCAGCAGTTACAAAGATCTGATGGCTAATAGCTGACCACGTGCCAACCTCTGATGGAAAGATGAATAATGCAGAACAGTTGTTTAGGGAACCACTGATGAAGCAAATATCAGTGGTTGCAACGGTCAAAGTGAAGACAGTGGATGATTTTAACTATCAGTGGATAGCTTTATCAGTGGAAAAAACACACTGATTTTGAGCAACAGTGATTATCAAGAAAATGAAGGAACAGGGGTTGACTTTCAGCAGTGGACAATATTTAGGAAGCAGAAGTTTGAACAGAACAGACTTATTACAAAATTGAGGCTACAGATGTGAATCATCTGAGCTAACAACTATTGGTGAGTTTAATGATCCAACAGTTGTTTGACAAGGAATGTAGAGGAATGGATGAAGATGATGTCACACAATATTGATATTTATCCATTTTTGATGGAGTTTTATCAACAGTGGTTAGGATAATGCAATGATAGGGTAACCTGAAGGTTATTATGTCAGCAACTGTTAGCGCAATAGTGGGTAAACTTTTGACAAATGTTTTGAACATCTGCTGCTATGATGAAACGAGTGATTTTGTCTTGTGAAACCACAATATCATGTTCAGCATCTGTTGATGGTGATTATGAAATATCTGCAAGATTGCTATTTTCAACAAAACACATTTTAGATGCAGATTGTTCAAGTTTAACATGTCAGCAGCTTTTATGAGAATTTGCATTCAAGGTTTTGCCACATGTCAATTTCAAGTTTTGAAGCTTTCATAGATTACTGACAGTGGTTTAGTACCCCATATGATAGAAACCTTTTTACTAAGACTACTCATTTTGTGTCATAATATTTGAATTAGACCATGAGTACCCAAGTATCTTATGGTCTATTAGCAATCAATCTTTGACCTGTGTTAAAACCAACTTGAGTTTGACATGACCTTGACACTTGTACCATTTCCTTTTGATCCATTTTCAAGGATAGTATTACCCAAAAAAAATAAGGGTTCTATATCCTGACAGGAAATTGAAACTTTTACTCTTCTAAAACATGTAAAAGTACAAAAGTATATCAATCTCATGAAAATTAAAGACTGATATATCCTGTTTTATTGAAGAAAATCCTTATATTAAAAATTTAAAGGTTTTCGGAAAAACAACACCAAAAGATCTAATAACTAAAGTTTTAATTTTCCTCTTTTTATGTTAACAAAAACACTAATGTTGTTTACCCGAACATAGGTTTTTATTGACCTGAGGTACACACCTTAGCAGCAAACATGATGGAAACAACACGAATCTTCATTACAACAAATGAAATCAATTTTGTAAGTAGAATAATTATACCATAAGTATCAGACGCATTTTCAGATCTGAAGACTATAGGTGGTTTGTGCATAACATCACTTGTTATTTGAAGTTTGTATATCTTATGACATCTTGGTTGTTTTACAGAGTTTTTTGAATAATCAACTTTAAACGTGATTACCCGTTACTCTGTTTTTCAACTAAAAACAATCAACCTTAGCATCAATGAATTTTGAGCTGAACTGTTATGTCAAATTGATTGTTGAATCGAATTTGACTGTCCAAGCTCTGATACCAATTGTTAGGATCGGAGGCCCTCATGATTGTGTTTGTTTGTAATATTTGAACAATACAAGAATATTAAACATAGATCTAATGCAGCGGAATTGAAAACAAACTTTGTAAACACAATCAAAGAGAAATAGTTTTTAGTAAACACATCCTTATCATTGAGTCGAATGATTACAATACAGAAATGATTACAGACATGCTTACATACTAAAGCTCCCCCTCAGCATGATGCTCGCTGGTTGATTGCTCAAGATGAAAGGATTGGAGGAGAAGAACTCACTCAGTCAATCAAATGTAACAGTACAAGGTACTGTTCCATTTATAGGCAAATCAAACCACTGAAGCATCTAAGCTGACGTCACCATGAAAGTGACATCTAACAACCTAACATCCTGTAACCGGTGTTCTTATACAAACACTGCTAACTTAACCACTGATTCTTTACAAAACAAGTGACACACTAAACTACTGCTTTCTTCTTCCATCAGTACTGATGTTTGACAATCAGTGTTTTCCTCAAAGTTGATCAGTCCTTGAGTGGGTAGTCCTTTAGTCAACAACAGTACTTAGACAGCATCAGTAGATTGAATCAGCAGTGTTTAATTCTTAACAGTCTTCATGGCTTCAATAGCAGTTTGAAGGACAAGCAGCTGTTGTATACGGACAGTGGATAAAGGACATCAGATGTTATAAACACTTTCAACGGGAAAGCCTGGTGTAAACTACCGCTTATGATGAATCCACTGTTGTGAACCAGTTTTGGCTTTCATTATCTGTTCCTCTGATAGGGTTCAAGAAAATCCCAAGTGGGGGCCACTTGGCCGGATTTTGATGGGGGGGTAAAGTGTGAAATTTTGGAAGTTGGGGGTTTAATGTGCAAACTAGAAGGTTTAAGTATGTTTAAGTGTGTTTAGGTGTTTTTATGATTTTTAAGGTGTTCTACCACCAATACTAGCTTAATATCATAAAAACATTACTTCTAGTAAAATTTTGATGTCCCGGTTATTGTCCGGTTGTTCGGTTCGTTAAAGTGCTGATTTTTTCAGTTTCACTAATTATGAGCACCCTTTTGTGGCAGTTTTAATTCCCGACCCTTTGTAAGTTGTTTTGGACAACAAAACATAAATTTTGCATGATATTATTGTGTTAAATAGCTGGTTATAGCTGAATTGTGTTGATTTTCTGCAGAATTCTGCAGTTTATGTAAGTTTTAGGCACTTTCCGGCACTTAAACTATCTCTAGGAAGGCAGTTTTGTGATCCTTACTTTCCTACACACTATACTAGTGTAATAATTGGTTTCTGGCTCATTATGTGTCTCAATACAATGTCTGTCTATCTACTGAACTCTGTCAGCATTTTTCTGATTTGCCGGGTAACTGTGCTTGCTATGTTTCGTGCATCTTTTGAGTCAATAAAGTTCTCATGCAATAATGACATGACTTTGAGCAATATATGATGCACATGTATGTATATGGTAGTATTCAGAAAGCAATTCGAGTCATAAATTGTAAATCCGCACAGTCATTAATCATTAATTATTGTCTAATTAATTGTACGGATGCATGCAAATTTGGCAGTTGTCACATTCTCCCCCTGTTAAGAAAATTTCGCCCTCGAAATTTATACTACCTTAACTCCTTAGGGTTATAGTATGCGTGTATGTATATGAATAATACAGGGGTAGATAACCACAAAACCGAATCAAATCTTATTCACATCAGGTGAATCAAAGGATATATTACAACAACAAGAACCCAATGGTTAAAAGGTATGTGTTCTAGAATTTGATGTTAAAGGACACGAGATGTATAAATGTATAATCTAGTATAACTTAGTTAACGGGGGTGCAACAAAGGAGTGTTGACCAATGGATTTTTAAACAGTCAGTCATAATATGCAAATGAGTTTTCAAAAACCATAGCATCCGCTATATGAACTCAAAATCAACAACTTGAATATGATAGTGACATGAAGATGATCTGTCAACTTTTGAAAAATTTAAATAGTTAAAATTAGTGTGTTGACATTATTGAATACACCGAAGGAAATTCAATCGAAAATGGTGTATTGTTGTCTCAATACATAGTTGCATCAGGAATGTTTAAATGACAAGTCAAACAGAAGTATGTGTAGTTTTGTGTGAAACGGTTTACCCTGATTAGCACAAGCTACAAGTTTACACCGACACCACCAGGTGTCGTAGTGAATGGCATATTTCAACAATAGCGGTGACCGAACAAGTTCCCCGTGTTTGAACTCAAATGAATGTGTACTGAATCAAATCTGAAGTTTGATTTTAACAATGTCGTGGGGTTTTCAGTTGAATATGGAACATCAAAGGACTACTGTTTCCGATCAAAGATAAAAAAGTAATAAATACTGCAAAGCCTTCGATCAATAATGAAAGAGCCGTTAGGAGGTACACTGGAATCCGGGGTGTGACATAATATAATCACGTTTTACACAAAACCAAGTAGACCGCGATTTCATTTAGGCATTTCATATCACTGAAAATGGGTTGTTTTTGGTGACTTGTTTAACCTATTTACAAGTCTTCAAAAATTATGATTTTTTTATGTGGCGTACCTCTCGGAGGGTTAGGCCTTGTGTTAAAATTTCATGATCTAACTCTTTGCCAAAAATTCGTAAAAATTCATTTACTAAGCTGCAATCAGATTCGTCACTTCTGACTTCAGCTTATGGAAAAATTCATTAAAAATTTCTCGTTTATCCGATTGACGAAATTCCAATTGACGATTATTTTAATCGCTTAAATCTATGTACAGTAAAAATTTGAGATCATAACTAAATTCCTAAATTGAGTTATGAAATTCTTAATAGGCTGCAAATTCTGCTAGAAAACGCAGCTTGAACCTTCGATACGGAAAAATTCATAAAACACTCAATTTTCGTCGAAAAAATGCGATTCCAGTGGGGTTTTAAAGATATTTCTTGGAATTACATTTTTGACTCAAGAAACAGGTGTTTTTGTCACGTTTTGTTCAGGTTACAGCCAATACAAGTCGGCTGTAAATTCTGATCAGGAGCTGTTTGAATTCAGCTTTCAATTTAAGCATGTTCTTGACATCATAACACTATTTTTAGCAATCAAAACCCTAAAAACATCTCATACATGAATTTAGCACCAACAAAAATCTGAATTTACTTGAGCTAAGCATGATTTCAACATATACTTGTCTAGGGTTTACTCCTAAACACTACAATGTTCCTATTTCATCTACATATCATTCATGCATCCACAGATTTTGAATTCCCTTAATTCATGAGAATTTCAAGTAGAGAGTTTTCATCAAATTTCACATACCTTATGATCTCCTTGACTTGGTGATCGTTTCTATGTATTCGTGCCTTTGATTCGAGCCCGGTTTGGCCTTCAATTTTGATCATCTTGCTGAATTTAGGGTTTGAGGAGAAACCTGGTGTCGCCCCTGTGTATAATTCGAACCAGACACACATGCTAGTGTGTGTTTGGTTTTTAATTTTATTGTTTTAATTATATTAAGTTCCAAACTTGACAACTTTGGTCCCCCATCTATTATTTTGTTTGTTTTTAACTTGGTTCCCCACCTAATTGTTCTTAACATTATCCCCACTAATTAACTAAGTTAAATATTCCTAGTTAATTTAGTGGGTTCGGGGAACTTATGACTAGGCTTATTTTAAGTCCCGTTAACTGGGGGCTCTTATAAACTCCATTCCTTAAAACTTTGATTCGCTTGTATTTAATATTAGGATTTCTTATTTAAATCCAAATATTTACCGGGTTATTTTTACCACTAGCGGTACTTTACCCGTCTTTTAGTATTAACAGAGTTTGTTACCAAACCCGTTTTCGGGGTGTTACATCAGTCTTGTATGATGAAATCTGTAAACGATAATCATAAAGGACCCTGATGTTTGGACACTGAGGGATTGCAAATCCTATTTAAACCCTATTTGAACGTAAACGCTTACATTGAGATTATGTGCAATGTACCTTAGGTCACGTGTAACGGACCTAACCATTAATTAACGCTAGAAGCACATTATCAAACCGAGCAAACCAAGGTGAGTTCACTGCTCTTTTCCCAAGCATGCATCCCGGGAATGGATATCGGGTAACGTTTTCAGGGAAGAATGTCAGGTTAATGGGATGTTTGTTATTACTCAGTTTCTATCATATAAGACCCCTTACATCTACCGATTGTTGCCGGGAAGGCAACGGGGTATTTTGTTGATAGCGCTATTAGGTTTGGCACCCTCACACCGGGCCGGAATGGATGGGCGTGAACTATTTACCTTTACCACTTGACCAATGCTTTGATAGAGGCATTGGGGTTTGGGCAAACACATCTAGTAGCCACATACGGTAATCGAGTTAATAACATCATCAAAACATATCGTTGAACTATTTTAAACACATATCTGGTAACTAAACGCGTTAACAAAACTTTGAACTCACCAGCATCGTCTGACACACTTGTCTGCATGCTTGCAGGTCGTTAGATACTCGATAAGGACTGGCTATCTGGGAGTGCTGGAGTGGTTGTGGGTCGAGCCTCTTGGATATTTGTTACGTTGACTCTAAACTCATGTTTTGGAAACAAATGAATTACATTTTATGTTATGCTTCCGCTGAATACTTAATTTGGTTTAACTTATGATTTGGATTTATATTTGAAATGAATGGAATGTTTTATTTAATTTATGAGTTCAATGTGATTGGTGGCTTGGATCCTGGTACGTCACACGTCTCGCGGGGGTTTCCGCATGTGGTATTTTGGGGGTGTGACAGTTTGGTATCAGAGCCGCTGGTTATAGTGAACTAGGTTTTAAAACATTTTTGTAATACCAGACTATAGCCGAATAACTTTGAAAATCGACCACGACACTCAGCTCCAGATTGCAAGGTTCGTCTTCTGTTTACTTTATGCATTACTTGTTTAGTAGTCACACTCACAGCTTGCATGAAACAATATATTGGGTACTATGGTGATTTGATCGTGTGACACGACTCTTTGACTCTTGTGATTCGTAATCCTGTAATACTTCCTGTTTTGCTACTTGAACGCGGGGGAAACTTTTAGCACAAGTTAAGAGGCACTGAGATGAGCATGCAAATCACCTTGTTATTATGGGTGCACACATAATAATAACGTGAGGTGCATGTAGGTCCCAGTTAGGCTTGACGAGTGTGAGAAGAGTCCTGCCCTATTGTGTGTAAACTAGGTAGTACATAGATCTCAACGTGATGCTTGACTATTGCCATATCTCGACTCCTAAATTTGTTCTCTCTCCATATATAGAATCATGAGTGGACGAGGACATGGACGTGGTCACATCGCGATGACCCAAGCTGAGCTGACAAACTTAATTAACACACGTGTGGCTGAGGCTTTGGCAGCCTACCAAGCTGGTACGAAATGTACCAAATACTTTTAATCTTGTGTCGTGTACACAACTCTTACTCCTGTGTTGTCTTTTCTTTCGTCCAGCGCATCCGAACAACTAGCCTGCTTGCACGTTTAAAACATTCATGGATTGTAAGCCGCAGACCTTCAGTGGGACTGAAGGGGCTGTAAGACTTCTGTGATGGTTTGAGAAAGCAGAATCAGTGTTTGCAATGTGTAACTGTCCTGCTGGGGACAGAGTGAAGTACGCTATGGGCACGCTTGAGGATGGTGCCCTGACATGGTGGAATGCCCAGGTTCAGCTGTTGGGCATCGAAAAGGCTAATGCTACTACCTGGGATGATTTTAAGGAGCTGATAAGGGAGGAGTATTGTCCTCGTGATGAGATACAGAAACTAGATAATGAGTATTATGACCTGAATATGGTGGGGTCAGAGATTGAAGCGTACGCGAAACGGTCGCATGAGTTGGCGATCATGTGCCAGAACTTGTCCCGACCTCCGCATCGAAGAATAGAATTGTTCATCAAGGGATTAGCTCCACGGGTGAAGGGTTTGGTTACTGCAGCAAACCTCAACAACTTAACTCAGATTGTTCGTTTGGCTCATAAAATCACCGATCAGGAGGTGGAGAGTGGTTCTTTACAACCGCGTGTTTCTGCCACTACTGCTGCTACAACGACCGCTACTACGCCTGCTAGTGATAACAAGCGGAAATGGAACGATGCTGACAAAGCAACCAGTTCCAGCCAGTCTCAGAAAAGGCCAGACCACAGCAACAACCGCAGTTTCAGTCATTCGTCTTCAGTCAATCAAGGCCAGGGCAGTAATCAGAATCAGTGTTCTTATTTTGGGAAGAAGTCGCAGTGCAACAAGTGTGGCTATCATCATTATGGGCAGTGTATCCGGGCTTGCCGTAGGTGCGAGAAAGTGGGCCATGAGGCCAAAGACTGTAGAGCCCCGCAGCCAAAGTAGCAGCAGCAGCAAAACCAACAGTATCAGCGACAGCAAAGGCAACAACCCCAGCAGAACCAGGGCTTTAAAAAGGGGTGTTATCAGTGTGGGGATGAGGGCCACTTCAAGCGGGATTGCCCTCAGTTAAATCAGAATGCCAACGACAACAACCGCCAGAATAATAACAACAATGCCGGAAACAACAACAATAATGGCAACAATGGGGGCAATGGTGCTCGGGGAAGGGGATTCGTGCTTGGTGCTGGTGATGCTAGGAACGACAGCAATGTCCTGACTGGTACGTTTTCTGTGAACAACCTTATTGCTTCTGTGTTATTTGATTCCGGTGCCGATTGGAGTTATGTGTCACTAGAGTTTAGCTAGCGATTAGGGTTAACTCCAACACCTTTAGAGGTTAAGCATGTAGTAGAACTAGCCGATGGTAAAACGATAGAAGCTTCGCATGTCCTTTTTGGGTGTAAACTAGATCTCGTGGGTCAAGTGTTTGATATTGACCTCCTTCTTGTTACCCTCGGTAGTTTTGACGTAGTGGTTGGTATAGATTGCTTGTCTAAACACCAAGCTGAGATTATGTGTAAGGAAAAGATTGTACGTATCCCTCTCCCTGATGGAGAGTCATTATCAGTTCAAGGGCATCGTAGTGGGACGATGGTTGGTATTATCTCGGCTATGCAAGCGCAGATATGTCTACGAAAGGGGTATCCTGCAATTCTAGCACTAGTTACTGACACTCCGTCTGAAGAGAGAAAGATCAAGGATCTGCCAGTCGTACGTGAATTTGCCGATGTATTTCCTGATGAGCTACCTGGTCTACCTCCTCACCGTCTAGTAGAATTTCAGATTGACCTTGAGCCAGGAGCGGCTCCAATCGCTCGTGCTCCTTACCGTTTAGCACCTGGAGAGTTGCAAGAGTTGTCTAATCAACTGCAAGAGTTATTGGATAGAGGCTTTATTCGACCCAGTTCTTCGCCTTGGGGAGCCCCAGTGTTGTTTGTAAAGAAGAAAGACGGGTCCTTTCGCATGTGTATTGATTATCGGGAACTCAACAAGGTGATTATCAAGAACCGTTACCCATTGCCACGCATCGACGACTTGTTTGACCAGTTACAAGGGTCAAGTTTTTATTCGAAGATCGACTTAAGATCGAGCTATCATCAGGTGAGAGTCCGAGAGGAGGATGTTCCGAAAACGGCTTTTCGAACGCGTTATGGGCACTATGAGTTCTTGGTTATGCCGTTTGGGTTGACGAATGCGCCAGCGGTCTTCATGGATCTCATGAACCGCGTATGCAAACCGTATCTCGACGACTTCGTTATTGTGTTTATTGACGACATTCTCATCTACTCGAAGAGAAAAGAAGACCACGAGCGGAACCTGCGACTTATTTTGGAACTTCTAAGGAAGGAGCAACTCTATGCGAAGTTTTCTAAGTGTGACTTCTGGATTCGGGAGGTACACTTCCTTGGCCATATAGTGAATGAATTGGGGATACACGTGGATCCTGCAAAAGTTGACGCTGTTAAGAATTGGGCGACACCAAAGACTCCTTCTGAGGTGCTATAATTTCTTGGTCTCGCTGGGTATTATCGGAGATTTATCAAGGATTTTTCGAAGATCGCGCAACCTCTTACTTCATTAACACAGAAGGGTGTAGTATACTCATGAGGAACGAAACAAGAAGAGGCCTTCCAGTTATTAAAACAGAAACTCTGCAGTGCGCCGATCTTGTCTTTACCTGAAGGTACAGAAGACTTTGTAGTATACTGTGATGCTTCCATACAGGGTCTGGGTTGCGTACTGATGCAACGCAACAATGTGATAGCTTATGCTTCCCGACAATTGAAGGTTCATGAGAAGAACTATACGACGCACGACTTGGAGTTGGGAGCCGTGGTGTTTGCACTCAAAATCTGGAGGCATTACCTTTACGGTACTAAATATACTATTTATACCGACCACAGGAGCCTTCAGCACATCTTTGACCAGAAGGAATTAAATATGCGACAGGGTCGCTGGGTAGAACTACTGAACGATTATGACTGTGCAATCAAGTATCATCCAGGAAAGGCCAATGTTGTAGCAGAAGCTCTCAGTCGAAAGGAAACAAAACCCAAACGTGTTCGCGCTTTGCAGCTCACCATTCATTCTAACCTGCCTGATCAGATCCGTTCGGCTCAGGCCGAGGCGTTAAAGGGAGAAAACTACGAAGCTGAGTATTTACGTGGTATGGAGAAACGACTTGAGTAGAGGTCAGATGACATTTACTATTTCATGGAGCGGATATGGATTCCATTGTTTGGTAACCTTAGAGAACTTGTGATGGACGAAGCGCACAAGTCTCGATACTCTGTTCATCCAGGCCCGGATAAAATGTATCAAGATCTCAAAGTCATGTATTGGTGGCCGAAGATGAAAGCTCACATCGCAACTTATGTGAGTAAATGTCTAACCTGCTCGAAAGTTAAAGTGGAATACCAGAAGCCGTCTGGATTGCTGCAACAACCAGAAATACCCATGTGGAAATGGGAACAGATTGCTATGGATTTTGTCACCGGGCTACCGAGAACTCAAAACGTAAACGATACCATCTGGGTGATTCGTTGATCGCCTCACGAAGTCAGCACACTTTTTGGCAATCAAGGAAACAGACAAGTTTTCACAACTAGCTGCTGTCTACCTAAAGGAAGTGGTTTCTCGGCATGGGGTGCCGACATCTATTATCTCTGACCGTGACCCACGTTTCATTTCGGATTTGTGGCAGTCGATGCACAAATCGTTCGGATCACGCCTCGACATGAGTACTGCTTATCACCCACAGACGGATGGTCAAAGTAAACGAACCATTCAGACACTAGAAAATATGTTGCGGGCGTGTGTAATTGACTTTGGCAAGGGTTGGGAGAAACATTTGCCTCTGATTGAGTTTTCGTATAACAATAGTTACCATACCAGTATTAAGGCAGCTCCATTCGAAGCATTGTATGGACGGAAATGACGTTCACCTCTCTGTTGGGCTGAGGTGGGTGACAGTCAGATTACAGGCCCGGAATTGGTGCTTGAAACCTCCGAGAAAATTGTTCAGATCAGGAATCGTATGGCAGCAGCGCGTGATCGTCAGAAAAGCTACGCTGATGAGCGTAGGAAACCTTTGGAATTCGAAGTTAATGATCACGTTATGTTGAAGGTCTCACCCTGGAAGGGTGTGGTGCGTTTTGGAAAATGCGGCAAGCTTAACCCACGATATGTTGGGCAGTTTAAGATTTTGGAACGAATTGGTAAAGTGGCCTACAAGCTGGAGTTACCTACTGAGTTGGGTAACGTTCATGATGTCTTCCACGTATCGCAGTTAAAGAAGTGTTTATCAGATGAAACACTGGTAGTACCATTTCAGGAGTTGAAAATCGACAACAAGTTGCAATTTATCGAGGAACCTATTGAAATCATCGATCAGGAGGTCAAAGTCTGTAAGCACAGTCGTATTCCAATTGTGAGAGTTCGTTGGAACTCAAGGCGTGGACCGGAGTTCACGTGGGAACGCGAGGATCAGATGAAGCTCAAGTACCCACATTTATTCCCAGAGGACAAGTCCAAGCCTGGCAAATCTAGATTTAATGCAACTAGTGAATTTTGGGACGAAATTCCCATTCAAGTTGGGGATGATGTGGTACCCGCGGAAAATCCCCAGTCATCCTGAGTTACCGTCTTGCTGTTTTGGGTTGCTTATCAAATTTCGGGACAAAATTTCTTTCAAGTTGAGGATGATGTGACAACCCGGAACTTCAGGTTAATGCTTTAACCTAACACAATTAATTTGGTCGCACAATCTTTAGCATTGCATGGAACTATGCATTACTTTATGCATTAGCTGACTAACACGAGAACTTTGTGCCTTAACTGTAAACTATATGTGGTGTGTGTATTTTATGTAAAAGATGATACTTAGGGGTGAGTAGAGTAGTTAGTGAAACCTTAATAACTCCTAACCCTAAAATCTCCCTCACAAATCATTCTACGACAGTTCAAATCATTTTCTCTAGTCACCTTCTACAACCATTTCTCTCATCATTCTTGGCTGCACAAGTTCTCTTCCATCAATCTTGATCTTCCAATCCATCTAGAATCAGTCTAAGGTAAATTTTTATTGATTGTATGTTGTTAATCCTTGATTATTTGATTCATGAAAACCCTAGTTCTCCAAACAATGGTTCTGTGTTTATTGATCATCCTGATTATTGTGAAATGGTTTGTGAATAATTGTGTAATCACTTGCCTGACATTAAGATGACTGATATGTTAGAATTGTTTGATCGTTGATTAGATTACAGCATTGCCAATTAATGAAAATAGGGTTTTGATCGTAACCTAAAACTGTTCCATTGAAAACTGTAAATTGGATTTTGGAAATCACGCATGTTGTTAACCCGGAGTTAAGTGTCAGGGTCGGGTGAAGTCACAAATCCGAGTTTTTAACATGACACTTACCTCCAAGTTTATTGAAGAAACATGAAGTCCGGATTCATTATAAGGACCCCTTGAGTCCGAGTTTTGATGATTGGAATAAGATCCGAGTTTATTGTTTTGTATATGGTCCGAGTTTAGTTGGGAGAGGGTGTCCGGGTTTGCAATGAAATCAAGTCCAAGTTTTATCCTTCACACATTAGTCCAAGTTTTATCCTTCACACATTAGTCAAAGTTTTATCCTTCACACATTAGTCCAAGTTTTATCCTTCACACATTAGTCCAAGTTTTATCCTTCACACATTAGTCCAAGTTTTATCCTTCACACATTAGTCCAAGTTTTATGGATTTTGTTGGGTCCGAGTTTGTAAGGGGATGCCTTGTCCGTGTTTAATAGGTGGGGGTTTGGTTCGAGTTTGTTAAATGTTGCATGAAAAACACCTAACATGCCATTGTGTGCTACTGTATGTATGTTCAGTCTTGTATGATGAAATCTGTAAACGATAATCATAAAGGACCCTGATGTTTGGACACTGAGGGATTGCAAATCCTATTTAAACCCTATTTGATCGTAAACACTTACATTGAGATTATGTGCAATGTACCTTAGGTCGCGTGTAACGGACCTAACCATTAATTAACGCTAGAAGCACATTATCAAACCGAGCAAACCAAGGTGAGTTCACTGCTCTTTTTCCAAGCGTGCATCCCGGGAATGGATATCGGGTAACGTTTTCAGGGAAGAATGTCAGGTTAACGGGATGTTTGTTATTACTCAGTTTCTATCATATAAGACCCCTTACATCTACCGATTGTTTCCGGGAAGGCAACGAGGTATTTAGTTGATAGCGCTATTAGGTTTGGCACCCTCACACCGGGCCGGAATGGACTGGCGTGAACTATTTACCTTGACCACTTGACCAATGCTTTGGTAGAGGCATTGGGGTTTGGGCAAACACATCTAGTAGCCACATACGGTAATCGAGTTAATAACATCATCAAAACATATCGTTGAACTATTTTAAACACATATCTGGTAACTAAACGCGTTAACAAAACTTTGAACTCACCAGCATCGTCTGACACACTTGTCTTCATGCTTGCAGGTCGTTAGATACTCGATAAGGACTTGCTATCTGGGAGTGCTGGAGTGGTTGTGGGTCGAGCCTCTTGGATATTTGTTACGTTGACTCTAAACTCATGTTTTGGAAACAATTGAATTACATTTTATGTTATGCTTCCGCTGAATACTTAATTTGGTTTAACTTATGGTTTGGATTTATATTTGAAATGAATGGAATGTTTTATTTAATTTATGAGTTCAATGTGATTGGTGGCTTGGATCCTGGTACGTCACACGTCTCGCGGGGGTTTCCGCATGTGGTATTTTGGTGGTGTGACAGATTTGAATCTTTTTGCCCTTTATGGAAGAATTAATGGCTATAACTGTGTCACCTTGATGCTCAAGTGTGCCATTTTTCCAAAATTCTCTCTGGGTTTGTTCATAAATAGGAGCATCAGCAGTCAACAAAGTTTTGTACTTTGAAGCTGCAAGAGTGTCAATGATGAAATCGAAGGTGTTGGTGGTGGTGGGTTTTGTGAGTAGACCCAAGTAGTTGTGAGGTGCTTTGTATGGGATTTCAATGGGTTCAGCGGTCTTTTATGTGACCTTTTTGGAAGATGAGGTTGATTTTGATTTTGATTTTGTCATTTTGATGAAGAAGAACGAAGAATTATTTGAGACGGAAGAATGGAAACTGCTTTTGAGAAAGGAATTTTGGAATTCAATTCGACAGTGTAAAACCCTGTTTGGGGGTTTTGATCAGGGTTTTATAAGAGAAAAAGTGAATGCTGACGTGGCAGCAGTTACAAAGATCTGATGGCTAATAGCTGACCACGTGCCAACCTCTGATGGAAAGATGAATAATGGAGAACAGTTGTTTAGGGAACCACTGATGAAGCAAATATCAGTGGTTGCAACGGTCAACGTGAAGACAGTGGATGATTTTAACTATCAGTGGATAAAACACTGATTTTGAGCAACAGTGATTATCAAGAAAATGAAGGAACAGGGGTTGACTTTCAGTAGTGGACAGTATTTAGGAAGCAGAAGTTTGAACAGAACAGACTTATTACAAAATTGAGGCTACAGATGTGAATCATCTGAGCTAACAACTGTTGGTGACTTTAATGATCCAACAGTTGTTTGACAAGGAATGTAGAGGAATGGATGAAGATGATGTCACGCAATATTGATATTGATCCATTTTTTATGGAGTTTTATCAACAGTGGTTAGGATAATGCAATGATAGGGTAACCTGAAGGTTATTATGTCAGCAACTGTTAGCGCAATAGTGGGTAAACTTTTGACAAATGTTTTGAACATCTGCTGCTATGATGAAACGAGTGATTTTGTCTTGTGAAACCACAATATCATGTTCAGCATCTGTTGATGGTGATTATGAAATATCTGCAAGATTGCTATTTTCAACAAAACACATTTTAGATGCAGATTGTTCAAGTTTAACATGTCAGCAGCTTTTATGAGAATTTGCATTCAAGGTTTTGCCACATGTCAATTTCAAGTTTTGAAGCTTTCATAGATTACTGACAGTGGTTTAGTACCCCATATGATAGAAACCTTTTTACTAAGACTACTCATTTTGTGTCATAATATTTGAATTAGACCATGAGTACCCAAGTATCTTATGGTCTATTAGCAATCAATCTTTGATCTGTGTTAAAACCAACTTGAGTTTGACATGACCTTGACACTTGTACCATTTCCTTTTGATCCATTTTCAAGGATAGTATTACCCAAAAAAAATAAAGGTTCTATATCCTGACAGGAAATTGAAACTTTTACTCTTCTAAAACATGTAAAAGTACAAAAGTATATCAATCTCATGAAAATTAAAGACTGATATATCCTGTTTTATTGAAGAAAATCCTTATATTAAAAATTTAAAGGTTTTCTGAAAAACAACATCAATAGGATTTGGTATACTTTTCAGTTAAGACTTGACATATGATCATAATCACAACAAACTCAAGTTTAGGAATATGGTCAGTGTTTGAAAATATATTTTAATAATTTCTGCTTGAGACCATTTCCTTGTCAGTTGATTGCAAATATGAGGAGACATGTTCTCATAAGTTTTGAAAGTCCTGTTATAGACTTTGTTACTATGTGATGATTTTGAAAAACTTGTCGATTCCTCTTGTGGGCTAAATCACTGGTGATACTATTGTTACCTGAACTTCCCTGAATAAATGAATGCACACAGTTGCTTGATGACCATTGTTCACCCAATTTTGGACTCTTAAGTGTTTTATATTTATGCTCTTTTCTTTTGACTTCAAAAGTTTTGAGATAAACACACTTTTGAGTTTTTGTGATTTTTCTTCTTCCCTTTTTACCCTTCCCATTCATAAGTACTGAAATACTCACTAGGAGGTTTTTATTGAAAGAATACTTATTCCAAAATCATTTTACAGCAATGTTTTGAGAGATCTGGTCACATTTGTACATGTTTATATCAAATCTCACATTACACATGATTTGGACTACTTTAACACCTGATTTTCTTAATGTATTTTTAACAAAGTTGATTTGGTCCTTTTGGGGATTCTCAACCTGTTTTTCAACACAAAAGATCTAATAACTGAAGTTTTAATTTTCCTCTTTTTATGTTAACAAAAACACTAATGTTGTTTACCCGAACATAGGTTTTTGTTGACCTGAGGTACACACCTTAGCAGCAAACATGATGGAAACAACACGAATCTTCATTACAACAAATGAAATCAATTTTGTAAGTAGAATAATTATACCATAAGTATCAGACGCATTTTCAGATCTGAAGACTATAGGTGGTTTATGCATAACATCACTTGTTATTTAAAGTTTGTATATCTTATGACATCTTGGTTATTTTACAGAGTTTTTTGAATAATCAACTTTAAACGTGATTACCCGTTACTCTGTTTTTCAACTAAAAACAATCAACCTTAGCATCAATGAATTTTGAGCTGAACTGTTATGTCAAATTGATTGTTGAATCGAATTTGACTGTCCAAGCTCTGATACCAATTGTTAGGATCGGAGGCCCTCATGATTGTGTTTGTTTGTAATATTTGAACAATACAAGAATATTAAACATAGATCTAATGCAGCGGAATTGAAAACAAACTTTGTAAACACAATCAAAGAGAAATAGTTTTTAGTAAACACATCCTTATCATTGAGTCGAATGATTACAATACAGAAATGATTACAGACATGCTTACATACTAAAGCTCCCCCTCAGGATGATGCTCACTGGTTGATTGCTCAAGATGAAAGGATTGGAGGAGAAGAACTCACTCAGTCAATAAAATGTAACAGTACAGGGTACTGTTCCATTTATAGGCAAATCAAACCACTGAAGCATCTAAGCTGATGTCAGCATGAAAGTGACATCTAACAACCTAACATCCTGTAACCACTGTTCTTATACAAACACTGCTAACTTAACCACTGATTCTATACAAAACAAGTGACACACTAAACTACTGCTTTCTTCTTCCATCAGTACTGATGTTTGACAATCAGTGCTTTCCTCAAAGTTGATCAGTCCTTGAGTGGGTAGTCCTTTAGTCAACAACAGTACTTAGACAGCATCAGTAGATTGAATCAGCAGTGTTTAATTCTTAACAGTCTTCAGGGCTTCATCAGCAGTTTGAAGGACAAGCAGCTGTTGTATACGGACAGTGGATAGAGGACATCAGATGTTATAAACACTTTCAAGGGGAAAGCCTGGTGTAAACTACTGCTTATGATGAATCCACTGTTGTGAACCAGTTTTGGCTTTCATTATCTGTTCCTCTGATAGGGTTCAAGAAAATCCCAAGTGGGGGCCACTTGGGCCGGATTTTGATGGGGGGGGGGGGTAAAGTGTGAAATTTTGGAAGTTGGGGGTTTAATGTGCAAACTAGAAGGTTTAAGTATGTTTAAGTGTGTTTAGGTGTTTTTATGATTTTTAAGGTGTTCTACCACCAATACTAGCTTAATATCATAAAAACATTACTTCTAGTAAAATTTTGATGTCCCGGTTATTGTCCGGTTGTTCGGTTCGTTACGGTTCGTTAAAGTGCTGATTTTTTCAGTTTCACTAATTATGAAGCACCCTTTTGTGGCAGTTTTAATTCCCGACCCTTTGTAAGTTGTTTTGGACAACAAAACATAAATTTTGCATGATATTATTGTGTTAAATAGCTGGTTATAGCTGAATTGTGTTGATTTTCTGCAGAATTCTGCAGTTTATGTAAGTTTTAGGCACTTTCCGGCACTTAAACTATCTCTAGGAAGGCAGTTTTGTGATCCTTACTTTCCTACACACTATACTAGTGTAATACTTGGTTTCTGGCTCATTATGTGTCTCAATACAATGTCTGTCTATCTACTGAACTCTGTCAGCATTTTTCTGATTTGCCGGGTAACTGTGCTTGCTGTGTTTCGTGCATCTTTTGAGTCAATAAAGTTCTCATGCAATAATGACATGACTTTGAGCAATATATGATGCACATGTATGTATATGGTAGTATTCAGAAAGCAATTCGAGTCATAAATTGTAAATCCGCACAGTCATTAATCATTAATTATTGTCTAATTAATTGTACGGATGCATGCAAATTTGGCAGTTGTCACATTCTCCCCCTGTTAAGAAAATTTCGTCCTCGAAATTTATACTACCTTAACTCCTTAGGGTTATAGTATGCGTGTATGTATATGAATAATACAGGGGTAGATAACCACAAAACCGAATCAAATCTTATTCACATCAGGTGAATCAAAGGATATATTACAACAACAAGAACCCAATGGTTAAAAGGTATGTGTTCTAGAATTTGATGTTAAAGGACACGATATGTATAAATGTATAATCTAGTATAACTTAGTTAACGGGGGTGCAACAAAGGAGTGTTGACCAATGGATTTTTAAACAGTCAGTCATAATATGCAAATGAGTTTTCAAAAACCATAGCATCCGCTATATGAACTCAAAATCAACAACTTGAATATGATAGTGACATGAAGATGATCTGTCAACTTTTGAAAAATTTAAATAGTTAAAATTAGTGTGTTGACATTATTGAATACACCGAAGGAAATTCAATCGAAAATGGTGTATTGTTGTCTCAATACATAGTTGCATCAGGAATGTTTAAATGACAAGTCAAACAGAAGTATGTGTAGTTTTGTGTGAAACGGTTTACCCTGATTAGCACAAGCTACAAGTTTACACCGACACCACAAGGTGTCGTAGTGAATGGCATATTTCAACAATAGCGGTGACCGAACAAGTTCACCGTGTTTGAACTCAAATGAATGTGTACTGAATCAAATCTGAAGTTTGATTTTAACAATGTCGTGGGGTTTTCAGTTGAATATGGAACATCAAAGGACTACTGTTTCCGATCAAAGATTAAAAAGTAATAAATACTGCAAAGCCTTCGATCAATAATGAAAGAGCCGTTAGGAGGTACACTGGAATATAAAATGAATGCATGTACCATTGTCTTAGCACACGATCGTGTTAAGACTGCTTTATTTGTGATAAACCAAACGGATTCAGAGCAAGTCAGTAAATAAACAATTAAATCCGTGTATGAGATGTGTAATTGAGATTAGCGCAAGCTTCAATCTAGTGAAAACATCACCGCAAGGCGTCGAAAGCAACGAACGATTTTATTGGAGTCGTAGGCCGAACAAGTCTACTACGACTCGAAACAAAAGAAGCACTTGCAAAAATGAATTTGAATATGACGCCCTCAATACATCATATGACGTCTTGAATTGAGTATACGAAATAGACAAGTTCAAGCAATTGAACTTGGTTTCAGTGCAAAATGGCAATAAATGTGTGTATCGACAAGGAATCTCGGCATGGTTACAAAGATAAACCATGAATGTAACTTGAAAAGAAAAGAAGTTTCAAGAAAATGTGCTGGCTTGTTAACAAAGGAGCCAACAATTACAATAATGTAGGTTATTCGAATCATAAACCAATAGTTAGCTTTAGCAAAGATAATATTTGAACTTTGACGAAACGCCTTTTCCGAAACGAAACCACATGTGTAACAAATGGCGCATGTGTAGCATATGAATTTTCAAGAAATGAAGCAATGAGTATTTGCTAAAATGAAGAAATGACTAAGTATCGAGACAAAGAAGTGTTTGCTCTAACGAAGGAAATTGTCATGATGCAACCACCAGTTAGAGAAGTAGAGATGTAACAATCTACTTGCTAGATGCAAAAGTGGGGAACCTCAATAGAAGAAAATTGGGTACTTTATCTGTTTGGTTAACTGAAATATTATATATGTCAGAATAATGGGGTTTGCTTGAGTTAACAGGTGTGGTTCCTAAGTGACAACCTTTACGAGTTTTGACCTGGGTTCCCAAAGGTCCTAAGTACATGTTTTCTAGATTCTCAAAGTTTCGTATTATGTGTAAAACTATTTTGTGTATCGTGTGTAAAACACAACATTAGTGTATGTTTAAAGCAAGTTATTGTCTCACAATTCCTTTGTATACTTTCTTCCTGAATTCACAGCTAATGACACTCGATCAACGATCAGTCTTAAAATAGTAGTGGGATCCTCACAGTTAGTTAAATGAATAATTCATTAATCCTCAGCAAGGGTTACTGACTCTTGTTGGTTAGCTCGTTCGGTTCCTGGTAGTTGATGCTCATTTGAAAACCATGGTCCTTCTTCTTGACGAACAGTACTGAAACTCCCCTAGGGCAAAGAGCTTGCCTTATAAATCCCCAATCTGGCAACTTCTGAAGCTGCGTTGATGATTCTTGTATCTCAGGAAGTGCAAGTCGATAGGGTGCCTTGGCTACAGACGCGGCGCCTGGAACCAAATCTATGCAAAATTTGACTTGTTTTTTAGGAGACAATCCTGACAAGTCTTTGGGGAAGACTTCTGGATGTTCTCTCATCACAGGGGTATCTTTGAGCTTAGGCTCTTCGGCTTCTTTGTCCACGACACGATCCAATATGAAAAAGGCAACACATCCTTTGCGTGAAAACTTCTGTGTCTTAAACGAATGATAATCCGTAGGGGCATATCCTGCTTCATAAATCACGATCGTTTCTTTGTTCGTCATCGGGATGCGGATAACAATCTCCGCTTGATTGCTCGACAACCAATCCATCCCAATTACCACATCAAAGCTTCCCTTTAGCTAGTTCCATCAAGTACGGGTTATCTAACTTACTTACTATTAAATCAAGTATACTCTGAAGCTAAAATTTGACAACAGTATCAAATAGCACAGATGCATAACGATGACTAGTATGGGACGTACCCGTAACCACATTTGGATCCTGGCGTGCTTCCCTAGCTTAGGTGTTGAACATTCTTCCACGATCTTGTTTAATCTTCCTTGGGCAATCCTTTCTAAAGTGCCCCACGTCGCCGCAGTTAAAACACCCTTGACCTCTCTTTCCACGTCCCGTCTTATGCCAACACGTTTCCCTGCAGTGCCCCACCTTGCCACTGTTATCACACTTTCCATCTTTACATCGCCCGATATGATGACGTCGACACTTGTCGCATTTAGGTAGTTTACCCATGTACTATTTTCCCTTTTTGTCCTTGTTGTTGTTATTCGCCTGAGTACCCTGCTTGAAGTTTGCGAACTTTCTCTTGTTATCTCCAGATGGCTTCACAGGAGTCTCCTTTTTCTCTTCAGAGATTGAAAATTCTCCTAGTCTAACCGAATCTTCAGTGAGCATCACACTTAAGTCGATAGCATCGGTGATTGTTGGAGGTTTAGATGTTGTCACCAGGCTTAGAATCTGAGGTGCCAATCCCCCGATGAAATGTTCGATCCTCTTAAATTCTGGTTCTACCATGTAGGGGACAACACGAGACAGATCATGGAATCTCTGCACGTACTCAGCTATCTTTGGACCTCCTATCTTCAAGTTCCAGAACTCAGTTTCCAACTTCTGGATTTCTGCTCTCGAACAATACTTCTTATGCATTAGTTCTTTCAGTTCGTCCCATGTCAAAGCATACGCAGCAGCCTTGCCCAACGTCTGAACCTGGAGGTTCCACCATGACAGAGCCCCATCTTGAAGCAGTCCGGAAATGTACGTGACCTGATGCTTTGGGGCGCATTTGCTTAATCGCAAAACAGAATCCGTCTTCTCAACCCAGCGCACGAAGGTTACGGAACCCCCAGTGCCGTGGAAATCCTGGGGCTTGCAGCCCAAGAACTGCTTGTAGGTGCAGCCTGCGACATAAGCAACATCATTCACGTAAAGCATTAGCAAAGCACACTTGGAAATGTCTAAACGTTTTGTAATGTGTCTTAAGTGACTAAACATTACCGTTGGGTGGGTTATTTCCTGAGGTACCACCGCTGCGCTCGGAGCGAAGGGCCTCGTGCTGTGCGATGGCCTGTGAGATGCGCTCTTGTAACTCTGCCTCTGTCGTCGGCAGGGGGTTATTGGTATCAGTGTTCCTTTGAATCGACATCTTCTAAGAAGAAGATTAGTTAGGTCAGGTCTTATTAAAGTCACAGGCACATAAGCACCTATTCAACGAGTAAGACCTAGGAGGTGTATTTACATGTGTATATACGCAGTCGTTATAACAAGCAATCATATAACATCACAATTATAGCACAAACTTGTAGGTAGGAACATATTTAATGAGAACATAACAAGCAAGCACGTAGCATCACAATTATAGTACAATCATGCAAATCAACAACGTGCTTAGTGAGGACATGGCGACGGAGCTTTCATTATTTACCAACCACAATCACATTGTTTACAAAGTGCATTACATCAAAAGGGACACAGGGTCACCCTACCCTTGTCCAATAAGTCTATCAGTGTATCAAAATCACGTGGTCGAAAGTGGTCTTCAAAATTCTCTACAATCTCGGCTCATTAGTAGTGTCTTTACCCAAAAGTAATGCAATCCGCATAAAACCAAAAGCCAACTATACTGGTGTCTGAGGTGGAGGAGTGAAGAAAAGCAAACTACTCACATGTGCGAGCTCCTCCTCGAGCTCGTATACACGGCGAAATAAGTAACTGATCTGCTGCTCGATAGTAAAGAAACGAGCATCAACACCTAGGGGAGGTGTAAGAACAGCAGGTGAGAGTGCAAAAGAAGACGGTGATGAACGTGGAGGATTAAAGTATACTGGCATAGACAGGGTGGAGGGCGTGATATCAGCACAAGCTCCAAAACTCTACGACTCAAAACCTCAAACTGTAGCTGAAGTAATAGGAGCAACTCATCCGTGTGTAGCCTCCATAATGTGAGGGATGGTAAGGGTCTGAAATCAACATAGTGTATGGTAGGGACCATTGGAATGGCTCATCCAGTGGTGAAGAAATGAACAGTGCAATCTGAAGGATCTGTGGAAAAGCTGCTGATACAAAAGGGTTCGTCGCGCGGGTGCGGGCCAGAAGTACCTTCCTCTGAATGGGGTGCAGGTATGTCCTGAAAGAAAAACGATAGGCATGTTGGTGCGATGGGCGTCGGTCTCTATAGGGGAAAAGGAGCAACATCAGCGGGTGCAGATGCAGCAGTAAATGTCTCAACAAAAGGAAGATCCACAGGTGCAGGTACTGGGTCTGGTACAAGGGGTGCAATGTGTTGGGATTGAACCCTACCAGAGGAACAGATAATGTAAAGCCAAAACCTGGTCACAACAGTGGATTCACAATAAGCAGTTGTTTACACTAAGTCTTCTCCCTTGAAAGTGATTACAACAGCTGATGGTCTCATATCCACTGCCCAGATACAACTGCTGCTCTGCATAACTACTGATGAAGCCTAGAAGACTGCTGGAAACTAAGCACTGCTGGAACAAACTGCTGATGACAAAGCACTGCCCAATCAAGGACTGATCAACCTTGAGGAAAGCACTGATGATTAGAGAAAGCAGTAGTTTAGTATATCATCTGTCTTATGAATTGTCAGTTGTTAGGTTTAGCAGTGTTTGTATAAGAACAGTAGATACAGGTTGTTAGGTTGTTAGACGTCGCTTTCATGGTGACGTCAGCTGAGATGCCTCAGCGGTTTGGTTTTGTCTATAAATGGAGCAGTACTAAGTACTGTTACATTTGATTCGTTTTGAGAGAGTTCTTCTCCTCAATTCAATCCTTTCATCTTGTGCAATCCAACCTTGGGGCATCTGGCTGAGGGGGAGCTTAGTATGTAAGCATATCTGTAATCATTTGATTCTTATTGTAAATCTTTTGACTAAATGAATTGCATATGCTTTCTCAAAACTATTTTCTCCTTGATTGTGTTTACAACGTTTGTTATTCATTTCCGCTGCACTTAAACTCTGTTCATCTCTATTGATTATACAATTTACACAAACAAACACTATCATGAGGGCCTCCGATCCTAACAATTGGTATCAGAGCCTGCACAGTCAAATTCGATCTAACAATCAATTTGACATAACAGTTCGGCTCAAAATTCATTGATACTAAGGTTGGTTGTATCTAGTTGAAAAACAGAGTAACGAGTATACCATGAACAAAATGGTTATTCAAAAACTCTGTAAATCAATCAAGATGTCATATGACACACAAATCTCACACAACAAGTGATTTCATGCACAAGACACTCATGGTTTCTAGATCTGAAGACATATCTATTAAAACTATGGGATTATCTCTCATTTTCAAAATTGACTTCACCTATTGTTGTGAATTTTGTGCTGTTTCATCATGTTTAATACTAAAGTATGAACCTCAGATGAACAAAACCTATGTTCTTAAAACATTAGTGTTTTGGTAAACATGAAAGAGGGAATTTAAAACTTTAGTGATAAGATCTGGTGTGTTGAAAAACAGGTTGAGGATCCTCGAATGAACAAAATCAACTTTGTTAAAATACATTCAGAAAATCATAGATCAACATAGTCCATATCATATGTAGTGTGAAATTGGTTGAAAAACTTGTGCAAACATGACCAATTCTCTCAAAACATTACGATAAAATGATATTGGCTTAAGGTTTTTCCCTTAAAGACCTCCCAGTAAGTAATTCATTACTTGTAAATGGGAAGGGTGAAAAGGGGAGAAGAAATACACAAGAACTCAGAAGTGTGTTTATCTCAAAACTTTTGAAGTCAGAAGAAAAGAGTACAAACATAAAACACTTATGAGTCAAAGTTTAGGGTAATAATGGTCATTAAGCAACTGTGTGCATTCATCTGCTCAGGAAAAGGTTTTGATTCCGGTGAATGAACTCCAAAGAGGACTAGACAAATGTAAAAAAAAAAATTTCATCCATGTGTCCTCTTGTTTGCAATCATCTGACAAAGAAAATGGTACCAAACAGTGGTCAAAATGTATTCAAAATTTTCTACCACTTCTGTCAAACCACTGACCATTTTCATAAACTTGAGAATGATATGATTACGTATTTTATTGAAAATTTACCAGATCCTTTTTGATGCTATTTTCAGAAAATCCTTTATCCATTTTTTTTTCAAAGGATTTCCTCTAAATAACCAGGATATATTATTTGTTTTTTTTTTAAATAATATATTTTGAACTTTTGCTGGTTTTTGTTGGCAATAGTTTAAATTTCCTGTCAGGATATGGTACCTTATTTTTATTGGTATTTTTTGTCCTCATAAATAGGTCAAAAGGAAATGGTGCATATGTAAAGGTCATGTCATACTCAGGGTTGTTCTAAACACTAATCAAAGGTTGATTGCTAAACAGTGCTTAAACTACTGGGGCACTCATGTTTTAATTTGGTTATTAAACGAAAATGAGTTGCCTTAGTAAAAAGTTCTCATCATCCGGGGAACAAAACCACTGTCAGTAATTCGTAAGAATTTCAAGAGAAAATTTGACATGTGGCAAAACCTTGAATAAAAATCTCTGCAAAAAAAAAAAGTTGTTGAATATGAACTCTCAAACCATTGCCCTTATTTTAACCCTAACCACTGTTTTGCTCAAACGTCTGTTTCCTAATTACTATCCACTGCTGAAAGTCAACCACTGATCCTCATTTTGCTTGGCCAGCACTGATGCTCAAAATCAGTGTCTTATCCACTGATATACTATCCACTGATAGTAAATATCTCCCACTGTTATCACTTTATTACCGTTGTAACTACTGATGCTTAGTACATCAGTGGCTCTCAAAACAACTGGCCTCCATTCTTCATCCATATCATCAGAGTTTGACACGTGGTTAGTTTTTAGCCTTCAGATCAAAATAACTGCTGCCACATCAGCGATCACTTTTTCCCTAAATAAAACCCTGATCAAAACCCCCAAACAGGGTTTTACACTGTCGAATTGAATTCCAAAGTTCTCTTCTCAAAGCAGTTTCCAACTTTTCTTCCCAAATCACTCTCCGATTCTTCTTCATCAAAATGACGAAGTCAAAATCAAAATCAAAATCTAAACCAAAATCACCATCATCTTCAAAAGAGGTCGCTCAAACGGCCGAAGAAACCATTGAAATCCCATACAAATCACCGCACAACTACTTGGGTCTCCTCACAAAACCCTCAAACAACCGCACCTTCGATTCCGTCATCGACACACTCTCTGCATCAAAGTACAAAACTTTGTTGACAGTAGACGCTCCCATATACTTGCAAACCCAGAGAGAGTTCTGGAAAAATACTACGCTTGAAAAACAAGACGGAAAAGTAGTAGCCATTAACTCCTCGATACAGGGTAAAGCGATTCAAATCACTCCACAATCAATCTCAGAAGTCTTCAAACTCGATGATCAGAAAGGTAAAACTTCTTTTGATAAAAACGAGTTAAAAGCTGATTTTCTGAAAAGGGGATATGCAGAACAATCAAAGGTAGATACCTTACAAAAAGGTTATTTTCCGTCTGCACCCAGATTTTTATTCCACACACTTTTGTCGTGTGTTTCAAATAAAACAACAGCTTTTAACGAAATACCATTGAAGATTCAATGCCTGGGCTATGCCATTTTAAATAATAAAGATTACAATTATTCCTAGGAAATCTTCAATGACTTGGTAAAGAATGTTGATAGCAAAGCATTTTTACTCTTTCCAAGGTTTCTAAGCTACTATTTTCAAAAAAAAATTGAAAAAGAAAATGAAAATGTGCCAAAACAAGGTGGTTATTTTAAAATAAAAAGTTTAACACCTGAAACATTCACTAGAATGTTGGCACCAATAAAAACAAAAGCAGAGGTGTCCGAGCAAAATTTATCAGTTACCACTGCTTCTCATACATCTGCTGCTGAGCCCACTGCTCCAGGTGATCAGAGCAGCACTACCACTGCTTTGAAACCCACACCTGACATTACCAAAAAGACCAAAAGAAAAACATCCAGAAAACCCACCAAACCCAAAACAAAGGCAACTCTGGAAGATGAGATCCCAGAGCAACTGCCTGTGACAAAACAAACGTCACCACAAACCACTGATGCTACTTCCTCACAGCAGTTGGAAGAAAGATCTCAACCATTGCCTAAAACTCCTCCTGCATCCTCACAAAAGGATCAGGTTGTAACCACAGGGACCCCACAATATGAAGCTCTGGATTCAATCGGATCCATCTTCCTCAATCCTGATCCCAAGGACATGTCTTTTTCAACTCCCATACCCTCACCAATAATATTACCACAATCCATGCTACCCTTGTTGCATGCAGTTGTTATTGCTCAGACACAAACCAGTTCCTCTCTATCACCTGTCACTGAGAGTATACTCCCACAAGTGACTGGGTCTGATGCTTATACCTCTGCTTTCCAAGCAACAACTGAGGAGGTTACACCCCCTGAGTTACAAGTAACTCTCGGTGGTAGTTCAAGTGGAGCAGCAACTACAACTGATGGATCAACAGATCTTCAGTTGGACAGTTGTTTCATCAGTAAGACTCCCTTGAAGGCAATTTCTTCAATAGCACCATCGGTAACCACCAGTGAGTTGGTTCTAACCACTGGTACCATCAAAGGTCTATCAAGTGCTGAAGAAAGAAGTCCCCAGTACCAAGAACAAGGGGCATCAATGGGTGATTTTTGGGACTCAATTCCTAAGTCACACATTGATACAACCACTGCTGGTGGGGATTCAGATGATCCTACTAAAGTAGGTGATGATTCAAAATATCAGGAATTGACGAACAGAGTTGACAAACTTGAAAATTCAGTTGCTGAAATAAAAGGTATGGTGCAAGAGATTTTGAAAGCTCAAAAAGCACAAGCCACTGCTGCCCCACCACAATCACCTGTTCCAACTAAAGCATCCGCTCCACCACAAGCAGTTGCTGCAAATGAGCTCTGGAATATCTTTTAACCCATGCTGGAGAAACAAAAACAGATGGCTGATCAACAGCATGAAATGCATGTAAAAATGCTGACAAACATGGTGGAGTCAAGATTCAAAGATACTCAAGCAGACATCAAGGCTATAAAGGCAAGCATACAAAAGACTGCCCATGGTGAAAAAGTTCCCTCCACTATCCTTTTTATGGATAACCCCCTTGCAGATAATGCCAAAAAGGGGGAGAATGTCAAGAAGATGAAGAAAAAGGGAATTGAAGATGGTCTATATGTTGAACCAGAACAAGGAAAACAGACATCTAAAACAGCTGATACAGCAGTAGTTACAAAAACTGCTGTCAGTAGCCAAACAGCTGCCATCTCTTCAACACACACCACTCCATCACACACCACTAAAACCACTGCCCTACCACCATTACCTCCTGTCATAAAACAGAAGACAACAGATGTTAAAACATCTATTGTAATGACAGCAGTGATTGAGACACCAGTTGTTTCAACCACTGTCAGTCAATCACAATCACAAACCACTGTCACTCATATTCAAACCACTGATCCACCAACGACATCATCAGCCTCTCCTACAATAAAAAGGAGAAGGATTCTCATATCTGATGATTCACCACCATCAAAAACTACCTCACCACTTCCATCCCCTGCTCAAAAGCAGAAGACATCTGCTGACATATCAGCAGTTGTAATGGCAACAGATGTTGAGACACCAGTTGTTTCAACAGCTGTTAGTCAGTCATCTTCCACTGTATCCACCAGTCTCACATCTAAACCAACAAAGCTTTACACCAGAAAAAGGAAACTTACTCAGCCAGATGAGGATCAATATGATCCCACTGCTGCAAGATACCCATTAGAACTGGAAGCTTTAAAAATGAGATGAGGCAATTCTACACTGATGATGATCCTTCAAACAGAAGATTTTCTTCACTAGTTGGCTTCATGGTTCCAGAAGACATGGATGAATATCTTGAACTTAAAGTAAGACAGGCTAAGATAAGAGCCAAGGTTGAATGTAAAGGTCAAGGTTATGAAGCCATTGCTGAAAGATTGAAACTTCTGCTCACAAAAGTCGATCTAATAAAAGATTTTGCACATGAGCTGAGCAAAGAAAAGGCAGAACAACGAAAAGAGATGAGAAGAAAACTTCTTGCATACATAATGCAAGAAAAATTTTATCCTACTGAAGAAAACCAATTTGAGGAATGGCCAATAGTGGCATTAAAGCATGAAGCTGATAGGATTGATAGAATCAAGAATGATCCTAGAAAGAAGAAAAATGCTCCAAATTGGAGTAAATACAAAAAGCTCATCTCTGACCTAACAGCTGAGTATAAAAGAAAGAAACAGGAGCTGGTGAATGCAAAAGTGGACACTGCAAATGCCATATCAAAATGGTCAAAGCAGCAAACTGATGAAGCCTATGAAAGGCTGAAGAAAAGGAAGATAACTGTTTCAGGCACTTCAAAGAAGCATGAACAAATGATGAAGCTTGAACAGCAGATAGAAAACCTCAAAACACTGTTCCGATCTACTCTTGTGACAAACCAAGAAGAAGGAGAACAGCTGAACAGTGAAGAGGAAAAGGAAAAGGAGGTTGAGTTCTTCAAAGAAACCATCATGAAAATGGGTCTAAAAGAAAAGAATTCAGAAAAACTTCAAAACCTTTTTAAGAAGGTGTTAACTAAACCTGCATCACCAAATACTTCGGAAATTTCAGACATTGAGCCAGATCAACAAAAGAGACAAGAGCAGATAGAAAAAGAGACTGCAGAAGACATAGCTGCAGTAAACAATGTCATTGAAATGGCCTTCAAAAGAATGTCTGAAAGTCTGGAAGTTTTCACAAGGCCAACATCTCCCAACTCATCATTGAATAAATCTCTCCCAAGAAACCCATTGGGTTTAAAAGTACTAAAGTGGATGTCTGATCAAAAGACCCACGTATTGACCCTGGTCAGATCCAATGGCGAAGTGAAGTACATATCAAGGAAAGAAGCACTAGGCCTTAGTGTTGAAGATTTGCAGGATCTCCTTGAACTTACACTGTGCCGGGATGAAGATGACAAAAGTTCCAAAGAATTTGAAGAAGAATTTAAAAGAAAAGCAAGGGAACTTCTGATGAGTAATAAAGATCCAGAATAATGACAGGTTTTGGCATTATCTGTTCTAGGGGGAGATTACCAGAGGAACAGATAATGTAAAGCAAAAACCTGGTCACAACAGTGGATTCACAATAAGCAGTTGTTTATACTAAGTCTTCTCCCTTGAAAGTGATTACAACAGCTGATGGTCTCATATCCACTGCCCAGATACAACTGTTGCTCTGCATAACTACTGATGAAGCCTAAAAGACTGCTGGAAACTAAGCACTGCTGGAACAAACTGCTGATGACAAAGTACTGCCCAATCAAGGACTGATCAACCTTGAGGAAAGCACTGATGATTAGAGAAAGCAGTAGTTTAGTATATCATCTGTCTTATGAATTGTCAGTTGTTAGGTTTAGCAGTGTTTGTATAAGAACAGTAGATACAGGTTGTTAGGCTGTTAGACGTCGCTTTCATGGTGACGTCAGCTGAGATGCCTCAGTGGTTTGGTTTTGTCTATAAATGGAGCAGTACTCTGTACTGTTACATTTGATTCGTTTTGAGAGAGTTCTTCTCCTCAATTCAATCCTTTCATCTTGTGCAATCCAACCTTAGGGCATCTGGCTGAGGGGGAGCTTAGTATGTAAGCATATCTGTAATCATTTGATTCTTATTGTAAATCTTTTGACTAAATGAATTGCATATGCTTTCTCAAGACTATTTTCTCCTTGATTGTGTTTACAAAGTTTGTTATTCATTTCCGCTGCACTTAAACTCTGTTCATCTCTATTGATTATACAATTTACACAAACAAACACTATCATGAGGGCCTCCGATCCTAACACAATGTCTGGTAAACCAAAAGAAACATGGTCAGGATCAGGAATCGGCTCAAGATTAATAGGCGCATCATCAGGCTGACCCAAAAGGAACAGAAGCTAGCTCAGGAGCAGGCTCTGGGTCGTGTGGAAGTGTGGGATCTCGAGCAGGTGATAGTGCGGCCGACATAGCGGCGTCGTTACCTAAAAAGTTGCAGTCTGGCCGTCTGTAAAGCTGCAGATGTCACAGACTCAAAGGAGTCTGAAATCGAGTGTAAAACAGAAGCAGAGGATACTTCAATGGCAGGAATCTTAGGAGGTAGAATAGCGATAACATTCTCAGCTATCTCTCCATCACCCTGGGCGTCAACAGGAGGATCATCAACAAACAAATCAACGTCATCGTCCAACAAATCGTCAAAAAGGCAGATCCTCGGGAGGAATGACCACGAGAGGTACGACGTTGAGGATCGGAGTCATGATGTGCTCATCATCGGAATGACCAGTGATGAGGTGGTCATGGACCGAAACAAGAGTGACAAATGGATCCTCGTCAGGGGAGCCATCAGCAAGGGTAAATCATCGCCAAGATCTGGTAGCGCGAATGGTTGGGAGTCGTTCTCGTCTTTGGTCAGCATGTCAGGGTCACTCTCAGTGTCTGACGTAAATATCTCTGGCGCAGGTGCAGTCTCATTATCTGTGGCGGTGGCCATAGGGTCGTCAACATCTGATAACTCGCTCTCTAAAGAAGGTGACATGTGTGCTGGTACATAATAATCATAGCATGTATATCCATAGTAATCACTAACACTTAGTGTATTGCAAGCAAAGACAATTCATCATGTAATCATGCATTCACATTATTTTTCATGAAACTTTCTATCCTTCCTAGTCTCCCAGACTAAACCACCTAGTCTCCTAGACGGAACTCCCTAGTCTCTCAGACTAAACTTCCCAGTCTCCCAGACTGAATCATAAACATAAACTTTGAAATGTGTTTCGTGTCTTTTGTTTGTAAAAATGTTTGTTTCCTGGATCTGGGTGTTTCGTGTATACAATGAAAACATGTTTGTAAAAACGTTTTTGTAAGAGCCCTAATGATTGTAGTCTAGACTCGAGAAGGAATCCTAGTTCGCTACAATCGAAGCTCTGATACCAAACTGTCACACCCTGACTTTTGCGGAAGCGTGATTTGGTGTGACTTGCTTAATATCATTGCATACAACCATAACAAACGACTATATGATAAATCCAAGATGTTCATCCATTTATTAAGTTTTAAAACATTACATCATCATTGCCTCGAAACATAGACTTAAAATCCGAGTTACAAACCATATAAAATGTTTAGAGTTCCATAAGGACTTATCAAAAGACTTTAGTTAAAACCAGGTTTTGAAAGATGTGTCCCGTCCAGGATAAGACACTCTAACCAAACCCTAAGACACGGATGACATCTTTTTTCTCAACATGACTTGAAACTCAAACGCCCGCCAGATCCATACTTAGTTTCCTGAAATACATGAAGTTTGAAAACATCAACAAAAGTTGAGCGAGTTCATGTGTTTAGTAGGTGTGCACGAATAAACCTTGAAAACCTTTGTAAGTATGTATGTATGTACTTGTAAACTGGTATGAAGCAACAAGGAAAAACAGATCAATTAATGTGTAGCTAATACATTAATATAAGTGACATGGTATAGGAAGCACTCAACCCTGTAAGCGTATTTCGTACCGGCCCCTCCGGCGGAACGACATAGTCACCTCATGCGGCCAACTCGCAGGCCCATGGGTGGGGCTCGCAACACCCAATAGATCTATCACTCATGCCCCTCGGTCCTTATACAAGGATTAATGGTCTTAAGTTAATCGCCTACCCATTCACATGATCTAGCAGTTCACTCCTTAGCTAACCATACCGTTTGTAAATGTTTGTAAACAATTGTAACATGTATTTCACCCCCGAAGTTATAAAACTGAAAACAGTTAAAAGAAAAGGGGGAACATGAACTCACAGTTTTGCGTTCTTCGAATCCGCCTGTAACCCAAAGTTTCCTCTGGTGTACACGACTACCTACAATGTACTATGGTCTTATTAGACGAGCGGGTCGTGCCTTGACTTAGTATTATTTAGTACCCTTGAGTTACGTTTCCAAGTGTCTTCATCATTATTCCAAGTTATATAATTATTTGTCAAAATAATAAATATTTTAACTTAAATTATATTTATTAAATTTTGGAATAATTGTTAAAGCAATATATATCAACTTAATACTTCCCAAGTATTTATACTTGTATATTCTTCACAAGGATGGGGTATCTTTCACTTGTATAGTCTTGCCATGTATTAGGGTCGTATTCCGGTGTGTGTGTTTATACGTACGAGGATACGTATTTTTATTGTATTCATTAAGTATTTTCATACTTAATTAATTATTAAACTTTCCGGAATATTATCTTTAATAAATACCCAATATATATTTCCAAAATATATTTTAAGAAATACTACTTAGAAAAATTATTCATAATTTTTCTTTTGGCAAAAATATTTGTAGTTCCAAAATAATATATTTTCAAGTCTCACTTAGAAAATATTTATAAACTTATTTCCATTCAAAATAATGTATTTCAAGTTTACTCAAGAAAATATATATATCTTTCCCAAAAATAATATATCTTCTAATAACTCCAAAGAAAACTTATATTTTTATACTTGTCAAAAATATGATATACTCTTGAAGTAATGGTGAAAATCATATTTCATTCCTTTGTATCCAAAATATTATTTACCAAAATATACTTTGTGAATATATTTTCCGGAATATTTTGTAAGTTACATTTCTTGTTCGGTTTCGCCAATATTTTTGTGTGTAACTTGTATGCTTATTCCTTGTGATTTTGATAATATTTTGGATTGTAATCCTCGGTATTTTGATGTGTTACATTATTACATGCCCTAAAATAACATAGCTATTACACAAAGTATACACATAATCACACGTGTGTGTCTTCAATGTACATATATTCTAAATATATATTTATCCACTTTTATTTATAAAAACCAACCTCCAACACTTATATTTTTGTAACAAAAATTATGGCAAAGTTTATATGGAAAACTCTTGGTTAAAATACACTTATGAATATTTGTTTAAAAATATTTTTCTAAGTGTTTATATTTTTAGAAAATTTTGCCATGGTTTCCCCTAAAAATGGAGGTTTCCATGCTTTCAAGCATATCATTTTCTTTTGTAAAAATCATCACAAACAATTTACAATCATCAACAAACAACATTCACTTACCAATCTTGCTAAAATCATGCATATTCTACTATTTCATGAACTTGAAAGTTTGTAAAAATTTGTAGTAACTTGGTAGTGTATTTAGTAAGTTTAGTTACCCTTTAAAGTGTGGTTGTTTATATAAAAACATCATTCTTGTATGATCTAGATGTTTACAACTTGTAATCATATTTTTCAAATATATTTCTTTATGTATTCTTCTTGTTACACAAGTGTTTCTACACTTGTTTAACCACTAAAAATAAGATTTGTTTATGTAAGAACCAAGTTTTAGTAAAACTTATATTTTTAGCTTGGTTTCTTTAGAAATCCTCCATAAATCTTTAGATCTATAAGTATTATTACTCACATTAATTATTATTTTTCAAGAAAACAATATATTCTTTCAAGTTCATGTCTTGCATGAGGATGATTTATAAATCTCTAACATTTTCACCCTCTCATCTTGCTAGATTATGTTTTTAATCATGATCTAGCAAGATCATATAATGATCTACATCATTTACACAAACCAACAATCATCAAGCATCATAACAACACTAAACAACATGATTTCTTTAAGATTTCTTATAGTTTTATGCTTATGTTCATGTTTCATCTTCAAGTTTCTTAGTGTTCTTCATGATTTTCAACATGTATCATTCTTTAACCACTTGAAATAGATGTAAAATGGAAGGCTTTGTGTTCTTACCACTAGCTCAAGGCTAGGGATGATCAATGTAAGAAATGTAGTGGATAAAAGCAATCAGTGAAGGTCCTTCAAGCTTCAAGGCCTCCAAGCTTCCTAACTTAGCTTCTTACACCTCTAGACCACCTTGGAATACATGGAAGAAGGTTTAAAATGGAGGTAGTGTGGTGGAGGTGTGTGGCGGTGAGCTAGTGGGTGAAGAAGAAGAAGATGGGTGTTGATTTATGGAATGAGAAATGACTAAAGTCTTATGGTTTATATAAACTTTTATCCAATGTATAATGGTATAAGGCATCTTTGTGTAGCATATTCTAGACAAGATCCATTAAAATATTCAAGAAAATCCCAAGTGGGGGCCACTTGGGCCGGATTTTGATGAGGGGGGGGGGGGGTAAAGTGTGAAATTTTGGAAGTTGGGGGTTTAATGTGCAAACTAGAAGGTTTAAGTATGTTTAAGTGTGTTTAGGTGTTTTTATGATTTTTAAGGTGTTCTACCACCAATACTAGCTTAATATCATAAAAAAATTACTTCTAGTTAAATTTTGATGTCCCGGTTATTCTCTGGTTGTTCGGTTCGTTACGGTTCGTTAAAGTGTTGAATTGCGCAGTTTCACTAAGTATGAAGCACCCTTTTGTGGCAGTTTTAATTCCCGACCCTTTGTAAGTTGTTTTGGACAGCAAAACATAAATTTGCATGATATTATTGTGTTAAATAGTTGGTTATAGCTTAATTGTACTGATTTTCTGCAGAATTCTGCAGTTTATGTAAGTTTTAGGCACTTTCCGGCACTTAAACTATCTCTAGGAAGGCAGTTTTGTGATCCTTACTTTCCTACACACTATACTAGTGTAATACTTGGTTTCTGGCTCATTCTGTGTCTCAATACAATGTCTGTCTGTCTGTCTACTGAACTCTGTCAACATTTTTCGGATTTACCGGGTAACTGTGCTTGCTGTGTTTCGTGCATCTTTTGAGTCAATAAAGTTCTCATGCAATAATGACATGACTTTGAGCAATATATGATGCACATGTATGTATATGGTAGTAATCAGAAAGAAATTCGAGTCATAAATTGTAAATCCGCACAGTTATTAATCATTAATTATTGTCTAATTAATTGTACGGATGCATGCAAATTTGGCAGTTGTCACAAAGGTAGCTTACGCTACTTTAACGCGTCGTTCGCGCAAACGCGCGTTCGAGACGTCTAACTAGTCCTATGACAAGTATTATATGCCTAAACATGTTTAAATATGTTGCATAATCAGTTAAGTGACAAAAGTTTAGTTACATATGCTTAAAATCCAATTATGCATAAAAGGGCATTTTGGTCATTTACCTAAGGCATATAAACTACCTATCATACAACTAATTAAACTAAGTGACTATAAGGTATAACCTCGGAAGGTTATTCCCTATACAACTATGGTCATAAATATGCTTGGTCGAATCCTAATGATCGACCAAACGGGTCGAGTTCGAAAGTCTAAGCGGTGGTTTAGACCGCTTGACTTACGACTCTACACAAGCACTAAACTAAAAGTGACGAGCTAAACATGTTGGAACATGTTTAACTAAGTTAGAAAACAAGTTTTGATATCAAAACAAAGTGTTTTCATACCCAATAATAGTTTGGTTACAAAATACGCATAAATACGCATTTTGACCGAAACTATGACTCGTCACTACGCCTAATCAACGTGGTAATCAGTAGGTATAGTCACAAGGACTATAACCATCGTGATTACGCTCATGTTGCAAAGTTCAAACGAACTTTGTGTTGACCAAAGACTGGTCAAAGCAGAAAGTCAAACACTGTTTGACTTTCACGCTCGAAAAGCTATAAAAGAACGAAAGAAGCTTACAAAGGGTCCAAGCTAGGGAGATCTTGATCCAAAATACTCAGGTATGAAGTTTTAGAACTTCAACTTAGAGTTTTTCAGATCAAGTGTGTAGAAAATGGAATGAGGGCTTGGGTTTATATAGTTTTCAGTAAACCGTTAGGATCATTTCTTGCAAAAGAGGCTTCGATCTTGACCATCCAAGTGGGCACATGGTTTTGAAATACAACGGGACATGATATACCATAAAAAACAAGCAGATGGTATCCCAAATCAGTGGTTAAAAACAATCAAAACCAGCTCAAAGTCCAGATTCAATGTTTCTGTGCTGAAGGTCTGACGCGGGCCGCGTAAGAATAAGCTTAGGCTTACGCCCCAGGCCTAGTAAACTTTGGTAGATTTACAATTTTAGCCCCTGCAGTCCCAAAACTTGGTTTTCGATGCATTTTTGACACGTTTAAGCCCCGTTAACCCCATTTCAAGGCTCTAAAATGAAGTTAAAGTATAGGGAACTTAAAATATGCTCAAAAATATCTCGAATTTCGATTCGTTTGGTCGTACGGTTGCGTTATTCGGTTAATTACGACGGAAGTCGTAAAGAACGCAAAAACGATCCAAATTAAGCGACGAACGGTATTTTTGCATTCCAATAACTAAAATAAAATATTTTAATGATTACAAAAATTTTTGGGTGTCCGGATATATTCAGAACGTAAGATATGCGCGAAAATGCAAACTTATGCACTTTTTGACGCTTTTAGTCCCTATTGATCAAATAAGTTTATTTTTGCGCACCAAACACCTCAAAGCCTATTTCTAAGCTATGTAAAGGATATTTAAGGCATGTTTAACTTATGATCAAGTTCTGGAATGTTTGTTACTATACAAATCGGTATAGTTTCGCAGTTTGACGCAAATAGTCCCTGCGATCGAACAAACTTGTTTTCGACACACCAAACCATCTAAAACTTATTTCTAAGTTATGTAAAGGTTATTTAAGGTATGTCAAGCCTATGTCACTATTCTGGGGTGTTTGTCGCATTAAACTGACTGCGTTTACGCACCAGTTAGCGTATAACTTTCCAGAAAGCGATTTAAAACTTGAAATCGAACTCGAATCAAATCGAAAAATCATCAAACACAAATACACACATAATAACACCAAAACACATTGTTTTATTGATAATTAACACTGTTTTACATTGTGCATCGAATACAGAGCATAATTGTCACACCAGGCCCCATACAAATCTCATTATTGCATTAGCGACCATTCAATTGCGGCCCTACTGTAACATCCTAAAAAACGGGTTTGGTAATCAAACCACGTTAATAGTAAAGACGGGTAAAATACCGTTAGTGGTAAAAAAAAAATTAACCCGGTAAATATTAGGACTCAAATAAATAAACCTAATATTAATTTAAAAGAATGAAAAGAATACTTGAGAAAACAAAAGTATATAAAAAGGGCCCGAGTTAACGGGACTTAAAAGAAAAACGGATTTTTAAACAAGATAAAGTAACTGGGAATAAATGACCTAGTTAGTCATAAGTCTTATAGTGATAAGACAATTTGTTAAAAACACACTACATGTAACTTGGTAAAGTGTAGGGACCAAAGGTGACAAACTTGAAGCAAGTTTGTATTAAATAAAACATCTAACACCAAAACACACACTTTAAGTGTGTGTTCTGGTCGTGAATCGCAGGAGAGCCAGGGGGTTCCATGCCCAAACCCTAGCTAGCAAAAATCAAGCAATTGAGAAGCCAAATCGGCTCCAAATTGAAATCTAAGCTTAGATTAGTGATCACTTCAGTGAAAGGATCATAAGGTATGTCAAAAATTTCCACTTTGGTTCCATCTCAAATCTGGATGAACACATAAGAATTCGAAATTTATGTTGCATGTTTGCTATTTGGGTATAATAGGGTTGATATGGTGTCTAGGAGTAAGCCCTAGACAAGTATATGTTGAAATCATGCTTAGCTCAAGTTTTTGTTGATACTAAATTCATGTATGAGATGTTTTTAGGGTTTTGATTGCAAAAAAATAGTGTTATGATGTCAAGAACAAGCTTAAATTGAAAGCTGAATTCAAACGATTCTTGATCAGAATTTACAGCCGATTTGTATTGGCTGTAACCTGGACAAAAAGTGATCAAATAATGTGTTTCTTGAGTCTAGAATGTAATTCCAGGAAATATCTTTAAAACCCCACTGGAATCGCATTTTTTCGACGAAAATCGAGCGTTTTATGAATTTTTCCGTATCAAAGGTTCAAGCTGTGTTTTCTGGCAGAAATTGCAGCCCATCACGAATGTCATAACTCAATTTAGGAATTGAGTTATGATCTCAAATTCTTACTGTAGAAAGTTTTAAGCGATTAAAAGAATCGCCAATTGGAATTTCGTCAATCGGATAAACGAGAGGTTTTTAATGAATTTTTTCGTAAGCTGCAGTCAGAAGTGACGAATCTGATTGCAGCTTAGTAAATGAATTTTCATGAATTTTTTGTAAAGAGTTAGATCTTGAAATTTTAACTCAAGGGCTAACCCTCCGAGAGGTACGCCACATAAAAAAATCATAATTTTTGAAGACTTGTAAACAGGTTAAACAAGTCACCAAAAACAGCCAATTTTCATTTATATGAAATGCCTAAATGAAATCGCGGCTTACTAGTTAGTATGTAAAAATTGATTTTTGTTAAGAGTTCGGATGAAATATGCCTAAGTGAGTTCAATGAACCAAATGTGCATATGAATATGTTGGTAAGTCAATTGACTTTTAAAAGTCAAACTAACCAATGATAAAGTCAAATAGTAGTTTCGACATAGAAAATACGTGAGGTGGAATAGTCGTGAATTGAAATGACTAATCTAACCACCTTGTGAATGATGATAGTTTGTCGCCTAACGAGCTAGGTGGAGGCTTGGGAAAGAAGCGGTCAAACGAATCAAGCACGAGAAGAAAAGCATATTCGGATGCGAGGTAAGTGGAGCTTACGCCCCTTTACATTGCTTGCAAAATTACTTAATTTCAAGTATTGCATATGAATGCTACTAAGTGGTTGGTATACAATGTTCCGACACGATTCAATGAGAGTCGGAACAAGGGAAAATTGTAAGAAATCATGAATCATGGTAAAAGGAGTAAAAAGGTAAATTAGTCATGTAATGACGAACAAATAAAAACGGTTTTAAGTAAAACAAGTTAAAGGAAAACCGGGTTAGGTTTAAAGGGATGAAATGGTAACTAAGTACCATCTCATATGGATAAATGGAAAATTAGACTAAATGGGTCAAATGGTGTTGTTAGCACCATTTGACAATTACATTTGACAATCGCTTGTTGAGTTTTGTAATCACAGGAAATAACATAAGTATGCGTTGCTTTAACTAGAAAGATTTAAAGCAAAAGTTATGTAAACGGGTCAATACCTTGACCCGAGCCAGGTACGTTTAAATAAGCTTTTGGTTAAACATACAATTTTTGGTCAAATATTTAGCGAAAGTCCTGCGTCGTATAGTGAGGGACTAAAGTTGACCAAAACACCCTTGAAGGGTATACCGGGCAAACGACCCATAGGGGGGTTGATTAGGAACTTACATAAAGATTATGGAATCATTAAATATGAATAAAAGTCATAGGAATTCATATTCGTGGGTTAAATGCTCAAAAACGGTCATTTGCGTAAAATGATCAACCAATGGGTAAATTTGGGAAAAAGGGATTCATTATGTTAAATCCGCCACAAAATAGTTGTGGTGGAATATTTGTAGTTAATTAGACATGGACTTTTGTGGCGTCAAAAGAAAAGCACAAGCTCTAGACTAAAATGCGTAAATACCTCAAACGGGTCAAAATAAGCATATGGGTGAAATGGATTAAAGAAGGTATATAATTCTATAATCGGAACCTAATATGTTAGACATTATTGAATTTAATAGGTTTGTGAGAAATAAGGGTCGAACAAACTTGTATGTTTGATAAAATCACAAACGGGTCAAATTTTGGTAAAAGAGTATTAAGCCGAAGACTTAAAAGTCTTAAATTTTATCAAGCCGGATATCGGATTTTAACACCATATGATGGAGAATCAAATTTTAAACATGCAGGAAGAAACGGTAAGTCAAACTGATAAGCGGTTTGAAAGATACGAAAGATTTCGTGTCAAATTACGGCAAAATGGAAAAGCTGCATACAGGGGCCACCGTAACTTACGGTGTCACCGTAAGTTACGGTGGAGCTGATATAATTACGGTGGTTTCTCCCTGGTTTACGGTGGGGAGTTTCTCAACAGAGACCACCGTAACTTACGGTGTCACCGTAAGTTACGGTGGAGGCCAAGTGTGGTTATTGTTTTTGGATCAAGAGATTTACATTGTGATTTCTTTCCATTATCATTTATCTTGTCTTGTACCGTTATTTAAATTGTCAAAACTAACTTTTAAGTTGGTTTTGAACACAGGTGTATATCGAGAGCCCGGATGAAGATCAAGCGTCGAGCAAGAACCGAACACGTGTTAAATAAAGCTTCCGCAAAATTGTTCCGTCGTTATTCTAAAGCGGCGAATTAATTCATAATATGTTATATCACTTTAAATTGTAAAAGTTTTTAATAAACCCGTATTTTTATAGCATGTGTAGTCTTAACTATACATCTAATCTTTGGTATTTACATGTAAAAGTGTTAATTAGTAACTAGGGTGTTACAAGTTGGTATCAGAGCCTTGTTTTAAGAGATTCAAGTATGGCGGGAAAGCTATGCTTGGACTTAAACCTTATGCTCTTAATAAAGAATTGGTGTTCGGTTCGAGGCTTGATCGTAAATCCGGTAAGTACATGTATGCTAATAGCTAAGCATGCTAAAGTGTTGTAAACAACACATAGGGCTATCGTGTGATACACGTTACCCCTATTAAAATGATTGATTTAGTCGACAAAAATACGCGCGTTGACGCGTATAGTAGAAAAAAAAAGCCTTTTTATTATAATACGGGCGATTATTAAAATTGACGTTACTAACTTTTGTGAATGTTTTAATTGAAGGACACTCGCGTTTGAAGACGACGAGAGTCAAACGAATTGTGGATATGATGATGGAACGGTCCGAAGTATGACAGGAGGAGCATGCTCACCGAGGACTAAATCGCGTAACAACCGCGAACAAGATTAATGGCAAAGAACGCCCGTCGGGGCAAATATTACCAGGTGCACATTTTAAATAATCGCACAAATAATAATATGCAACAAATACGTAGAGGTTGAAAGTTGCATATGTAGATAAAAAAAAACTTGGAAAAGCCCGAATAGAAAATCTATCCGGGATATTGTTCCAAGAGAAACCAAACAGAGGCGTTACTTACATAGGGCGTAATGTGAAAACTATAAAAAGGTCGTGTATGTCATGTGTTAACCGCTTACTCTGGCCAAGTAAGTAGTGGCATATGATACCACGAGTTTCTTATAGCGGACACATTTATATCCGCTGTAGTAAGGGCGGAGTGAATGGGACTAATTAAAAAGTACCCAAATGAATCAGATAAGCAAAATATTTGATAATAATGTAAACGCACAATCGAGTGACGGAAGCGTATTACATCAAGATAATGAGCCCGAGTGAAGGGACAAACAAGCATGTAAAATGATTTAGACAAGTATTGGGAGGGAGTGTACTTACACTCGAACCCAGAAAACGCAAGCATGAAAAATGATTTAGACAAGTATTGGGAGGGAGTGTACTTACACTCGAACCCAGAAAACGCAAGCATGTAAAATGATTTAGACATGTATTGGGAGGGAGTGTACTTACACTCGAACCCAGAAAACGCAAACATGTAAAATGATTTAGACAAGCATTGGGAGGGAGTGTACTTACACTCGAACCCGGAAAATGCAAATATGTCCCTTAACGGGTCGTTTTTGTAAAACGTCAAACTTAAAGACAAAGTTGGAATATAAAAATGAAGCGAGGTCTTAATGCATACCGGGAGGGTTGCAATAATAACGACCTCGGTAAAACACCCGGTTGATGGGTAAGAATTAAACACATGCGTAAACCAAGAGACATGAACGCGGGTCAAAAAAAAATCAGAGGACTTGGATTACGAGTTATGACTATAAAATCTCGTATATAGAAATTGTGAGTAAATATGTTCAACTATTCGAAGTCGAATGGGTTGAATAAAGAATAAAGTTGATTGTTTATAAGTGATGGATTTCACATTAATAGATCAAACATGTTGAATACAATATAACGCCGAATGACACAAATGAGCGCTAGCCAGATAAAGGTAGCGTTAAATGCAAGAGAATAATGAACCCGGTAATGGGATATAACTAAATAAGAATAAATTATGGACTGTCAATATCCTGGTATGGATAATTGACAAAAGTCAAAGAGAAGATCCTAAAACTAAAACTTCGGTTTTAGTAAGAAATAATGTTTTTACAAACATAAATTCTGATAGGAATTTAAATAGTAAGCATGAAAGATACAAGTCTTGACACTGATAGGCGCAAGACGATATATTCGAAAAGTGATATTTTCGAAAATGAAATTTTGATATAAATTAAACATGATGTAACACAATCACGGTCAAGAAATGTAATGTGAAGTAGAATCACATTATAACCAAGCAAGCGGTAAAAAGTAACTGGACTAATAAGTCTAATTAGTGAGACCCGTCAAGGTCATTTAAATAAATTTGGTTTGCTTGTAAGCGGTAGGTTCGGTATGACTGAACCGAATAAATAAATTTGAAGACAAAAGAAATTGCTGCTAAAAGTGAAAGATTTCATTAAAGACCTTTAAACGGGTCAAAATAACAGATTCATAAAGAATTCGATAGTATATGAAAGCGATGGATATCGCTGAGTTAACTAAACCAGTGGAAATAACGGGATTGCGTTATTTTAAGTTGCACTATGTCGTATGAGATACGTAGACAATTAGTGACCAAAAAGATGTTACCATACTTATCTGGTAATACTAACAATTGGTTAAAAGTATAAGTAATGTTTAAAAGATTTCTTAGATCAAATACATTGAGTTTAAACTCAATAAATTATGTAAGAAAAGGTTTCGAGGACGAAACCTCCCTAAGGGGGGTAGACTTGTAACATCCTAAAAAACGGGTTTGGTAATCAAACCACGTTAATAGTAAAGACGGGTAAAATACCGTTAGTGGTAAAAAAAAAAAATTAACCCGGTAAATATTAGGACTCAAATAAATAAACCTAATATTAATTTAAAAGAATGAAAAGAATACTTGAGAAAACAAAAGTATATAAAAAGGGCCCGAGTTAACGGGACTTAAAAGAAAAACGGATTTTTAAACAAGATAAAGTAACTGGGAATAAATGACCTAGTTAGTCATAAGTCTTATAGTGATAAGACAATTTGTTAAAAACACACTACATGTAACTTGGTAAAGTGTAGGGACCAAAGGTGACAAACTTGAAGCAAGTTTGTATTAAATAAAACATCTAACACCAAAACACACACTTTAAGTGTGTGTTCTGGTCGTGAATCGCAGGAGAGCCAGGGGGTTCCATGCCCAAACCCTAGCTAGCAAAAATCAAGCAATTGAGAAGCCAAATCGACTCCAAATTGAAATCTAAGCTTAGATTAGTGATCACTTCAGTGAAAGGATCATAAGGTATGTCAAAAATTTTCACTTTGGTTCCATCTCAAATCTGGATGAACACATAAGAATTCGAAATTTATGTTGCATGTTTGCTATTTGGGTAGAATAGGGTTGATATGGTGTCTAGGAGTAAGCCCTAGACAAGTATATGTTGAAATCATGCTTAGCTCAAGTTTTTGTTGATACTAAATTCATGTATGAGATGTTTTTAGGGTTTTGATTGCAAAAAAATAGTGTTATGATGTCAAGAACAAGCTTAAATTGAAAGCTGAATTCAAACGATTCTTGATCAGAATTTACAGCCGATTTGTATTGGCTGTAACCTGGACAAAAAGTGATCAAATAATGTGTTTCTTGAGTCTAGAATGTAATTCCAGGAAATATCTTTAAAACCCCACTGGAATCACATTTTTTCGACGAAAATCGAGCGTTTTATGAATTTTTCCGTATCAAAGGTTCAAGCTGCGTTTTCTGGCAGAAATTGCAGCCCATCACGAATGTCATAACTCAATTTAGGAATTGAGTTATGATCTCAAATTCTTACTGTAGAAAGTTTTAAGCGATTAAAAGAATCGCCAATTGGAATTTCGTCAATCGGATAAACGAGGAATTTTTAATGAATTTTTTCGTAAGCTGCAGTCAGAAGTGACGAATCTGATTGCAGCTTAGTAAATGAATTTTCACGAATTTTTGGTAAAGAGTTAGATCTTGAAATTTTAACTCAAGGGCTAACCCTCCGAGAGGTACGCCACATAAAAAATCATAATTTTTGAAGACTTGTAAACAGGTTAAACAAGTCACCAAAAACAGCCAATTTTCATTGATATGAAATGCCTAAATGAAATCGCGGCTTACTAGTTAGTATGTAAAAATTGATTTTTGTTAAGAGTTCGGATGAAATATGCCTAAGTGAGTTCAATGAACCAAATGTGCATATGAATATGTTGGTAAGTCAATTGACTTTTAAAAGTCAAACTAACCAATGATAAAGTCAAATAGTAGTTTCGACATAGAAAATACGTGAGGTGGAATAGTCGTGAATTGAAATGACTAATCTAACCACCTTGTGAATGATGATAGTTTGTCGCCTAACGAGCTAGGTGGAGGCTTGGGAAAGAAGCGGTCAAACGAATCAAGCACGAGAAGAAAAACATATTCGGATGCGAGGTAAGTGGAGCTTACGCCCCTTTACATTGCTTGCAAAATTACTTAATTTCAAGTATTGCATATGAATGCTACTAAGTGGTTGGTATACAATGTTCCGACACGATTCAATGAGAGTCGGAACAAGGGAAAATGGTAAGAAATCATGAATCATGGTAAAAGGAGTAAAAAGGTAAATTAGTCATGTAATGACGAACAAATAAAAACGGTTTTAAGTAAAACAAGTTAAAGGAAAACCGGGTTAGGTTTAAAGGGATGAAATGGTAACTAAGTACCATCTCATATGGATAAATGGAAAATTAGACTAAATGGGTCAAATGGTGTTGTTAGCACCATTTGACAATTACATTTGACAATCGCTTGTTGAGTTTTGTAATCACAGGAAATAACATAAGTATGCGTTGCTTTAACTAGAAAGATTTAAAGCAAAAGTTATGTAAACGGGTCAATACCTTGACCCGAGCCAGGTACGTTTAAATAAGCTTTTGGTTAAACATACAATTTTTGGTCAAATATTTAGCGAAAGTCCTGCGTCGTATAGTGAGGGACTAAAGTTGACCAAAACACCCTTGAAGGGTATACCGGGCAAACGACCCATAGGGGGGTTGATTAGGAACTTACATAAAGATTATGGAATCATTAAATATGAATAAAAGTCATAGGAATTCATATTCGTGGGTTAAATGCTCAAAAACGGTCATTTGCGTAAAATGATCAACCAATGGGTAAATTTGGGAAAAAGGGATTCATTATGTTAAATCCGCCACAAAATAGTTGTGGTGGAATATTTGTAGTTAATTAGACATGGACTTTTGTGGCGTCAAAAGAAAAGCACAAGCTCTAGACTAAAATGCGTAAATACCTCAAACGGGTCAAAATAAGCATATGGGTGAAATGGATTAAAGAAGGTATATAATTCTATAATCGGAACCTAATATGTTAGACATTATTGAATTTAATAGGTTTGTGAGAAATAAGGGTCGAACAAACTTGTATGTTTGATAAAATCACAAACGGGTCAAATTTTGGTAAAAGAGTATTAAGCCGAAGACTTAAAAGTATTAAATTTTATCAAGCCGGATATCGGATTTTAACACCATATGATGGAGAATCAAATTTTAAACATGTAGGAAGAAACGGTAAGTCAAACTGATAAGCGGTTTGAAAGATACGAAAGATTTCGTGTCAAATTACGGCAAAATGGAAAAGCTGCATACAGGGGCCACCGTAACTTACGGTGTCACCGTAAGTTACGGTGGAGCTGATATAATTACGGTGGTTTCTCCCTGGTTTACGGTGGGGAGTTTCTCAACAGAGACCACCGTAACTTACGGTGTCACCGTAAGTTACGGTGGAGGCCAAGTGTGGTTATTGTTTTTGGATCAAGAGATTTACATTGTGATTTCTTTCCATTATCATTTATCTTGTCTTGTACCGTTATTTAAATTGTCAAAACTAACTTTTAAGTTGGTTTTGAACACAGGTGTATATCGAGAGCCCGGATGAAGATCAAGCGTCGAGCAAGAACCGAACACGTGTTAAATAAAGCTTCCGCAAAATTGTTCCGTCGTTATTCTAAAGCGGCGAATTAATTCATAATATGTTATATCACTTTAAATTGTAAAAGTTTTTAATAAACCCGTATTTTTATAGCACGTGTAGTCTTAACTATACATCTAATCTTTGGTATTTACATGTAAAACTGTTAATTAGTAACTAGGGTGTTACACCTACTGTTAGTGCAGTATGTCTATCGCCTCCGTCATCTCAAATCTTAGCGGAAACACTTTAATTCTAGCCTTATATTGTAACATCTTGTTAAGAAAGGCAAGGTGGCAATATTGTAATTAATGAGTTTTCTCATTAAAGTCTTGGCCTATAAATAGATGTGTTAGGGTTAGAGTTTATAACTTTTGGAGACTTTAGCTCATTTGGAGACTTTGGAGAGCTCTAGTGTTAGAGAGAGAAGCTAGAGAGAGAAAGTGCTCCATGTGATTCAGGTTCTTGTATGTTATCAGATCTTTCAATAGAATCACGATTATATTACGACTCGTGTGTTCGGTCACGCACGTTCACGGATTCCGCACGTCGAACGTGTCATACGCAATCGTTTTGGAAGTCGAAACCGGTCCTAACACCTACAATAGTACTCATGGTATGGTATGGGAACGCTATTGATGAAGAAAATGCTGAGGTAGAAGGCCAACCACGCCCATTCCCATGCAGCCTTGGGGACATGATAAGTAAATTCTACTTTTTTTAATGTTTTTTATTTAACCAATGATATTATTTTTATATTGTTATTCATTCAGTTTAAATTAAAATTGAATATGTTTCAACTATTAACCTTTTTTTTTTTGTAAAAGATTGATTATAGAAGAGTTTCTGAACTTATTCTATTAATAATTAGCAAGAAATATTTAATATTCTTTATATACTTATAACTTTTATATTATAATTAAAAACTAAATTATAATTCAAAGTTATGAATATCAATAAAACAGAAAGATTTTATTAGTGCATTTACTAAATCAGGCTTATTATTACAAGTCAGTTATAACTAATTTTCTAATTGTTTGTTATTTAGTTAATGTTTTTATTTTAAATACTACAACCACAAATTATGTTGTTATTATATATTTTCGTAGGTTTCTGTAAAAATGACATTCTGTAGTTAATAAACATTCTGGGATAATAACTAAGTACGTTGAGCTTTAATCACTTGTACACTAAGACATCATCATCTACTTGTATCTTTTGATCCACACGTCAATACTGAGTAAGACAACTATCGAAACGTCGACAAAAATAAGTAGGTCGTCATGGTACTTTTGGATTTTTTTTTTAAAAACATTATAGTTTATAAGATATGATAAGAATACGTAAAAGAATTACAAGTTTGTTACGGGAGAAAAGTGTAACTAATTCCCCGTAATTATGTTAAAACTTAGGTATTTAAATGTAATAAGACGGGTGACTAAAATATAATTGTTGTTTAAAAGACCAATTTACCCTCATTTTGGGGGTGTATTTATAAATTAAGGTGATTTTTGTTTTTTCAGATGCAAAAGGTCTGCAGTCTGCGGACCACATCTGCAAACGTCTGCACGAGAAGAGATGGACCAAATGTCTGCGGAGTGTAATAAAAAAGTGTTTTTTCCCTTTCTCTTCTCCCAAACCCCTTTCTTTTGAACATTTCAGATTTGATTCTTTCTTTAATAAATTCAGCCATAACCCAAATTAAAAGTGGGAAACATCGATTTAATTGATGACAAAAAAAGAAAATTTCAATAATCCAACAATCATAATGCAGCAACCCCTAAAACCAGTTGAAATTCAAAATTCATCAAATTTATAATAGAACAAGTTCAATTTTATTAACAACTAATAAGTAAAATCAAAATCTCACCTCTATTTCAAGCAAAGCTTTCAAAGTTTCCACCTGTGAAGAAAAACCCAACTCAAATTTCAGATTATAAAGATAAAAAAGGGGAAAATTGATTTGGAAACGATGAATGGTTACATACAGATTCATTATGGTCGACTTCTAATGTAATGATTTGTTCATCGGTGGTCATTACAGTGATCTTCAATTTCTTCAATGGGGTTGGAGTTTGTCGCTGAAATCTTGATTTTGTAGAATCATGAAAACCCACAATTCCTTGTGGTTGACGGTGAACGGTGCAGCAGGTGGTTAACGATGAACGTGGGGGGTGGAGGAGGTGGAGGTAGTGGCGGAGGAAGTGGAGGTGTCAGCTGGAGAAGGATGTAGGGTTTTGAGATTGTGTTTTGAAAGAGAGAGAGAGTCTTGAAGAGGTTTGAAGATGTAAGTTCACATCTGCGCGAGGAAGAGCTCTAATTAATAGAGTTTTTTTAGTGAAATCTCTTCCATAAAAACAAACACGCTGCAGACCCCAAGGTCTGTGCGACGCAGACATAAGAGATCAAGAAGTACTTCTTGCAAAAAAACAAATACCTCCTAAGAGAGAAAATTCTTATTTTTTTGGTATCTTAAAATGCTTCTCACTCATGCATTATAATATAATATAGATAGTCCATATAAGAGCATTCACGATAATATAGTATAGATGTTACGTCATTACCAATGTATGTGTTCTCTACCGTATCGCACGAGTACCCCTCTAGTATAAATATAATAAATTTTATGTTATATAATAAATATACAATTTAAATATTATTATATATAAAAATATGATAAAAATAACTTAATTAGTATATATATTTTGTTATATATTAAAATTTAAATTACATGGTTGTGCGTGTGTGTATATTATGGGGTGAGTTTAATGGGGAATCCCAAAAAATTTGGGGAATCGTGGAACCACTAATTTTGCATTTAGAAGAATCATTAAAATTATTTTATATAATTTTTTCAGAGTTTTTTCATATATACATATTGTCATTCAAATAAAAAAAGTATTTTTTGTAAATTTTTTGAATCCTTTTATGTTTTTCAATAATTTTTATAAATATGACTTCACATATGCAAAAAACTTCTAAAAAGATTAGGTAAAAATTATTATTTTTACATGTAAAAATGAACTTTTTATGGCTTTTTTACATGGTTCATAACTCCCCACTTTTTTGTGGTTCTTATTGAACCTCACATTATATTCCCAGTTCCATGCGTAAAAATAATTATCTTTAAGTATTAATAAAACTATTAAATAACAAACGAGTGGAAATTTAACTTAAAGATTAACTAATGAATCTAGAACAATCTCGAGCTTTCTTAACTTAAAACGGATTTAACCTTTTACACCTGATTTGTTTTGTTTTGTTTGTATGAGTTTCAAATAAAAGTTGGCGTTGTTTTGAGAACAACGGCCGGTATTTCCGGGACCAACCAACCACTATACCCTTAATATATTGTTATTATATATTATTGTTTTCTTTTTTCTTGTAATTCTTATATATGCATTAACTTTCACAATACTTTGTATTTTCGTTAAATGTTTTAAGCATTTGGGTATTGCACTTTTATTAATACTATCTAATGGACGTGTTTAATACATAATTAATTTTTGGTAGATAATGAATAAACATTTCTATGTAGTGTTGTCTATATGTAATGGAAAAGAAAAGAGGATTATAGTGGATTATGTGGTTGTTCGTTGAGTCATGTCTTACATATCAAAATTAAAATAAAATATTATGTAAACGTGTATTAGTTATCTATTATAGATTGTATTTGTATCATTTCATTTGTTAGAACTTAGAAGTTAGGTATAATGTTTATTTTTGACTTTTTCTATCTTGAGTTTCACTGACTTAGTGCTCTTTTGTTTGTGTTTGTAATTTGTATGATTCTCCTTTAGACCAAGGGGTGTGGGGATCGTCCCACCCCCGGCGTCGCGTGTCCCCCTCGTCCCACCTCCGGCGTCGCGCGTCCCCCTCGTCCCACACAGCTCCCTCCCCCACGTCACGTCGCAAACGGCTCTTTCTTGCCGGTGTTGACGAGCCTGCAAGTGGGTTTGTCCTCTCTCTCCTCGTATTTATATTGGTATTGTGTGAAAAGTGGGCCCCTCAAAGCTGCTTTTATATATAAAAAATTAGGGGATGGTCGATCCTCCATACCCTTGGGTAGTCCCCAAAAAGATGGTCCTCCATCCCATGTGACGTGACGTCTACATGACGGATAGTTCCCAAAGAGACTACCCAATTCGCACCACATGGTCTTAGTTTTCCCAATAATTTTTCAACTTCTAGAATGTAGTCATGTACTTTCAACAAAAAGCTGAACTTGACTGATGTCAGGATTAGACCCAGTGACTTCCAAAAAGTATTCTAGGATTCTTTTTCAAACCCACAAATATGGACAAAAATGAACCACCACAAGATGTTCCTCCACGAATGTGAAGACATGGATATTTACAAATCACTTGTTTAACAAATAGATGATCAAAGATTAGATAACTAACAAACCATCAAATTTATCATTAATGAAATAGGGAAATGTTCATTTTAAAAGAAAATTAAATTGAGAAAAAAAAAATAAAGGGCACAATTGTAAAACGTTAAATAGTTTTTGTTTTATCTCATTTATTATTATCTTTGACTAATTAGTTAGTCATAAAAACAATCATATTTCACACTAAATTTTTTGTCTACACACATCAAAATTTATCTTACACGTTTTCAAATTTATCCTACACATATTGAAATTTACCCTACACGGCTTATAATTCATCCTACACACCTCATAATTTATCCTACACTTTAAATTAATTTTTTTCTTCTTTGAAAAATATATTTTTTGAAAATAAGTTACAAATTTAATGTAGTTAACTATTAAAAAGAAAGACCACCAATTAATGATCTATCTAAGTTTACCAATATACCGTTACACTAATATTAAATACAAAATTAAATGAATTAAAATGAGGCATTCTTATTGGTTGAAATTTTTTCTTTCTTATTCTTACAAAGAAATTCTTCTCATTTGAACCCTACAATAATGAAATAACCTTAATGTTTCACATGTGTTACAGACACTAGGCATGCTCGAAACATGTGTGGGAGTGTCACCCTATGTTGATAGTTTTTACCTATCTTGCTTAGAGACGCCTCCTGTATAAACGAGCTATGAAACCTTAAAGGCATGTTTTAATGTACCTCTCTTATTTTTTTTAATTGTCAAGAATTTTTCTCTCGAATGCTCGACTTGATTGTTAGTGTTGGCCTAGAGCTTAGCATCAGGTTTAATCCAAGACCTTTCTTTCTGGTTCAATTCAAATTCTTCCAAGATATATAACCCAGATGAATCACACTTATCCTCCAACCTTGATAATTTCTAGGCATCGTGAGATGGCACTTTTCATGGGATCACTTACAACAAGTCTTAGATGGCGAATGAGGTCCAAAATATAGTGGTAATTTATAAAGGTCGAGGTCTAGAGAGCACACACAACATTGATGTTATCAACTCCACACCAAAGGACATGTCACTCCACAAACTAACGGGATTCAAACTTTGTTTATCAAATCTGCCTTTGACGACTTCAAAGCTATGTGTGAATTGCAAGAAAAGGCTAATGAATGGGTAACTCCTTGAAAACTTTTCTTAGTGCTTGATGTGTCATCAATTATACATATTTTCTATGCATATTTACCCCTATTTACATGTACTTTTTGAGGCTTTATTATGAGAAAACACTACCTTAATCGTTCCTTTTCGATTTTTGTAGAATTTAAATGTCTAAAACTAAAAAGAAGCAAAAAGCGATGAAAATGGATGAAAAATACGAGTTTCCCAGATGCACGCTCATGCACACTATGGTGCACGGCCATGCCACCTCGCCTTGGCTTCGCCTTTTGGAAAATAACAAAGATCATATATGTGACACCCGGCTATTTAGAGTTGTACCGTACAAATGTAACACATGTCATGAATAAATAAAAGGCTGTATTTTATTGATATTGGTGTTTATGTGTGATATTTGATGTGTTGGTAAATCCAAACTTGGTTAAAAATTATGTTGGCAATAATATGATAAACGCTTATCGCGTAACGAACAAAATGCGAAACGAACGTCGGTGACCGCCAGATTAATGTTAATATCCTAAAATAATTTGTTATGATTAAAATGGTATTTTAATCATGTTCGGGAGGAAAAATAAATTAAAACGCTAGTAAACTCTATTTTTCGAGTTTAAGCGCGTACCGCGCGATACAGCGCGTATCTGACAAAATACTATCAACGCAGCCATTCAAGGCAACCGATAATTCTTTCAGTAATAATTTGGAGAGTTTATTTTTATAGGGTGATAAAAATAATTTAAAACGCCATAAAACGGGATTAAAACGCTAGATAAAATACCTGGTGATCAATAAAACACTGGTTTTTAACCCATATATATAATATATATATATATATGTATGTAAATATGAAAGATGTGAGTGCTTGAGGGATTGTGGCGGCCATGGAGGAGTCTTCCTCTTCTTTCTCTTGCCACTTGTGGCTCTTGGAAGGATTCAAGACATGATTAGAGATTTGCAATCTTCCATATCTTTACAAATTCAAGAAAAACAAATCAAAACCAAATCATCCTCTCTCTTTCTAACAAGTTTCGGCCGAACACCCTATTCTTCCACCATTTTTTTAATTTCCAAACTTGTTCTTGGGAATTCAAAGCCATTTCAAAGTAATTTCAAGTCCATTTGATGATCCAAAGGTGATTCCAAGGAGTTTCAAGCAAGAACCAAGCTCCATATCATCATTTTTGTCAAAAACCCACTTGAATCTTGAAGGTATAAAATTATTTATTTAAAACATGTTCTTGATTCTTGGTGATGAAGATGATAGTGGAAGGTTTCTCTTGTTCTTAGATTTAAGCACAAACTTGAAACTAAAACAAATGGGTTTTTAAAGAAAGTAAAAATGGATGAGTATGTATGTATATGTGTGGTCGTATGTATGTATACATATGTATTAGAGATTGAGTTTTGATTTTGATAGATTCTTGATGACATGATGCTTGTAAAGTGAAATGCATGTGTGATCTAAAGAATGTTCAAAAAGGGTTTTTATGATTTAAGATGGTCATGTGAAAAAGTGAAATTTTGGAAGTATATATGTGTGTATGCATGTGTCGTATGTATGTATGTTTGTATGTATACACATGAGTTTTGTTGCTAGTTCTTAATTATGTAAGAACATGGTACATGCATTTATGACATGATGATAAGGTAATTATCATATGAAGATTATGATGTTCTTGATTATTTGAACATGAGTTAAATATATGTTGGATGCATTTAAGTTCATGCAAGATGATGATGATGTGATATGGGTGCATTAGATGCTTGTACATAAGCATGCATATTGTTAAAATGATCATGAGATGATGAAAATGATATGGTATGATAAATATGATTTTTAATTAGGTTATAAACACTAAAAATATTAATATTTGAAGTGTTATAATAACATGAAACTTGGTCATGAGTTTGATAGCTTGCATGTGGTACATGTAGCATAAAAAGTTGTAAAATATGTGAAATCGCATGATTTATGTGACTTACATAAAAACTGCACTAACACGATTATAACCATCATTTTAATCAGTAAATAACATGGATTATGTTAAAATATCAAGTCGATACGATTTGGGATGGTTATGGTAACGTTTGATGCAAAACTATGCGGTAAAACGGTTAAAATCGGCTTTTCGAAGGATTTTTACAAAACTGTTTTAGATCAGTAAGTACACTGATATTTTTGGTATAAATATAAGTATTTTAACTTATATTAAGTTTACTTGGTGTTTGGTTAGTCGTACGTGACTTTCGACGCCCGAAAACGTTACCGAATCACTAAAATACGCGTTTTTCAATGTATTAGAATAGGTTGTTCATGGGTGAACCTTATGTGTTACAATGTATTATGTGATTTAGATATGTGTATATAATAATATGTTAAGTGTTGGCATGATAGCGGGAATTTAGACTATGCATGTACACTTGTATGTTTAAAGCGATAAAATCGCATTAAATGGGTAACTTATTTGTCGAACATGAAAATTGATACATAGGTTAACTTGATGAGTTATTTCATGTATAAATGCTTTAAAAATGATAAAGTGTATAAGTTAACGAGATTTCGCGTGTTATGATATGAGTATATGTGCACGTTTATGTATATATATTACGACGCGTAAATCGTAGATATATTACGTGTAACCGGGAATGTTAACGGATATAACATATTAAGGGTCACCAATAAAATCGTTCAAGTCGTAAAATCTTAATATATATATATATATATGAACACGTATATATATTAATATGCCAGCATAATATAAAATAATGACTTTTTAAGAAAAAATCTCAAAGTTATGTGAAAATTCTAAGATTTGGAGAAACTTAAGAATTTTGTGATATATTGATTGATAAATTGTTCCTATGTATATTAGGACGTGTAGAATCAATTTGTGGGATTGTGCTATTATAATACGCACCCAAAGGTGAGTGTCACTAAACCGCATCTTTTTACTGTTTTGTATATATTTTGGGGGAAGAACACGCCTTAAAAGGATTAAAGATGTTTTGAATAAAACACACATTTTGTTATATAAAATGTATATTTTCGTGGAAAATATATGGTTTGATGATATAAACATGTTTCAGGTAGAAACGGTTTTGTTGAATAAATATGTTTCGGGGAGAAACGGGGATTATTACGGTGTTTTGGAGAAAACGACCGTGTAGATTTAAAAATGCTTAAATCTAAAGTTGGGACGAATTTGTTTGATCTAAAGAGAATAAGTATCGGATATTGGCTTATGTCTCGGTGGGGACTTTGGGGAATTCGTACAACATGATATATTAAATTTATCAGTATTAGTAGGATATATATATATATTGTTCATGAGGCAAGCAATATAGATGGCCCGTTATGGGAGCATGCGCTAATATTGCTTTTTAATCATTTAAGTATTGCACGCGTGGAATTGCTGGTAGATCTATCGGGTTGACCACCCCGTCGTGACCGGTAGCTCCGTGTCAAGTCAAACGACGAATTGATATTCTGTTATAGTCTAACTTTAATTATACCTTCATTGTTAATATATAGTTCGTAATGTGTTTCAAACTTACGAATCCGAACATGTGATGCTATCAATTTAATATGTAAACTTGGGAAGATGCTTTTGGTCGAAGGTTTTTGGGAAACGCTTGCGACGGCTGACCCTTGGATTTTTATTAAGGAAATAAATTAACTTTCATAAATTATATGAATGTTTTGATAATAAACACATAATTAAAAAGTTTTCCTTGGATCAAATTATTTAAATTTGGATATGTGAACTCACCCTCCTTTGTGTTGACACTTTATTTTAATGTGTTCTTCAGGTACTTGAGTTCGGCTTTCGGGAATTATGGCGTATCTTGTGGTTGTTGATGCATGTTTGGTTTGATAATGTTTTTGACAACTTTTAAAACAAATTTGGGACCTATGTAATAAAATCCATAAGGATCAAGACAGCTTTAGTGATGTGGTTGTGATGTACTTTTTAAACTTTAAGTTTTAAAAATTATGTTTTAATTAAGTGGAATGTCTAACATTAACAATGCATCGTTCAGCAAGATATTTATGGGCACCAACTTCCGTCACCACTACGTTTTATATTCCGCTGCGATGTTTTTGGGGTGTGATAAGATAAACTTGGTGGGCAAGAAAATAAGTATATGCACGGTCATGCATACTAAAGGCACGACCATGCCTCCCATAAGAGACAAATCAGAACAAGACATATTAGAAGACCGGAAGTACACCGGCTTTGGGATGTATTGGGACACATGTCTTATGCACGACCGTGCATATATAAGCACGCCCCTGCATAGTACCTTAATAGCGACAAAAAGGACGACTTTTAGAAGAATCTACAAACAAAAGGACTAGGTACAATCGTGCCTTATCATGCACGGCCGTGCATATCTGTCCCCTAACTCCACTATCAATAGACACCCCTCATTTCAAGCATGTGTTACGCCTTGTTGTACCTTGTGTCTTCTAAGCCTTGGAGTGCCAAGTCTCCTTCCAAGGAACTTGCCTCCAAGAGCTCTATGGGACCCTTTTCAGGGCCATAACTCCTTGGATTATGTGGATGATCTATGGGTCTTGGTGAATTGATGCCCAAGTATACCATGTTCATGATTCTTCTGAAGCTCACTTTGCTTGGATTATGAGAAGTTGATCCTTAGAGAAGGCATTCATGATGATCGAAACCTCTCCAAAGTTAGAATTCCAACATTTTATCTTTGATCATCCATATCAATAATAAGGCATCAGTAGAAAAGTTTACTAAAAATATGTAATAAATGAGTTAGGAGACACATTTTACACACACTTACACTTGAGCTTGAGCTTGATGATCATGCAAGATTGGTAGTCGCCATGGGTAAAAGTGTTACGATTTTCATATGGTTGTAATCTCTATATCTTCTCAAACTCTTGGATTAGTTAATCTTATTAATCTAGTATTTTATTTTATCAAGTGTGTTTATCTTTTACTAAATGTTGGTTTGTTATCTTTCGTGACAGGATCACTTGGTTCCTTTAAGACTAAATTAACATAATAACTTAATTTGAATAAATTAATCTAATTTAACTTAACTTGACCTAATGTGCGTATGGCTTTTGGTACCCCTTATCAAATCCGGTGTAAGCTTCTGGTATTGATCCGGATCTTACTATGGGTTTATAGATGTTGAACCAGATTCGGTTGACAAACTTCTGGTTTCAAACCAGATCTTTAGGTAATAAAAGGCTTCTAATATTGCATCAACCTTAGGGAGGCTTCTAGCAATGCACTAGATCCAATTGGGAGGTAGAAGTTAAGAAAGGTTAATTAATTGGGGTTTGGGTAACCCGACAAAATAGTGAAATCGACGAGATTATTACCGAGGACACATATCTCCATTGGACCTAAAGACGGACTACGATTATAGAGGTCCGCGATGTAGCAAGATCAAAGGAGGATCTATTTTGTTTATTCGGTAACTTAACTAATTTGGAGATTAATCGCCTCGGTAATTAATAGATCCTAACCGTGATCACATTTGTGGGCTTAACATAACACAAACTAATTAAGTTACAAGAAGATAATAAAACCAAGATGACCTTAAAACCAGTCTTGTTGTGACATATTGTTTACTAATCGAGAGGCTGGGTATGGTCTAATAAAGAGCCTATAAAATCGGCAGCGTCAAACCAGTCTATCAATATGTTGTGGCAAGATTGAGGGAAAGACGTCAACCTTAACAGGCGCCTCTTCCAATTTTTATAAAAGATAATGAGAAGATTTAATCGTTATCCTCATTTATAAATAAAATCGGTCAAGATAATAATGGAAGGTTGAGTAGGGGAAGTGTATCTTTGGATGATACTTAGTTTCTTATCTAAGATATACTATACGACATACGTGATGGGTTCCTGCCCGTTGTGTGTATTTAGTCTTCCCATAAAATTGATGTTATCAAAACCAATTTTTATTTATTTTTTATTAATTTTCTATATGACTTTAACACATTCACTAGGGGGTTCAAGGTTTGGTTTTCACGGTTTTTAGGTCAAACCGTGAATCGAATCGTAGAATTTTTAAACCAAACTAAACTGAACCGTCAGTAACAGTTTGGTTTTAGTTTAGTTTCATGGTTTGACCTCATTGGGCCTTCGTACAAGTTGTCTCAAATTTACAAATAAAAAAAAAACGAAAAAAACAAGATGGCCAGAATCTCATAACAATTGTAGAATGCTTAATGAAATATAGCATGCTTAATTCAAGCTGTTAAGATCAAGTGGATCAAGCTATTTAAAAAAAAACTCAATGTAGAATCATGCTATTATAGAAAGTGAAAACTGGGTTAGCATGAGACCGTAGCGAAATATAGAAAGTGAGAACTGGGTTAGCCCATGTTTTACATTAATTTACTTATAGGTTAAAACAAATTTACTTTTATTTTTATATATATGGGGTAAGATAAAATAAACAGTTACTTTTGTCTAAGTAGTATAAGAAGTTATCTTAACTTTTTTTATTTTTTAAATCAATGGCTAATATGAAAATTTAGGAAAAAAAAATGCAATGCATTCTTGAAAAAAACCGATTTGTTGATTTTCTCTCTCAACATGCAACACACATGAATATCCCCTAATTTTTTAAACGTCTATAACTTTTTTATACGACATTATTTAAAAAAAAATAATGCACCATAAAATCAAGCATTTTTTTATCTTTAGTTTGAGTACCCTATTACTATATAAAATATGATAACTAAAAACACTGAAAAAATTGTGTTGTATTTCTATGTTGTATAACATTTTTATGCTAGATTTTTTGTAATAATTTTGTGTTAGATTTTTTTGTACTAGATTTACCATGCTAGATTTTTTTTTGTTAAATTTTTTGAGCTGTATGTTTGGGAAAACAAAAGGGTGAGGATTTGTGTTTTATGACCAAAATACTCTTTCATCCTATTTATAAAGAGTGTCATATGTCATTTTTATAATTTTTCTTAGACCACCAGTAGTGGGCAATATTTCCGGCGTGATCCCCCCAAACACGGCCAAAAACGCCGCCGCCCCACCCCCGCCGGCGTGATCCGGCGGAAATCCCCCCTCCAGCGTGATTTAAAACACGCTCAAATGGTATTTAGGTGGCCAATCAGATGTATCCCACTTTTTCTTGAACAATCCCCTTTTTTGTTAGTTTTTTTGTTTTATTTAATTTTTTAAACCCCTCTTTAACATAATACACACATCCCCACTACACTCATTTTAGAAAAAACGCCCAATAATGCCCCTTGCTGACTGGACTGCCATATGGCGGAAAACGCTCAAGGGTGGGGGCATTATTCACCCTTACCACTACGCATGGTCTTATGCTAATTAGGCAAAACCCACTTTTTAACAGATCTTCCCTTTGTGTGCGTGTATATATATACACAGGACAATTATAGAGGAAAACCCCACGTGAGTTCAAAAATTCAAGAAACCTAATCTATGGACACAATTTTGTCACGTGTATAAACCTTTTCAGAATTTTGACGTGTAATAATTTTTGCCAGGAGAGAGAAAATTAATATGTTACACCTTTTCGTCGTTTACATGGATGTAACATCACATATTCGCCAAATAAAATATTACAGTTTGATAACATTTTTAAGAATATTAACAGCAGGAATTCATTTATGCTGGTTCTTTGAATATTTTTAAAAATATTAACAGCAGGAATTCTGCCGAGTCCCTGAATCCCGGTGGAAAGTCAATGAGTCTCGTCAACGTTGCAATGGATCGACGTCGTCTTCCTACAAAAAAGAACTACGTTAGCCTCGCCACGGAGGACTCGGGGGAGGGGGAATCCGTGACCAATCTCCAGTGTGAGAATAAGTAACCGTGCCGGAGAATGAGGAGCTTATTCCGACGGGTGCAAGATCGGCTGAATATCCTCAATGGTGTGAATTCTAGGCTTGGAGCCTTACATGTGATCTAAAAGAATGTTTGGAGTAAATGATGTGTGTATATGTAACAACTCTCATCAAAAGTCATAATTATTAAAATAATTTGTCCAATAGGAAACCCTAATTGAGACACCCAAGTGATTCTACGCAAACCCTCAAATTTTCAGAACAATCAGAATCAGGGCCCCTAAAACTCAGGGGGGGGGGGGTAAACCCTAGTTAGTATTATCTCTTCAGTTTGTTGTCGAAATTGAAATTTCACGTAAAACCAACTCAGCTAGGCTAGTCCCGGACGTGGCTACCCTATAGTGATTAGGTGTCCCTTACGGACCGTAAGGGATAAGGCTTACGGTCCGTAAGCAAGTGTAAAATTTTACTATAAATAGCAGACATTGGCAATCGAAGTTTGGCACTTGAACGACGTAAATTCTCGTTACGTAGACTGAGATATCGCAGAAACACTTTTAAAACACACACGATTCACTAATCGCCGCCGCAATACAGGGTAATAACTCGATCGCTGCTACGATTCAATGTCCGATCGATTAAATTATCCAATGGATGTTTAAGTGTTGCCCACATTAGGGTTTATGCTTTGTCATTCGTCGTGATTCCGACAGGATGTTTGAGTACCACCCGAACTCGGGGAATACTCTGTCATTCGTTGTGAATCCGATGGATGTTTAAGTGTTGCACTTTGTCATTCGTTGTGAGGGTTTTAATCTCGTGAGTTATCGTAAATGCTGTATTAAGTTACTAACCGAGTTGTGTGCATGTTATTAAATTTAGGTTAAAAGGCTAATCAGTAGGCTAGGCTCTGCTCAAATTAAATCTGCAATGTGAGTCATTCTCTTTTTATCAAATTACTTTCAAAAACATGTTTTTTTCAAAGTTATAGTTACAGGGATTAAGTCTTTGTTATCTGAAATTACTGCCAGTATGTGGGGGGATGTGCACATAGCTACTAATTATTTATCACTTGTGGGTGAAAGGACCCAGCAAGTGATATGTCCACAGTCACAAGTCCGGTCAAGTGACAACTGGGTCAGTTAATTCAAAAGATAGAAACATTGTAATCGCTCTTAATACTGTAAATTATAACAAACAGGTCGTTTTAGTAAATAGAATGATTCACTCAGTATTTCCCGCTGACAAAACCTTTTTCAAACATGTTTCAGGTGATCTGTTGTGATCCAGGAAAAGTGCCGAGAAGCACTACAAGCTTAAGGAAGTGGCTCAGTATAAAATAAAGAAACATGTTTGATGTATTGTAAAATACATCGGTATTCACGTCTAGTTTTAGTTGTTAGATTGTCGTTTTTGTCCGGTTTTAGATAGAATGTACATACTTTTGATTTAATTGTGTTTTCAGGTACTTGAAGCTGAAAGGAAGCGGAAACGAGTAAAATATAGCAACGGGAAAGACTGGCACGGAAACCGGAAGCTCAGGAGTGGAAACGAAGCGGAAAAATCAGTTCTGGAGTGCCCAGGCGGCCCGCATGAACTAACTTGGACATATGAGGCGGGCCGCTTGAGAGTGTAAAGGGATTCCGGAGTTTGAGTGGCGGGCGGCCCGCTTTAACTTACACTATATATCCACGTGGGCCGCGAGAGTTCTTATTACGCGAAAACCGACTTTAACAGTTACGGGAAGTAGGGTTTTGGAGATATAAATGATCATCATCGTCAACAGTCGAAGGGGGACGAATGACTTACGAAATTTAGAGTTCTTTTGGACGTGAAGAGGCTGTTTGGAGGGTTTGGAAGCATTCGGAAGGCGTGGAATCATTCGGGTAACATCTTGGAGCATTCGAGAGTGAAGATTCGGGTTTTTATCATCCTTATTCCTTCGTTTTCGTTTGTTTTAACTTGTTTCACAATGAATTCAGATTTGTTATTGATTGATATTATGTGTTTGACCATGTTTTCCGGCTAAAAACCTTTTACTACCTAGGTTATGACAATAGCTTAATAAAGTTTGGTTCTTTATTCGATTTTTGTCGTGGTTGTGGATTTTTCTTGTACTGTAAAAGCTATGGATTTCTAACTTGGTGCGTATGTGTGCTTGTGATTATTTTATTACTGTTTGTTGCTTCGTTCGATTCTTGGTGACGGTCTTTATCATGGAATAGAGTCGGGCTAGGGTTCTTGATTTAGGTGACTGTCTATATCACGTAATAGGTCATTAATCCTTTAGGGTGAAATCGCGTAAGTAACCTTAGAAGTAATATTCGGTAATTTAATAAAATTAAGTGAGCTGCTAGACTCGTCGCTGTAAGGCTCGAGGGTATTAATAGGTCTCGGTTTAGTTATAAGGACTTAACTTGCCATTGTCTATTAAGCTAAGTTTAGAACCCATTGTCGCTTTAGACGTTCGCGCGGCAAGGTAGAGCGTCTTACATAAGCACTTTCAAGAAACTAGAGGACGGAAAAGAAATCTAGAAAACCGGTGAGCGTAACAGCCTAGGTAGTGCCATAAGAATCGCCTTGAGAGTGTTTGAGGGGCTTAGTGGTGTCTTAATAGGTTTAGTATCCAAAGATCCCGGTTCCACACCACAAAATCATCGAATAGAGATCCATTCTGAGTTTAGCTTGCGTCTAACCTAGGTAGTCTTCATTCCCCACTGGTTAGAGTCTTCGTCCAAGTTCGTGTTAGTCTTTTAGCTAATCTAGTATTCGTTATTTGCATTCTTAGGAGTTTTAGAAACCCCCCCCCCCCAATCAATAAACAAATAGTTTGAGTCGTGTCAGTCTAAGTCTAGATAGAGTCATTAGCGTAATTTAGTAGAGTCTCTTGGGTTCGATACTCGGACTTCCTTAGGCTATACTGCATCGATAGGTACACTTGCCGGTCGTGTGGTTTAGGGTTTAGAGAGTCTTAGTTTTATAAATTTAAAACTTAGAGAGTCTAGTTTAGGGTTTAATTTAGTTAATTTAGTTAAACCACTTCGAGCACATCAAGTTTTTGGCGCCGTTGCCGGGGATTCTTTGGCGATTGCGTTGATTTCTTTGTTTGGACTTATTTGACATCTTACGTGCTATTTGTGTTCGTTGAGTCGTAGGAGTCTAAAAATTTTAAAAATAAAAAAAAAATATTTGCTTTAGTGTCTTTTCTAGGTTAGTGAGTCGTTGTTAGAGTCTTTTCGTTGTTCGTAGTTGGTGGATGCCCCATACGCGCTCGCAGGGACCGCCGCCACCTTTGTTTACAGTCAAGTCTTCTGAGTCATCTTCTTCGTCTTCTTCAGTTCCACATTCCACCCCCGCCTTCGATTTCACACCGAAGCCATCACCACACGTTTCACCACACGTTTCCCCACCACCATCCCGTTCTCGTTCGCCTAGTCCTCCACTAGTCATGGCGAACCGTACCGTTTACCAGCAGGCTACCACCGGTTTCACCGGTACTACATCGCCCATCACCCTTCCTAATATAGCGAACGATCGGTCCTGGCAGATCCCTTCTTACATCATGACCGCCATCACCAATTCTTGCCAGTTCCATGGTCGTGATGACGAGGATGCACCCGCCCACATAAATCGCATCACTCGTCTCTGTGGCACCTATTCCATCGAGGGTGTCAATCTAGATGCTAGATATCTTCAGGTATTCCCGTTTTCACTCGCTGGACGCGCAGCCGTCTGGTTTGATTCTCAGCCAGCAGGCACTTTCACTACTTGGGCCGGTCTTCGAGATGCTTTCATAGCAAAATACTTCCCACCAGCCAAGGCGTCTCGCGTTCGTGATCAGATACACTCCTTCCGTATGGAGCCTGATGAGCCGTATCACTTAGCTTGGGAGCGTTTTCAGACGCTTCTCTCTCGTTGTTCACAGCACGGTTTGTCGGATTGGGCGTTAGTTGAGAAATTCTACAATGGTCTTACTCCCGAGATTAGAGCTCGTTTCGATACTTCAGCAGGAGGTCAGCTTATGGGGAAGAAGACAGTGACTGAGTGTAATGATTTATTTGAGAGCTTTGCATATTCTGATATGGATTACAGCACTATCGGCAGGACTTCCATTCCTGTTACTACCACCTCGGCCGGTCGAGGGGTAAACCAAGTTAGCTTGGATCCATCGGTAGCTGCTATAGTCGAGAGTGTGAAGCAAGATTTGAGGCAGGAGATGAGGAGAGAGATAGATGAGATTAAGAAGAAAGTTGATAGGCGTGAGGTTTGTAGAGGAGGTCATGATACACTTGATTGTCCCACACTTACGTTAGAGCAGGTAGAGTACATAGCCGGTCAGTCTAGGGGTTTATTCGGTAATAATAATAATTATTATAACTCCAACTGGTAGGGTAGTGGTAGTAGTTTCCGCCCTTCTGGCAATCCCCCTGGTTTTCCATCTGGTCAGTATCAAAATAGGGGGCCGGGTCTTTACACGAGTAGTGGTTCGGGTCAGAGTGGTCAGTATAGTGGGTCAGGAGGTCAGTTTGCGAGTGGAGGGTTGAATCAGGAGAGTCAGGGTAGTGGTAAGGCTCCAGAGGGTAGTATGAGTAGGATAGAGGAGATGTTAGCTCAGATGATGACACAAAATCAGGCGACACAGAAATCCCTTAATGATTTCACTAGGACTCAAGATCAGATCAACAAAAATCATGAACTTCAGCTTAAAAATCAAGAGTCCACACTTCTAGATCTTCAGAGAACAGTAGGGGATATAGCTAGGCAGTTGAAAGAGTCCCCTTCTGGTCAGTATTCAGGTACTACTCACCCAGTCCACCATTCTGTTAAAGCAATTACTACTCGCAGTGGGTTGAGTCTAGGAGAGGTCGTGAGAGAGAATGTTGAGATAGGGAGTGATGATGAGGTAGACGAGGTGATTGAGATGGAGGCTCCAGGCAAGGTGCACATTAGGCTAGACCCAGCAAGTACCGCACACGCCGAGGAGTTGCCAGTAGAGAAGAAAGAGGAGAAGAGGCCGAAGAAGGTTCGGCCACCACCGCGAGTGATTGATATTTCTTGTCTTCCGTTTCCCGCTCGTGCTAGGCAGCAGCTATATGCTAGCGAATACGAGAAGTTTCTTGAGATGTTCACCCAGCTGAAGGTGAATCTTCCGTTCATAGAGGCCTTGAGATCCATGCCTAAGTACGCTAAGTTCCTTAAGGATTTTCTCAAGCGTAAGGATAAGGTAGGTGAGAGTTCTAGTAATCCGTTGAGTGGAGAGGTTTCTGCTGTGATCTTAAATAAACTTCCTGAGAAACTTACCGATCCAGGCATTTTCACGATTCCCTGTTTGTTTGGTGGTGATGTTAAAAACCACGCGTTGGCAGACCTTGGTGCTAGTATTAATTTGATGCCATATTCATTTTACGAAAAACTAGGCCTTGGTGATTTGAAGCCAACTCGTATGACCCTCTCGTTAGCCGATAAGTCAGTTAAGTATCCTAGGGGGATAGTAGAGAATTTGTTGGTAAAAGTGGATAAGTTTGTGTTTCCGGCTGATTTTGTAGTGTTAGATATGGAGGCCGATGATAGAGTGCCGTTGATTTTAGGGCGCCCGTTCTTGAACAGCGCTAAAGCGTTGATAGATGTCTTCTTAGGCACAATTACACTTAGAGCGGGTGACGAGTCGGTAGTGTTTGAGGTGAATAATGCGAGAGGGGCGAGTGCGAGAGTTGAGGCGATTGCATCGGTAGAGGAGAGTGAGAAGGGTGAGAGAGACGAGAAAAAGATGTTGAGTGAGCCGACTTTAGAGGAGATGTTAAAACCCAAGTGTGGGGATCCACCTGATAGGAGAGTCGAAGAGTTGGAAGAGAGATTGTCGAGGTTAGAGTTTAAGGTAGAGATACTGAGCAAGGCTCAGTGTGGGGATAGGTTTCGATATGAAACGTCTAGATTCAAACCGCCCGATGACGATTTGAGAGAGTATGAGAGAGTTTGGAGAGGTGCGGGCGATGTTGGGAATGATAGTGCTACAGCCCGTAAGGTGCGGGCGATGTTAGAAGGTGAGCCCCGCATATATGATCCTCCGTAAGTGCATGAACATTTGTGATTACTTGTAGAGTTTGTATATTGAGTCGTACTTCGTTTTGTGTCGTTAGTTAGGTTATTAGTGTCGTTTGCGTCGTTTCGTGTTTTTGCGTCGTTTTGTGTGTCGTAAAAGTTTTTGCAGGAACACTCCGCTTCATGAAGGCCGAACTCAGCAGACGAGCAGTTGCCCAGGTACGTCTACGGTTTAAAATGACGAAATACGGGGCAGGGGCAGTTTGGGCATTAATAAAATTATAAAAACAGCAATCTGCTGTTGCTGTCTAGTGTTTTGCTGCTGTTTGCTGTTCAGGCGGCCCGCTTGAACTTATGATACATCCTGAGGTGGGCCGCATGGACTTAAAGATAATCGTGAAATTTTGGACACTCGCGGCCCGCATCCACTTACCCTACACACTCAAGCGGGCCGCGTGGGTCATGTTATTCGAAAACAGCAGGTTTTGGCCCAACATTGTTTCATAATTACCATCCATTCATCCATTAAATCATTAAATCACTAATTTCATCATCACCACTGTTCCATACCATCACCATTGCTGATTCGGATTGTCGTGTACGGGTTTGTGCTTGCATTATGCTTTTATATTTTGTACCATGCGTCTAAGTTAGTAGTTTTGAGTCGTTTTGTGTTTCGAGTCGGTATTGCTTTGGTATTTTGCTTGTTTTTGTTGATGCAGGTTCGAATATGTACCACCCGTACTCAATCTCCATTCGGGTGAGTTTGGAGCTGTTTATTCAAATTTCGGGCATTTATCAAGTATGCTAGTCAGTGTCAAAAGCCGATCGCGAATGAAATGCTATACGATCGAGCTGGATTGGACAAGAGATTTGGAGCATACGCGATTATAAAACCAGCTAAGTCCTTTCCGATTTGCCCTTGGTCTTTTATTTCTTATTTATTTTTAGTTTTTGAGTCGGTTTCCATCCTACATTAAGGGCAATGTAGAGTTTAAGTGTGGGGATGGGAACTATCGTTTAGTGTCTAGTTAGTAGAGTCTTGAGTTAAAAAAAAAAATTGAAAAAATAAAAAAATGTCTTTTGAAATTAGAAGTTTGCAAAATAAAAAAACGGAAAATGATAGAAAAGATGGGTTTTTGTTCGGGTTCAAATAATGATAATATGAGATAAAATAATCGTGCTTGTGTCTAGTTTGGGATGCGCGGGTAGGCTCGGTTCGGTCCTGGGGTCCTTTGATCTTAATATACCTAATTGTCGGTCTATTAGTGGGTTCTCATCTAGGGAGAGTAGGGAAATTGAAACCGCCAAAAATAGTATAAGGGATGCCGTTATAAGCTAAGATAGTTAGAGTTTTTTTATCATATCTCGCTGAAAAAGAAAAAAAAATAGAATAAAAGTGAGCTAGAAACTAAATGAAAGTAACACAGGCCTATGTAATCCGAGTTGGGGATAGCGACTCTACAGCCGGAACGCCTCTGGGATGTGTGAAATCGACTTGCCGAATAAAAGTACCGAAACCTATGTAGTCTGTGATTGGGGATAGCGACTCTACAGTCGGATTACCGCTTGGTTAGGGAAAGCATCGTCTAGTCTCACGAATGAAAAAAAAAAGCAAGCAAAGAAAAAGAAAAAAAAATGGAAAAATAGATTTGATTTTTAAACTCTCTTTATCTTGGTATAAAACGGTTAGGAAATAACCCAGTGGTTGTTCCTTTTGTCCTATAAGCTTGAGGGGGGATTAGGTGGACTTGCGATTCTTAGTGTGAGACCCTAGGTAGATTGACCGAACTTGAACTAAAATTACATGATAAGGGCTTGGAACTGGGTTGGGTTTAAGAGGATCGATATACTTGCAATCGTGGCTAACACGAGTTTCGATTTTAATAAAATAACTTATACTTTTGGTCCGAACGATTATTCCGACTATGATTCCGTTTGCATAATTCTTTTTCGAGGACGAAAAAAGAGTAAGTGTGGGGATATTTGATGTATTGTAAAATACATCGGTATTCACGTCTAGTTTTAGTTGTTAGATTGTCGTTTTTGTCCGGTTTTAGATAGAATGTACATACTTTTGATTTAATTGTGTTTTCAGGTACTTGAAGCTGAAAGGAAGCAGAAACGAGTAAAATCTAGCAACGGGAAAGACTGGCACGGAAACCGGAAGCTCGGGAGTGGAAACGAAGCGGAAAAATCAGTTCTGGAGTGCCTAGGCGGCCCGCATGAACTAACTTGGACATATGAGGCGGGCCGCTTGAGAGTGTAAAGGGATTCCGGAGTTTGAGTGGCGGGCGGCCCGCTTTAACTTACACTATATATCCATGCGGGCCGCGAGAGTTCTTATTACGCGAAAACCGACTTTAACAGTTACGGGAAGTAGGGTTTTGGAGATATAAATGATCATCATCGTCAACAGTCGAAGGGGGACGAATGACTTACGAAATTTAGAGTTCTTTTGGACGTGAAGAGGCTGTTTGGAGGGTTTGGAAGCATTCGGAAGGCGTGGAATCATTCGGGTAACATCTTGGAGCATTCGGGAGTGAAGATTCGGGTTTTTATCATCCTTATTCCTTCGTTTTCGTTTGTTTTAACTTGTTTCACAATGAATTCAGATTTGTTATTGATTGATATTATGTGTTTGACCATGTTTTCCGGCTAAAAACCTTTTACTACCTAGGTTATGACAATAGCTTAATAAAGTTTGGTTCTTTATTCGATTTTTGTCGTGGTTGTGGATTTTTCTTGTACTGTAAAAGCTATGGATTTCTAACTTGGTGCGTATGTGTGCTTGTGATTATTTTATTACTGTTTGTTGCTTCGTTCGATTCTTGGTGACGGTCTTTATCATGGAATAGAGTCGGGCTAGGGTTCTTGATTTAGGTGACTGTCTATATCACGTAATAGGTCATTAATCCTTTAGGGTGAAATCGCGTAAGTAACCTTAGAAGTAATATTCGGTAATTTAATAAAATTAAGTGTGCTGCTAGACTCGTCGCTGTAAGGCTCGAGGGTATTAATAGGTCTCGGTTTAGTTATAAGGACTTAACTTGCCATTGTCTATTAAGCTAAGTTTAGAACCCATTGTCGCTTTAGACGTTCGCGCGGCAAGGTAGAGCGTCTTACATAAGCACTTTCAAGAAACTAGAGGACGGAAAAGAAATCTAGAAAACCGGTGAGCGTAACAGCCTAGGTAGTGCCATAAGAATCGCCTTGAGAGTGTTTGAGGGGCTTAGTGGTGTCTTAATAGGTTTAGTATCCAAAGATCCCGGTTCCACACCACAAAATCATCGAATAGAGATCCATTCTGAGTTTAGCTTGCGTATAACCTAGGTAGTCTTCATTCCCCACTGGTTAGAGTCTTCGTCCAAGTTCGTGTTAGTCTTTTAGCTAATCTAGTATTCGTTATTTGCATTCTTAGGAGTTTTAGAAACCCCCCCCCCCCAATCAATAAACAAATAGTTTGAGTCGTGTCAGTCTAAGTCTAGATAGAGTCATTAGCGTAATTTAGTAGAGTCTCTTGGGTTCGATACTCGGACTTCCTTAGGCTATACTGCATCGATAGGTACACTTGTCGGTCGTGTGGTTTAGGGTTTAGAGAGTCTTAGTTTTATAAATTTAACACTTAGAGAGTCTAGTTTAGGGTTTAATTTAGTTAATTTAGTTAAACCACTTCGAGCACATCAATGTTTTGTAAAAATAAAGATTTCTCCGTGAAATCATATGATTGTAAATTACCGGGTTTTATCCCGAGTTATAAAATAAAATAATCAGGAAATTTACAGTTTTAAAAAGATCCTGAAGAAAACTTCCGCTGTCAAATTAATTAAATAAATACCACGGGATTTCTGTCCCGCGGCTCCTGAAACGGGTAAAACCGGGTCGGGGGCCGTGACAGAAAAAGGTGGTATCAGAGCCACTGATTTAAGCCTATTAAGTATTTAGAAAATACTTAAATTTTTCTAACTGTCATTCTGTGATTATGTGTTTTATTATTTGACTAATTGTGTACAGTATGGGCAAATCTCTATATGCTAGCCACTGTAGCAATAAATACAAATCTTTAAAATAATCTGACTCAAAGTTTTAGCAACCGGATTACCTACAGTCTAGAAACCTTACTCAGTAAATAAATAAGTAAACCTTAGTATGTTTTAATTTTCAGTTGTTTTGGTAGTTACCCAGTATGAAATAATATTTAAAAGTTTTTCTATAAAATTTCGTTATGATTTTTAACTTAGTAATTATGTGTATTTTGCTAAACAGCATGAGTGACTTGTCTGACGCCCTTCAGAATTTAAATCTCTATCCGGTAAGAATAGAGGTTTCCAGAGATTTCAATAGGTATATACCCGACATAGAAGAACCTATAGAATTCAACGCTTTAACTCTCGAAAAACCCAAGCCTAAGAAAATGGAAATTGGGGAAAGCTCTAGGCAAATTGAGGGGTTACCATCTCAGGAAGAGCTAGATTTTATATTGGCAAGCTATAATTCTATTAAGCCTGTTAATGAAAATGTTTTTATTCACTCTCTTGAAACACAACTACCAATGAACTTAGAACCAGCTATTCCAAACCCTTCAATCCACTCGCAACCTTTAGGAATAGACGAATGGTTGACTAATGAAATACAGTTCCAAAACAATCCTTATAAGCTTTTTCCTCAGTTCGATCCCGAACCTTTACCAAATCCACCAATGAGTAACGAGAATATGGCTGAACTCCCCCACTTTGGCGAAGAACTAATGGATGCTGGGAATAGGATCCAAGAGATTGGGGGACAGATCTCCTGGAAATACGATGAGAGGGAACGCCATTACTAAAATACCAACTGACAAAAGGACAATAGGTTGTGAGACTGTGGTTGTATAATAGCAATAATAATAAATATCTTATGAAATAACCTAAAATAAAACTTTGTAAGATAATGGTGTGTATTGATGCATACTATTAAATATAAAGGGAAATCGAGAAATCAATAGTTTTGGCTATGTGTGTTTTGTGAAATTTATATGATTGTTTTGTGTATAATTGTTATTTATTCGATAACTAATAAATTATATATATATGAATTATCAGATGAAAAACGCTAATAATGAACCAGTAAATGAGGTTAATCAATCTGAGCAACAACCGGGGGATCAATATATGACTAGGCAGGATATAGAAAATATCGTTGCTCAAGGGATAGCCAATGCTATTCCAGCAATCGTTGCTGCTGTTAAAAAATCCAATAGAACCGCAACAAATCGTTCCTAGCAAACGTATTTCTGAAGATAACTTCAGTAATAGCGTAAACGGAGGCAATGATCATGTTAATCATGATAATGAACCACGGCAAGCTCCGCTCCCTAAGAAAATGAAAGCTGCAACACCTGGTTGCACTTATAAAGAATTTCTTGCTTGTAAACCATCTGAGTTTGCAGGCAATGAAGGAGCGACCGCAGCACTGCGTTGGTTAGAGAAGACCGAGGCAGTGATTACAATAAGTAAATGTGCCAAGGACGATCAGGTCATGTACGCGTCGAATCTTTTCAAAGAAGGGGCGCTAGAATGGTGGAACACGGTGTTACAAGCCAAAGGAAGAAATAGGGCTTATGCCATGACCTGGGAAGAATTTAAAAGTCTTGTAGAAAGAAAATTTTGTCCCGAATATGAAAAAGATCAAATGGCAAATAAGTTCTTAAACCATAGAATGATGGGTATAGATTGTCGCGGTTATACTTCGACATTCTTTGAATATGCTAGAGTGGTACCAACACTGGCTTCACCAGAACCGGTACTCATTTCTCGCTATATCTGGGGATTGATTGGCGAAATCCGCAATATCGTTAAAGCTGCGAGACCTCGCACTATCGACGATGCGGTAGAACTAGCTAACACCTTAACAGACGAATTGGTACGCACAAGAGATGAAAATAGGAAAAAGGAACTGGCTCAGAAAATTACCCAAGGTTTTCGTACGGGTAATAATAGTAGCTTTAAGAGAAGAGGAACAGGGCAATCTTCAAATTCGCCGCTCTGTCAAAATTGCAAAAAGAAACATTTTGGAAGATGCAAGGGATATTGCAATTTTTGCAAAATTCCAGGGCATCAAGAGGAGAATTGCAGGAAGAAATCCTTAATCTGCTATAATTGTGGAGAAAATGGGCATTTCAAAACAGAATGTCCTAAATTGGTCAAACCAGCAGATAACAAAGCCAAGCCAGCTGATGGAGCTACCAAGAAGAATGTTCGAGCCTTTCAGTTAACAACTCAGGAGGCCGAGTTAATTCCAGATGTGATAGCTGGTACGTTCTTAGTTCACAACATTTACGCAAAAGTATTATTTGACTCTGGTGCAAACCAAAGTTTTATCAATACTTCATTCTGCCAAGCTCTTAATACACCCTTAACCAACATTAGGCAGATTTTTACAGTCGAAACGGCTGATGGGAATTCAGTTAAAATAGATAAAGTTCTGCAAAATGTAGAAATAGAACTTTTAAGTCATAAATTTTCTGCAACCCTATTGCCTATGAAATTAGCTGAATTCGATGTAGTGTTAGGAATGGATTGGTTAGTATCCAACCATGCACGAATTCTTTGTGATAAGAATTCCATAGAAATTCAGGCACCTACCGGAGAAGTCATTATGATTACAGGAGATAAAACACGTAAGCCCATGAAGTTCATATCAGTAATGAAAGTTGCTAGTTATGAACGAAAGCAAGGAATAGTGTATATGATTTCAGTAATCATTAGCACTAAGGGTAAAGAACTTAAGGAAATACCAGTAGTCTCAGAATACCCAGATGTATTTCCAGAAGAATTACCAGGATTACCACCAGATAGGGAAGTAGAATTTAGGATTCATCTAATTCCAGGAACTATACCAATAGCTAAGGCACCTTATCGGTTAGCACCCACCGAAATGTTAGAACTGAAAAAGCAATTAGATGAATTACTAAGCAAAGGATTCATACAACCTAGCTCATCCCCTTGTGGAGCGCCAGTGTTGTTTGTTAAGAAAAAGGATGGTTCAATGAGAATGTGTATTGATTATAGAGAATTGAATAAGGTTACAATTAAGAATCGATACCCATTACCTAGGATTGATGATCTTTTTGATCAACTTCAGGGGGCTAGATATTTTTCTAAGATAGATTTACGCTCCGGATATCATCAATTGAAGGTACAAGAAGAAGACATACCTAAAACTGCTTTCAGAACTAGGTATGGTCATTACGAGTTTTCAGTCATGCCCTTTGGGTTAACGAATGCACCTGCAGCATTCATGGACATGATGAATAGGATCTGTAAACCGTATTTGGATAAATTTGTAATTGTTTTCATAGACGATATACTTATTTATTCAAAAAGTCAGGACGAACATTGTCAGCACCTGCATGCACTTTTAACCTTGTTAAGAAAAGAAAAATTGTACGCCAAATTCTCGAAGTGTGAATTTTGGTTGCAAGAAGTGCAATTCTTAGGACACATGGTAAATCATGAAGGTATTCATGTAGATCCTGCAAAGATAGAGGCAATTACCAAATGGAAGGTTCCACAATCTGCAATGGAAATTAGAAGTTTTATAGGATTAGCTGGATACTATAGACGGTTTATTAAGGATTTTTCCAAGATAGCTGTACCATTAACTAAGCTAACCTGTAAAGCCATTAAGTTTGAATGGGGATCTAAACAAGAAGAAGCCTTTAGAATCTTAAAGCAGAAATTAACAAATGCTCCAATCCTAGCATTACCAGAAGGGACTGAAAATTTTGAAGTATATTGTGATGCTTCAAAACTAGGATTTGGATGTGTGCTAATGCAACGCAAGAAGGTAATTGCGTATGTTTCAAGACAGTTGAAAAAGCACGAGGAAAATTATACAACTCATGACTTAGAGTTAGGCTCCATAATTTTTGCCCTTAAGATTTGGAGACATTATTTTACGGAAGTAAATTTACTGTCTATACAGACCACAAAAGTTTAAAATATATTTTTGGGCAAAAAGAGTTAAACATGAGGCAAAGGAGATGGATGGAAATCTTAAGTGATTACGATTGTGATATTCAATATCACGAAGGAAAGGCAAATGTAGTTGCAGATGCCTTAAGTCGTAAGTACCATGAGAAACAACAACGGGTTCGTGCTCTCAGATTAAATCTACAATTAGATTTAATGGAAGAACTGAAGCATTTTCAAGAAACAGCAATAGAGGATGCTGCTGAAGGAATGAAAGGACGAATAAAAGAATTAGAACAGGGAGATTATGGAATTTGGAGATTCCATAAGAAAAGGATTTGGGTACCAAAGCAGGGAGAATTAAGAAATAAGATCTTAGAGGAAGCTCATAAATCTAGATATACCATACACACTGGAAATAATAAGATGTACCAAGATTTAAGAAATAATTTCTGGTGGATAGGCATGAAGAAGGATATAGCCAGATATGTTTCTAAGTGTCTTACTTGTTCACAAGTTAAGGCAGAACATCAGAAACCTTCAGGTTTACTACAACTAGAAATGCCTGTATGGAAATGGGAACTCATAACAATGGATTTTGTTACTAAGTTACCCAAAACCAGAAAAGGTAATGATGCAATTTGGGTAATTGTGGATCGATTAACCAAATCTGCTCACTTTCTACCTATGAAAGAAACCTTTAGCATGGAAAGACTGGCAAAGTTGTATGTAGATGAAGTCGTATCATTACATGGAGTTCCACTCTCCATTGTATCAGATAGGGATAGTCGTTTCACTTCGCATTTTTGGACTAGTTTCCAAGAAGCAATGGGAACTCGACTAAACCTAAGCACTGCATATCATCCTCAAATAGACGGACAAAGTGAAAGGACGATCCAAACTCTAGAAGACATGCTCCGAGCATGTGTGATAGATTTTGGTGGAAACTGGGATGATCACTTACCTTTAATTGAATTCTCCTATAACAATAGTTATCATTCAAGTATTGAAACTGCCCCTTTTGAGGCACTGTATGGAAGAAAGTGCAGAACTCCAGTTTGTTGGGCAGAAATAGGAGAAAGTCAATTGTCAGGTCCTGAAATAGTGCAAGAGACGACCGACAAGATTACTCAAATCAAGGAAAGGCTGAAGACGGCTCGAGATCGCCAGAAGAGTTATGCAGACAATAGAAGGAAGCCATTAGAGTTCCAAGTTGGAGATAAAGTACTATTGAAAGTTTCTCCTTGGAAAGGAGTAGTCTGATTCGGTAAGAAAGGAAAGCTAAGTCCAAGATACGTAGGACCATTTTCGGTGATTCAACGTATAGGACTAGTTGCTTATCGTTTACAACTACCAGAAGAATTGGCTGGAGTACATGACGTATTTCATGTATCCAATCTCAAGAAATGCCTATCAGACGAATCTTTGGTAGTACCTCTTCAAGATATAAAGGTAAATGAAAATTTAAAATTTGTGGAGAAACCTCTTCAGATAGAAGATCGAAAGGTGAAATTTCTCAAACACAAGCGATTAGTTCTAGTTAAAGTCAAGTGGGATTCAAGGAGAGGACCTGAATACACTTGGGAGCTGGAATCAGAAATGAAGCGAAAGTATCCTCAATTATTCCAGTAAATCTCGAGGACGAGATTTTTATTAAGGTGGGAAGGATGTAACAACTCTCATCAAAAGTCATAATTATTAAAATAATTTGTCCAATAGGAAACCCTAATTGAGACACCCAAGTGATTCTACGCAAACCCTAAAATTTTCAGAACAATCAGAATCAGGATCAGGGCCCCTAAAACTCAGGGGGGGGGGTAAACCCTAGTTAGTATTATCTCTTCAGTTTGTTGTCGAAATTGAAATTTCACGTAAAACCAACTCAGCTAGGCTAGTCCCGGACGTGGCTACCCTATAGTGATTAGGTGTCCCTTACGGACCGTAAGGGATAAGGCTTACGGTCCGTAAGCAAGTGTAAAATTTTACTATAAATAGCAGACATTGGCAATCGAAGTTTGGCACTTGAACGACGTAAATTCTCGTTACGTAGACTGAGATATCGCAGAAACACTTTTAAAACACACACGATTCACTAATCGTCGCCGCAATACAGGGTAATAACTCGATCGCTGCTACGATTCAATGTCCGATCGATTAAATTATCCAATGGATGTTTAAGTGCTGCCCACATTAGGGTTTATGCTTTGTCATTCGTCGTGATTCCGACAGGATGTTTGAGTACCACCCGAACTCGGGGAATACTCTGTCATTCGTTGTGAATCCGATGGATGTTTAAGTGTTGCACTTTGTCATTCGTTGTGAGGGTTTTAATCTCGTGAGTTATCGTAAATGCTGTATTAAGTTACTAACCGAGTTGTGTGCATGTTATTAAATTTAGGTTAAAAGGCTAATCAGTAGGTTAGGCTCTGCTCAAATTAAATCTGCAATGTGAGTCATTCTCTTTTTATCAAATTACTTTCAAAGACATGTTTATTTCAAAGTTATAGTTACAGGGATTAAGTCTTTGTTATCTGAAATTACTGCCAGTATATGGGGGGATGTGCACATAGCTACTAATTATTTATCACTTGTGGGTGAAAGGACCCAGCAAGTGATATGTCCACAGTCACAAGTCCGGTCAAGTGACAACTGGGTCAGTTAATTCAAAAGATAGAAACATTGTAATCGCTCTTAATACTGTAAATTATAACAAACAGGTCGTTTTAGTAAATAGAATGATTCACTCAGTATTTCCCGCTGACAAAACCTTTTTCAAACATGTTTCAGGTGATCTGTTGTGATCCAGGAAAAGTGCCGAGAAGCACTACAAGCTTAAGGAAGTGGCTCAGTATAAAATAAAGAAACATGTTTTGTAAAAATAAAGATTTCTCCGTGAAATCATATGATTGTAAATTACCGGGTTTTATCCCGAGTTATAAAATAAAATAATCAAGAAATTTGCAGTTTTAAAAAGATCCTGAAGAAAACTTCCGCTGTCAAATTAATTAAATAAATACCACGGGATTTCTGTCCCGCGGCTCCTGAAACGGGTAAAACCGGGTCGGGGGCCGTGACAGTATATAAAGGAGTTTGCTTATCTTCTTTGAAAAGTCCCTTCAGCCCCATCTAATAGTTTCTTTAACTCTTTGGGAGACTCAGACACGTGTCTGAGTCCCAACGGTCCGATCTCTTGATCATTTAATGAGGCCAGCTGACTTTCGGTATTGTTTCCGATGATGTCCTCATTTTGCCTTCGGGCAATTAATGTGGCAACTGAGAGATAAGGCATCTTTGTTTTCCCATCATATTCCATAGTTCTCTTTTAAGAGACAGAAACCGTTTCTGGGCCTATCTGATGAGTCCAATAAAGACAAGGCCCAAGACGAGACCACTAGGCGATAAGTGAGTCTCGTCATCAAATTCATTTATGCTAGTTAATTACTTCTTTTTTTTTATCAAATTTATCATATTTCGATGGATTTAACTTTTAGTGTTTTTTTTTTTTTTTTTGAAAAGTAACTTTTAGTGTGTAATCATAGTTCTTTTGGTTTATGAGAATTCGAAATAAAGATGCATTATTTAATAAACACATAGTTACGTAAAGAATAAAAATAGCAAGTGATATGGTACTGAAATTCCAAAATCTCATAAATATCGATAGAAACCAATCCCTAAAAGAGGACGCTAAACGATGATTTGATAGTAAAGTTTAAGGACTACTTGATAGTAAAGGATAGCATTCATACCTAATACCTAACATGCAATCTTCATAATTTTTACAATAAAAATATAAACAAATAACATTTTTATAACACATGACAAATGTTTATAAAATCAAGACAAATGAATAATAACTAAAATTATTGAAAGAGTTAGACCGATGTACGATTTGACCGTGTTGATTAATGTTAGCTCCAACAAGTCAAAACCGAAAAACTTGAGTACAAAAGACGAGTGGTCAATGCACGGTCTAACTCAGATCGACCACGCAAACGGCTGATAATATTTGAAGAACCCGATTATAAAAGTACCACGACTCCGCCGTAGATATACCGTAAACAAATTAAGCTTTGATTATTACATTTAAAAGCGAAACCATACATTTAGGGTTGTTTGTTTTTAGCTCTTAATGAGCTCTTAATAGTTTATACATTTTATTGGTTCAGCACTTAATAATTCAGAATGTTTGTTTTGCGAGCAGATGACTGAATGATTCAGACATTTGCCTTTGAATGGGTCTGAATGGTTAATAGGGCTGTTCATTTTCATCCAAAACCCGAAACCCGACCCGAATTCAAAGCCACCCGAACCCGAATTAGCCAATACCCGAAAAACCCGAACCCGAGAAACCCGAACCCGACCAACCCGAGCATTAAATGGTTCGGTTATCGGGTCACTTTTTCCATACCAAAAACCCGAACAACCCGACCCGAAACACGAAACCCGAAAAAAAACCCGAACATTTATTATTTTTTTTCTTATAAAGTGTTTAGATTTTGAGTCTTTAATAGATGGAACACTAAGTTTTGGGTTTTTTAAATATTATAATAGCATATTGTCAATTAATCTTTGAACTTTGATGATATTTATAAAGTAACAATATGAATTTTGATAATATTTTGTAAAAAAAAAAATATTTATTTTCATTTTACATATAAACCCGAAAACCGAATAACCCGACCCGAACTAACCCGAACCCGAATAACCCAAACCCGACTAACCCGAATAACCCAAACCCGACTAACCCGAACTTTAAGTGGGTTGGTTATCGGGTCAATTTTTCCCAAAGAAAAACCCGAACAACCCGACCCGAAAAACCCGAAACCCGAAGAAAAAACCCGATGAACACCCCTAATGGTTAATACCTCTTATCTGAATTGGTAAAAAAAAAATTGTCCCTGAATGATTAAATATTATACTGGTTTTTAATGGTTCAAACATTTTACCATTGTAGCACTTAATGGTTCAAGTCTCTTAGGTGGTGTTTGTTTTTTCAGATGCAAAAGGTCTGTAGTCTGCGGACCATATCTGCAGACATCTACAGGAGAAGAGGTGGACCAAAGGTCTACAGTCTGCAAGGAGAAGAGGGTTTGTTTTTTTTACTTCTACAAAAACCACTTTTACTCTCCTCAAATCAAAATCAGACCTCACAACACAACCAAACATCACTTTTACTCTCATCTCCCTCTCGATATGACTTCAAACACACACACACCATCCCCTACCTCTGATCGATGACTGACCGGCGAGCACAGGACCATCGACTGGCTGCCGGTTCCCTTATTCTCTGGCGACCGGTGGAGCCGGTTTCTTTTCCGGCAAGATACCCCCCTCGATTCAAGAATCCGGCGACGGCGGTGCTTGGGCTTGGGCAGGTCTGTGGGTCTCCCTCTCTCTCTCTCTCTCTCTTGCCGCTACCTCTCTCTTTCTAGGGTCTCTCTCTTCTTTTCCTCTTATGCAGGTCTGTGGAGATGTGGTGGCGGAGATGTGGTGGTGGAGGTGGTGGCGGGGATGCAGAGAGTGGCGGTGGAGAGTGTTGTGTTTTGAAAGAGAGAAGATGTGGTAGTTCCCGCCACTTGTGTTGGCACGCGTTTAAATTGTGCCGGTCGTTTCCCACGTTGTGCCGGTAGCTAGCGAAAGCTTCCGGCCAGTACCGGGTCTCCCCGGGTTGGCGGCCTTTCATCGCGTCCACGACGCTCGTGACAAGGGCTAGCTCTTCCTCGTGAGTCCAAGACGTCATCGATCAAGTGTGTGTGGGTAGCGGTTCGGGTAGGTGCTGGTTTTTGGATGGTCCGGGGGTAAGCATGCTTGCATTGATCTCACGGGGGTGTCGCCTCTTGCCGGTTTCAGGGGCAGTGGTTTTGTTTCAGGGCAAGCGGCGCGGAAGGCTGAGGCGGGGAAAATATCCAAGCACGAGCAGGCCTGCATAGATAATCAACATGCCTTCCTTCCTTTCGCGTTCGATACCTTTGGTTGTCTGGCCCCTGTGGCGTCCGGTTTCTTGAAGCGGGTTCAAAAGGCAGCACTTGCGCATGCGACAGTGTCTGTAGGCCATAGTTATGTGTTTAGCCGAGTAGGATTTGCAATTCAAAAGGGGGTGGCGGCGCAGCTTGTTGCCCGTCTACCAACCCATGATTTGTAATTTGCTCTAACCTTTATAAAATGAATTAATTTTATTCAAAAAAAAAAAAAAATTAAACTAGCCCGCTATGCCCTAGCCAACAAGAGCCGGCCACATAGGACTAGGGGTGTTCATCGGGTTTTTTCTTCGGGTTTCGGGTTTTTCGGGTCGGGTTGTTCGGGTTTTTCTTTGGGAAAAATTGACCCGATAACCAACCCACTTAAAGTTCGGGTTAGTCGGGTTTGGGTTATTCGGGTTAGTCGGGTTTGGGTTATTCGGGTTCGGGTTAGTTCGGGTCGGGTTATTCGGTTTTCGGGTTTATATGTAAAATGAAAATAAATATTTTTTTTTTTACAAAATATTATCAAAATTCATATTGTTACTTTATAAATATCATCAAAGTTCAAAGATTAATTGACAATATGCTATTATAATATTTAAAAAACCCAAAACTTAGTGTTCCATCTATTAAAGACTCAAAATCTAAACACTTTATAAGAAAAAAAATAATAAATGTTCGGGTTTTTTTTCGGGTTTCGTGTTTCGGGTCGGGTTGTTCGGGTTTTTGGTATGGAAAAAGTGACCCGATAACCGAACCATTTAATGCTCGGGTTGGTCGGGTTCGGGTTTCTCGGGTTCGGGTTTTTCGGGTATTGGCTAATTCGGGTTCGGGTGGCTTTGAATTTGGGTCGGGTTTCGGGTTTTGGATGAAAATGAACAGCCCTACATAGGACCGCTAGGCATGCCCAACGCCCGGGCTAAATCCCCCGCCCAAGGGGCCACGCCGAAACCCAAGCCCACCCGGGGTGGTGACTTAGGCATTTTCACCCAATTCACGTCCCAACCCCGCCCCATACCCCATAGTCTAAATGCTAATACGGTAATAGTACTGTCATATCTTACGTGCAAATCCCAATACTTAAATACATAAAATATATTACCAATGATGTAGTGGTGGAGTGGTTGGGGAAAAAATTAGCGTTTCTTGTGATTCAGGTTCGACTCTCACTCTTTCTATTATTTTCTGCGGTATCCAGGTGAAGGGCGAATACGGGTGGCGCCGGTTCGTCTTGAATGAAAGACGAGGTTTTACTGATTATTCCACTGTTGTGCCTTCGGGCTGGTAAAGGTCGGGTTTCCGCCCATCTAGGAGAGCCAAGGGGCAAGCGGCGGTCGAGTAGTCGACCTTGGCCACAACACCCAGTATCACGGTGGTTAACACGTCGTTCCTTACCGTTCAAAGAAAATTACATAAAATATGCCAATAGCCTAAATATCTTACGTGTAAATCCCAATACTTTAATAGATAATTTGTACCAATAGCCTAAAGATAAGTGATATCTACGATCTGTCCGACCCTTTACCGCTTCCTCTTTTTTAGAGATAAACACACGTAACTTTTTTGAGATTCTGGAAATATTCGTTTCACAACATCAATACGTGTCAATAAAAATTAAAAAAAAAAACGTGTCGATAAAAAGAATACCAGACTTTCCCCACAAAAAAACAAAAATAAAAATAAATGATACTAATAATAATAATAAAATAATAATGAATAACATTGTCTCTCATGAGTCGAACCATTGCAAACCAAAATCAAGCTTGAACTCGGATTAGTTACAAACCAAGCTATATTGAGCTGACTCGTTTACAATCGAGCCGAGTTCGAGCAAGCTTCTCAAGATGATAATTACCTGCAGTCACGGTTCCACCAATTGACTATTTGTAAGAAAACATTTTACAATATCATAAAATAATTAAAACTTTTAATAACATACAAATCTCTACGAAATAAGCACGATCAGTATTTCAAGATAATAAAATAACTAAAACTTTTAATAGATCAACATTTCAAGGTTTAAACAAATTACAAATTGATAACTTAATTAAATTAAGATTAAAATAAAATCCACCATAAAGCATAATATGTACATCGTCAAGGTTCAACAAATTAGCTAATAAGTTGAAACATTATCATCATGATCATCAATGAAACAATAAAAAAAACTAGGAACAAATCGACTGAACCGAGCTAGGGTCAAAGTTGAACTTAAATTGTTTATAAATCAAACCAAACTAAGATTATTCGGAGTGGAGGAACATGAAAAATGGATGCTATGTGACATGTGGCAGCTACGTCAGCACGTGACATGTGCAAAAATTAGAGGAGAGGGACGGGACGTGAAAGAGTGGCGTGATTCGACATGTAACACACATTTTTTTCATTATTTTATATTTAAAAATTATATAAAAACTATTAAATTTAAATAAACACTCCAATGTTAATTGGATAAATAACATAAAATTAGAATTACATAAAGTAAAAAATAAAAATTGGATAGACTTATAATTGAAATTGCTTAACCATAAAAAAATAAAATTACATAAACCTTTAATCAACGTCTTCGTCAGATTCGTTTCATGACACGCTCCAAATGTGTTTAACCAAATCTGCTTGAAAATTGTGATGTGTTACATTGTCATAAATTTCATTTAAATTTGCTTCTTTCTCTTTATCAGTTATTTCTACAGTATTTAGTTGACTCTCATCCTCAAAGTATTCGCAAATTGCGCTTCCATTTTTTTTAAATTATATTAAAAATGGTAGTGAATATATAATTGAGTAAGGAGAAATGGATAGATCTGTTGTGTGTTTTTTTTTTTTAAATAGGGTTGAAAGAGGTGAATATATATGTATAGGTTTAAAAAAAATAAAACATTTTTAAGTTAAACTAACGTTTGAATCAACCAACAACACTCGGCCACGTCATCTCCAACTTCACCCTCCACACTGGTGAAAATGCATTCGCCCTCTACATAACACCGTGCCAAACACCAAACACGAGGTGGTTAGTTTGGCGTGAATTAACTTCCACGTCAGATTTCCACAACCACACCGTACCATATAGTATAAATCAAACCAATAAATTTACAACCGAGTCGATTTCAAACAAATACATCCAAACTTTTTTCAAACTTATAATAAATTAATTGAAAAGTGTAATCTCCACATCATTGCATCCAAGACCGTTAAATTTTCTTATAAATTGACCCCAAAACGCTGCCATAAAGTCAAGAAATAGCATTATATAATTCTCAAACTTCCAAAACAAATTCACAAAGTCGAACCCATAACAACTTGTGTTTCTTCTCTCTTAAGTCTTAATCAAAACTCAATGGAATCACGTAACCGCTATTCCGTTATCATCATCGGAGCTGGAATATCCGGTGAGAGACAACAAACACATTCGCATGTGTTTCTAATTAATATTTATTATTTATAAAATTTGTGAAAAAATATGTCTGTATATATAGGCATAGCCGCAGCTCGGGTGTTAGCGAAGAACGGAGTGGAGGACATTTTGATCCTAGAAGCGTCGGAGAGCATCGGAGGACGGATGAAGAAACACAGGTTTGGAGGCGTTGCCGTCGAGTTGGGTGCTGGTTGGATAGCAGGTGTTGGAGGTGAGAACCCGAATCCGGTTTGGAATCTGGCTGTTGAATCCGGTTTGCGTACCTGTTATTCGGATTATAGCAATGTTCGCTTCAATATTTACGATCGGAGGTACTACAATATCATGTTTCTTCGTTTTTAAATTCTTTTCTAATTTATCAGTATTGTTTATGATTTGATTGGACGATCGGATCATAATCTATTTGTTTGTTGTGATTCGGTTGATGAAAATGTCAATCGATTCGATCAACTTTTTTGACCAATTTGATGCGTTGAATCGATTCGATCAATTTCTTTAATGATTCTCAGTTTCTTTAACGATTCAGTCGGATCCATTTGTTTTGTATCGATTTGATGAATGTAATCCGTTCATGAATCAAATTATGGTTAACTATTTGACAATTTGTTAATAATGTGTACGGATGGATGCAGTGGTAACATATATCCGAGTGGGGTAGCGTCTGACGCGTATAAGAAAGGAGTTGACTCAGCGATTCGAAAGTTACGTGAGGACGAACCCCAGAACGCCACGTAAGCATGTCTACTCTTTAGATTTCACACAAATAATGACATAAACACAAGTACTGATTTTTTTTTTTTTTTTTTTTTTTTTTTTTTACAGAACACCAGAAACGCCTATTGAGAAAGCAATTGATTTTATTCTACATGATTTCGAAATGGCTGGTACTTTTCTAACTGCCTTAACTTATACTAAAATGTACTAAAGTGTGGTAAAAAAAGATGTAGGCTTCACGTGTAAGGTGGAGTGTTTTACATTTTACACTGAGAACGTATATTGTGGAACGGTATGTGAAATGTAAAATGTGAAGATGGGTTGAGGTGAATTTAAATAATTGTGTTATATGTTATTTAATATATTAAAAAGTAAAAAGTCACACAACTTTTGCCCCTGTCGGCTGTCGCGCCCCTTTTGGCGCCCATGTTTTGTGGTGCTCGCAGCCCCGACTGTCAACGTGGCGCACCAGTCTTACTTGTTATTTCTTTTTATGTCATGTTATCAAATGGCTGTGTAAATGACTGATTAAACCTTGATGATCAGAGGTGGAGCCGATATCGACTTACGTTGATTTTGGAGAGAGTGAGTTTTTGGTGGCGGATGAACGAGGTTACGAGCATTTACTGTACAAAGTGACGGAGGATTTCTTATTGATGTCCGATGGCAAAATTTTGGATGATCGTCTCAAAATAAACTCGGTTAGTATTTTGTTTATTACCTTATTTGTATGAGGAAATTATGGAAGCATGAATTTGTAGGAAAGTTGTAACGAGTTTTCTTGATGTTTTTTTGCCTCACTTCGAGAAGTGTGACAAAATTTAAAGAAAAGTTATATCTACTTGATTGCTTACATTACTTAACTATATCTATAGTACCTTATAAATAAATTTATTAGGGGCAAAAAGGTAATTTTGCCATGATCTAGTTGCGCCAACGGGCCCTTTGATGTATATAGTTTTAACCTTTTCTTGATTTATAGGCCAGTTCAAAACTAAACCTAACCAAAAATTTTGGTTTTGATTATGGTTATGGCTCAAAACTGAATCGGACCCCCCATGTACACACCTTTAAAATCACTTCGATGCATCACACGAACACCACTATAGTGTAACTCAAATGTGTGTGTCTATATATATATATATATACATATTAATTTAACCAAAATATAAAGTAGTTATGTATTTTAGTAATAGTATTCTTTTTATTTTTACAATCTTAAACAATCATGGAATCTGATTATTAAGATAGATCCAAAAGAATGAATTGATATAACAATTAATTTAATAACTAGTTCAAAAGGTTTTGATGATCGGATTTACTGTTGAACAAAAATTTTAGATCTTTTTAACGGCACAAAGTTTTTTGATGCGATATTAAAAGAATCACATTATATAATTGAGATCAACTTTATAATAAAATATAAAATAGTTGTTGAAAAAAAAAGCATTTCCCAGTGCTCTATGTGATAATAATTGCTGAAAACGAGGAATAATGGTCATGAAAATACGAAGAAACAATGACACATTTTCCTAGAATATTGTTTGACTTAATTTAGAATCTACGTTCTGTGTGTTGACTTTTTGACTACGTGCATGCATGTTTAGATTTTGATGGGATCTTGCAGGTTGTTAGAGGGATACATCAGTCGACTGACGGAGTTACGGTGACAACCGAGGGTGGTTGCGTTTACGAATCCGACTACGTTATATTGTCGGTTAGTATCGGCGTCCTTCAAAGCCAACTCATCTCTTTCAACCCTCACTTGCCGGTACGTAATAATTATGTTCTCTAATAGCTACAATTAACGAGATTTAAATTATAATTTTTTTATTTAAAAAGAATCTCATATTTTACACATAATAATTCAACAAGTGTGTTTGAGATTGAGTTTAGAAATTAGTTATTAACTTATTGGAGCCAATAAGTTATTTGAAAAACTTTAAAAAACTAACAAGTCATTTCCAAACTCAATCCCATTCTCATTCCGTGGCTGTGGCTAGAGGGTCAACGAATCCACCGGACCAGTTTTTGGTTCTGCCCATATTGTTTTCTTTTATAGGTTCATTGATGGCTGACGTATTCACTAAACAATTTTATTAAAACACCTGATCCAAAAAAAAAAAAATATCTTTTTAGGTTTTACGAGTTACAATCAATGTTACCGATTAAACATGATAATTGTTTATTTTTGTTTTCTTTTAAGTTTAAAATCACACCATTTGGGGCAACATGTTATCAACTAACCCATCTTTGAATTTTAAGACAAAAAAGCGAGCAAATGTTGATTTTTATAGCTAAACCGTGTCATCTATGATAAATTAATTAAGTTAGTGTCTTTTGGTTCACTTTATTATTCGTGTAAACTAGTTATATATTTAAAAGTTGTTTAAAGCATTATTTAAGTAATGGCTTAGAAAAAAAAAGATTATTCTCTCTTTTTGTCATGAAACCATAGTGTTTGCTTTATGTGACATGACTAGAAGGCTTTATAAAACTAAGATAATTTTTAAAATAATTTTATAACTAACGCAACTTCTTTTATTATTTTAAAAGTGTATACTCCCAGCTCACACACAATGGGAAGTTCTTTTTTTCTTTTTCAAGTACTTTGTTTTTTCTATAACATTTTTTTTTTTATAAATTTAAGTATACATTTTGTCTTTTTCTTACAACACCTTAATATAAATTTAATTGGAAATGGACTTGGAATTTACCAACATTTTAAACATATACCGAGTCATTTCTTAGTTAATTAACTATTAACAGCCAATGTAACCCAGGGTGGGTACTTGGTGGTGGTGGTGGTGGAGTGGTTGGGAAAAGACTTGGTGTTCATTGTAACCCAGGTTCGACTACCACTTTCCCCATTATTTTTTTTGTGACATCCAGGTAAAGGGCGAATACGTGTGGCACCGGTTCGTCTTGGATGAGATGCGAGGTTTTACCGATTATTCCACTGTCGTGCTTTCGGGCGGGTGGAGGTCGGGTTTCCACGCATCTGGGAGAGCCAAGGGGCTGGCGTGTCACAGTGGTTGGCATGTCGTTCCTTGCCATTAAAAAAAAAACTATTAACAAAAGTCATATCTATGTAAACAGAGGTGGAAAATTGAAGCCATTGAGAAATGTGATATTATGGTGTACACAAAAATCTTCCTCAAGTTTCCATATAAGTTTTGGCCTTGTGGCCCTGGAAAAGAGTTCTTCATTTATGCCCATGAACAAAGGGGCTACTACACATTTTGGCAGGTTGGTTCCATTCCATCATAAACTCATCTCCTTGTACCAAATAACTCGTCAAACAAACCGATCAAAACATGGTTTCTAACAAATTTATCTTGTCAGCACATGGAGAACGCATATCCGGGGTCCAATATGCTTGTTGTCACATTGACAAATGAAGAATCTAAGCGCGTTGAATCTCAATCGGACCAAGAAACCATGAAAGAAGCAATGGGAGTGCTTAGGGACATTTTTGGGCCCGACATTCCAGAAGCCCTAGACATACTTGTGCCACGCTGGTATAACAATCCATACCAGCGTGGTAGTTATAGTAACTACCCGATCTATGTTGATTCTCAAATGGTTGAAAACATGAAGGTGTTCATCATGCCCCTATACTCATCTTATGTTCCCAACTCTTAAGTTTGCTTCTAAATACATGTTTTATTGGTGATAGGCTCCTGTAGGTCGGATATTTTTCACCGGAGAGCATACAAGTGAAAAGTTTAATGGTTATGTCCATGGTGGGTACTTGGCAGGTGAGTTGCAAACAATTTTTTTAAGTGTTTGTGATATGGAGCTTATCAAAAATTGACACACTAATATGTTAAGCAACCAAATAATAACTATGCGCGTCAATCAGCCCGTACACAACCCGTATATTCATTGTGTAAAAAAATATTAACCCTAAACCACACACAGTTAAATTCATGTAACCCGGACGCAACCCATTTAACCCATTTATCTAAATAGGTCAAATGGTTTGGCTGGTAGTAATCAAGTTGGAAACATGTTTATCGGGTTGGTTGGTCGTAAAAATGGGTTAGCGACTTAGTTGTTTAGCCTATTTAATTGAAAAGATCAATCCTAACACGGTATGTTTATTAAACGTGCTATATACGACAACCCCAACCCTAATTATTTTTGTGTCATTTCCAAAATTGTCACCATAATAAAACAAGTGATCTACAAAGGTCCAACTTAAAACGGACATAATTTTCTTATGCATGTTTTAGTTGCTTCATCTTATTGTCTGCGATGCTGCTTCAAATACGAGTCTTTAAAAACATACAATATTGTCATGAACAGGCCTAGACACCGGAGAATCTTTGTTGGAAAAGATGAAAGCCGAGAAAGATCGCGAAATCAAAAACGAATCTGTTCTACAGCCGTTGCTCGCGATACCATTGTCGAAAACAGAAGTAGTGGCTAGTCTCCAAAAATGTGATATGCATAGACGGCATTTCCATGATGATTGCAATAGGGGGCTAACCGAGGTCACTCTATGACTACCACGAAAACCAAACCAAAAAACTTTTGCATATTATTAAGCTTAAAATAAAAGTGTTCAATTTTATTTTGTTAGACCATTGTGGGCTGGTATCTTATTTTTTTTATAGAGTATAACGAGCAAATTTTTTTATTTTATTTTTTTGTATCGGGATATTTATGGAAATGTGTTTATAAATATATTTTAAGGTGACAATGGACGTTGATTTGTGTAGTTCTATAAAAAAAATTTGGTTACTTTGGGCCGGTATTACTTTAAAAAAGATATTTGACAATGACAATTGACATTTGACATACACATCTATGAAAGTTAGAATGAACTTTTCAAAATAATAAAATGAAATAATTTAAGGAGAATGCTACTTACATGTTTCTCTTGATAAAATCAATATGTTTAAACTTTGTTTAACGTATAAGAAATGCGTTTAAAAGTTTATAATAATATTCTCTATTAAGTAATTTTAAGCTCGGTTTAAACATGCATTGTTTTTGTTTATAAAATTACATTTGACTTAATTTTATAACTTGTAACTTCATAAATAACTGGTGTATACTTGTTTGTATAATGGAATAGATGAGGGAATGGAATGAACGAGATAATAGAATGGACAAAGGAATGAAATGGATCATTACATTCCATAGTTTTGTTTGGTTACCATACAGAAAAGGAATATAAATCATTACATTGTGTTGTTTGGTAGGTAAGAAAAAATGAATGAATTAAATCGGTGATCGATGGCGGCTAGTGGCGGTGGCAGCGATGGGTGGCAGTGGTCGGTGGTAGCAGTGGTGGGTGGCGGTGGTCGGTGGGTGACGGTTGTTAGCGGTGGCGGCGGCGATGGTCGTGGTTGACGGTGGTCTGCGGTGGCAGGTGGTGGTGACGATGGTGGGTGGTGGTGGTTGACTGTCCGGGTGGTGGGCGCGGAGGATGGTGGTGGTGCTCGGCGGAGGGTGGCGGTAGTGGTCGGGGTGGTGTCGGTGGTTGCGGGTGGCAGCGATGGTGGTCGATGGTGGTGGCGACGGCGACGGTGGGTGGTGGTTGTCGACAGTAGCGGGAGGTGGCCGCGGAGGATGGTGGTGGTGGCCGGTGGAGGTAGTGGTCGGGGTGGCGGTAGTGGTCGGGGTGGCGGAGGCGGTGGTCGGTGGCGGCGATGGTGGTCGATGGTGGTGGTGGCGGCGACGACGATGGGTGGTGGTGGTCGACGGTAGCGGGTGGTGGCGGTGGAGGATGGTGGTGGTTGTCGGCGGAGGGTGGCGATAGTGGTCTGGGTGGCGGTGGTTTGCGATGGCGGATGGCAGCGATGGTAGTCGATTGCGGTGGCGGCGGAGGACGGTGGTGGTGGTCGGCGGAGGTTGGTGGCGGGTGATGACGACAGCAGGTGGTGGTAGTAGATGGTGGAGGTGATGGGTGGTGTTTGTGACGTAGGCTGAGGGAGGGAATGAAATGAAAAAAAAAAAGGGGGAGTAGATGGAATGAATTTGAGGGAATGGAATAACTTATGTAATGGGTGATTCCATTACGTTGACTAACCAAACACATTTTTTTCATTCCCTCGCAATAATTCATTCAATTCCACCTCCCATTTCTACATACCAAACACTACCTTACATTTGTATGCCTAACTTTTTTTTTCACCAAATGTATACTTTTTACCTCTGAAAATCTTTCTTAAAGATTAGTTAAGTAATCATTTTAATCAGGAGAACAAAATAAAAAAGTACTTATTTTTCGGGACATGTTATACCTTGGTTCGTCTATTGTTCTTTAATCCATTATATAAGTTAATCTAATACTCATAGATGAAACTACATTTTCATATTGGCTCTTGAACTATATGTTATATGGTTTAGGATCAAATACAAAAACTCCTAAAAATAAAAAGTGTATAAAGGCTTCTAAAAATAAACCCACTAAAAATAAAAAATAAAACCCTAAACACCCATTACCATCCAAAAACCTATACCCCACCCACCCAAAAAAAATAAATAACTAAAAAAACCCTAAACACCCACCCCCACGCCGAGTTGGTGGGTTAGGTTTTGTTTGGGGGGGGGGGGGGGGGGGGGGGTGTTAGGTTTTTTTGGTGAGGTATGTTTTTTTTTTTTTGGGTGGGGGTTGGGGTAGGTGTTTAGGTTTTGGGTGATGGCGTAATAGGTTTAGGTTTTTGAACACTTGTCACTCTATAATGTCTTCTTACGCTTCTTATTTTTATGAGGTTTTGTAGAAAAAACTAACCCCATGTTATATATATATAATGAATACATAAAATAAGGTGAAAAAAAACTTAAACGATATTAAACTAGCAATACATGAGAAAGTATAAACATCAAACGATATTAAACTAGCAATAGACGACAAGGTATAAACATCAAGACCGACATAAAAAGAACAAAGACTTGTAAACCACGTTAAATAAACATAATATGAAGAAGCTATAACTTTAATAAGACAATGAATGTTGGTTGGAATGTGTCCTTATGCAATCTAAGACAAACTTTGGCATAGTTTCACCAGCTTCTCTAATATGTATGCATGATGCATCGGTAAAAGCACTATGAGACATGTAAACTTCACATATACAACTTTGAACTCATATAAAAAATAAAGAATTCTCATGAAAAAACACGGAACTAATTTTAAGGTTATTAGTTGGGTTTATGTTTTAAACATGAGGGTTAATCTTCTTTAATCTTTCCTGAGCTTGAGTGTGATAATCCTTCCTGCAAAACAGCAACACCGTTAGCTAGTTAAGAGGGGAATATAGGGGTTTCCCTCTTAACCAGACTCCGACGTGAGAATAAGTAACTGCTTTGAGGAAAATAAGTGTGTGTTAAGAGTGAGAGTAGAGAGAACGGAATGTTTAACCTGTGGTATGAAGGTCCATTTATAGCCGGAGTGGTGTAGGAGGAGATGGGCCTTGGGCCAGAAGGCGACAACAAGGAATATCCTTTTTGTCTCACCGGTGTCGACAGTTAGTGGCTTCTAGAAGATCTTCGGTGCTGGCACACCTTGATTGGAGCCACGTGTCATGGTTGTCGACCCCGTTGCCCTTCTGACATCAGCAGGTGAGTGGAGATCGTGGGCCAGTTGTCGCCGCCTCCTGATTGGTGCCACGTAGGCGTCCTTGTACCTTCTGTCACCTGCACGATCGTGGATCGTGTAGCACGATAAGGTACTGTCTGCTAGACGCTGATTGGCTCAGACTTCTGCCATTTGTACCTTTGATGCTCCTTAAAGTGGCCCTGCGCTGTTACCCTCGTGCGACCTTTGGTGTGTGTCCAAGCGGTCAGCGCAAGGCTTAGGGGTTGAGGACCTTTTTTCAGGATATTAAGTGTGGAACTGATGTTGTCTCTTGTTTGGGCCTCGCGCGGGGTTCAGGTTACACCAAAGTATCCCGCGCGAAGTCTATGAATTAATCAGCTTATTGAGTAAGGACTATGGTTCGGCGCGCGACCTGAATTGGTCTGCGCTGCTTTTTGGGACCATATCCCTTCAAGTCCCACCAGTCCAGTGCGGCTTCCATGCGCAAAGTAAATGGTTGGAGCTCTGGACTTAGAAAAAAGAAATGCTAGCCTTTAAAAGTATTTGTTAGGTTTTGGTAGACGGTGCGCGTTTAAGTGCTTGTCAATTACTACGGCGCGGTTACCATGCTTGCCTGTTAATAGCTGTTGTTTTGGGTTGTTAGCGCGCAAGATCATTGGATAATGATGAATGCGGCGCGTCTTTAGCTAACTTCTTCATGAAGTTTTGTAGTAAATTTAGGCGGGAAAATTCTCGAAATTTGAATTCTGACAGGTTGGTGCAAATGTCGTTGATGGCGACGGTTGAGTTGACTACTGACACGGCGATCATCATGCTGTCACTGACGGTTCGCCTTTTGTCAGACGAGTGAGGACCACGCGCGCGTGGTAACCGTCACTCCGAAAATCCCGCCTTACGTGGCATTTGCTAATTGGTTACGCTCGCGGTGATCTGGCACGTTTACCCATCGCATTAAATGCGATGGGTATATATATCCGACGATAGGAGAGAGAGTTGTACCATCCTTTATCTGCTTTCTCTATTCTCTCTCGAATCTTCAAAGTTTCTTCAAATCTTCAAAGATTTTATAGCAGATCTTCAAGTTTTTCCAGAACTCAGTGAACCTTTATTACTCGAATATTCATGGCTGAAGAGGAAGCAATGCAAGTCGAAGAAGGTCCACTCCCTGTCCTTAAGTGGGATCAAGGATTATTCGAGCAGCTGGTTAGAGGATTTCAGTTCCCGGCAGAGTGGGATGCCCGGTATCCACAACAGGGACAGACGGCGGCCAATGCACCACCGGGTTACATCACCCTTTTTGCCGATTTCTTTCTTGAAGGCAACTTCCGTCTGCCGGCGACTCATTTTATGGCCACCATACTGCACTTCTATGGTTTTCACATTTCTCAGATGAGTCCCATGGTGTAACACCTCGCAAAATCATGTCCAATATAGTATCGACACGTGTCATGGACTTTAAATGTTTAACGAATTGATTACGAAGGACTAAAGTGGACAAACGAAGAAAGTATGTGTGTAAGAGGATCCAAAGTGTCAACATATGAACATTTTGCCTTTCAACATACACGATGTTTATACCCTTAAACGAATAAATCATGAATCGTATGAAACCGTTTGTGGAAGAAAGTGAAAGTTTACAAGACGCGAGGGTTAAATGTGTCAACATGTTTAATTAATACCTCTGAGTGACCTTTTAGCGAACCCAGAGCCTTGTAACAATTAATTATGCTCCCAAGAATAAGTGATAGAAATTTCACAAGGTTTCGATATCATATGAGGAAAATACGTTAATTTTCGTGATTAAGGGGTTAAAAGCATCAACGAGGCAAAACTTGTGTTTTCGGTTATCGTTTATCAAAACCAGACCTAACGGTGTTTGGTTATATCTCATGGATCACAAGAATAAAAGTTAAATGGGTTAAATGTGCTTAAAATGAAAGAATTTACGCTTTAGAAGGTCCAGGGGTGAAAATGTCAACAAATGAAATTTGCTGATCAGGTGACCCCTATGGTGGCGTCACACCACCACCAACACCCTCTACCGTCGCTCGACGCGCGACGCAATGGCCTGATCTGGACAGAATTCTTGCACAGCTGCAAGTTTCAGCAAGTTATCTTCTCCAAACCATTCTTACACTCACATAACTTGATTCTATGGACTCTTTGCTGGTTTTAAAAAACACCTAAACACATGTATGCCTCAGATTATACTTGGGACACTTGTAACAATCTTGGAGCCATCCAAAAACCTATATAAAGGGGCAAGTTTGGCAGCCAATTGCACTCACAAGTTCAAAATTCATACTCTCCAACTTGCTCTCAAGCTTTGGAGCTTTTGAAATCATTCTCTGGAGCATCCTACCTTGGAAGGAAGCTCTCTTAGTCTTAATATTCGTGCTAAGGACTCTTGTAAGTATACTTAGCCTCTGTAATTAAGTTTTTGTTAGTATAATGACCAAATGTCAAAGTTGAAGTAATTCTGCTTTGACTTAGTGATTAAACACTAATGGTCCAGCCATTTTTCGAATTGAAAGTGGCTATGAGTTGGTAATTACGTAGGTAATAAACCTTTAAAAGGGCACCTACTAATTCTCACTCTAACTTGGTCAATTGTCGGGTCAAACTTAATATTAAAAAGTCAACAGAAAGCTATTTTTGCAAATAAACTCATAACTGATAATGTAGAGGTTATGGAACGTGTTTTAACATTTAAATAACTTGGTAAACAATGAAAGAACATGTCTAAGCATGTTCAACCCGACATTTCCGAGTTTAGGCTCGGTTCGCAACCGAAAGTCACAAAAGAAGACTTTTGCTTTGACTTTCAGTTCTGACCCGATTTAGCTTGTGTTAGATATGCCTTAAGGTTCCATTAGGACCATATTATAAGTTAGTAAAGCCCTCTGAGGTTATACTACATGGTTCCTTATTTATCCGATTCAATTGCATGTTTCTGTTAATTGCGTAAATGTTGACCATAATGCCCTTTTGATATTAAAACGAGATTTTTGAAAATATGAGAGGACAAAAACCTTTATTACTGATTTATAAACATGTCCTAGAAATTTGACATCAATTTGAGGTCTAAATTAGGAGTTATGCTCAATATCGTAATTGGAAAGCTTTTTATTAATTAAACGGCATTATTAGCATAAAGCCTATTTAAACCCAAATTTTGACACCAAACCTTTTACCCAATGATGTAATATAATATTTTGGAATTTTTGAAGATTTTTAATTATTTTTAAACTGATCATAAAAAGGGGTTCTTCCTTTGATTCGGTAATTGACGGTTATACCCTTTTCTTGAATAAAATGAGTTTTACATAACATTTTGATACCAAACCTTTTGCTACTGATTTTATATGATAAATAAAATATTTTGAACTTTATAAACTGATCAAAAACTCAGATTTCCTTATATAACCTGAAAATCGCCTAAAACTGACTTTTTACGCGTTTTAAACGCATAATATGGATTAAAACTATTTTTGACACATAAGACTTAATACCTACTGATGTTTTAAGTAAGTTTCTATACTTTAACAGTAAGTAAAAGTTTTGAACTCAGATTTCCAAACCCTTTAAAGCTTATGTGAAATGACCAAAATGCCCCTACGGTGCATAGTTTGGTTATAAATGATAAATTTCACATATGTTTAATATCTTACTGATATAACCTACTAAAATAAATATTTTTACTAATAATTTTAGACCAGAACCTCAGATTAATATTTAACCTCTTTTATAACCTTTAAAATGACCAAAATACCCCTACGGGGCTTAATTTGACTTTAAATCCGTTTTGGGCATAATGGAAGGTATCCTTCTGATATCACAACATATTTAAAGCATATTAACTTGTGAAACCTGTATATGACTCATTTGGTTACCCATTATGTATTTTTGCGTTCGGTACGGTTTATGTGACTAGTTTGCATAAATTGACCGAAACGGGTCAACCCTTATCATTTTTACCTCAAAATGCAGAATGTGTTTAGTTTACCCATATTATACAAGTCTTCATACTTGTCGGGTCTAGATCACATTCTAATCCGGTCTTCGCTTAATCTTGCGTTTTGAACCGTAAACCTTTCTTTAAAACCAACCGGTCTAAGTTTAAACTTAAGTAAAACCCGTTAGGAATCTAATAGGTTATTAAAACCTTCGTTACAGATTTAGGAGCCCAGTAAAAGATATTTGCACTTGCTGATTGTATACGGCTGGGATAAATTTTTATATTTTGCTCAGGTAAATACTTTTAACTTATTTTCCGTTATACGGGCTTGGGATACGGTATTATAATAATACCGCTTGGTCGGGTGTGTAGTTATTTTAAATCGGATTGTGATTAATATATTTACATAACCCGTTTTAATCTGTTTTGTTTGGTATATGGCCTTTGGGGGGTTAATGACCATGTCCTGGATATCCTCGGCTCATTCATTGAAATGGCCACGACTTAAGCACGGGGTGTAGGCATACACCTGACAGTTGCGTATGTATAAAAGTATCCCACAATAAGGTATTCCTTGTGGGCATTATACTTGTGGTGTGTCAGTTAATCTTGTCCGGCTCTTCTAACCGGCCCTGACGGACGGCAAACATATAAAACTGTATACAAGATTATTTTTATATAATAATTGTCCCAAGTTATAAAAGATTATTTGTGCCTTGTGCATTTAAATCAAATTTTCTTAAATGTTTTCAAAATGAGTCGGTTAATTGTATTTACCAGTGTAAACTGACGTATTTTCCAAAAGGTTAAGTGCATGTACTATGCGAAATAGGCTGGCTACTCCCGAGTGAATAAATAAGAGTCTTGCAAGCTTTGTCACTTAAAAATCTGTTGAACAATATTTCCTTTGCTTTGATCCGCCTGTGGATCCTTTTACATTCCGTTTGTAATACTCATGATACTTTCATTCGGTTTGTAATATTATTACTTTTAGACTTTCGCTGTGCATTGAACTGTGATTATTGACTATGATGATATCAACTACGTCACGATACTCCCCACCGGGCCCACCGGTAATACGTGGAAATATTGGGGTGTGACAGGTTGGTATCAGAGCCAACATTGAGTGAATTAAACACTAGCCTTTTGTGTTTAATCTCAATGCCACAGTTGCACATTCCTCGACCTCTTAGTCTAGACATGAACTAGGAATAATCTCATCCCTAATAAGTATACATTGTTTTCGATATTTGTTCATTTCAGGAACATATCGCCGAGTAAAGCTACCATTGGTGGAAGCTCTCCAAACCCGAAGTTTTAGAATGTTAAGCTTCGTACCACAGCTCGAATAAGCGTACGACTAGTATGGAGGAAGGATCTTTTTGGACCCGTTCCCAAAATCAAACCAGTTGAAACCATTAACCATACTTCGGATTCTTTACCTAAGACTTTTGAAACTTCAAATGTGAAGCCAACATCAGAGAAGTCCATACCAACGGTCCCTGAGGCTCCCACTCCGAAGATGATACCTATGGATCTAAATGATCCATATTTCTTACCTCTAACTCTTGGAATCCCAAACTTGGATTGTACCTACCGTAGTCCTATCCGTGATCCATATTATTTGTTAACCATAGAATCCTTGGATTCCACTTCTGCTGAGGTTCCTAATGTGGAAGAATTCGACTACCCGCCAAAACCTTCAGTACCCATACCGCACAAAGTGAACCAAGGAGGAGACTTTCAGAAATAAAGTGAAGAAGAAACTCCTTTTGTTAAATTTCATTTCTTTAGTAGTCCTTATAAGGACATATTTATCCTGTAGTCCCTTCGCGGACAATGTTATTTCTTTCAAATCCCGTTTAGGGCAACTATGTACTCCTTTTAAAATTTATTGGAATGTTTTATTTAAATTTCATTTTTATCATTATATATGAATATAATATATGAAATAAATCAAAATATCATTCCTTTTGTATTTGATCTGCCATTATATATTAAACAAGAATCTTAAAAGAGTAAAACTAGCCCATGTGTCATTCTAAAGACAGGGCCATGATGGTAAAACCTATTTAAAAGATTCAAATCCTTGTTAACATATGAAACATGTTAACACTCCTGGCAAATGTGATTCGATAAAATCACACAAGTCATCCTTATATTGGATTCTTCCAATTCCTTTCCTTTATTTATTATTTAAACATCCATTGTGATGAAGTGACTACGGGCCATGTTTATTGTCCTCTGAGACAAAAAGACAGTTGTAGTCTACGACTATCTGTCAAGAAAAGGTAATGAACTGTGTTCAAGCCTTAGTGCCCTGATCTTATAAAAATCATGGCTTATAAATTATAATTGTCCTTGTAACTAGGCCTTTTGTGCCAATCTAATATATTAACAAATTATAACTAAGGATGATTATAATGAAAATCCTGAATGAATATGCTTAATAAATTAACCAATATGGTTTATCAATACCATGGTTAATAAATTATCAATATGACAATTCTGTTATAGATCTCTAAATAAAACATTGTCATCATTTTATGTAGCAATCAAGCTACATGGCAGAATCTGAAGAAATCAACAGTCACCCAAGGGAGAATCATGATACTACCAGAATCAACATAACTGGTGCGGAACTTAAAGCATTGATTGAAAATGCTGTTACTAAATCCGTGGACAGGCAGTTTAGAGAGTCAAGTGGTACTCGGAGCAAGACCCTAACGGTACCTCATCCAAAACCACCCTCCAAGACTCATACAGCTCGCAAGAGAGATTCTCATCATTCTTCGAATCAGAGGAGTGTCCTGTCTAAGAGAGTTGAGCTCAATCAAAAGCCATGTGTTAAAAGCTGTTCTTATAAGTATTTTGTATCCTGCAAGCCCAGGGATTTCACTGGGGAAAAAGGAGCCATTGATTGCATGACGTGGCTAGATGAGATGGATACAGTGGTAGATATTAGTGGTTGTGCAGAGCAAGACAATGTGAAGTTTGTGTCACAATCATTTAAAGGAGAAACTCTAGCTTGGTGGAGGTCCTTGATCTAGGCTACTGGGAAGAACACGTTGTATAATCTGACACGGGATCAGTTTATTTCTCTTATCAAAGAAAATTACTGTCCTCAACACAAAGTTGAGAAAATCGAAACTGACTTCTTGACCTTGGTCATGAAGAATTTAGACTGTCAGGCATATCTCACGAGCTTCAATACTATGTCTCGATTGGTTCCTTACTTGGTTACACCGAAACCAAAACCTATAGCTCGTTTTATTGGAGGTTTAGCTCCGGAGATCATGGCAAGTGTAAAAGCATCAAGACCTGCTACTTTTAGGTCAGTGGCTGATTTAGCGTTATCCCTTACTCTGGATGCGGTCAGGCTGAGATCGCTTAGGAATTCTGAAGAGGGAAAAAGGAAACGTGAGGATGAGAACTCACGTCGTTCTGACAAGAAGCATAAGGGGAATTCAGACCACAAGAAGAATTCGGGGTCTAACAGGGGTAACCAGTAGACAGATGAGAAGCCTAAATGCAAGACCTGCCAGAAGCGTCATTTTGGAAAATGCAGGCTTGAATCAAAGTCGCAGTCGCAATCAAAGCCGATTGGATGTGGGATCTGCAAGTCCAAAGAACATAAGACTTTGGATTGCAAGAAGTTGAAGGACGCAACCTGTTATGGTTGCAACGAGAAGGGGAATATTAAGATAAACTGCCCCAAATATGCAAAGAAACCTGAAGAAGGTAAGAAGACCAATGCTAGGGTCTTTCAGATGAATGCTCAAGAAGCGATCCAGAATGACAACGTGATAACAGGTACCTTCCTTATCAACGATGTTTATGCAAGGGTATTATTTGATTCGGGTGCAGATAAGTCATTTGTGGATGATAAATTTTGTAAGTTATTAAATCTGCCTGTTAAAACCCTAAGCATAAAATATGAAGTAGAATTGGCCGATGGTACCATAGAAACTGCTTCAACTGTGTTAGATGGATGTTTTATATCCATTAGGAACCACTCTTTTCCGTTATCTTTGCTTCCTTTGAAATTAGCTGGTTTCGACATAGTGATTGGCATGGATTGGTTATCTCATAACCAAGCCCAGATTGTTTGTGACAAGAAACAAGTGGTTATCAAGACTCCGTATGGTGAGCCACTTACCATACAAGGAAATACTCAGTATGGGTTGCCTAAGCAAGCGTCTATGCTTAAGGCGTCAAGGTGTTTGAAGAAGGTTTGTGTCATTTACATGGCACAAGTAACTATTGATGAACCAAAACCCAAGGTTGAAGACATCCCTGTTATCTCTGAATATCCAGACGTATTCCCTGAAGAACTACCTGGTTTACCTCCAGATAGGCAAGTGGAGTTCAGAATTGACATTATTCCTGGAGCAGCACCTGTTGCAAGAGCACCTTACAGGTTAGCACCGACTGAGATGAAAGAGTTAAGGACTCAGTTAGATGACTTGTTGGCCAAAGGTTTTATTCGACCTAGTTCATCTCCCTGGGGAGCACTGATTCTGTTTCTGAAGAAGAAGGATGGATCGATGCGTCTATGCATCGATTTTCGAGAGCTGAACAAGGTTACAATCAGGAATAGATATCCATTGCCCATGATCGATGATCTGTTCGATCAACTGCAAGGGGCAAGTTACTTCTCCAAGATTGATTTAAGATCGGGTTACCATCAGCTGAAGGTCAGAGATGAAGATGTGCATAAGACTGCATTCAGGACTCGTTATGGTCACTACGAGTTCTTGGTGATGCCTTCCGGGCTCACTAATGCACCAGCAGCGTTCATGGATCTCATGAATCGCGTTTGAAAGCCATATTTGGACAAGTTTGTCATTGTATTTATTGATGACATACTTATATATTCGAAGAATCAGGCCGATCATGAAAAGCATCTTAGGAGTATTCTTATACTTCTTCAGCAAGAGAAACTCTATGCCAAGTTTTCAAAATGTGAGTTTTGGCTCCGTGAAGTCCAGTTTCTTGGACATGTGGTTAGTGAGCGTGGTATCCAGGTGGATCCCGCTAAGATTGAAGCCATTATGAATTGGCAAGAGCCGAAGACGCCCACAGAGATTCGTCACTTTTTGGGTCTGGCAGGATATTACATGCGTTTTATTGAAAATTTCTCAAGGATTGCTGCACCCCTAACTTCATTGATTCGCAAGAATATCAAGTTTGATTGGGGTCCTAAGCAACAAGAATCCTTTGATATTCTTAAGCAGAAGTTAAGCAATGCACCTGTGTTGACATTGCCTGAAGGAATTGAAGAGTTCGTGGTTTATTGTGATGCATCTCACATAGGTATGGGATGTGTGCTTATGCAAAAAGGCAAAGTTATTGCCTATGCTTCCCGACAATTAAAGGTGCACGAAAAGAATTACACCACCCACGATTTGGAGTTAGGTGCCGTTGTGTTTGCACTAAAACTTTAGAGGCATTATTTATATGGCACCAAATGTGTGATCTATTCTGATCACAAGAGCCTTCAACATCTGTTTAATCAGAAGGATCTGAATATGAGACAGCGTCAATGGATGGAGACTTTAAATGACTATGACTGTGAAATTCGCTACCATCCAGGCAAAGCGAATGTTGTAGCTGACGCTCTCAGCAGGAAGGAAAGGGTTAAGCCCATTAGGATCAATGCCAAGAGTATTGAACTGAAGAACAACTTGAATGAAGGATTGTTAGCCGCTCAAAAGGAAGCTGTATTAGAAGCTAACTATCCTAATGAAAAGCTGGGCGTAACTGCTGAACAATTATCGTATGGCAAGGATGGAATCCTAAGATTGAATGGACGAATATGGGTTCCAATTTATGGAGGACTTCGAGATGTTATCCTTCAAGAAGCCCATAGCTCCAGATATTCTGTTCATCCTGGTAGTGATAAGATGTATTAGGATTTAAAGGCAAATTACTGGTGGATAGGTTTGAAGAAATCTATAGCCACTTATGTGGCCAAATGTTTGACGTGCGCGCAAGTTAAAGCCGAACACCAGAAGCTGTCAGGTTTGCTGCAACAGCCTGAACTTCCCACGTGGAAGTGGGAAATGGTAACTATAGATTTTATCACTAAGTTACCGAAAACAAAGCGAGGAAATGATACTATTTGGGTTATAGTTGACAGGTTGACTAAGTCAACCCACTTCTTACCTATTAAAGAAACCCACAGCTCTGACAAGCTAGCTCAGCTGTACGTAGATGAGATTGTATCTCTTCACGGAGTACCAGTGTCTATTATCTCTGATAGAGATACAAGATACACATCGCACTTTTGGAAAAGTTTTCAGCAATCGTTAGGTACTCGATTGAATTTCAGCACTGCATATCATCCTCAGACGGATGGTCAGAGCGAACGCACGATACAAACACTTGAAGATATGCTACAAGCTTGTGTTATTGATTTAGGTGGAAGTTGGGATGATCATCTTCCATTGATCGAATTTTCGTACAATAATAGCTATCATTCGAGTATTCAAGCAGCACCTTTTGAAGCTTTGTATGGAAGAAAGTGTAGGACGCCCGTTTGTTGGGCAGAAGTTGGAGATGTCCAACTAACAGGACCTGATATAGTCCTAGAGATGACAGATAAGATTGTGCAGATACGTGATCGTCTCAAAGCTGCCAGGGATAGGCAGAAAAGCTACGCAGATAAAAGGCGTAAACCTCTGAAATTCGAGGTAGGTGACAAAGTATTGCTTAAGGTATCACCCTGGAAAGGAGTGATGCGATTTGGCAAGAAAGGCAAGTTAATCCCAAGATACATAGGACCATTCGAGATCATCGAATGTGTTGGAACGGTGGCAAGTTAAACCTGCCTGAAGAGCTCAGTGGAATCCATAATGTGTTCCACATCTGCAATCTGAAGGAGTGTCTAGCCGATGAATCGCTAGCCTTGTCACATAAGGATGTGCATGTAGATGAGAGCTTAAAGTTTGTTGAAAAACCTTTTTCGATCGAGGATCGACAGGTTAAGAAGCTTCGAAAGAAGCACATACCGATTGTGAAGGTTAAATGGGATGCCCGTAGAGGTCCCGAATACACGTGGGAGGTTGAATCCACAATGAAACAGAAGTACCCTCATTTATTTCAGTAAATCTCGAGGTCGAGATTTCTTTTAAGGGGGTGAGGATGTAACACCTCGCAAAATCATGTCCAATATAGTATCGACACGTGTCATGGACTTTAAACGTTTAACGAATTGATTACGAGGGACTAAAGTGGACAAACGAAGAAAGTATGTGTGTAAGAGGATCCAAAGTGTCAACATATGAAAAATTTTCCTTTCAACGACCCTACACGATGTTTATACCCTTAAACGAATAAATCATGAATCGTATGAAACCGTTTGTGGAAGAAAGTGAAAGTTTACAAGACACGAGGGTTAAATGTGTCAACATGTTTAATAAATACCTCTGAGTGACCTTTTAGCGAACCCGGAGCCTTGTAATGATTAATTATGCTCCCAAGAATAAGTGAGAGAAATTTCACAAGGTTTCGATATCATATGAGGAAAATACCTTAACTTTCGTGATTAAGGGGTTAAAAGCATCAACGAGGCAAAACTTATGTTTTCGGTTATCGTTTATCGAAACCGGACCTAACGGTGTTTGGTTATATCTCATGGATCACAAGAATAAAAGTTAAATGGGTTAAATGTGCTTAAAATGAAAGAATTTACGCTTTAGAATGTCCAGGGGGTGAAAATGTCAACAATTGAAACTTGCTGATCAGGTGACCCCCATGGTGGCGTCACGCCACCACCAACAACATCTACCGTCGCGCGATGCGACGGCCTGATCTGGACAAAATTCTTGCACAGCTGTAAGTTTCAGCAAGTTATCTTCTCCAAACCATTCTTACACTCACATAACTTGATTCTATGGACTCTTTGCTGGTTTGAAAAACCACCTAAACACATGTATGCCTCAGATTATATGTCACACCCCGATATTTCCACGTATTTGTGACAACTCATATTTCAGAACCTTTCTTTATACTCTGATGTAACCAGTGTGGACGCTATGTGATTAACTAATGTGATTGTTTGCAATAAAACGTGATGCTTTATTATGTGGTATGTGATACAAGATTGTGGTATGTGATGTATATGTGTATAATTTATGTGAATTGTACAAGATTAGTCTAATCGCACAAAAACCCATTCGGGCCGCACACGTTAAACCCAACCACACAAGACTGTCCGGTCGCACAAGATCGTTGGGTCGGGCATGTCGCACAACAGGCTTCTCCCTCTCGGCCCATTATGATCAATTCGAAACCAATGGACAAACCATGATGGTTTCGGCCTAATCTCAATTCCTTTAAACTGTTTCTTGGCTTACTACTCCTCGGCCCAACCTCCCATCACAATTAAACTCGATATTGTTCCTCAAAGATTATCAACGGCAGCCCATTCACTTGGGCTTAAGCCCATTCTCTCGGCCTAATAAGTTAACCGCCCCACTTGTATTACATGTTTACGTAACATTATAATGTTTACCTCAATATAATAAACTAAACCCTACTATTTTTCCTCACCCCTCTATCTTGGACGGCAAACTTCTTGGATCGAAACCCCACTCCCCTCGATCTCTGTGTTCTTGTTTATCTCAATCAGGTTAGTATATGTTTTAGATTAACTACATGATGTAATTGGTTTTAAATTTGTGTTGTGTATGAAAGGGTTTACATCGAATGTTTATTATGATTGATTTGTGGTTCATAATTAATGGTGATGTAACAAGTGATCATTATGTGTCTATAGATTAGTCAAACCCACTAAACAAATCGGTCCAATAGAATAAGAAGGTGAACATAGTGGTCGGCTTCGTTTGCAAGGCTTATCAGGTTGTTTTAATACAATTGTGAAGACTAATCTTTAATTGGACCTTAATAACCACTACTGAGCCTTTTAATTGGACCGAGTAATGCATGGGCCGAGAACTATTATGAGCTGCAAGGCATTAATTGTTCTGAACACTCCCTTTTATTTAACCGATACAAGTTGGGCTGTTTAAATATTATTGGACCTCAAGTGTTAGTGGGCTGACAACATTTAGTCTCTATTGGACCATTCTAAAATCACATGCACTCGATAAAACCTATTTCACATGATAGGCTATAGTAATCAGGTTTAAATGTTGTCTTCATTGAATAAGGGTCTATACCATATGATTAATAATGTCTATAGTTGCATGAACACTAGGTTAATATGTTATATCAACTGCATGAATAATGGTAATTGATTGTGTGAATAATACCGTGGTGTCTGCTGTAAATGATGTTTTCTTATAATCAAATGATATAATTTGGTTCATACACCCAGTACACTTAACTGTTAGACCTGGTTACATAACATACTTGTGAGCTGTGGATGTGAATGAATTATGTGACTGTTATGTGCTAGTTGAGAATCACTGCTTGAACATGCACACTGTGATTACGAGTTATACGTGAACATTGTGAAGGTAAACTGATTACGTATGTATGTATACTATAGGCTTTGACTGATTAACTGTGATCACGTAGCTTAACAAACCGAGCAAACCAAGGTGAGTTCACACTCTATCCAAGGCATGGGATTCCCAAGGGTTGGGAATGGGTTAAAGAACTGAATGGTAACTACAAACTTGCGTATTCCCCATACAACAGGATACGTACGACCATAAGACCATCACTCTGTCATTTGAAGTCCCTCATTTATCGACTTAATCGCCGAGGCCTATGGCGAGCGGGTCATTAGTAGATAGCGCTATTAGGTTTAACAAACCTCACACCGTGTCGTCCGAACGGGCGTGTACTAATGGACTATGGGCAAAGGGTCAATGCTGATAGACATTGACTTAGGGCACCTCTTACGTTTTCGTAGCAGTCGATACGCGTGGTCTAGTAACACATGGGAAGCCCCCACCAATCTTCGCAAACATGTCTGGGAGACCGCGATACGAATTAATACGATACATGGTTTACAAAACGAACATACGATTTACGAAACGAATGCTATAACTAAACAACCAACTGTGAACTCGCTCAACTTTGTTGTTGATTCGTTGCTACAAGCCGTGCAGGTCGTTAGGTACTCATGGAGCTTGCACAGGGAGGCGCGGTCGTTGTGGGACATGGCAGTGTGTGCCATGCTAAAAACATTACTTTATTTCATACTTAATACTTACTTTGGGTTTTACAATTATGCTTCCGCTAAACACTTAACTACGTTTTGATTTGAAACACCTTTCATATTGTGTGGTTGAATTTTACGTATTACTTGTTATGTTCAATATGATTGGTGGCTTGATCCTGGTCAGTCACGCCTCCAAGCGGTGATACTCCGCGTGTGGATTTTGGGGGTGTGACAGTATTACCGGTGGGCCCGGTGGGGAGTACCGTGACGTAGTTGATATCATCATAGTCAAACAACACAATATATAAATGCACAGTGGAAGCAAAAGATAGATTTATTTCAACCGAATAAATTGTAATATTGAGTATCACAAGATAGTTGAAAATGATCCACAGGCGGATCGAAATAAAAAGGAAACATTGTTCAACAGTTTTATGACATCCAAGCTTGCGAGACTTATTGTGGACGCTAGGAGAAAGCCAGCCTATTTCGAGTAGTACCTGCACTTAACCTTTTTGGGAAAATACGTCAGTTTACACTGGTAAATACAATTAACTGACTCATTTGAAAAGGTTTACAAAAATTGATTTGAATGCACGTGGCACAAAACTTTTATAACTTGGGATAATTATTTATATATATATAATCTTATAAAAGGATTACGTGTTTCTTATACGTTCAGTAGCCCGGGTTGAATACCGGGTTAAAGATTAATTGACACACCACATGATATAGTCCCGCGGCGGGTTATTCCCGAAACCGGCGGTTATACCATATTATTTATAAATACACTAACGGGTGTACGCCTACACCCGTGTGTTAAGGTCGTGGCCATTTCTTTGAATGATGCCAAGGATATCCGGGACATGGTCATTAACCCCCAAAGGTTTTAAGCAAACAAAACAATTTAAACGGGACATTTCAATAAATTAATCTTCATACAATTAAAAATTCAATGCCCGACCAAGCGATATTTTATATACCGTACCCCAAGCCCGTATAAGGGAAAATAAGTTAAAAGTATTTACCTTTGCAAGTAATAATCACAAATAGCAAATGCAGGTAGCTTTTACTGGGCCTCCTATTTTGGAACGAAGGTTTACAATAACCTATTAGATTTCTAACGGTCTTTAATTAAGCTTAAACTTAGACCGGTTAGTTTTAAAGGAAGATACGGTTCAAACGCATGAATAAGCGAAGACCAGAATAGAATGTGATTTAGACCCAAAAATTTTGAAGACTTGTATAATATGGGTAAACTAAACACATTCTGGATTTTGAGACAAAAATGATAAGGTTTGACCCGTTTCGGTTAATATATGCAAACTAGTTACATAAGCCGATCCGAACGCGAAACGTGCGTAACGAGTAACCAAAAGAGTCATATGCAAGTTTCCTAAGTTAATATGCCTTAAATATGTTGTGACATCAGTAAGATATCTTCCATTATGCCCAAAACGGATTTAAACCCGAATTATGCCCCGTAAGGGCATTTTGGTCATTTAAAAGGTTATAAAAGAGTTTAAATAATAATCTGAGTTACAGACCTGGTATAATCGGTAAAAATACTCATTTTTATAAATTATAACAGTAGGGTACTAATTATACGTGAAATTTATCTATTAAAACCGAACTATGCACCGTAGGGGCATTTTGGTAATTTCACATAGCCTTTAAAGGTCAAATATGGAAATATGAGTTTAAAACTTTAGCTTACTGTTAAAGTATAAAAATATACTTAAAATGTTAGTAGGTATCAAACCTTATATGTTTAAAATAGTTTTGATACATACTATGCGTTAAAAACGCTTAAAAAGGCGATTTGGAGCCATTTACCGGTTTTATATAGAAAGCTGATATTTTTATTATTCCAGAAGGTTTAAAATAATTTATTTATCATATAAAATCAGTAGCAAAAGGTTTGGGGTAAAAAAAATTTGTAAAACTCATTTTATAGGCTCAAAAGGGCAAAACCTGCAATAACCGAATCAAAGCTACAACCCTATGTTATGCTCAGCCTAAAATTAATTAAAAATCTTCAAAAATCCCAAAATATTATATTACATCAGTGGGTAAAAAGTTTGATATCAAAAAGTGGGTTAAACTAGGCTATATGCTAATTATGCCGTTTAATTAACAAAAAACTTTCTAATTACGCTATTGAGCATAACTCTTAATCTAGACCTCAAACTGATGTCAAATTTTTGGTGCAAGTTTATAAATTAGTAACTAAGGTTTCTATTCTTTTACTTTTTCAAAAATCACGTTTAACGGTCAAAAGGGCATAATAGTCAACATATAAGCAATTAATGAAAACATGCATATGAATTGGATAACTATTGAACCAAGGTGTATAATCTCAGAGGGTTATACTAATATATATCCTGGTCCAAATAAAGCTCTAAGGCATTTCTAAACTATGCTCAAATGGGTCAGAACTGAAAGTCAAAGCAAAAGTCAAATTATGCGACTTTCGGTTCCGAACCGGGTCTCTACTGAAAATTGTCGGCCTGAACATGTTTATACATGTTCATACATTAATTACCAAGTTATATTAATGATAAAACAGGTTGTATGTCTTCTACATTGCTAATTATGCATTAATTTGATTTTTAGCTTCCTGTTGACTTTTTAATATCAAGTTTGACCCGACAATTGACCTAGTTAAAGTGGGAATCAGAGAGTACCCTTTTAAGGGTTTATTACCCACATAATTACCTACCTATAGGTACTTTCAATTCGAGATTTGACTGAACAATTTTTAATTAATCTCGAAGTCATACCTTAATTACGACGGGTTGACTTTTAGCTAATTAACTAAGCTAAACTGAATTAATAAGGATTAAGGACACTTACAAAGGTCCTAAGTATGATTTGGAACCTAAGGGAACTTGCTTGCTGACCAGAGGAGCTCCAGAGACCAGCTTGAAGTGAGTTGCAAATGAAAGACCAAATGTTGCAACAAGAGGTTCTCTTATATAGTGACTTTGATGCATCAAGATCACTCCAAATCAGTCTACAATTGTTGTAAGATGTTCCCAGGTGTCCTATGATGCTAAAAACCAGTTATAGGGCCCCTGATTTTCAAATACCACTCTTATAAGGCGGTGTAACTTGTTTAACAGGCATCTGTCCAAAATTCTGCCCAGATACATGTCTTACGGACCGTAAGCCTTAGGCTTTGCGGTCTGTAACCGTCTTTCAGACCATCGCCCAGCTCCGCTCTCTTACGGACCGTATGGGTTAGCTTCTTACGGTCCGTAAGCCTTCATCAGAAGACAAAAACTTGTTAACTTTGAGGCCTTGACCATGCAACTTTACCACTTCGAATCTTATGCTTTAAATCAGTAGGAGGGGACCATGAACAGACTTTTGCATGCTCTTGAAAGTGTTGCCATGCACTTACACATCCTTGGACACTTCTAATGAATGCTTTTGAAGGAATTTGTCGTATAGAACATAGGATCCACTTCTTGTGCCAAATTGAATTATACATTATCAAAATAATCGGACTTGAATGTATCAGATGTTTATAATATAAATTTGGGTCTTGGGATTTATAACGAGGTCGTTCAGAGGTACAAATTAACATATCGACACTTTTAAATCCTGCCATACATCTTTAACTTGGTCCGAGTTCATGACGTGTTTGCTTTACGTGACACGTGTCTTAATTTTATTGGTCATGAATTTTCGAGGTGTTACATCCTCACCCTCTTAAAAGAAATCTCGACCTCGAGATTTACTGGAACAAATGAGGGTACTTTTCCTTCATGGTAGACTCTACCTCCCACGTATATTCGGGACCTCTACGGGCATCCCATTTAACCTTTACGATAGGTACATGCTTCCTTCGAAGCTTCTTAACTCGTCGATCCTCAATCGACAAAGGTTTTTCCACAAATTTCAAGCTCTCATCTATATGCACATCCGTATGTGGCATGACTAGCGATTCATCAGCTAGACGTTTCTTTAGATTGCAGATGTGGAATACATTGTGAATACCACTGAGCTCTTCAGGAAAGTTCAACCTATAAGCCACTGACCCAACACATTCGATAATCTCGAATGGTCCTATATACCTCGGGCTTAGCTTACCTTTCTTACCAAATCGTATCACCCCTTTCCAGGGTGATACTTTAAGCTAAACTTTATCACCAACCTCAAACTTTAGAGGTTTTCGCCTTTTATTAGCATAACTTTTCTGCCTATCCCTGGCAGCTTTCAGGCGGTCACGAATCTGGACAATCTTGTCCGTCGTTTCAAAGACTATTTCAGGTCCTGATAATTTAGTTTCCCCTACTTCTGCCCAACAAATAGGCGTTCTGCACTTTCTACCATATAATGCCTCAAAAGGCGCATCCTTAATGCTCGTATGATAGCTATTGTTATAGGAGAACTCGATTAATGGCAGGTGGTTATCCCAACTACCACCAAAATTAATTACACATGCACGAATCATGTCTTCCAAAGTTTGGATGGTACGCTCACTCTGCCCATCTATCTGAGGATGGTAAGCTGTACTAAAATTCAAGCGCGTGCCCAAAGACTGTTGGAAACTTTTCCAAAAATGCGATGTGTATCTAGTATCTCTGTCAGAGATAATAGATACTAGTACGCCATGAAGAGATACAATTTTATCTACGTACAATTGGGCTAACATGTCGGAGCTATAAGTCTCCTTAATGGGTAGGAAATGTGCTGACTTAGTCAGTCTATCTACTATTACCCATATACTATCATTTCCTTTCTTTGTCTTTGGTAACTTGGTGATGAAATTCATTGTCACCATCTCCCACTTCCATTTGGGAAGTTCAGGCTGTTGTAGCAAACCTGACGGCTTCTGATGTTCAGCTTTGACTTGTGCACCCATCAAACATTTAGCTACATAAGCAGCTATAGACTTCTTCAAGCCTATCCACCAATAGTTTGCCTTCAGATCCTGGTACATCTTATCAGCCCCAGGATGAAAAGAATATTTGGAACTGTGGGCTTCCTGGAGGATAACATCCCGAAGTCCTCCGTAGACTGGGACCCAAATTCATCCATTTAATCTCAGGATTCCGTCCTTGCCATAGGATAACTGCTCTTCAGTTACTCCTAGCTTTTCATCAGGGTAGTTAGATTCCAAGACAGCTTCCTTCTGTACAGCTAATAATTTTTCATTCAAACTATTCTTTATCTCAATGCTCTTGGCATTGATTCTTATAGGCTTCACTCTTTCCTTTCTACTTAAGGCATCGGCGACTACATTTGCCTTGCCAGGATGGTATCTTATCTCACAATCATAATCATTCAAAGTTTCCATCCACCGTCGCTGCCTCATGTTTAAGTCCTTCTGATTAAACAAATGTTGAAGGCTCTTGTGATCTGAATAAATCACACACTTGGTCCCATACAAGTAATGTCTCCACAGTTTTAGTGCAAATACAACGGCACCCAATTCCAAGTCATGGGTGGTGTAATTTTTCTCGTGCACTTTTAACTGTCGTGAAGCATAGGCAATGACTTTGCCTTTCTGCATAAGCACATATCCCATACCGGTGTGTGATGCATCACAATATACTACAAATTCATCAATCCCATCAGGCAACGTCAATACCGGAGCGTTGCTCAACTTCTGCTTCAAAATATCGAAAGATTCTTGCTGCTTAGGCCCCCAATCAAACTTGTTATTCTTGCGGGTGAGTAGAGTCAGGGGTGCTGCAATTCTTGAAAAGTTTTTAATAAATCGCCTATAGTATCCTGCCAGTCCTAGAAAGCTGCGAATCTCCGTAGGCGTCTTGGGCTCTTGCCAGTTTGTAATAGCTTCAATCTTAGCGGGATCTACTTGAATACCACACTCACTAACAACATGTCCGAGGAATTGGACTTCACGAAGCCAGAATTCACACTTAGAAAATTTGGCATAGAGTTTTTCTTGTTGAAGTAGCTTAAGAATGCAACGGAGATGCTTCTCATGGTCAGCTTGGCTTTTCAAGTAAATGAGAATGTCGTCGATGAAAACAATGACAATTTTATCCAAGTAAGGCTTGTAGACGTGATTCATGAGATCCATGAATGCGGCAGGTGCATTAGTGAGCCCAAAAGGCATCACTAGGAACTCGTAATGACCATAACGAGTCCTAAATGCAGTCTTGTGTACATCTTCATCTTTAACTTTCAATTGATGATAGCCTGACCTCAAATCGATCTTAGAAAACTAGCTTGCCCCTTGCAATTGATCGAACAGATCGTCGATCCTGGGCAAAGGATACCTATTCTTGATAGTGACCTTATTAAGCTCACGGTAATCGATGCACAGACGCATCGATCCATCCTTCTTCTTGACAAATAGGATTGGCGCTCCCCAAGGAGACGAACTAGGTCTAATGAAACCTTTGGCTAGCAATTCATCTAGTTGTGTTCTCAATTCCTTCATTTCTGTTGGTGCCAACCTATAAGGCACTCTCGCAACAGGTGCTGATCCAGGGATGATGTCAATTCTGAATTCTACTTGCCTATCTGAGGGTAAACCAGGTAGTTCTTCAGGAAAAACTTCAAGGTACTCAGAAATGACTGGAATATCTTTACTCCTGGGTTTCTGCTCATCAATAGTTACCTGTGCCATATAAATGACACAACCCTTCTTCAAACATCTAGATGCCTTGAGCATAGACACTTGCTCAGGCAGTCCATACTGGGTGTCTCCCTGAATGGTAGTTGGCTCACTAGACGGAGTCTTGATCACCACTTGCTTCCTATTGCACACTATCTAGGCTTGGTTACGAGATAACCAATCCATGCCTATAACTATGTCAAAACCGGCTAACTTCAAAGGAAGTAGGGAGAATGGAAAAGAATGGTTCCTAATGGATATGAAACATCCATCTAACACGGTTGACGTGGTTTCTAGGGTACCATCAGCTAATTCCACCTCGTATTTCACACTTAGCGTTTTAACAGGTAAATTCAGCAATTTGCAAAACTTATTATCTGCAAATGACTTATCAGCTCCTGAATAAAAAAGTACTCTTGCATAGACATCATTTATGAGAAAGGTACCTGTGATCACATTGTCGTCTTGAACAGCTTCCTTTGCATCCATTCGGAAGACCCCTTGCATTGGTCCTCTTCCCATCCTCAGTCTTCTTTGCAAGTTTTGGCAGTTGGATCTGATATGCCCTTTTTCATTGCAGTTATAACACGTAGCATCCTTGATTTTCTTACAGTCTAAGGTCTTGTGCTTAGAAGACTTGCAAATCCCACATGCCCTGGGTTGTGACTGGGACTTCGATTCATATCTGCACTTCCCGAAATGTTGTTTCTTGCAGATTTTACATTTGGGCTTATCTCTCGATTGATGACCATCTTTCTTGGATCAAGAACCCTTCTTGTGGTCGTTGTTTCCCCTATGTCTCTTATCTGATCTCCGTGAGTTATCATCCTCGCGCTTCCTTTTCTCAGCATCAGTGTTTCTTAGTGATCTTAGCCTGACCGCATCCAAGGTAAGAGACAGAGATAGATCAGCTGCTGATCTAAAAGTAGCAGGTCTGGACGCCTTAACACTGGCTTTGATTTCTGGGGCTAAACCCCCAATGAAGCGAGCAATCCTTTTGGGTTCCGGGGTTACGAGATACGGAACCAGTCTAGACAGGGTATTGAAACTGGTGAGGTAAGCTTGAAAATCTAAATTCTTCATCACCAACGATAAGAAATCTGATTCAATTCTTTCAACCTCATGCTGCAGGCAATAATTCTCCTTAATGAGAGCAACGAATTGATCCCACGACAAATTGTAGAGCGGGATTTTTCCAGCAGCTTGAATGAGAGACTTCCACCATGCTAGTGCCTCTCCCTTGAACGATTGGGATACATACTTCACTACATCCTGTTCAGCACAACCGTTGATGTCAACTACTATGTCCATTTCATCTAACCAGGTCATACAATCAATTGCCCCTTTCTCCCCAGTGAAATCCCAGGGTTTGTAGGAAACAAAGTACTTATAGGTACAGGACTTGGTACGCGGTTTATCATCAAACACTATCCTTTTAGATGGAACACTGTTTTGATTAGATGAATGTCGATCATCATCTTTCTTTGGCTTATCTTTCTTAGAGGGTGGCTTGCTATGAGCTTCCGAATGAGTCTTAGGTTTGGAATGCGGTGCGGATAGGGTCCTACTTCGAGTCCCGCTAGATTCATTATACTGCCGCTCTATAGCTTTTGTAACAGCATTATCTACTAATGCTTGCAGCTCCGCACCGGTCACATGTATCTTAGTATTTTCATGGTTTTCCACCGGATGACTGTTTCCCTCTTCTGACCTAGTCATGTAGCTTTAATTGCTACATAAAAGAAAATAAGGACAAGGTTTATTTGGAAGTCTATACAGTACTATCGTTCTTGACGATTTATTAACCATGGTTTTTAATAGCCATTTTAGTTAATTTGTTAAATATATAATTATTCAGGATCTTTATCATAATCCTAAATTATAAGTTAGTAATAGCACAAAAGGCCTAGTCACGTAGACAAGTTTGGTTTATAAGCCCAGATTTTTTTTTATGGAATCGAGGAATTTAGGTTTGAATCAAAGTTCATTACCTTTTCTTGACAGGGAGTTGTAGGCTACCACTGTCTTTAGTCCCAGAGGACGTTAATTATAGCCCGTGGGCACTTCATCTTTAAGGGATGATTATATAAATAAGGGAAATTGGAATAACCCAATTTAAGGATGACTTATGTGATTTTTATCGAATCACATTTTGCCAAGAGTGTTAACATGTTTTCAGATGTTAACTAGGATTGGAATCTTTTGAATAGGTTTTACCATCTTGGCCATGTCTGCAACGACATTTAGGCTAGGTTCTACCTTTAAGATTTTTTTTTTTAATAATTAACGCAGAATAACCCTAAATTGAGAGGTTAATATGGATCTAAACCTAATTATGGAACTACCATCTTGGCCCTGTCTTAAGATGACATATGGCTAGGTCTTGTCCTTTTTTAGATTTTGCCATTTTATCATAATGGTAGCTCTTTTTAGTAGGAATGTTATTTTATTTATTTCACATTTTATGTTTATGCACATAATTAATAAAATGAAAATTTAAACCAACCATTCCATTAAAAATTTAACAAATACAATTTTGCCCTAAACGGGACTTCTACTGAAATAACATGCCCACGCAGGGGCTTAAACAAACAAACATACCCACGCAGGGGTCAATAGAAAGACATGCCCACGCAGGGGCAGAATACAAAAAGACATACCCTCGCAGGGGTTAAACAAAAAGGCATGCCCACGCAGGGGCTGGATGGAAAAGACAAGGAAATACAACCAACAATTGAAGAATTCAATGGTCCTTCTTGCTCTTCCCTTTTATTAAACTTGCCAATCCCTTAAAGAAGCCTTGTCGTTCCCTGCGATCTCTGTGAACTTCCCGTTCAACTTGGTCCAATCTTTGGAGAATTTCCTCATGTTCTGGCGGGGAAAACCGTGGTGCATGCGGCTGATGTGGAGGTCGAAGAGGCGGTTGTTGTTGGCATCCATAAGTTGGGTATCCAACTCCCCAAGGAGTTCCGTAGGGTCCTTCGGGGTTAAGAGCATTGTAGTTCCACGCCGCCAGGCAATGGGTCGATCTCAGCATAATTGAAGCTGGTGTGAGCCGGCTGCTCGAAGGGATTATATGTTGCTGGGCCAGCGTACGTGGGAATTGGGTTGTCAAAGCCCAATGGTGGTGGCACAACAGGTGCAGAGTTCACTTCCAGGTTGGGGTTTGAAGGTCCCCCCATGAGCTGATCTTCTTGGAGTGGCAGGTAGTGGCTGCCACTCGGTGGTTGCGGGGTGCTGATATGCACTCTCCCTTGCACGGACATCCGTGCGTTCGTTCTCCTTCGCCTCGGTGGATCAGGAGGCTGTTGCTGAGGTGGTGGTGGTGGCGGGGTAACTGCCACAAAACGTGAATCCCCGGAAGGATCCTGTTGCTGCTGCTGCTGGTGAGGCGATGAATGGTAAGAGGGTGTAAAATACCATTCATACTGGTTTAATCTTGTTTGGTAGCTGTCAGGACCACGGTAGGGTGATCCATGAAAAGATGATCCATCAGAAATTTCTATGGGATGTGTGGGGGTACCGGTCGGTGGTTCAGTAGGGTCGGTATCCTCATCCATATCCATGGCGTGATCTTCAGGTCCCAATGAGTTAACACCCACTGGTTCCTCGAGGTAGTTGGCCGGGTTAAACAGGCTATGGAAGATATGTGACGGGTTATCAAAGGAGTGATGAGAGTTGGACCTTTGGAGAGGGATAAATGAAGGCTGTGGGTTTTCGGGCTCATTTTCTGAATGGGGTCCAAAAGAGTGAAGGTAAGACGATGACGAGCTTAACGAGACGGACCGCCTCGCTGGCTGTAGATGTGCCCTCCAGTCCCCCTGGGGACTTGTACGCATGTTGACAGGTGAGGTTCGTCTTTGAGACGGCCCGGCCTCATGGTCATGGCCTGCTATAGGTGCCTTTCCCTTTCTCCTAAAGAATCTTGGCGGCATATTTAAACCTGTCAACATAAACACAGATAATAACAAGGAAAAATATAAAAGACAGAAATAAAAACAAAATCAGGATTTGTCCTATGTTCTTTGTCTAGACTCGAAATTTGAGGAATGTGCAATTGCGTAACTGAGATTAAACACAAAAGGCTAGTGTTTAATTCACTCAGTGTTGGTTCTGATACCAACCTGTCACACCCCGATATTTCCACGTATTACCGGTGGGCCCGGTGGGGAGTACCGTGACGTAGTTGATATCATCATAGTCAAACAACACAATATATAAATGCACAGCGGAAGCAAAAGATAGATTTATTTCAACCAAATAAATTGTAATATTGAGTATCACAAGATAGTTGAAAATGATCCACAGGCGGATCGAAATAAAAAGGAAACATTGTTCAACAGTTTTATGACATCCAAGCTTGCGAGACTTATTGTGGACGCTAGGAGAAAGCCAGCCTATTTCGAGTAGTACCTACACTTAACCTTTTTGGGAAAATACGTCAGTTTACACTGTTAATACAATTAACTGACTCATTTTGAAAAGGTTTACAAAAATTGATTTGAATGCACGTGGCACAAAACTTTTATAACTTGGGATAATTATTTATATATATATAATCTTGTAAAAGGATTACATGTTTCTTATACGTTCAGTAGCCCGGGTTGAATACCGGGTTAAAAATTAATTGACACACCACATGATATAGTCCCGCGGCGGGTTATTCCCGAAACTGGCGGTTATACCTTATTATTTATAAATACACTAACGGGTGTACGCCTACACCCGTGTGTTAAGGTCGTGGCCATTTCTTTGAATGATGCCAAGGATATCCGGGACATGGTCATTAACCCCCTAAAGGTTTTAAGCAAACAAAACAATTTAAACGAGACATTTCAATAAATTAATCTTCATACAATTAAAAATTCAATGCCCGACCAAGCGGTATTTTATATACCGTACCCCAAGCCCGTATAAGGGAAAATAAGTTAAAAGTATTTACCTTTGAAAGTAATAATCACAAATACCAAATGCAGGTAGCTTTTACTGGGCCTCCTATTCTGGAACGAAGGTTTACAATAACCTATTAGATTTCTAACGGTCTTTAATTAAGCTTAAACTTAGACCGGTTAGTTTTAAAGGAAGATACGGTTCAAACGCATGAATAAGCGAAGACCGGAATAGAATGTGATTTAGATCCGACAAGTTTGAAGACTTGTATATTATGGGTAAACTAAACACATTCTGGATTTTGAGACAAAAATGATAAGGTTTGACCCGTTTCGGCTAATATATGCAAACTAGTTACAAAAGCCGATCCGAACGCGAAACGTGCGTAACGAGTAACCAAAAGAGTCATATGCAAGTTTCCTAAGTTAATATATCTTAAATATGTTGTGACATCAGTAAGATATCTTCCATTATGCCCAAAACGGATTTAAACCCGAATTATGCCTCGTAAGGGCATTTTGGTCATTTAAAATGTTATAAAAGAGTTTAAATAATAATCTGAGTTACAGACCTGGTATAATCGGTAAAAATACTCATTTTTATAAATTATAACAGTAGGGTACTAATTATACGTGAAATTTATCTATTAAAACCGAACTATGCACCATAGGGGCATTTTGGTAATTTCACATAGCCTTTAAAGGTCAAATCTGGAATCTGAGTTTAAAACATTAGCTTACTGTTAAAGTATAAAAATATACTTAAAATTTTTGTAGGTATCAAACCTTATATGTTTAAAATAGTTTTGATACATACTATACGTTAAAAACGCTTAAAAAGGCGATTTGGAGCCATTTCCGGGTTTTATATAGAAAGCTGATATTTTTATTATTCCAGAAGGTTTAAAATAATTTATTTATCATATAAAATCAGTAGCAAAAGGTTTGGGGTCAAAAATATTTGTAAAACTCATTTTATAGGCTCAAAAGGGCAAAACCGGCAATAACCGAATCAAAGCTACAACCCTATGTTATGCTCAGCCTAAAATTAATTAAAAATTTTCAAAAATCCCAAAATATTATATTACATCAGTGGGTAAAAATTTTGATATCAAAAAGTGGGTTAAACTAGGCTATATGATAATTATGCCGTTTAATTAACAAAAAGCTTTCTAATTACGCTATTGAGCATAACTCTTAATTTAGACCTCAAACTGATGTCAAATTTTTGGTGCAAGTTTATAAATCAGTAACTAAGGTTTCTATTCTTTTACTTTTTCAAAAATCACGTTTAACGGTCAAAAGGGCATAATAGTCAACATATAAGTAATTAACGAAAACATGCATATGAATTGGATAACTATTGAACCAAGGTGTATAATCTCAGAGGGTTATACTAATATATATCCTGGTCCAAATAAACCTCTAAGGCATTTCTAAACTATGCTCAAATGGGTCAGAACTGAAAGTCAAAGCAAAAGTCAAATTATGCGACTTTCGGTTCCGAACCGGGTCTCTACTGAAAATTGTCGGGCTGAACATGTTTAGACATGTCCTTACATTAATTACCAAGTTATATTAATGATAAAACAGGTTGTATGTCTTCTACATTGCTAATTATGCATTAATTTGATTTTTAGCTTTCTGTTGACTTTTTAATATCAAGTTTGACCCGACAATTGACCTAGTTAAAGTGGGAATCAGAGAGTACCCTTTTAAGGGTTTATTACCCACATAATTACCTACTTATAGGTACTTTCAATTCGAGATTTGACTGAACAATTTTTAATTAATCTCGAAGTCAAACCTTAATTACGACGGTTTGACTTTTAGCTAATTAACTAAGCTAAACTGAATTAAGAAGGATTAAGGACTCTTACAAAGGTCCTAAGTATGATTTGGAACCTAGGGGAACTTGCTTGCTGACCAGAGGAGCTCCAGAGACCAGCTTGAAGTGAGTTGCAAATGAAAGACCAAATGTTGCAACAAGAGGTTCTCTTATATAGTGACTTTGATGCATCAAGATCACTCCAAATCAGTCTACAATTGTTGTAAGATGTTCCCAGGTGTCCCTATGATGCTAAAAACCAGTTATAGGGCCCCTGATTTTCAAATACCACTCTTATAAGGCGGTGTAACTTGTTTAACAGGCATCTGTCCAAAATTCTGCCCAGATACATGTCTTATGAACCGTAAGCCTTAGGCTTTGAGGTCCGTAACCGTCTTTCAGACCATCGCCTAGCTCCGCTCTCTTACGGACCGTATGGGTTAGCTTCTTACGGTCCGTAAGCCTTCATCAGAAGACAAAAACTTGTTAACTTTGAGGCCTTGACCATGCAACTTTACCACTTCGAATCTTATGCTTTAAATCAGTAGGAGGGGACCATGAACAGACTTTTGCATGCTCTTGAAAGTGTTGCCATGCACTTACACATCCTTGGACACTTCTAATGAATGCTTTTGAAGGAATTTGTCGTATAGAACATAGGATCCACTTCTTGTGCCAAATTGAATTATACATTATCAAAATAATCGGACTTGAATGTATCAGATGTTTATAATATAAATTTGGGTCTTGGGATTTATAACGAGGTCGTTCAAAGGTACAAATTAACATGTCGACACTATTAAATCATGCCATACATCTTTAACTTGGTCCGAGTTCATGACGTGTTTGCTTTACGTGACACGTGTCTTAATTGTATTGGTCATGAATTTTCGAGGTGTTACATTATACTTGGGGACACTTGTAACAATCTTGGAGCCATCCAAGAACCTATATAAAGGGGCAAGTTTGGCAGCCAATTGCACTCACAAGTTCAAAATTCATACTCTCCAACTTGCTCTCAAGCTTTGGAGCTTTTGAAATCATTCTCTGGAGCATCCTGCCTTGAAAGGAAGCTCTCTTAGTCTTAATCTTCATGCTAAGGACTCTTGTAAGTATACTTAGCCTCTGTAATTAAGTTTTTGTTAGTATAATGACCAAAAGTCAAAGTTGAAGTAATTCTGCTTTGACTTAGTGATTAAACACTAATGGTCCAGCCATTTTTCGAATTGAAAGTGGATATGAGTTGGTAATTACGTAGGTAATAAACCCTTAAAAGGGCACCTACTGATTCTCACTCTAACTTGGTCAATTGTCGGGTCAAACTTAATATTAAAAAGTCAACAGAAAGTTATTTTTGTAAATAAACTCATAACTGATAATGTAGAGATTATGGAACGTGTTTTAACATTTAAATAACTTGGTAAACAATGAAACAACATGTCTAAGCATGTTCAACCCGACAATTCCGAGTTTAGGCTCGGTTCGCAACCGAAAGTCGCAAAAGAAGACTTTTGCTTTGACTTTCAGTTCTGACCTGATTTAGCTTGCGTTAGATATGCCTTAAGGTTCCATTAGGACCATATTATAAGTTAGTAAAACCCTCTGAGGTTATACTACATGGTTCCTTATTTATCCGATTCAATTGCATGTTTCTGTTAATTGCGTAAATGTTGACCATAATGCCATTTTGATATTAAAACGAGATTTTTGAAAATGTGAGAGGACAAAAACCTTTATTACTGATTTATAAACATGTCCTAGAAATTTGACATCAGTTTGAGGTCTAAATTAGGATTTATGATCAATATCGTAATTGGAAAGCTTTTTAATAATTAAACGACATTATTAGCATAAAGCCTATTTAAACCCAAATTTTGACACCAAACCTTTTACCCACTGATGTAATATAATATTTTGGAATTTTTGAAGATTTTTATTTTTTTTTAAACTGATCATAACAAGGGGTTCTTGCTTTGATTCGGTAATTGAAGGTTATACCCTTTTCTTGAATAAAATGAGTTTTACATAACATTTTGATACCAAACCTTTTGCTACTGATTTTATATGATAAATAAAATATTTTGAACTTTAAACTGATCAAAAATTCAGATTTCCTTATATTACCTGAAAATCGCCTAAAACCGAATTTTTACGCGTTTTAAACGCATAATATGGATTAAAACTATTTTTGACACATAAGACTTAATACCTACTGATGTTTTAAGTAAGTTTCTATACTTTAACAGTAAGTAAAAGTTTTAAACTCAGATTTCCAAATTTGACCTTTAAAGCTTATGTGAAATGACTAAAATGCCCATACGGTGCATAGTTTGGTTATAAATGATAAATTTCACATATGTTTAATATCTTACTGATATAACCTACTAAAATAAATATTTTTACTGATCATTTTAGACCAGAACCTCAGATTAATATTTAACCTCTTTTATAACCATTAAAATGACCAAAATACCCCTACGGGGCTTAATTTGACTTTAAATCTGTTTTGGGCATAATGGAAGGTATCCTACTGATATCACAACTGTAGGATCGTTCTGTGACCCAAACGCGTCTATCAGAAGAGTTCTCGGTCTAATCAGAGGCGGAATTCATTGATTAGACTTTGTAACAGCTTGATTCACACTTAATTGTCTTGTTTTATTGATATAACACGTTTACAGATCAGTAGACACGTCGGCAGCACTTCGGTACCGGAAACATGAGTGTTACAAATGAGATGGTAGCCCCCCTATTTATAGGTGTTGGTATTTCACACGGAATAGGCAAATGCTATTTCGTGCGAAATAGCAAACTGTTATTTCGTGCGGAATTAACTCTTCAACACACAAACCCTATTTTCTCGTACAACGTGCCCTGATCTAACAATTCTAGTACAAGAATCGATACAAGACGAAGTCGACAGACGTAATGCACCAACAGACTCCCCCTCGGATGTTGACGAAGTCTTCGGTGTCGAGTCTTCACAATCTTCAGCCTTGATCAGTCTTCGGGCTCTTCCAAAATATCTGTCAGTGTAAGCATATCCTCAACCTTTGTATCTTCTTCTCTCATCATCTAACTTCCTTTTGGATGTTGATCTTCAGGAACTGAAACCGGCTCTAGCATTTACAGACTCCCCCTTAAAGAATGCTTGGGATCGTAGTTTGGCTTTTACAGTTTCTAGAATTGCAACCTGGCTCTCTCATAGCCATAACCTGCACATTCTCTACCTCAAAGTAAATTTCACAAATTTAAAATTTGACAAATTTAAATACCAATTACATACATTGAACAAAAATGATTTAACATTTTTAAATTATGATGACCACTTGAAAAATATCATTTTTTCATCACTTTTCAAACACACTCTCCCAAACTTGTTCATCATGTTCAGCACTCGGAATTTTGAAAATCAGCTCTTCAACATCAGTTGTTGAAGATCTTTTTGTATTTTCAAAAAAATCTATGCTAAAACACTCTGAAAATCTTTTTGGATTTTTGATATTAATGAAATGAAGTAAAGAAATATATACAAACAATATTTTTATGAGTTTGTGTAAGAGGATCATATCAGTTTATAAGACAAATCACCAACACCATTAAGCTTTAAACATTTTAAGTTCTAAAAGATTCACTTAGATTGTCAGTATACTGATCCACTTAAATTTTCACAAAGTTCAACTGTTTCGAGATACGAGATTAATGTTTTAAGCACTTAAACTTATTCGCGTGTCCCATCTCAGAATATACTCCCGTATCCAGATCCCAATATTCAGTCTTACAGGTGAGTATACCTAGATGATATCTGTAAAGAATTAAATGCGAGGGCCATGAGAGCTCAGGCTATTGCTTCCGCAAAATCAGAGAGATGATGGCTTCGACTTTTAGGTGTGTTCCCTTTAGAGAATCGTTTCTTCAACAGCACATGATTAGCATTTTGCAATGTTTCATCATTTTTTTATGCTGAGGGGAGTGCTATATTTCAAGCAAGCGAAAAGTATTATACGGGGACTAGGCCATTGCTTCCGCAAAATCAGAAGTCCCGGGATAATACCCCAGATATCACTGAGTATAAAGACCTAGTATCTCAGAAAGAGGAACCTTTCAAACAAGATTTCGGGGGTTACCCATATATCCGAGAGATGTTCCCCACGATATAAGCAAGTTTAAAATTTAGGTTTGTATCTCGATACAATCTACTAAATATGCAAAAACCTACTGGCACATCATCAGTGAGACCGTTTATCACATTTTAACTCTTCAATTCTTTAGCATGCTGTGATCGTCTACTGATGTACTATCATTTCCTCTTTTTACAACAAAACTCAATTTTTGATTTTATCATGTTTTTGGCTTTTTCAAATGTTTTTGGATTTTCTGAAATTTCTTACTCCCCCTAAATTTCAAAATCATTAAAAGAAATTTGAAAACAAACTGTTCAAGTAAAGTGACAACTGATTTTCAAGCTTCAATTTGCCATCCACTTGGCATAAACAATCAGAACTCCCCCTTACAACAAACTATTTTCCCATAATGATTTCAAAACACTTAAGTTTGTTTTAATCAACAATGGTTTTTCCGGAAAATTAGTTTTGTTGAATTCATAAAACCACTTATAGGTTAGTGGATTAAATCATCACTTTGTTCTTCTTTGACCATTTTGAAAAATTTAACAATTTTAGGTTCTATCAACAATACCACTTGTAAGAAAGATAAATCAAGTACAACTTAATGTCCCTGATTAATCTTGTAGGCCGAAATATCACCGAAGTGAATTTCTCAAGAAAAAATGCCGATTCCTGCTCCACTCTTACCAACCTGGAAGCTTCGGCAAGTCCACAACCTGTAAAATTTTAACAAATTTTTAAATGTTTCACAAAAACAATTTTTCAACAATGATGCCTATTCATGCTCCACGATTACCCACTTGGGAGCTCCGGCAAGTCAGGATTTTAAGTAGAAAATGCAGTCACCCAAGCCTGACCAGCCTTGAGTGATTTTGATTCAACTCTATCCCAACCTCCTTTTGATCTGTAAAATTCTTTGGCACCTTTAACCTTCCCATCAACCATCTTTCCAAAGATGTGTTTGACATTTTCATTAACCAACTTTTCAGCATCAAATTCTTTCTTATCAATAAAGAATTGATCTAAAATTTCAAACCTACCTTTTGATTTCAGATTTTCCTTTGACAGTGGCGGAAAGTTTTCATCGTTCAACTCAGGAACAAAATTCTCATTCTTTTTCTCAACAGATGACTCCTCTGATTTTATTGAATTAGATTCATTGTCAGAACTACTCTCAGATTTTACAACCTGTTTTTGTTTGTTCAAATCAACTTTTCTTTTGTAAAAATGTTTTGAAACATCACCAGTTTCATTGTCAGAACTACTCTCAGTTGGTTGTTTCTTTCCATTAACATGTATTTCTTCCAATCTTGAATTAAAAGAAACTTCATGTTTTGTGTTGTTAGACTGTTGACAATTCCAAGCAATGTGTTCAATCTTGTGACATTTGAAACACGTTCTTCTCTCAACTCTTTGCTCAGTTCTCATCATCATATTCTTTTTCTTCTCAACAAGAAACTCTTGATTTGACTGTCTCCAGAATGGTTTCTTCTGCTCTTCTTCAGAACTTCCTCCTGCAACAAATTTTGTTTTTGGTTTATAATTTTTCTCATTTTTATAATTTTCCGAAGAACTAAAACCAAGACCTTTCTTTTTGAAATTACTGTTATGGTTTGGTTTCTTTCGATAACCTGAACCAGAACTGTAACCCTTTTTCTTGTTCAATCTCTGTTGAACTCTTGAAGTGTACTTTTTAGGTTTTTCATGAAGATTTAAATCTTTTATTTCAAAAATATTAATTTTTGTTAATTTGAAAACCTGTTTGATCATTTCATATCTGACACTTCTTATTGGAAATTCCTCATCAGAATATAATTTGTCTGAATCATTCAAAGTATAAGCCACTTTGATTGATCCATCATTCAAACTAGATTTTGATAACAGAAATTCTTTATTGTAAACCCGTTTAACCGGTGAACTCGGACTCTTTTCTAACGAACTCGAACTTTCAGATCTAGACTCCGACTTTAACTCTTCATCCATATCCAACACCTGATCGACCACTTTCTTTAACAACTCAAACTCATGATCAGTGTCAGACGCTGTGAATGTGACATCAATATTGTCTGGTAACCCATCAATAGTTTCAGACTTTAACTTTATGTTGAGAGCCTTATTTAAACGTTCCTCGTTTGGCTTTCTGGGAGAATAACTATTCCAAATCGGGGGCGGACACTTGTTATACTTGACACTTTGTTTCTTACCAGTATCCGTATCTTCTGTCTTTTTATCTTGAAACGCTTCAAGACCTGCAACAGTAGGATAAACTCTAACAATCAAATAATCACAAGTTGTATAACTCAACAACAATCTTTTGATTCTTTCACTCTCAATTTTTTCAAGTTCCAAATCCTGCTTAAGCTTTGCACAGTCTTCAATATACTCATTGATGACCTTCTGCTTTGTCATTAATGTTGAGCTCATCATTATCATAGCAGCATCAACTTCTGAATTTGTCTTTTTCAAACCATCAACTGTTATGTTCAGCACATCATAAGATTCCTTCACATACTTCACATCAGACAACAAATTTTCTTTCATCTTTTCTAATTTAATTATCTTCTTATCCTTCTCATCACAATCTTTGAAAGATTCTAAACATTTCTGACAAGGTTTAATGACCTCAACTATCTTTTCAACCTCGACAATCTTCTCCATTTCAACAATTTTTTCTACCTCGACGATTTTCTCAACTTCGACTATTTTTTCGACTTCAACAATTTTCTCTACCACTTTATCCACTTCAACGATTTTTTCTATCACCTTCTCAATTATTGGTTCAACATTTGCTTCTTTAGCTTCCATTTTTGCATTTTCATCAGCTATTCTTCTTACTTCCAGTTCTCTCTTCAATCTGACAGTCTTCTTCTCATTCAGCATCTCAACTTTATCTGCAAAAAAACAAATTAAAACTATCAGGATCTAGACCTTTTCTAGCTTTATTAATGTATTCTTCATCATCATCAATATCTACATCACTTCCAAAATCTGGAAAAATCGGTATTCTTTTTGGACTAATTTTGACTTCATCTTCTTCCAGAATTCTAGCAACAAGACCTGAACCAGGTGGAATGTATTTATCCCAGCTAAATCCCTCTTCAACCTTTTCATCATCTTGGTCAATTATACCATAACAAGCTCTTTTCTCTTTTTCTTCAATGGCACGTGCATGTGCAGTTTGTGGTTGTTGAGCAATCTGATGAAAAATTGATTTTTGATAATAATTGTTTTTTTCCAAATTGATCGTGTCTTCCATTTGCTTCTTTGTTTTTGCACTCACGCTTAAAATGACCTTTTTCTCGACAACGGAAACATGTAACCTTTGATTTGTCAAACCCTATCGGAGATTTAGACAATTCATTAAAGTCATCTCTTCCAGTGATTTGTTGAAACTTTTCTGCCATTCTAACCGCACTGGCTAAACACCACTTGACGTCCATCAACTCAAGTTCTTCAGCATCAATTTGGTCATAATCCTCTTTGGTAAGCATCGGATTTCCAATTTTTCCAGCAACTAAACTTTCATACGATTCTAACATAACAACGAGTGATGCCATATGTTGCTTAGCTATTTCTGGAGACAGATTTTGACCATTTTGAATGTTCAAAGTGACATTGCATTGAAGATTTGTTGAGTTCTGTCGTTGAGGACTTTGTGTTGTAAAATTTGGATCAAAGCTTGAATATGAAGATGAATGTCCATCACTCTGATTTACAGTACTACCCTTCGTTCCAGAGGAACTATCAGCACTGAAACCAGTTTGGATCTTTGGGCTAGGAGTAACTTCAAATTTGTTTCCTCTGTAGTATAAACTGACATCTTATTGAGCATTTGGATTCTTCATGATTGCCGTTTTCTGAATATCTAACTCATGCTCTTCTATCTTCTGAATAAACTTTGCCAGATTCATACTTTCAGATTTTCTTATGTGTTTTAAGATCAACAAATAAGTTCCTCATTTCTGCTGTGGTAATGCATCAGCTAGTTTATCAACCCATTCATCGTCGTCTTTCTTTATGTCCAATCTTCCCATTTCCAAAACAAGATGACAATATCTATCAATGGTCATTTTTGTTGTTTCATGTTCAAAAGCTATAAACATGTCAAATGATTTCTTAAGTAAAGCCTTTTTGTTCTTGATCATATCTGCACTTCCTTTAAACTTTTGAATCAATGTCGTCCAAATTGACCTAGCAGTACCCTCATGTTGAAGCAAAACAAAAATATCTTCTTTAACTGCTTGTTGAAGAATACTGATTATCATTTTTTCACTTGTATATTTCAATTTTTCAATCTCTGAAAAGTCACTGAAATGTTTTTCAAGTCCACGTTCATTTTTCGGTTTCTCGTAATCTTTCTCCAATGAACACCATGCGTCAAACTTATAAGCTTGCACCCAGTTCTTAAATCAATTTTGCCATCCTTTAAAATCTTCAATGTACATAAGCTTTGGCGGTTTCTGGTAAGTTCCTGTCTCATTCTCATTGTACAATATTTCGGCAGCTGTAACTGGAGCAACTGGTGTAGCAAACGGATTGTAGAATTCCTCTTCCATGATTCAGTAATCTGTATCACAAAGTCAACAAAGTTCAAACAACAATGAAAGTTCACACGAAATGAAAAATTCAAACGAAACAATTTGGTGCGAAATAGCTACTACAAACGAAATCAAACTTTGGTGCGAAATATCGTTTTCAAACGAGATCAATTTTCACACGAAATACAAACTCAAGCGAAAACACTATTTGGTGCGGAATACCCTTCAAATGAAATAGCATCAACTCAAACGAAATACCCTGATTTCGTGCGAAATAACAAAACTGAAGTAATTTTGTGCAAAATTAAGTGTAATTATCAAACAAAATAGCAATTTCAAGCGAAATCAATTGCCTATTTCGTGCGAAATACTGCTGACGTCACTTAATCCAAAAACATTTTCAAGCGAAATTATCAATTTTATCACTTTTAGATCGAATTTAAGTCCAATTCTTTCAAAGATTCATTAAAACACTGTTTCGCATAATATGTTTGAAATTCAATCCATTTTAACCGTGAAATCTTGTGAATTTTGTAAAAGAAGGTGTAGAAGACAGAAATTATGGCTGTTATGGCAAGAACTCTTCCTCCTGAGCTCTGATACCACTTGTAGGATCGTTCTGTGACCCAAACGAGTCTATCAGAAGAGTTCTCGGTCTAATCAGAGGCGGAATTCATTGATTAGACTTTGTAACAGCTTGCTTCACACTTAATTGTCTTGTTTTATTGATATAACATGTTTACAGATCAGTAAACACATCGGCAGCACTTCGGTACCGGAAACATGAACGTTACAAATGAGATGGCAGCTCCCCTATTTATAGGTGTTGGTATTTCACACGGAATAGGCAAATGCTATTTTGTGCGAAATAGAAAACTGTTATTTCGTGCGAAATAGCACTGCTATTTCGTGCGAAATTAACTCTTCAACACACAAACCCTATTTTCTCGTACAACGTGCCCTGATCTAACAATTCTAGTACAAGACTCGATACAAGACGAAGTCAACAGACGTAATGCACCAACAACAACATATTTAAAGCATATTAACTTGTGAAACCTGTATATGACTCATTTGGTTACCCGTTATGCATTTTCGTGTTCGGTACGGTTTATGTGACTAGTTTGCATAAATTGACCGAAACGGGTCAACCCTTATCATTTTTACCTCAAAATCCAGAATGTGTTTAGTTTACCCATATTATACAAGTCTTCAAACTTGCCGGGTCTAAATCACATTCTAATCCGGTCTTCGCTTAATCTTGCGTTTTGAACCGTAAACCTTTCTTTAAAACCAACCGGTCTAAGTTTAAACTTAAGTAAGGCCCGTTAGGAATCTAATAGGTTATTAAAACCTTCATTCCAGATTTAGGAGCCCAGTAAAAGATATTTGCACTTGCTGATTGTATACGGTTGGGATAAATTTGTATATTTTGCTCAGGTAAATACTTTTAACTTATTTTCCGTTATACGGGCTTGGGATACGATATTATAATAAAACCGCTTGGTCGGGTGTGTAGTTATTTTAAATCGGATTGTGATTAATATATTTACATAACCCGTTTTAATCTGTTTTGTTTGGTATATGGCCTTTGGGGGGTTAATGACCATGTCCTGGATATCCTCGGCTCATTCATTGAAATGGCCACGACTTAAGCACGGGGTGTAGGCATACACTTGACAGTTGCGTATGTATAAAAGTATCCCGCAATAAGGTATTCCTTGTGGGTATTATACTTGTGGTGTGTCAGTTAATATTGTCCGGCTCTTCTAACCGGCCCTGACGGACGGCAAACATATAAAACTGTATACAAGATTATTTTTATATAATAATTGTCCCAGGTTATAAAAGATTATTTGTGCCTTGTGCATTTAAATCAAATTTTCTTAATTTTTTTCAAAATGAGTCGGTTAATTGTATTTACCAGTGTAAACTGACGTATTTTCCAAAAGGTTAAGTGTATGTACTATGCGAAATGGCTGACTACTCCCGAGTGAATAAATAAGAGTCTTGCAAGCTATGTCACTTAAAAATCTGTTGAACAATATTTCCTTTGCTTTGATCCGTCTGTGGATCCTTTTACATTGCTTTTGTAATACTCATGATACTTTCATTCGGTTTGTAATATTATTACTTTTAGACTTCCGCTGTGCATTGAACTATGATTATTGACTATGATGATATCAACTACGTCACGATACTCCCCACCGGTAATACGTGGAAATATCGGGGTGTGACACATGGGGATGGTTAGGGTTCGGCACTTTGAATTCCTTTGTAGATCCCATGGGCTCGAGCCTGACACTGAGAAATTTAGGTCAATGTTTCAGTTAATCCGGAACTTGGGCTTTCATTCTTTCGCTTCTCGGAACGTAAAGAAAATCTTGTTGAACCCTCCTAAAAGTTTCCATGATTGGAAAATGAAGTTTTTCTTCATCCGAGAGAAGGTTATGCCCATCGCCATGATATTCAGGGAATCTGCTGAGATTGTAAAGGAGGATGTCCCTTTGCCGAAGCATGAAATGTGGTATGCACGTTTGACGTCGTCACCCAACATAATTTTTGGTGAGCAGGTGCTCGTTGCTGCAGGCATGAGCGATAGGTGGCCTGCGCGCAGTGAGGAGGTTCCAGTTTTATTACTTAACGGTGAAGGTATGTCTTGACCTTTTTGTTTTTACTTAAATGATTTTAATGCCTAATCGTTATTTCTTGATGTAGTTGTTCAGCTGTATCAAGCTGTTTTTACTACTTTCAGATGAGCTATGGGTGTACGCCCATTGGAATCCGGCGAGGCGTACTGGTATGAGCAGATCAAGGATAACTTCATGTACCCTCCTGCTGGAGTCTTTACCAATCCTCCCGCTGCAACTAAAGGTGCGCATCTTCCCAACCCGAGGCCTTTGCGGGCTGTGACTTCCGCTGGGAAAGAGATTCTTTACCTTTCCAGCGAGGAGTCTGTAGGGTCATCGAATGGGGAGCTAAGTTCCTAGTCTAACATCTTTGCAGGTGTGTTGCGCAACCTTGGTATAGACCCTGAGGAGAAGAAGAAGAAGAAGAAAGCTGCAGCCAAGAAGAAGACTTCGAAGAAGGTGATAACTCTTGATACTGGAGTGACTAGTAAGAAGGGCGGGAGTAGCCGCGCGACTGTTGCAGCTCATGATAAAGGTACTCTTCGATTTCGAAAGAGTAACCTTGAGGATTACGTTGTCACTAGCGACTCACTAGAGGGTTTATCTCGTATAGGTGAGAAGAAGAAAAGTGATGCGGCTGGGTCAAAGAGCTTTGGAAGCACGTGATCTAGGATCCCTGAAGCCGGCGCCACTCCTTCCTTAATCGCGGTGGATGAAGAAGAAGAAGAAGAAGAAGAGCATGAAGAAGAGGCTGCTGCTAAGCTGGTGACCAGGAAGAGGTTGAGAGAGGAGACTGCTTCTGGGGCCGAGCCGGCGCAGAAGGCTGGAGAGGTCCTAGTGATAGGGAAGCAGAGCAGGTTGCGCTCCCTCTACAAGTTTTCGCCAGGTTAGTATTACGACACTCATGTTTTTATGTTAATTATTCCTTAGCAGATTTTCTGACACTTAACTTCTGCAGAGGCCTTGAAAAAGACCCCTGAGAAAATTAAGGGTGTTGAGTTGGAGAAACCGAAGGAGTCGGTGCCAAAGAAGACAAAGTTTATCATCAAGCCTCCTAGAACTATCGAGAAAGAGGTTGAGAAGGTAGTTGAGGAGCCTGCGGGCAATGTGATGCTTGAGAAGGAGAAGTCGAAAGGGACCGAGACCGCTGATACTACCAAGCAAGATAAAGCGCAGGGTCCGGAGGTCGTACACATCACGGGGCTTGACCAACCCTTAAAGAGAAAAGAGGCTGAAGTTAGTAAGCCAAAGGAGACTGAGGTTGTTAAACCAACGGAACCTGCGCAGCGTGACGCCCCCACCCAAACCGTACAAGTGGCATCCGTTGCTGGGGGGTCAACTTCTACCGCACCGGAGCAGGCAGCGCACAAAGACACTTCTGTTGCTGCGGGTGGTGCAGGTGCTAGAGATGCTGGCCAAAAAGGTGTAGGGAGCCACGGGTCGACGCTACAAGCTCCCATACATCCTAAGGATACCTTGGGGGATATCTACTATAAGACCTACACCGAAGAGGCTCGCGGCGATGCTCCTCACCAACCTGTTTGGGGTTTAAAACAGAAGGATACATTTGTCGAGTTCAGAGCCTACCGAGATTGGTACTTGGGTTCTTTCCATCCCGGGGAGGTCAACAGGCAAAGAGCGCGTACCCATGAGGGGTTGTACCGCGCTTATGTTGTTGGGGACGCTAACACCCGTGCTGCCAACCATCAGATTGTGCGCGAGTGGCGCACGATGGTTAAAGAGCGAGCTGGTTGGGAGAAGTACCAGGAGCGTTTGTTGAAACAAGTCCAAGACTTCGAACAGATGAAAAATACCTTTGCTGAGGAGAAGGCCGCCTTTGAGGCAGAAAAGAAGTCGGAAGAATGGGGGCGTGAGGGCTTGAAGAGCAAGCTTCAAGCTGCTGAGGAGCTGTTGTCTAAGGAGCGCGCAGAATGGAAGAAGGTATGTGAGAAAGACAACCAACGCATGTATGCTGCGCATTCCAAAATTACCAACCTTGAGGCTCAGGTTGCCACTCTTAAAGGGAAGGTTGAGGAAGTTCAAGCAGACAAAGATCGTGTTGAGGTTCAACAGACTTGACTCTTTTTCCTCTTATATTGTTTTACTTTTCAAGATATTTCTAACTCTTTGTTTGAACACTTACAGGCTGAGTTGAATGCGCAGGTTGCAAGAAAGGATAAAGAGTTGGCCGCAAAGGACGTGGAGATAGCGGAGCTTAAGCGCCGATTGTTTGAAGCCCATGATAAGAATGAATCTTTAGAGATAGACCTTGAGGCCGAAAGGGTGAAGGCTGAGACTGCTGAAGAAGCAAAGAAGAAAGCCAAGGAGGCGCGCGACATCAGCACTTCTGCCTTTAATGTGGCTCAGAATAATTATGCTGAGTCCCAAACAATCGTTGATGCGCTTGTTTCCGAGTCTGAGTGGATGCGCAGTAGAGGGGTAGCCAAGGTGAGTTTCTCCTCTTTTTCCTTGGGTTTTGTTTATTGTTGTTTTGTTCTCATGATTTCTCTCTTTGTCTAGATTGCCAACTCCATTTTAAATGCTACTGAGTTGGACGAGGCAGTTGCCTCGCTGATAGATGCCTCGCCTGCGGTTGGGCATCGCGGTGGCTATCTGAAGTGCGCTTAGCATGTGGAAGAAGCATTTGGCCAGCAGTTTGATACTCATCACTGCTCGGTGACTGATCAGGCTGACGCTATGCTCTCCCGCGCTGAAGAAGTTTATGACCATCTTTCCCTACCTGTTATGGAGTTGGTCATTGATGCGTTGAAGCATGATGATTGGAGTGCGCGGCTGAAGTCCATCATTGACCCTCCAGAAACTGTGGAGTTAACGGATGAAGAGGAGGGAGCTGGCGATGGTGATTGTTAGTGCACTATGTCTATTGACTTCGTCTTGTATCGAGTCATGTATAGGATAGGATAAACCAGCGCTCAAGTTGCTAGAAACTGATTTTAGTGAGTTTTCTAGTAATTCCGCTTGAAACTGTCAAGGTCAGTTTCAAACGAAATTAACTTTGTTAATTTCGCTTGAAAGTGTCTTGTTCATTTCAAACGGAATTAGCTCATGTATAAATAGGAGTGCTGCCGTGTCATTTAAAACGGAATTAGGTCTTGTGATTTGGTACCAAAGTGCTGCCAAATTGTCTCGAGGTGTTGTAACTCTATTATATCAATAACAGAGACATATTAAAGTGAATCAAGCTGTTTCCACGTCCGTTTCACTGATTCCGCCTTTGATTCGGATCTAAAACTCTTCTGATTGACTAATTTGGGTCATACAACGATCCTACAAGTGGTATCAGAGCTCAGGAGGAGGAGTTCTATCAAATTCAGGTTGATTTCATCAGAATTTCATACTTCTACACCTTCTTTTTCAAATTAGACAAGATTTCACGGTCAAAATGGATTGAATTTCACACATTACATGTGAAACAGTGTTTTAACAAAGCCTTGAGATAATCAGACTTAAATTCAGTTTAAAAGTGACAAAATGGGCCAAAAACCTAATTTCGTTTGAACGAGCATCGTAATTTCGTTTGAAATATCAGTGTTAATTTCCCTTCAAATCATAATTCCGTTTGAAATTAGCGAGTTATTCCGCTTGAAACAGTAATTTCGCTTGAAAGTACACTTGATTCCGCTTCAAAGTGTAATCCCGTTTGAAGATTTCGCTTGATATAAGTGATTCCATTTGAAAGTACTAATTTCGTTTGAAAAGGGTAATTTCATTTGAAAGTGGGATTCCGTTTGAAAGTGGGATTCCGTTTGAAAGTGGTGATCTCGTTTGAATTAGGGGTTTCGTTTGAAAAGCTGTAATTTCGTTTGAAGATTTTGCATGAAAAGTTCATTTTGTGTGAACTTTGATTTCGGTTGAAAACTAACTTTGTGAATCTTGAAAAAGTATGGCTAAAATGTTTGATGAACAGGAGAACAAGAATCTTGCAAATTTAAATAATTGGAGTCATGAATCTTGGTTTGATAGGAAAAGTGATAAGAATGTTTGGATTAAAAGATTCGAAGATTTCTTATGTATGAAACATGAATCATTGGAGAAGTTAGATAAACGGTTTGATGATTTAATTGAAAGATTAAATGGATACGAGATAAGGTTGTCTAATGATGAAAAAAATTCAAAATTTGCTGACGCATTACCTTTAGAATGGGATGAAGTTTTGAGAAAATTAAAAGAGGATCTAATTTTTCAAAGTTTTATCTACATGAATTCATTCGGAAACTTAAAACACACAAGTATGAAAATGATGAGAAAAAAGGAGTTTAATAAAGGAAATAGAAAAGGATTTAGATAAAGTAAGTTTGGATGTGATTATTGAAATGAGAAGAAGAATCTCTATGTGTGTTGCTGCAAAAAATGTTATGAAATACGATATTAAGAGGGGTTGTTATATAGATGAAGATATGAATCCTCTTGATTTTGTTAAAATTCTTTGTGCAGGAACATACAAGACAGAGAAAGAGAAAATTCCAAAGGATGAAGAATCTGAAATGCTTGGACCTTCGAATTCTGAATCAGTGTGCTTTAAATGTGATAAATTTGAAGCTGAAAATGTCAAACTTTTGAAGGATGCGGAAAGTTTGACATTGGAAATAAAAAATTTGAAGAATGAGAAGATAGCTGATGATAAACAGATTTTTGAGATGCGCTTAAATTGTGAAAAATTGACATTAGAAAACAAAAATTTTAAAGAAAACGAAAAAGTTTTGGAAAATAAAATAAAAATTTTTGAAAATGAAAAATTAAAAATTGAAAAAGAATTCAAAAGTCAAATAAAGATTTTAGAAGATGAGAAAGATATTTTTCGTAAAAACAACATTGAAAAACAAATTGCAATAAATTCTTATCTTCAGAAAATCATTAGACTTGAGCATGAAGCTGAAAGTGCTCGGAATAAAATTGCTGAGTTAGAGAATAAATTGAAAGGTTTTAAGAATTATACATCACATGTTTGTCCAAAACCGATCAATGTTGTTCCAATAAGTGACAATGTCACAAATTATGACAAAGTCATAATTGAAGATTGTGATGAAAGATCTGATGATGAAAATGAGAAAAAGAAATTGTTTTTGAAATTAAAAGAAAAATTTAAAGATACTGTTTTACAATCAACTGAAAGAGGTGAATGCTCAACGTAAAAACCTGTTAAGAAGATTGTAGAACAAAAACAAAATAAAAATTTAGAAAAGCTTCAAAACAACAATAAAAGCTCATCAGTTCAATCATCCAATCGTTATAAAAAACCACAAAAATTTAAAAACCAAAACTTACAAAATTTTGGTAATAAGTGGTGCAGGTTTGACCACAGTCCTCAAAAGACAAATCCAGCATACAAGAGGAGAAATGATTATCACAAAGCCAAACAATGTCATGATCTGAGCATTTGGTTTGAAGGTGGTGATTGGTATGATAACAGGGTGTGCTACACTTGTGGTGTTAGAGGACACATTGCTTTTAACTGCCAGAATTGGAATTTTGAGACAAGAAGTTGCTATAATTGTCAAATCAGATGTCATATTGCCAGAGATTGCTCAATAAGATCGATAGGAAGATTGAGGGCTGAATATCAGAGAAAAGTGAAGAAAATAGTCAAGGTCGAAGAAAAGCCCAAGGAACAGACAGTGAAATTGTCACAGGGGCAAAAAGACAGACTGAGAAAGAAGAGAAAGAAAGCAAGGGAGTACCTTGAAAAGATTTTGTCCTCGGGTACACCTGTTGGTTCAAATAAGAGTTCTGATGAATCAATTTGCTCCACAGAAAAGAATCAATCAAGCAAAACGAATTCTTCAGATACAAATCTAAGGAAAAAAGGGAAGGAAAAAGAGAAAGCTAAAGAAAAATTGGTTAAACAAACGGTTTCAACAAAGGATGGCAGTGAATTTGTTCCTTTGGAAACAAAAGAGCCATGTTTTGGCGATGAATCTGACTCCACAAAATCAGAGGAGCCACAAGTTGAAGTAAAAGATGAAAAATCAGTACTGCCAATGGATGATGTTAATTTTCCACCATTGCAGGCTGCAAACTCAAAACAAAAAGATTTTGATGCTGAAAAAGTGTTTAACAGCAAAGTTAAACATATTTTTGGAAAGATGGCTGATGGTAAAGCCAAAGGAGTTAAAGAATTTTATGAATCAAAGAAGAGAACTTACACACCGAGTAAAACTAACTCGGAAACACCCAAGGCTGGTCAGGCTTGGGTGTCACTAGCTGTTTAAATTCCTGACTTGGCGGAGCTTCCAGGTTGGTAAGCGTGGAGCAGGTATCGGCATCTTTCTTGAGAAATTCATTTCGGTGATATTTCGAAGTTCAAAGGATTAATCAAGGACATTAAGTTGTACTTGATTTATCTTTCTTGCAAGTGTTTGTGTCTGATTGAACCTAATAATGTTAAATTTTTACAGGTGGTTGAAGAGAATAAGGTGATGAATGAACCCCTAACCTACAAGTGGTAACAACAACACTAATTTTCCGAAAAAACCATTCTGATTAAAACAAACTTGAGTGTTTTGAAATCATAATGGGAAATAGTTTGTTGTAAAGGGAAATGTTATTTGAATATGCCGAAACCTTCCCGGCGGAAAAAACATGATTAATTTCACAAGATTGAAAACGGTTTTCAAACTGTAAAATATCAATGTGTTGTAAATCATGGGGGTAATTGTTGCTTCATATGTTAGATTTTCTGCAAAACAGAGCACATTAGCAGAAAATGGATGGCGAGATAAAGTTATCAGTGTTGGTTGTCAAATTTTCTTTAAAATGATTTTGCATTTTAGGGGGAGTATTATTGTCAGAAAATACAAAAACATTTGAAAATTTGAAAAAGTCAAAAACATGATAAAATTCAAAAATTGAGTTTTTGCGTAAAAAGAGGAAATGATAGTACATCAGTAGACAGTTACAGTATGCTAAAGAAATGTAATGATTAAATAGCGTTAAACAGTCTCACTGATGATATGCCGATAGGTTTTTATACATTTAGTAAACTTTTTCGGGATATAAACTTAAATTCAAACTTGCTTATTTCTTGGGGAACACTACTTGGATATATAGGTAACCCCTGAAATCTTGTTTGAAGGACCCCTCTTTCTGAGATACTAGGTCTTTATGCTTAGTGATATCTGGGTATTATCCCGGGACTTCTGATTTTGCGGAAGCAATAGCCTAGTCCCCGTATAATACTTTCTGCTTGCTTGAAACATAGAATCGCCCTCAGTACAAAAAATGATGAAACATTGCAAAATGCTAATCATGTGCTGTTGAAGAAAAGATCCTCTAAAGGGGACACACCAAAAGTCGAAGCCGTCATCTCTCTGCTGAACGGAAGTTCTGACCTGAGCTCTCACGGTTCTTCGCAATTTAACCCCTTACAGATATCATCTAGGTATACTCACCAGTAAGACTGAATATTGGGATCTGGATACGGGAGTATATTCAAGAGGTGGGACACATGAATGAGTTTAAGTTCTTAATACACCTAATTCGTATCCTGAATCAGTTGAACTTTGTGTGAAAATTTAAGTGGATCAGTATATCGACAATCTAAGTGAATTGTTTAATTCTTAATGTATAACTAAGCTAAACGGTACTTGTAACTTGTCAAAAACTGATATGATCCTCTGACACAAACTCAAACAAAAAATATTGTTTGTATATATGTTTGTAAATATTTCGTTACTGCTTTATATTTTAGAAAATACAAAAAGATTTTGATTCTGATTTATTTTCGACAACCGATGTCTGAGTGCTGAGTTTCAAAATCTGAGTATGCTGGTTGTGTTTCTAAAAATAAAACAAGTTCATTAATTTCAAACTTGAAGTTTTTAACAAAAAATCAAAAACAGTTTGTGATATCTCCAAGGTCATTAGTTTGGACTTGGATGATTAACTGTGAGGGATTTGGATGCTTATATTGTTAAAAAGCCAGTTTCTGATCTTGTTCACTGAAACTGCCAAATCAATGAGATTTGTTAAAAAGTGTTAGTTTAGAAAGTTTGAAAGAGCCAGGTCATAATTCCTGGATACTTGAAAGTTCAAAATGTTGTTGCTTATTAATGTATGAGTGATTGCAGATATTGTACCAGACTACGATCCCGACAGCTGAGTCTAAGGGGGAGTCTGAAGATGAGCTAAAAGCAAGGGGGAGCTTGTAACCCGAAAGCAAGGTGTCGATCCCTAAAGCACGGAAGCTTGACGAAAGGGGGAGCCTGAAGAAGCTGTTAATGTTAGAGCCACAGACAGATCCTGTTACAACATTCGAAGATCGAAGCTGATCAGAGAAGATAAAGATTGATAGATTGATGCGTGTGAAGTGTTATATATATTAGGTGTATATTTTAAGCCCTTTTTAACACTTATTTTAGCCAAGTTTTAAATTTATAAAACACGGTATTTCACTAACACTAAACACACATATGGGCAAGTGCACCCATCGTTGAGTGTAGTATAGCGTTGGTAAGATACCGAGGTCGTCCAAGGACACAAGAGCTTTTAGTACCGGTTTATCCTCAACGTCTAATCAAAATAAAAGTTTAGAAAAATGTTTTAAGCTAAGAAAAATAAAAACTAACTAAAATGCTGAAAATAAAAATAAAATAAAAACAGATAGACAAGATGAATCACTTGGTTCCGACTCGTATCTAGTATAACCTTTGATTATTTCCGCACTTTTGCACATAATTAAGAGATTATCTTAGTTATTGTAGTAGGCCCCTCTTTTGAAGGTGACGTTACCCTCACCCCAGTAGTTTGAGTCAGCAAGGATACAATCCTAAAAGGGTGGATTATTGGAAGATAATGAATTAAGTTATTAATGCAGTATTGTGGTAGGCCCCGCTTTTGGCGGTGACGTTACCCTCGGCTAAGTAGTCTGAGTCAGCAGGGATACAGTCCTAAATAGCCGGGTTATAGTATTAATAGTAGTTAACTTATGAGGGGGTCAAAGAGTTTGGACCCCCGCCATCCAATACCGTGAAGTATTGAAGGAGGTCCTACTAAATTTGACCCAGGTCCATTGCAGGACCTCTAAACGCTGAACAATGGCAAGACCTTTACCAAACCGTTCCCTTAACCCCCGACCAGGTAGCCAACATACCTCCATATAGACCGTGGAGATATGAATGGTGAAAATCCTTTATTTTATATAGACAGTAAAATAATGCCAAGACACCACGGACAAACGATAAGGAAAGATCACCTTCAACATAAGTAACTAGTTATTAAAGTCATTAATACAAAACCAAATAAAAAGTGCAAAAGATTAAAAATAAAAAGTATTATACTAGACACTTTGTCTTCACCAAGTGATGTAAGAGACTTAGGCAAACATGGCCTTGATTGTCAAGAACTCTTACGATCAATCTTGGATCCCGAGACGACTCACACACTCTACGATGGACAATGGATGATGGTGGTGGATGATGGTGTTGTGATGGTGGTGGGTGGTGGATGAAGTGTGAGAGAGGTGGTGTGCCAAGGGATGAGATGAAATGAATCCAAGCACTCCTATTTATAGGCTGAACAGAGAGCTGGACACGGCTCCGTGCCTGTCTGACAATCTCTCTCCTCATTAATTGTAATTCGCAATTACAATAAATGCGCCTGCTGTACTTTCGACACGCCCCCGTGTCCGCTGGGCACGGCCCCGTGGTGGGCAATAGAAGCTTCTATAGATTTGTCTTTTCTGCTGCTTCATGGGCACGGCCCCGTGCTGGCTGAGCACGGGGCGTGTTCAGTCTTCTGTCTTCTCTAATTTGCTTTGGAAGGTGCCGTTGAGGGGTCGGGCAGTCCACTAATGTTCCTTTCCTTGTATTTATGTTGGATTTAGCTGTCTTTTTGCTTCTTTTGTGTTTTTGAGCTCATTTAATCCTGAAAATACAAAAGGAAGACAAAAACACTCTTTTTCCAATATTAGTACTTAAAAAGGGTTAGTTTTATGCCTTGTTTGATGTAATTTATATGTTGCATTTTGCACACATCATAGATGCTTACAGTGTTAGACAATTTGGAGAGAGTTTGAAGACTGATCAAGACTGAAGATGTGTCATGATAAAGACTCGACACTGAAGACTTCGTCAAAATCCAAGGGGGAGTCTGTTAGTGCACTATGTCTATTGACTTCGTCTTGTATCGAGTCATGTATAGGATAGGATAAACCAGTGCTCAAGTTGCTAGAAACTGATTTTAGTGAGTTTTCTAGTAATTCCGCTTGAAACTGTCAAGGTCAGTTTCAAACGAAATTAACTTTGTTAATTTCGCTTGAAAGTGTCTTGTTCATTTCAAACGGAATTAGCTCATGTATAAATAGGAGTGCTGCCGTGCCATTTAAAACGGAATTAGGTCTTGTGATTTGGTACCGAAGTGCTGCCAAATTGGCTCGAGGTGCTGTAACTCTATTATACCAATAACAGAGACATATTAAAGTGAATCAAGTTGTTTTCACGTCCGTTTCACTGATTCCGCCTTTGATTCGGATCTAAAACTCTTCTGATTGACTAATTTGGGTCATACAACGATCCTACAGTGATGGTTATGAGTAAGTGGTTGGATTTGTAGGCTGATGCCTTGTAATTTATCATGTTTTCGTCTTATGTACCCGTTGCGCGTTTGCACGGTTTAAATGAAATATTAAGTTTGAATCTTATTATTTTTCCTAGTTACAATTATTGCATTGTGATCAGAAATTTTGTTTAAGTTAGCACGAATAAATGTAAGTGTGGCTCGTTTGTGAGTGTTATTTCCCAGTCTCGCGCTTTGATCATGGAGGACCTGGGAGGCGCAACTCAAGAGCTCGTAATTTACTGAAGTGTTTTCATGCTAATCAAAAGTTTAACATGCATTTGTAACGTAGAAACATGTGATGATAATCATAAGGCATAGGCAACCTTTGCATTAAGTAGCTAGAAACAGGCGCAAGGCCATCGTAGATAATCGAAAGAAAAGAAAAGGCGCATGGCCAACATAGATAATTAAAAGGCGCATGGCCAACGTAACTAATAGAAAAGGCGCATGGCCAATATAAATGATTGAAAAGTCGCTTGGCCAAGGGTGATCACATGTAGCACTCGCACAGTTGTTGCGCGTTCCATGTGCGCAGGATGATATGGCCATCTAAGGTGCGCAGTTTGTACGCCCCTTTTCCTAGCACTTCGTGAACCAAGTATGGGCCTTCCCAATTTGGTGCTAGTTTTCCAGGGCGCTCGCCATTAGAGGCTTCGTTGTCCCTGAACACATATTCCCCTTGGGTATACGTACAGATGCGCACCCTCGCATTGTAGTATCGCTCCAGCTGGGTCTTGTACTTGGCCTCTTTGATTCGCGTGATTTCGCGCCTTTCTTCGAGTAGGTCCAAGTCTAAACGGCGCTCTGCCTCGTTATCAGTCTTGTTGACTGCTGATAAGCGCGGCGAGTGGAGGCCTATTTCTGCTGGGATAACCGCCTCCGAGCCATATACAAGGCTAAAAGGGGTTTTGCCATTGCTTGTTTTTGGCATGGTTCGATGAGCCCACAAAATGCTAGGGAGCTTATCTACCCAGCCTTTTCCTTTGGTGCCCAGGCAGGCCTTTATCCCTTCAACAATGCTTTTGTTGACACTTTCTAGTTGAACATTTCCTTGAGGGTGCGCAACGGAAGAGAAAGTGTGCTCAATGTTTAGCTCCTTCATCCATTTCTGAAGATCTTCGGATACAAAATTGGTGCCATTATCAGTCACGATTTTGAGTGGGAGGCCAAATCTGCAAATAATGTGCTCCCATATGAATTTCCGCACCATCATTGCGGAAGTTGAAGCGAGGGCCTTTTCCTCTACCCATTTTGTGAAGTAGTCAACAGCAACAATTATAAACTTCACTGCGCCGGGAGCTTCAGGGAAGGGACCCACCATGTCAATCCCCCACTGTTGGAAGGACCAAGCTGTTGATACAGGAATCAGGCCATTTTTTGGGCGCAGGGTCTTCGGCGCGTGCCTCTGACAGGCATTACATTTGCGTAATTCTTTCAAAGCGTCAACGTGCATCCCTGGCCAATAGTAGCCTGCATTCATTATCTTTGCTACGACCATACGCGGGCCCGTATGAATGCCACAGATGCCTTCATATATTTCCCTGATCAAATAACTTGCATGTTGGGGGTCTACACATCGTAGTAGTGGTCCTAAAAAGATCTCCTGTAAAGAATGCCCCCGTTCATCTCATAAAACAGCGCTTTGTTTTGTATTTTCCTGGCTTCCGCCTTGTTTTCAGGGAGGATCCCCTCTTGCAGATACTTGATGATAGGGGTCATCCATGAAGGTGGCCCTATCTCAATGACGTTGACTTGATGTAGCAACACTGATGGGTTTTTCAAGACTTCGATTCTTACATCCTTGGCGGGGTGCTGAAATGTTGTTGAAGCGAGCTTGCTTAGCGCATCAGCTGGCTTGTTTTCTGATCGGTTGATATGAACAACCTTGTATGATTTGAACTTTTGAAGTAGTTCCTTCGCTTACTCCAAATACAAAGCCATGAACTCACCTTTTGCATCGTAAATCCCTTTAATTTGACTCGCGATTAGGAGAGAGTCGACATGCGCTTGTACATTTTGTGCTCCCATCTTGATGGCCAGGCGCAAGCCTACCAAGAACGCTTCATATTCTGCCTCCTTGTTGGTATTTTTGAAATCTAACTTGATGGCATAGGTAAACTTATGCTTTTCTAGGCTGACAAGGCGCAAACCAGCTCCTGCGCCGTCTTCGTTTGAGGCTCCATCAGTGAATAACAACCATAATTCATCCGATGAGTCTTTGATGGGAGTATCTACTGCTTCACATTCCTTGATCTTGTCTTCTGGGACTTCAGTGATGAAGTCTTCCAATACCTGGCCTTTGATAGCTGGGTTTGGCCTATAGAGGATGTTATGGCCCCCCAGTTCAATTGCCCATTTCGCCAATCGGCCTGATGTCTCTGGTTTTTGCAAGATGGTTCCAATATGGAAGTTAGTGAGTACAGTGATTACATGCCCGGTGAAATATTTGCGTAGCCTTCTTGAGGCGTGTAGCAGCGCAAGTACTAACTTCTCCATGGTTGAATATCGTGTTTCCGGATCTGTGAGCACCCTACTAACATAGTAGATTGGAGTTTGAACTCCGTCTCTTTCGACTAACAATACCGACCCAATTGCCTTGTCTGAAGATAACAAGTACAAAATGAGTGGTTCCTTCTTGAATGACGCGGTTAAGGTAGGGATCTTGATCAAACACTCTTTCATCTGTTGGAAGACTGCTTTCGCTTCTGGTGTCCATTTAAACTCTTGTTTTTTCACGCAATTGCGCAACGTACTGATGAAAGGATAAGATTTCGCTGCGTGATTTGACAGAAAACGATTGAGCGCGGCTAAGCGACCGGCTAATCTTTGCATTTCTTTGATCGTGCGCGATGATGGCATTTGCTCAATGGCTTGAACTTTTTCAGGGTTAACTTTGAAACCGCCGTTTGTAACCACAAAGCCTAGGAACTTGCCTTCTCTATTCCAAAAGAACATTTTGCTGGGTTCAGCTTCATGTTCACGCTTCTTAGAGGGTTGAATGTCTTCTCTATATCTTTCAGCATCTGGTCCTCCTCGGGACTCTTGATCACAAGATCATCAATGTATGCTTCGATATGTTTATTAATGTCATCACCAAATATCTTGTCCATTAATCGCTGGTAGTTGCGCCAGCATTCTTCAGCCCGAATGGCATTTATGTGTAGCAGAAGATTCCGATGTCAGTGCGAAAGGCTGTTTTATCTTCGTCTTCCAGCTTCATCTGGACTTGTTGATATCCCTTGTAACAATCCAAAAAACATTTCCAGCTGAATGGCGATAGAGAGTCTATCTTCTTGTCGATCTCAGGCAATGAATAGCAATCTTTGGGACATGCCTTATTGAGATCTGTGTAGTCAACGCACATTCGCCATCCTCCTGTAGACTTCTCAACCATTACAGGGTTTGCAACCCAGCTTTGGTAGCGCACCTCCCTCAGTATACCTGCCTTCAGCAGTTCATAAACTTGTTCATTCATGGCTTTGGTCTTATCTGATCCTAGGCTGCGCTTTCTTTGGACCTTAGGCTTGACGGATGGATAAGTGTTTAAACAATGTTCCGTAATGTCGCGCGGGACGCCTGTCATGTCAGACGGGGTCCAGGCGAAGATGTCTATGTTTCTGAACAGTAATTGCTTGAGGTGTGTCCTGATACTTGGTGAGATTGCGTAGCCAATCATCACCGTTTGTTCTGGGTACTTGCGGTTCAAGACCCACTTTTCTAGTTCGGTTGGTGAAATCTTGGCTGCTTTGACTGGGCGCTCATCTTCTATTGACATTACTTCCTTCTTTGAGTAGATAATCGCCACCCCCGTTTCAGTTGGAAAGCCAATGGCTAAATGGGGCGTGGAGGTTACCATATTCATTTCTCCCTGAGTTTCTCTTCCAATTAAAATGTCATGTTTTGACTTGACCGGCATCACCATGAAATTCACATTCGTGGTTCTTGAATGTTTCCCGTCAGACAGCGTGACGGGGAAACTGATTTGGCCCAATGGGAAGACTGTCTCATTGCAAAATCCGGATAGAGGATAATCAACAGGCTTGAGGCGCTCTTTGTCTTCTTCATCAAACTGATTGAAACATTGTTCATAAATGATGTCAGCTGTGCTTCCTGGATCGATGAAGACGTACTCTGTTTCATAATGGCCTATGATGCCGGTAATGACAACGGGGCGCGTGGCGCGTGGTCCCCCGTGCACTACCGGAAAGATGACTTGTTGTTCTTGCCATGCGGGTTCAAATGGGTGCTTGCCCTTGCTCCTTGCGCTATGTCTTGGTCCATTAACCATATGAGTTTCTAGGCGCCTAACCATCTTCTGGTTTCCATCATTATTCCTTTGAATCTGGCGCGTCTCCTTGCGCACGTTCTTAACCAGATGACTTAACTTGCTTCTTTTCATCGCCTTCTCGATCTCTTGCCTTAGACTGATACAGTCATCTGTTAAATGACCTATATCTTTGTGAAAATCGCAGTATAGATTCGGGTCTTGCCCTTTCTTATTCGTCATAGGCTTTGGTGCCTTAAAGTCGTAGTTCTCCGTCACGAGCACCTCTTTTGGTGTCTTAGTGAACGGAGTCCAATGTTTTTCTCGATTTTCATTCTTGACGGCTTTTCGATAGCCGATGCGATCAATTGTGTCTCGCGCGTCTTCTTTAAAGCGAGGCTTTCTTCATAACTGTTGGGCTGGCCTGCCTTCCAGCCAGGGTTTCTGTTTCTATTTCGCCTGCTATTGTCGCGTGGGCTTGCTTTTGAAAAACGATCTTCGGTGTAAGAGCTTTTGTTTCCAGCCAATGATTCCTCGGTTTGCGCTACAATCTTTGCAGCTGCCATGAGTTTGTCCCACTCTTTGGGCATACCGTCCTTTCCTGTGATAGTCCTGATGAGACTATCGCAACGGATTGCCTTCTTGAAGTGAGCACGCATTAGTTGTTCCCTTACACCTCCAATCTCTAAACACTCCTTGTTGAAGCGAGTGATGAAATCCTCTAACCCCTCATTTTCTCTACGCCAGATGTCGGTCACCTCAGATGAGTCGCGCTGATAGCGTCTCTGCTGGCTGAAGTGGGCTACAAATTGGTCTCTGAAGTCGACCCATGACTTGATTTTTCCAGATGGGAGGCTGTCGAACCAGGCGCGAACAACCCCTGTGAGAGTTTGAATGAACAGATGGCACCACATTGGCATTGTCCATTGTCTTAAAACACCAACGCTTGTAAATACTCGCACATGATCATCGGGGTCAGTGAGACCGTTGAACTTTCCAACTGTGGGGGGTAGCTTTGCTTTTTCTAGCGGGGCTAGGGCGATGCTCCGGATAAACTTCGAGTGTTCAGCAGCTTCTGCTGGCCTGTAGACAAGGCTGAAATCATGTTCTGCTTCTTCGTTGTAGGCGGCGCGCGGCCTTGGTCTGTAAGACTCATGATTTTTCTACAAACGGTTGAAGACTGAAGAACCTTCATCATCTTGCCAAGTAAGATCATCCGGATCAGTTTCGTCCCATTCATTGTTTATGTTGCGCGGGCCCAGCCGGCTGTGAAGTGGACGCCTTTATTGCACGTTAGATGGATGGTCATAAAAACCGCATGTCCCTCCATATGTGTCGCGCGTGTCATGCACGCTTGGTCTTCTCTGGGGAGGATGTCGCAACCCCCGTCCCCTAACTACCCGGGAACGAGCGGCCGCGGCCAGTTCCGGTGGTATCTGGGTTTGTCATTTTGGCACCGGAACTTTCATCAGGATCGTAGTTAGAAAATATTTTATCAAAGTAAAATACCACGCTTTTATAATATTAAACATATGGGAAACTCCTAAGTTTTAAGTACATACATTTTCATAGGGATAAACCCTATTTTATTTAAATAAAACATCTCTTTATTTTAGGTAACTTTATAGCCACTTTTCCAAGCCTTTAGTGCTGTCCAGCTAGCTTCTATTTGGCTTTCACATTTTGTTACCTGAAACGCGTTTAAAAACATTTTGTCAGTGGGAAATACTGGTGAGTGAATCCCAGTTTAATCAAGACTTATAAAAACCATTGTACAGTATTGAGGGCGATCTCGTAATTACATTTGTTCCCATCAACTTTAATTACCACCCACGGTACTATCAACCCGACTTGTCGCAACCCCCACCCCCTTATCTGTCCCAGAAACGGGCGGCCGCGAGACCAGTTGTGGTGGTATCATTTTGTTTATCATTTTGGCAGTGGAAATTTCATCAGGACCGTAGTTAGGAAATGTTTATCAGAGTAAAACCACCATATTTTATATTAATAACCACATGGGTAAAACCCAAGTTTCTTATTACAACATGTTTATAGGGATAAACCCTATATTATTGAATTTAAAACATCGTCTTTTAGGTAACTTTTATAGCCACATTTTTCCAAGCCGCCAGTGCTCTCCAGCTGGCTTTCTTCTAATTGGCTGTTACATTTTGTTACCTGAAACGCGTTTTAAAAACATTTGTCAGTGAGAAATACTGGTGAGTGAATCCCAGTTTAATCAAGAAGAGTTTTATCAATTAACACAGTATTGAGAGCTATCACATTGTTTACATCTACACAATTACTCATTCAGTATTGTCAATCCTGACTGGTGGGTCATATTACACATTGGCTAATTCTTTGTCCAATGGTAACGTGTCTCACATCTTATATAAAAAACCCCAATATACCGGCAGTAATTGAAGAATTACAAAGACACAATCACTGCTTAATCACATTGTAAAAGATTTAAGGTTTTGTAAAAACAGTTTACAAAAAGGAGATTACTCACATTGTTGTCTTAGACTTCGTTTAAGGGTTTCCTGGTGTTAATCTATTAATTACATAAATGTACATATGTTAGTATAATAACCATTTATTTATATTAACGATACCCTCCCCGAGACGGCATTCCAACGACTACGTCGGGCAGAGCCACGACAGTCGTTACGGAACCCTGGATCAATCGGGCAGTGTATCTAATACGTAACTAGGGTTATAATACTTACAACAGAGCAAAACTTCGTTATTTAGGGGGGTATTATACTCGAGATTATGCCTACTATTCAGAAATTGAGAGAAAGAAAAGAAACGTGAGCGAAGAAAACTGAAGGCCCGAGCTCCCGCTTTGTAGGGCCTGAAATTGGTTTCCTCGCGGCCTGCGTAGTAGGGTAAGTAGGCCCTAGGGTTGGCCAGTCAGCGCACTAGCTCCGCCACGATGATGACACGTGGCAGCACCGGGGGTCGCCTGAGCTCGTAGCTGTCGCGGCCCGTGTAAGGTGTAGCCAAGGGCTACGCGCCCCGCGACAGACTCAATTTTCTTGTTTTTATTTTATTTTTAATGACATTTCATATTTTGAGCAGTTTTCACATACGGGGTGTAATTTAAGATATATGGGAATATTTTAAAATATATTAGGGTGTCAAAAATTCAGGAGGGTTGTTATATCCTCCCCACCTTCTTTTAGAACTCGTCCTCGAGGTCTACTGGAACAAGAATGGATATTTCCTTTGCATTTCTGATTCAAGCTCCCATGTGTATTCTGGTCCTCTTTTGGAGTCCCACTTCACTTTGACCAGAACTAATCTCTTGTGCTTGAGGTTTTTGACTTTCCTATCTTCAATCTGTAGAGGCCTTTCTACAAATTTTAACTCCTCATTTACCTCTATATCCTTAAGAGGTACTACGAGTGATTCATCAGCTAAGCATTTCTTGAGATTAGATACATGAAATACATCATGTATTCCTGCCATTTCCTCTGGCAGTTGTAGGTGATAGGCTACAGGTCCTATTATTCAAATAATCTCAAAAGGTCCAACATACCTGGGGCATAGCTTTCCCCTTTTGATGAATCTCACCACTCCTTTCCAAGGAGAGACTTTTAACAATACTTTATCTCTTAATTGAAACACCAACGGATTTCGTCTGTTATCAGCATAACTCTTGTGTCGATCACGTGCTGCTTTTAGTCGTTCCTTGACTTGAATGATTTTGTCTGTTGTTTCTTGTACTCTCTCAGGTCCAGATAGTTGCTTTTCTCCAATTTCTGCCCAACAGACTGGGGTTCGACACTTTCTTCCATAAAGTGCTTCGAATGGTGCAGCATTGATACTTGTGTGATAACTATTATTATAAGAAAATTATATCAATGGTAAGTGATCGTCCCAATTACCTCCGAAATCAATTACACAAGCTCTAAGCATGTCCTCCATTGTCTGTATGGTCCTTTCGCTTTGTCCGTCTGTTTGAGGATGATAAGTTGTGCTTAGATTCAACTTGGTTCCCATTGCTTTTTGAAAACTTGTCCAAAAATGAGAGGTAAAACGACTATCTCTGTCAGAAACAATTGATAGAGGAATTCCATGTAATGAAACTACTTCATTTACATACAATTTAGCTAATTGTTCCATACTGAAAGTTTCCTTCATTAGTATAAAATGAGCTGACTTGGTTAGTCTATCTACAATCACCCAGATTGTATCATTACATTTCCTGGTCTTGGGTAATTTAGTAACAAAATCCATTGTTATTAATTCCCATTTCCAAACAGGCATTTCTAACCGTTGCAATAAACCTGAAGGTTTCTGATGTTCAGCTTTAACTTGTGAGCAAGTTAAACACTTTGCAACATATGCTGCTATATCCTTTTTCATTCCTATCCACCAGAAATTTTTCCTTAAATCTTGGTACATCTTATAACTTCCAGGATGCATCGTATACTTAGATTTATGGGCTTCTTCTAATATACGGTGGCGTAGGTTTCCTAATTTAGGTATCCACGTCCTTTTCTTATGGAATCTCCAAATTCCATTTGTTCCTTGTTCTAATTCCTTAATCATTCCTTTTAACTTTCCAGTATCATCCTTGATTACTGATTCTTGTACTTTCCTAATTTGCTCATTTAAATCTACTTGTAGATTTAATTTAAGAGAACGTACTCTTTTTGGCTTTTCATGATGCTTTCGACTTAAAGCATCAGCAACTACATTTGCCCTTCCTGCATGATACTGGATATCACAGTCATAATCACTAAGCATCTCCATCCAGTGTCTTTGTCTCATATTCAATTCATTTTTCCTGAAGACATACCTTAAACTCTTATGATCGGTAAAAACAGTAAACTTACTACCGTATAGGTAATGTCTCCAAATCTTAAGGGCGAAAATTATAGCTCCTAATTCTAAATCATGAGTTGAATAATTCTCTTCATGATTCTTAAGTTGTCTGGATGCATAAGCTATAACCTTTTGTCGTTGTATCAACACACATCCATAACCTAATTTAGAAGCGTCACAATAGATTACAAAATCTTCAGTTCCTTCTGGTAACGCTAGTATGGGTGTATGGGTTAATCTTTGCTTAAGGATTCTAAAGGCTTCTTCTTGTTTGGTTGCCCATTCAAACTTAACAGATTTACAGGTTAGCTTAGTTAAGGGAATGGCTATCTTAGAAAAATCTCGAATAAATCTTCTATAATAACCGGCTAGTCCTAAGAAACTTCTAACCTCGGTTGGTGACTCAAGGTTTTTCCACTTGGTTATCGCCTTGATCTTGGTGGGATGAATTCCTTCATGATTAACTAGATGTCCGAGAAATTGTACCTGTTCTAACCAAAACTCACACTTCGAAAATTTAGCATAAAGCTTATCTTTTCTTAATAAACTTAGAAGTGCGTGCAAATGCTTTGCATGTTCCTCTTTACTCTTAGAGTAAATGAGAATATCATCTATAAAGACAATTATGAATTTATCCAAATATGGTTTACATATTCGGTTCATCATGTCCATGAATGCAGCTGGGCATTGGTTAAACCAAATGGCATGACAGTAAATTCATAATGGCCATACCTCGTTCTGAAAGCGGTCTTAGGAATGTCCTCTTCCTGTACCTTTAATTGATGATATCCTGACCTTAAATCGATTTTTTGAGAAAAATCGGGCTCCTTGTAATTGATCAAACAGATCATCGATTCTTGGTAATGGATACCGATTCTTAATCGTGACTTTGTTCAATTCACGGTAGTCAATGCACATACGCATTGATCCGTCCTTTTTAACGAATAAGATCGGTGTTCCCCATGGAGATGAGCTCGGGTGTATGAATCCTTTCTCTAATAATTCGTCTAACTGTTTCTTCAGTTCCTGCATTTCTACAAGTGCCAAACGGTAAGGTGCTTTGGAAATTGGTGCTGTCCCTGGTATTAAATGAATTATGAATTCAACTTCTCTGTCTGGAGGTTGCCCTGGTAGCTCTTCTGGGAATACATCTGAAAACTGGGATACTACTGGAATATCCTTTAATTCTTTTCCTTTAGTGTTAGTGATTATAGAAATCAAATACACTAATGATCCTTTTCTTATGTAACTTGTTGTTTTCATCACAGAGATGAATTTAGTGGATCTAGAGGTTTTATTTCCTTTAATTGTGATCTTTTCACCCCTTGGTGAATTTACTTGTATTGACTTTTGATCACACAAAATACTGGCTTTATTGGCTATTAACCAATCCATTCCTAACATGACATCAAATCCTTCCAGATTCATGGGGTAAAGATTTGCAATAAATTTCTGATTTAGAATTTCTATTCTTGCTCCCTGCAAGATCTCAGAAATCTTAATGGTTTCCCCATTTGCTGTCTCTACTAGACATTCTTGTGGAAGTTTAGTTAATGATTGATTAAGAAGTTTGCAAAATGAAGTATTAATAAAACTTTGGTTTGCACCAGAGTCAAATAATACTTTAGCAAAAACATCATTAACTAAAAACGTACCGGTGATCACATCCGGGATCATCTTTGCTTCTTCTGCAGTCAGAACAAATGCTCTAGCATTTTTAGTATTCTTGGTGTTCGTGACTGGAGCTAATTTCGGACAGTTAGGCTTGATATGGCCTTGTTCTCCGCAGTTGTAGCATATCCTGTTGCTAATCTTTTTCCTGCAATCTTCCTCCTTGTGTCCCGATATTTTGCAGAAGTTACAGTATATGGAACATCTTCCTGAATGCTTCCTTTTGTAATACTTACAGTAGGGTGCAGATGTAGAACCTACATTTTTCCCACGATTAGAATTTCCAGAACCGAATTCTTGTGTAAGCTTCTGGGTTAGGTTCCTCCTTTGATACTCTTCCCGTGTATGGACTAATTCATCTGTCAAGGCGTTGGCTAGTTCTACAGCTTCTTCTATGGTTTGGGGTTTAGCTGCCTTGACTACATGTCTAATCTCTCCAATTAATCCCCAGATCTAACAGGAGATTAATACTGGTTCAGGTGAAGCAAGGGTTGGTACTATTCTAGCATATTCAAAGAATAACTTAGTGTAACCCTTACTATCCACACCAGTCATTCTAAGGTTTAAGAACTTGTTTGCTATCTGTTCTTTTTCATTAGGAGGGCAGAATTTTCTTTCTACCTTGTTTTTAAACTCCTCCCATTCCATATTGTAAGTTCTATCACTTCCCTTAGACTGGAGGATAGTGTTCCACCATTCTAGTGTTGAATTCTTAAACAGATTAGAGGCAAACATTATCTTATCCTCTTCCGCGCACTTACTTATTCTTAAGACTGCCTCAGTCTTTTCTATCCAGCGTAGGGTTGCAATTGCCCCTTCATTGCCCGAGAATTCCATTGGTTTACAAGACCAGAATTATTTGTAAGAACAACCGTAAGACACGGTTCTTCTTCTTTTGGGAATGGGCATTTGAAGTACAGGTCCATTGCTCACACTGTGTTCAGGTTCAGAGGGTCTCTTGCTATCATGTTTACTTTTATTTTCTGCTTCCCTAACCGTTTGAATAATATATGGCATTGCATCTATTATTCCTTGTGCCACTACATGTTGGATGGCACTGTTGTCCACTTGGTTTCCATTGTTATCATTGTTCGGATTATCGTTATTCAGATTATTGTCATTCTGGTTTTCCGGGTTATTATCCAGATTCTCCTGATTCACTTGGTCGGTCAACTGAATTTTAAACATTTACCACATATTAATATCACAAGATAATATCTTAATACGATCAATCACATGACACGCATCTTGATAAAAAACGTCGAGCATTGCGACTTACTATTTTCTATTTTCTATTATAGTATGCGTCAAATACACACTAAGACTGAATTTAAAATTACAACACTACTATGCATCGTTAACCACAAAGTGGTCTATACTACAACATATATTATTATTACACCTATATATATATATATTATACATATTTTTTTTCATACTAACATATTATATATTATTATTATTATTACCAACTCCACCATCACCTTCACTAATCTGGATTCATCCAGTAATCCATATTGCGCTCGTCGTATTTCCAGACGAGTCGCTCTCCTACCTGCCTCATTCTCTCACTACTCTCTAAGATCTCTTCTCCGAAAGTTCAGAGCTCATGCACATTTTCTGCACTCATTGGGGGTGCAGGTGCTGGTACTGGATCTGGGTACTAGGGCATGGGATTCTCCTGAGGGTACGGATTTTCTAAGATCTCCCTAATGTATTCATCGTTGTCATAGTAGGGATCTAGAGGGTCCAGACCTGGATAGGCTGCTAAGTTCGGCATGGTTTCGTCGTTTAGGTGGTAGCGTGGCACATAATCCCTACGATCATCAAACCATGGATCATAATCTGGGTCTAAGGGATTAGGGGCTAATATCCTAGGTATCTCCTCAGGGTTGAAATCATGCATTTCTACTTGATTTTCGAGGTTGTTTTCTATCTCCATCGGCTGAGTGGGAAATAAAGGTAAGGGTTGTGGGGCTACTAGTTGTTCCAGATTTGGGTCGGCAGCAGTTGTTGCTAGGATATGAAAATTGACTAAGCTCATATTAAGCATATCCTGTGTATGGGCATTTGACTCTCGCTTAGCGGCTGCTAGGACTCTTTGCTGTTGCAACTTTTGCATTCTTTTCCTACGCTCGAATGCTCCCTTACTGAACCATCCTCTCTTTTTCGGAGGGAATGGCTCTTCAGACTGAGCTTTAAAGGCAAACATCCCTTCTTCACGATCAGCTGAATACCCAGAGAGGGTAGGCTGGGAAGAAGTACCTTCACTCCTAGGTGAATCAGACAACTGACGATACACGTCTGAGGGTCCTTGATCACTCATACTGTAAACTAACAAATAGTCAAATAACACATAACAATAAAATACAGATATGCACGTATTTTCATAATTTATTTCCTAACAATTTGGATAATATTGATGTCAGTAGAACACTTCTGTGGCTGAATCAGTGGCTAAGCTCTGATACCACCTTCTATCGCAACCCCCGCCCCCTTATCTGTTCCGGGAACGGGCGGCTGCGAGACCAGTTGTGGTGGTATCATTTTTTATTATTTTGGCAGCGGAAATTTCATCAGGGCCGTAGTTAGGAAATGTTTATCAGAGTAAAACCACCATATTTTATATTAATAACCACATGGGTAAAACCCAAGTTTCTTATTACAACATGTTTATAGGGACAAACCCTATATTATTGAATTTAAAACATCGTCTTTTAGGTAACTTTTATAGCCACATTTTTCCAAGCCGTCAGTGCTCTCCAGCTGGCTTTCTTCTAATTGGCTGTTACATTTTGTTACCTGAAACGCGTTTTAAAAACATTTGTTAGTGGGAAATACTGGTGAGTGAATCCCAGTTTAATCAAAAAGAGTTTTATCAATTAACACAGTATTGAGAGCTATCACATTGTTTACATCTACACAATTACTCATTCAGTACTGTCAATCCTGACTGGTGGGTCATATTACACATTGGCTAACTCTTTGTCCAATGGTAACGTGTCTCACATTTTGTATACAAAACCCCAACATACAGGCAGTAATTGAAGAATTACAAAGACTCAATCACTGCTTAATCACATTTTAAAATATTTAAGGTTTTGTAAAAACAGTTTACAAAAAGGAGATTACACACATTGCTGTCTTAGACTTCGTTTAAGGGTTTCCTGGTGTTAATCTATTAATTACACAAATGTACATATGTTAGTATAATAACCCTTTATTTATATTAACGATACCCTCTCCGAGACGGCATTCCAACGACTACGTCGGGCAGAGCCACGACAGTCGTTATGGAACCCTGGATCAATCGGGTAGCGTATCTAATACGTAACTGGGGTTATAATACTTACGACGGAGCAGAACTTCGTTATTTAGGGGGGTATTATACTCGAGATTATTTCTACTATTCAGAAATTGAGAGAAAGAAACGAAACGTGAGCGACGGAAACTGAAGGCCCGAGCTCCCACTTTATAGGGCCTGAAATTGGTTTCCTCGCGGCCCGCGTAAGGTGAGGTCTGGGTTTACGCGGCCCGCGTAGTAGGGTAAGTAGGCCCTAGGGTTGGCCAGTCAGCTCACTAGCCCCGCCACGATGATGACACGTGGCAGCACCGGGGGTCACCTGATCTCGTAGCTGTCGCGGCCCGCGTAAGGTGTAGCCAAGGGCTATGCTCCCCGCGACAGACTCAATTTTCTTGTTTTTATTTTATTTTTAATGGCATTTCATATTTTGAGCTCGGTTTTCACATACGGGGTGTAATTTAAGACATATAGGAATATTTTAAAATATATTAGGGTGTCAAAAATTCAGGAGGGTTGTTATACGATTTGTGGTCATGTTACTACTCACATTGTAGTAAGAAATTTTGTATACAAAACCCCAACATACCGACGATAATTGTAGAATACAAATACTCAATCACTGTTTAATATATCATTAATTAAGTGAGGTTTTGTAAAAACAGTTTGCAAAAAGGAGATTACTCACATTGCTATCTTAGGGTTTTCCTTTAAGGATTTCCTGGTGATTATCTATAATTTACACAAATGCACACGTGTTAGTATAATAACCCAATATTAATGATACCCTCCCTGAGACGGCATTTCAACAACTACGTCGGGCAGAACCACGACAGCCGTTACGGAACCCTGGATCAATCGGGCAGCGTATCTAATACGTAACCGGGGTTATGATACTTACAACAGGGCAGAATTTGTTATTTAGGGGGGTATTATGCCCGGAAATTATGTTTACTCTTTAGAAATTCGAGAGAAAGAAAGAAGTGTGAGCGAGTTGGACTGAAGCTGAAGGCCGCTATTTATAGGGCCTGATTTACAATTCCTCGCGGCCGAAGACTCAAAGGTCTTCTTACGCGGCCCGCGACATAGGGGTAGTAGGGCCTAGCTCGTCCGGGTCATCACACTAGGTCCAACACGTTGCTGCCATGTGGCAGCTCAGGGTGTCGCCCTGGTGACTGGCTGTCGCGCCCCGCGTAGGAGGTAGCCAAGGGCTACGCGGCCCGCGAGCGCCCTATTTTCTGGTTTTTATTTTATTTTTACAAGTTAAAGGTATTTTGGGCTCGGTTTTCGCAGACGGGGTATGGTTTAGGACATATTGGGTCAGTTTAAACATATTAGGGGTGTCAAAAATTATTTTGGAGGGTTGTTATATCCTCCCCACCTTGTTTTAGAGCTCGTCCTCGAGATCTACTGGAACAAGTGTGGATATTTCCTTTGCATTTCTGATTCAAGCTCCCAAGTGTATTCTGGTCCTCTTTTGGAGTCCCATTTCACTTTGACTAATACCAATCTCTTGTGTTTGAGATTCTTGACTTTCCTGTCTTCCATCTGTAGAGGCTTTTCTACAAACTTTAACTGCTCATTTACCTCTATATCCTTAAGAGGTACTACCAGTGATTCATCAGCTAAGCATTTCTTGATATTAGATACATGAAATACATCATGTATTCCTGCCATTTCCTCTGGCAGTTGTAGCTGATAGGCTACAGGTCCTATTCTTTTAATAATCTCAAAAGGTCCAACATACCTGGGGCTTAGCTTTCCCCTTTTGATGAATCTTACCACCCTTTTCCAAGGAGAGACTTTCAATAACACTTTGTCTCCTACCTGAAATTCTAATGGCTTGCGTCTGTTATCTGCATAGCTCTTTTTTCGATCACGTGCTGCTTTTAGTCATTCCTTGACTTAAACAATCTTGTCTGTTGTTTCTTGTACTATCTCTGGTCCAGAGAGTTGTTTTTCTCTAATTTCTGCCCAACAGACTGGCGTTTGGCACTTTCGTCTATAAAGTGCTTCGAATGGTGCAGCATTGATACTGGTATGATAGCTGTTATTATAAGAAAATTCTATCAGTGGTAAGTGATCGTCCCAATTACCTCCGAAATCAATTACACAAGCTCTAAGCATGTCTTCCATAGTCTGAATTGTCTGTTCGCTTTGTCCGTCCATTTGGGGATGATAAGCGGTGCTTAGATTCAACTTGGTTCCCATGACGTTTTGGAAACTTATCCAAAAATGGGAGGTAAAACGGCTATCTCTATCAGAAACAATTGATAAAGGAATTCCATGTAATGAAACTATTTCATTTACATACAATTTAGCTAACTGTTCCATACTGAAAGTTTCCTTCATTGGTAGAAAATGAGCTGACTTAGTTAGCCTGTCTACAATCACCCAGATTGTATCATTACATTTCCTTGTTTTGGGTAATTTGGTAACAAAATCCATTGTTATCAATTTCCACTTCCACACCGGCATTTCTAACTGCTGCAATAAAACTGAGGGTTTCTGATGTTCAGCTTTGACATGTGAGCAGGTTAAACACTTAGAAACATAAGCTGCTATATCCTTTTTCATTCATATCCACCAAAAAATCTTTCTTAAATCCTGATACATCTTATCACTTCCAGGGTGCATCGTATACTTAGACTTATGGGCTTCTCCTAATATACGGTGGCGTAGGTTTCCTAATTTAGGTATCCACATTCTTTTCTTATGGAATCTCCAAATTCCATCTGTTCCATGTTCTAATTCCTTAATCATTCATTTCAATTTTTCAGTATCATCCTTGATTACTGATTCTTGTGCTTATCTAATCTGTTCATTTAAATCTACTTGTAGATTTATTTAAGAGAACGTACACTTTTTGGCTTTTCATGATACTTTCTACTTAAAGCATCAGCAACTATATTTGCTTTTCCTGCATGATACTGGATATTACAATCATAATCACTAAGTATCTCCATCCAGCGTCTTTGTCTCATATTCAACTCCTTTTGCCTGAAAACATACCTTAAACTCTTATGATCGGTGAAAATGGTAAACTTACTATCGTAAAGGTAATGTCTCCAAATTTTTAAGGCAAAAATTATAGCTCCTAATTCCAAATCATGGGTTGAATAATTTTCTTCATGATTCTTAAGTTGTCTAGATGCGTAAGCTATAACCTTTTGGCGTTGCATTAACACACATCCATAACTTAACTTAGAAGCGTCACAATAGACTATAAAGTCTTCAGTTCCTTCTGGTAACGCTAGTATGGGTGCGTTGGTTAGTTTTTGCTTAAGAATTCTAAAGGCTTCTTCTTGTTTTGGTCCCCATTCAAACTTAACAGATTTACTGGTTAGCTTAGTTAAGGGAATGGCTATTCTAGAAAAATCTTGAATAAATCTTCTATAATAACCGGCCAATCCTAAGAAACTTCTAACCTCAGTTGGTGACTCAGGGGTTTTCCATTTGGTAATTGCCTCGATCTTAGTGGGATCCACATGAATTCCTTCATGATTGACTAAATGTCCAAGAAACTGTACCTGTTCTAACCAAAATTCACACTTTGTGAACTTTGCATAAAGCTTTTCTTTCCTTAATAAGCTTAGAAGTGCATGTAAATGCTTTGCATGTTCCTCCCTACTTTTAGTAGGGCTGGCAATTTTACACGAATACACGACATGAACCTACACGAAGTTAACAGGTATCGTGTATAGCCTTAACAGGTATCGTGTACCAAACAGGTAGACACGAGATTACCTGTTAATTTTCGTGTATTAACAGGTTAACTACCTGTTTACCTGTTAATACCCGTTAGTACATGATAAGAAATTAAATTAAATAAAACTCATCAGCCATGTGTGTGTGGATTCCTTAATTCCTTTCTATTTTCATTCCTCATTCAATTCAAAAAAAATAAAACCCCTAAACTCCCTCTATAACTCTCAGATATCATGTCGTGTTCGTGTTTTTGTTCGTGTTAACAGGTATTAACAGGTAATTTTCGTGTATAACAGTCGAACAGTCGTCTTAACAGGTATTAACAGGTAATTTTCGTGTATATCGTGTCGTGTTCGTGTTTGAAAAAAAGGACATGATAAGTTATCGTGTCGTGTTCGTGTATGGGATTTCGTGTATCGTGTCTTATCGTGTCGTGTCTTATCGTGTACGGGGTATACATGATATGCCAGCCCTAACTTTTAGAGTAAATGAGAATATCATCTATAAAGACAATTATGAACTTATCCAAATATGGCTTACATATTCGGTTCATCATGTCCATAAATGCGGCTGGGGCATTGGTTAAACCAAATGGCATGATAGTACATTCATAATGGCCATACCTTGTTCTAAATGCGGTCTTAGGAATGGCCTCTTCCTGTACCTTTAATTGATGATATCCTGAACGTAAATCGATCTTAAAGAAAAATCGAGCTCCTTGCAACTGATCAAACAAATCATCGATTCTCGGTAATGGGTACCGATTTTTAATCGTGACTTTGTTCAATTCACGGTAATCAATGCACATTCGTATCGACCCGTCTTTCTTTTTGACGAATAAGATTGGCGCTCCCCATGGCGATGAACTTGGCTGTATGAATCCTTTCTCCAACAACTCATCTAACTATTTCTTCAGTTCCTGCATTTCTACGGGTGCCAAACGATAAGGTGCTTTGGCAATCAGTGCTGTCCCTGGTAGCAGGTGGATTCTGAATTCAACTTTCCTATTCGGAGGTAGTCCTGGTAATTCTTCTGGAAACACATCTGGAAAATGAGATACTACTGGAATATCTTTTAGTTCTTTTCTTTTAGTGTTAGTGATTATGGAAATCAAATACACTAATGATCCTTTTCTTATACAACTTGTTGTTTTTATCACAGAGATGAACTTCGTGGATCTAGAGGGCTTATCTCCTTTAATTATGATCTTTTCACCCCTTGGTGAATTTACTTGAATTGACTTTTGATCACATAAAATGCTGGCTTTATTGGCTACTAACCAATCCATTCCTAATACAACATCAAATCCTGCCAGATTCATTGGATAAAGGTTTGCAATAAACTTTTGATTTAAAAATTCTATTCTTGCTCCCTGCAAGATTTTAGAAATATTAATGGTTTCTCCATTTGCTGTTTCTACCAGACATTCTTGTGGGAGTTTAGTTAATGGTTGATTGAAAAGTTTGCAAAATGAAGTATTAATAAAACTTTGGTTTGCACCAGAGTCAAATAATACTTTAGGAAAAACATCATTAACTAAAAGTGTACCGGCGATCACATCCGGAATCATCTTCGCTTCTTCTGCAGTCAGAACAAATGCTCTAGCATTTTTAGTAGTCTTGTTGTTCGTAGCTGGAGCTAATTTCGGACAGTTCGGCTTGATGTGACCCTTTTCTCCACAGTTGAAGCACATTCCATTATTAGGTTTCTTCCTGCAGTCTTCTTCCTTGTGTCCTGGTATCTTGTAGAAATTGTAGTAAGTGGAGCATTTTCCTGAATGCTTTTTCTTGCAGGCCTTGCAGTAGGGTGCAGAGGTAGAACCTACATTTTTCCCACGGTTGGAATTTCCATAACGAAATTCTTGGATAAGCCTTTGAGCTAAGTTCCTCCTCTGTTCCTCTTCTCGTGTACGTACTAACTCATCAGTCAAGGTATTTGCTAGTTCTATAGCTTCTTCTATAGTTTGAGGTATAGCTGCCTTGACTACATGCCTAATCTCACTGATTAATCCCCAGATGTAACGAGAGATTAACACTGGTTCAGGTGATGCAAGGGTTGGCACTATTCTAGCATATTCAAAGAATAACGTAGTGTATCCCTTACTATCCACTCCAGTCATTCTAAGGTTTAAGAATTTATTTGCTATCTGTTTTTTTTCATTGGGAGGGCAAAATTTCCTTTCTACCATATTCTTAAATTCCTCCCATTTCATATTGTAAATTATGTCACTTCCCCTGGACTGGAGGATGGTGTTCCACCATTCTAATGCTGAGTTTTTAAACAGATTAGAAGCAAACATTATCTTATCCTCTTCGGCGCACTTGCTTATTTTCAAGACTGCCTCAGTCTTTTCTATCCGTGTAGAGCTGCAATGGCCCCTTCATTGCCCGAGAATTCCATTGGTTTACAAGACCAGAATTCCTTATAAGAACAACCATAAGGCATGATTCTTCTTCTTTTGGGAATGGGCACTTGAAGTATAGGTCCATTGTTCACGCTGTTTTCAGGTTCAGTGGGTCGTTTACTATCACGGTTACTTTTATTATCAGCTTCCCTAACTGTTTGAACAATATATTGCATCGCATCTATTATTCCTTGTGCCACTATGTGTTGGATAGCACTGTTATCCACTTGGTTTCCATTATTATCATTGTTCGGGTTATCATTATTCTGGTTTTCCGGGTTATTAGCCGGGTTCTCTTGATTTACTTGGTCAGCCATCTGAATTTTAAACATTTACCACATATTAATATCACAAGATAATATTTAATACAACCAATCACATAACACGCATATTGATCAAAAGCGTCGAACATTGCGACTTACTCTTTCTTATAGTATGCATCTAATACAAACTGATATTGGAATTTAAAATTACAATACTATTATGCATCTATAACTATTGTCTAGATTTTTTTTTCAAACATACACACATATTATATATTATTATATTATTATTATTATTATTATTATTATTATTATTACTACCACCTTCACTGATATGGGTTCATCCAGAACTCCATATTACGCTCGTCATACTTCCAGACGAGTTGTTCTCCAACCTGTCTCATCATCTCGCTACTTTCTAAAATCTCTTCTCCGAAGGTTCGGAGTTCTTGCACATTTTCTGCACTCATTGGGGGTGCAGGTGCTGGGACTGGGTTTGGAAACTGGGGCATGGGTTCCTGGTATGGGTATGGATTCTCTAAAATTTCCCTGATGTATTGATCGCTATCATAGAAGGGATCTAGAGGGTCCAAACCTGGGTACGCTGCTAGATTCGGCATGGGTTCGTCTTCTGGTATTGGGTAGCGTTGCTGGTAATCCCTATGTTCATCTAACCACGGGTCGTAGTCTGGGTCTAAAGGATTGGGTGCTGGAACTCTAGGTATCTCTTCTGGGTTAAAATCAGGCATTGGGATTTGATTTTCTGGGTTATTTTCAATTTCCATTGGTTGTGCGGGAAACAGTGGAAAAGGCTGGGGTGCTATGAGTTGCTCAAGGTTAGGGTCAGCAGCTGTAGTTGCTAAGATATGGAAATTGGCTAAACTCCTATTGAGCATATCCTGGGTGTGAGCATCTGTTTCTCTTTTAACGGCTGCTAAAGCACGTTGCTGTTGTAACTTTTTCATTCTTTTCCTACGTTTATGCGTTCCTCTACTGAACCATCCTCTCTTTTTAGGAGGGAATGGCTCTTCAGACTGAGCCTTAAACACGAATATCACATCTTCATTGTCAGCTGAATACCCTGAGAGGGCAGGCTGTGAAGAGGTGCCTTCGCTCCTAGGTGAGTTGGACAACTGACGGTAGGCGTCGGAAGGTCCTTGGTCGCTCATACTGTAAACTAACAAATAGTCAAATAACACACAACAATAAAATGAAGATATGCACGTATTTTCCTAATTCATTTCCTAACATATAATATTTTAGTGTCAGCAGAACACTTATGTGGCTGAATCAGTGGCTTAGCTCTGATACCACCTCCTGTCGCAACCCCCGTCCCCTAACTACCCGGGAACGGGCGGCCGCGGCCAGTTCCGATGGTATCTGGGTTTGTCATTTTGGCAGCGGAACTTTCATCAGGATCGTAGTTGGGAAATATTTTATCAGAGTAAAATACCACGCTTTTATAATATTAAACATATGGGAAACTCCCAAGTTTTAACTACATACATTTTCATAGGGATAAACCCTATTTTATTTAAATAAAACATCTCTTTATTTTAGGTAACTTTATAGCCACTTTTCCAAGCCTTCAGTGCTGTCCAGATGGCTTCTATTTGGCTTTCACATTTTGTTACCTGAAACGCGTTTAAAAACATTTTGTCAGTGGGAAATACTGGTGAGTGAATCCCAGTTTAATCAAAACTTATAAAAACCATTGTACAGTATTGAGGGCGATCTCGCAATTACATTTGTTTCCATCTACTTTAATTACCACCCACTGTACTGTCAACCCGACTTGTGGTCATGTTACTACTCACAATGTAGTAACAAATTTTGTATACAAAACCCCAACATACTGACGATAATTGTAGAATACAAATACTCAATCACTGTTTAATATATCATTAATTAAGTGAGGTTTTGTAAAAACAGTTTGCAAAAAGGAGATTACTCACATTGCTGTCTTAGGGTTTTCCTTTAAGGATTTCCTGGTGATTAACTATAATTTACACAAATGCACACGTGTTAGTATAATAACCCAATATTAATGATACCCTCCCCGAGACGGCATTCCAACGACTACGTCGGGCAGAACCACGACAGCCGTTACGGAACCCTGGATCAATCGGGCAGCGTATCTAATACGTAACCGGGGTTATGATACTTACAACGGGGCAGATTTACAGGGCCTGATTTACAGTTCCTCGCGGCCCGCGAAGACTCAAAGGTCTTCTTACGCGGCCCGCGACATAGGGGTAGTAGGGCCTAGCTCGTCCGGGTCATCACACTAGGTCCAACACGTTGCTACCACGTGGCAGCTAAGGGTGTCGCCCTGGTGACTGGCTGTCGCGCCCCGCGTAGGAGGTAGCCAATGGCTACGCGGCCCGCGAGCGCCCTATTTTCTGGTTTTTATTTTATTTTTGCAAAATTAAAGGTATTTTGGGCTCGGTTTTCGCAGACGGGGGTATGGTTTAGGACATATTGGGTCAGTTTAAACATATTAGGGGTGTCAAAAATTATTTTGGAGGGTTGTTATAGAGGAGGTCTGTTGAATTGCCCTTGTATGTTTTGTTGAGGGAGTGTCTGGCGCGCCCCCTGAGCTGGACCTGGAGGTGTAACCAAGGACGGTTCTGCTTGCAGAATGGCTTGTTGTGCGCTCAATGACTGGTAAGCAGCATTTATAGTGGCAATTTGCTTGGCATACCAGGAGTCGAGGATTTCGCCTTCTGGCAGCCCTAATAGCGCTGAAATGTTTGGATTTGGAGCTGGGTTTGACGGACCAGCAGCATTACTCTCTCAGGTACCCCGTTTGAGTGATACGAGTGATGCTCGCGCGGGGGTCCCCCGTGTTTGTTTCCTTCGCCTTCGCCTTCGACTATCTTCGTCAGTAGGATGGAGTTGGACGTGCGAATTGTCCTCCCCCATTCCTACTTGAGAGGGCAGTGCCGAAAGCCAAAATCAGGAACTCTCTTTGTAAATGAGGAATCAAACTAGACGCATGTCAAATGTTTATGAAAACATTCGGTTAAGAAGTGGGGGACTAGGTCCATGCTGTGTCCCTCTCTTCGGCAATATTACATTCACTACTTTTCTCACTTCCATGAGAATCAATATACCCACCACTTGTATGTGGGTCAAGAATTGTTATTAGACCTTGTGTTGTAACAAGTAAATGTGTAAATAACTACCATCATGTAGCGCCATGTATGCAAAGACCCAATAACTAAACTCCACAATAATCAGGTGTAATTGTTTAACTAAAAATTAAATAAAAGAAAATAAATAAAAAAAGATGTGATTTGGTTGGAGAAGCTTGTAGCCCCCGATAACTTGAGCCACCTTGCCCGTTAAACGTGCTAACGCCCAAAGGGGTGTCTGCTTACCCCCCCCCCCCCCCCCCCCCCCCCCCCCCCCCCACGTGGAAAGTCGTAATGTTTTAACTAAGGTTGGGCCTTAATGAAGTGATGTGGAGGCATTGCCGCCTCGACTACACCTAGTCTTATTACCAAACAATACCTGGTCCCGGTCCCTCTGAAGCAACTTCTGAAGTTTGAACTGTCATATTATGGTCAAACAGCTGCAGGATTCTGTTATTTTGTTTTCTAAATGGTTGAATGTAAAGCTCATAGACTATAGCCATATATAAACTATTATCTATAAACTCTAAATTAGGTCAACATATATATCTAAAAGATAGGATTAGGATCAAATACAAAGGATCCTAATTGTAAGAAGTGTAAGAAGGATTTATAGGAGTAACAAGTGTCCAATAACCTAAAAAAAACCCACTACACACACACACACAAAAAAAAAAAAAAAAAAAAAAAAAAAAAGACTTAAACATCCAACACCACCAAAAAACCTAAACCCCCACCCCCAATCACCCAACCCAAAAAAAAAAAAAAAAAAAAAAAATTGCCGAGGGGGTGGGGGGTGAGGGTGGGTGTTTAGTTTTTTTTAGAAATTTTTTTTAAGTTTTTTTTTTTGGGGGACGGGGGGGGGGGGGGGGGGGGGGGGGGGGGGGGGGGGGGGTTTGGAGGTTTTTTTTAGTGAGATATAATAGTTTTTTTTTTTTTTTTTGCGGGAGGGGGGGGGGGGGTTAGGTTTTTCGGGGGTGGGTGTTTAGGTTTTGGGTGGTGATGTAGTGGGTTTTAGGTTATTGAACACTTGTCACTCTATAAATCATTCTTACACTTCTTACAATTAGGAACCTTTGTACAATAACTTAACCCCTAAAAGATATATACTACGTATGGCATGCAAATTGCAATCTTTAGTTAAACTTTATGCAAATTGCAGAGGTGATGAAAAGAAGAGCAGGTAGTTAATATCTGAATGATTGTTGCATAGTTACAAGGAGATTTTTGTTTATTAGGGTAACAAGTTAACCGCAGTCACTAATGGCCAAAGCCCAGTCGATAAACTGATAAAGCAAAGTTAAATGGGTCCGGGTATTTATCTGTCGGGTTTACTCGAGTTTTTGGACCGTAACCGACCCGACCCGACTTTTTGTGATAAACAAGAACCGATCAAATACCCAAGTACTTACAATTCAGGTCGGATTCGGTTAAATATAGGGTCGGTTGTCGGTTAATATCGGGTAGAACCTAATAATGCTCACCCCTAGGTTCATTAGTGAACAACTCTCTTGATTGCAAACACTAGTGAACTTCATGTAACAAACTCTACTTAATTTTTTTAGCTTCTTTTCCTAAAAACAGATCGCCACAACCTCTTTAGGCACACAACTTTCATCTACCCTTTAACTCACATATTTAACAAAAGGAAATGATTTCTTTTTTCAGGGCCGACTCATCACTCATGTAGTGTCAGACCTACACTATAGAGAGAGGCGGTCGCCCCCCTAAAAAAGTTTAGTGTAAGTTTTAGACAAAAATCTCGATCGAACCCCCTAAAAGTTCGGTTAAGCCCCCGATTGTCCTTCCAAATTATAAATTCTAGGTCCGCTACTGGACACATGGACTATGAGAGGGGAAAGCCAGCAAGGTGGGAGTCTGGGAGACCGTCAATGACCCACTCTCCCATGGGGCCCAATTTTTTTTATTTTTTTATATATTTTATATTTATATAATTGTTTGAACAGGGTGAGGTTCCTGTAAAAAGTACCATTTTTGTGAGAAGTGTGAGAATGCATAGGAATTGACATGTAGGCATCATATTTTGGACTTAGGTATGATGTTTTGGGATGTTTTGGCAAGAAAAACACAAAACACAACAATTTAAAAAAACAATGCAACGTATTATGGGGGTGAAATTTAATACACAACTAAAACACACTGCTTAACACTTAAAACACACTACTTAACGTTCTTGGTATGGTGTTTTAAGTTTTACGCATAGAATTCATTGCATTGTGTCTTAAATTGTTATGTTTGGTGTTTTTATTACCAAAACAACTCAAAATATCATGCCCAAGTCCAAAACATGATGCCTATATGTCAATTCTTATGTCTTCTCACACTTCTCACGAAAAAATGTCATTTTTACAGTATGCTAACAATTTAAAAATTAAAACACAATTTGTTTTTAAACCCAATAACTTATCGTATTTAGTTTAGACCCATATAAACAAACAAACCAAATTCTCATTTAACACACGAGACCAAACAGTATTGTCGTTTTATTTATTGTTATCACAATTATCATCGTATTGTTGATTTTTTTTACATTTGAGTTATTGAGTTTACATTTTAGGGCTTGTCTTTTTCTACTCACTCAAGGCCCCCAAATTCTGAAGCATTCTCAGAGACGGCCATGGTTTCTCTCTCACCACCGGTGTTTGTGATTCTCCGATTAGTACGAAGAAGATTTGGCAGAAAGAAACTAGCGTTTCTTCGGGGCTTGGAGAGGCGATGAAAACATATGAATATTTCAACTTACGGGTCAAAATGAGTTGTAGATAAGAAATCGGGTTGGGTTAATGTATGTGGACACCTAGATGTAAATTCAAAACTAAATAACTACAATAATAATTGGATTTTTTTTAATGAAGTATCGAACCATTTCCATGTAAATTGTTTGAAACTAAAACTTATAACTTTGGATATGGATGTCTTACCTGCTACATCTTCATCTATGTCAAACCGTTGTTACAACCTAATCCCTCACACAATCAAATGCATTGTCACCTACATTCGGCTCAATCGCTCTATATACCAAGCAACAAAAAAATGGTTATTGTTGACATATGAGACTGCAGTTAACAAGACACTCTTCTCATTCAGTTGTCACGCTCTTTGCAAGATTCCTTGGCTGGTCGACATTGTATCCCCGTAAAACGGTTAAATGATAAGCCAATAACTGCATATGAAAAAGCCATATTTGTCAACAAAAGGTCATATTTGGTATGTTATTAAAGTTATCTAATAGAAGATAAGCTATCACTGCAGCTAAAATACATGCCTTACCATAAGTGAGTGTTTGTGTTAGTGATATTCATAACATGTTTATTGATAAGATGATTAAACAACCAAAACAAATCAAAATTATGATAGAAAAAAAAATACCTGCAATGGGACTATGTTGACAACAGGTTGTAAGCAATCAACAATATGAGGAACCTCAATTACTGGACAGGATCCACCGCACACAGCTTCTGCATCTCCTTCAGTACACATCACTATCAGTCGACCTTTTCGAGCCTTAAGTTGCTGAATAACCGACTGCTGTTTGCTGATAAAAAAAAAGGAAAAAAAAATCGATAAAGCAAAACAGATTGCAAATGAACCCTTTCTAAAACGCAGAGACTTTTAAACTTTAAACCAACCTGAAACATTGATCACGAGTAGCAATGACAACAATAGGGAGATTTTCATCAACTAAAGCTAAAGGACCATGTTTCATTTCACCAGCAAGTATCCCTTCACTGTGCATAAGTGCCACTTCCTTGACCTTCAAGGCACCCTCGAGAGCGGTTGCGTAGTTATATCCTCTTCCAAACATAAGAAGTGACTGCTCGGAAATCAGTGATCTTGCTAGATCTTTCATCTCTTCATCAAGCTTCAGTACTTCCCTGATTTTGCCTGCATAATAGTATAATCTTACTTAAATACCCTTGTTTTAACCTCTCTTATTTCTACCTTTAAACTTTGTGATAATGTCAAAATTATCCCCTCAAACTTTGTAAATGTCATTTTGACCCCTTCAAGTTTCTAAAGTTTCGAGTTTACCCTAAAACTAATTTCTTATGTTTTTATTTTTTTGTACGCGTCGTATAAATTCAAGTTCGTCTACACTTTAGCGTAATTTTTGTTTGGAAACGAGTCGGGTCAGTTATATAATGTTTTATTTTTATGTACGTTTTGAGTTGGGCTACATTTTGACGTAAATTTTGTTTGGGAACAAATCGGATGAAATATACTACATTTTCATTCGACGTCATAAATTTGCGTTACTATACGTTTCGACGTAAATTTAGTTCGGAAACGAGTTGGGTCGATTGTAGTCTATACTTTATCACGTCGCGTGTGACGCCAACGCACGTGTTTATTTTATGTACGACATTGTACGTTTTGAGTGGGTCTGCGTTTCTACGTAAATTTAGTTTGGAAACAAGTCCCGTCAAATATAATATATTTTCATTCAACGGTATGAATTCGGATTACTCTACGTTTAACGTAAATTTAGTTCGGATACGAGTCGAATTGATTGTAGTCTATAATTTATCACGCTGCGTTTGACGCCGCCACAACATGCAGCGGTTAAAAAAACTAGTTATTTAATATCACATAAACACTTTGAAGTTTGGACCATACCTGGCAAGTTTAGAAGACTGTCTATTATACCCTCTCTTCGTTGTTTAGTGGAAATGCTGTCACCACCGATCGCTAGAGCCACCATAGCCATCACCACTATTTGACTTGTATACGCCTGAATAATATCAACACCATGAGACAACCAAGAAACACATGTGATATATAATAATTAACTAGTAAATTTCCCCACGCGTAACGGTGAAACGTATAGTAACTCGAATTTATAGTCTAATGAAAATGTAATATGTTTGACCCGACTCATTTCCGAACAAAATTTACGCAAAAACGTAGACCAACTGAAAACATGCATAAAAATAAGCACGGAAACGTATTATATTTGACCCTACTTATTTGCGAAAGAAATTTACGTCAAAATGCAAACCAACTTGAATTTATACCGACACGTAAATAAAAATAAGAACGTAAGAATAATGTTTTTAAAGTTAAAGAATGGTACGGCGTCTAATGAAAACGTATTATATTTGACCCGACTCGTTTTCGAACAAAATTTATTTCAAAAACGTAGACCAACCGAAAACGTACATAAAAATAAACATGAAAACATATTATATTTGACCCGACTCGTTTATAAAAAATATTACACTAAAGCATAAATCAACTTGAATTTACAGCGAAATATATATAAAAATAAGCACGTAAAACTCCATTAAAAAGTTTTTAGAAAGTTGATGGGTCATAAGCGTCAATGCTGAAAGTTGAGGGATAGAGGTAAAAAAGACAAAAAGACACTAAGACACAAAAAAAGCAGCCAATCATGAAAAAGTCCTGTAGATGAACCTTATGATTGTAAGTACATACAATGTTAGATTTGAAAAGAATATACCAACCTTGGTACTTGCCACACCAATCTCACTACCAGCATTGATATGTACACCACAGTGCGTATTGCGGGCAATAGAACTACCGACAGTGTTTGTGATGCCAACACATAAAGCACCGTTTTCCAGAGCGTATTCAAGGGCGTTTAATGTATCAGCTGTTTCACCAGATTGACTTACGAATAGTATTGTATCATCTCTGTATACAGGCGCTTGCCTATCCAACAGATCACTTGCAATCTCCATCATAACAGGTATACCTGTCAATCCATCAACCTAGTGAATACAAACTATATACTAACTAGTACTTGTTAACAGATTAATAGATGTGGTCAATTTCGACCCGTTTACTTGTGAATGGATCAATATGGGTTATGTTTTATCTCTAGCTGGTCAAATGAGCCAATAAAAAATGCTCAAAAAAGTAGGTGGAAATTTCGACCCATATACTTTTGAATGGATTGATTCGGATGATTAATATCTGAATGATAAAGTCAACAACATAAACTATAAAAGAAGGGTTCAAACAGGTTCAAAGTCGTGGAGTGTCTTTAATGCAAAAAACCTCTGATATTTTATTTGGAAACCAGCTAGAATATGTATATAACAAAATTGAAGTAGTTACACCATTTTGTTAATGAAATATTTACAAATTTCAGACAAAATGTGTTTCGGGTCAAATTAACCCGACCCATACAAAAATTTTCCAGTTTTGACGCGTTATCCGTGAGAGGCATGGTTATCAATAGCGAAGATAGCGTTCATTATCGCGCGCTTCATAGCGCATCGCCCATGTCTCGCAATTTGTTGATTAGCGACTCCAGAGCGTGAATATCGCGGGATTTCTGGTTTTTTTCTTCTTTTTATTGTTTTAATATAAATAGCGGGATTTTAGGTTTTTTTTCTGTTCTAATATTGTGTATTTAGATGAAATGTAACATACCTATAAAATATTTCTAAAAAAATTACTCGTGTATCGCTAAACATAAAATAGCGCCCACTATTTCATCGCTATCGCTACATAGTGTATAGCTTGTTGCTATCATCCGCTATTCACTATTGACCTATAAAATATTTCTAAAATTTTCTTCCAGTGTATTTTAAATCATGCACCGTCCTAAATCGCTTTAAGCAAGAAGTTATAGGAAGGTATTCCAGGTCAACACAACGGCACAACCCGTTTCAACACACCAAAATTACCCATGTTGACACGTCACCGAACCCGCCAATTTTCCCACCTCTACAAAGTACTACTTACCACAAAGTTCTTCCAATATAGGTCTGGCAGCTAAAGCGGCATTATAGCTAGTACCACATCCAATGAAAACAATCCGTCTGCTTCTTCTGATGGTTTTCAGATGATCCTTGAGTCCACCCAACAGGACGCTCTTCCTTTTGCTGGAGCCGTCACGTATAAGCCGCCCACGCATTGTTGTCGTTAAGGATTCTGGTTGCTCATGGATTTCTTTCTGCATGTAATGTTCGTATTTACCCTTGCTTATTTGTTCAACCTCCATTTCAAGAATGGATAATGCACGTTGCACAGAAGCGGGTCTTGAAGGAGATTTTCCGTCTTTCCTTTTCTCGTGTTCGAACTTGAGGATTGTCACTCCTCCGTCCTGAAACAACACACAATGAGAAAAATATAGCTTGTATATTTTCATAAATTTATTGACAATGGTTACACCAGAAATCCATCATGCCCGTATGATAAAAGAGCATGAGTAAAGATATGGTGTAGAAGAAAATGCACCAGTTATACAAGAAACTTGTATTATTATTACATGGAAAAAGTATACACGATAACTTAATCGGGATAATTACTAACAGAAGTTAACCCAATAGTAAACTTAAGTAGTTACCTATTTCTTAGGTATACAACTAGCCCAAGCCATTAAATTATTTACAAAAAGAACCTGGTCCTACTTCAGAAAGCTTTTAGAATAACTATAACTAAACATACAAATTAATTCATTAACAAAGAACTCACATTAACACCTACTACAAAGTTTCAAACTTCCACACGTTCTGAAGCCATCTACAAAATTATCCACTACGGACAGTGATACACACTCCCATCTATCATGTGCTGTCCATGTAAATCAGAAGTAAACTTTATCGACTAACATCATTGTGTGGTAAAACAGAACTTGCATTTTAAGAGATGAGAAGACAGTTTCTAGATTCTTATGCATACTATATCCTCTATGCTTCCACAAGGTATAAGTGGTAGTTGGAAGCTGTAAACAACTTCCTCAGGCACTCATGTGACCCTTGTTCCCTACATCAAAAAAAAAAAAAACTGGCTGAAACACCAGTACCTCTCCTTTTGATCACTGTAGGAAGTATATTCATATTTTCAAACAATTAGATTAATGGCGGTTTGCTAAAATAGTTTCATGGTTAAAGGCAAGTTTGAAATAAGATAAGAGGTGTCTGGATTTGCATTTGAACTGCTTATGAAAACTTTAAGTCCCTTTAATAGTTTAATCAGTTCAAAGAGTCTATATGATCGCTCTAAGAATACATATCCAAACAACCTCTATTCCTCTAACAGCCATTCAAGCACCTGAAGCTGAGGTACCTGATTAAATAGACAGAGACCCTAAGGTGTTCATAATTGTAGCAAATTTTTACCAATTCCCAAACAGTTGTCTCAAATCATCATCCAGTAAGTATTGTGCATCTACTAAATCCTTCTCCTTGAACAAGTTTTATGCTTCTTCTCCATTCTCATGATGTAAATGTCAAACGTGTGGTTGTCCTGAAGGGTTTTTTTTAACAACAATATTTCACACAAAATACCACATTACCACCTAACCTTGCACTTGCAAGGATTTGAACCCACACCACTTTTATGGAGGGGCAAACATCATACCACTAGACCAACTATTAACTCTGGTCCCTATTTAGTTAACTTTTTTATGTTTGATTTCCTACTAAATGGTTTAGGATAAACAGCATTTTGAAATTTCTTTAATCGAACCAATGCCATTGTCCATTCTTTCGGTATTTCATGTGGCATTTTTCTCCTCAAATTACCTAATACAAGTGCATGATAATTCATGTAATAAAAACATTTCAAATATCTAGTTCAACCCATGATATAACATACGCATGACTAAAACAAAAAACTCTGCTCAACTTGCCACCAAACGCTGCATACCCTGGTTATTAGGATGCCTCATACATCAAGTTAGTTTCAATGTATGACAGATGACAGTTGCAGGGCCTTCAGTTGATCAAGTTAGACTTGTAGAAACAAGAAACACGAAATAAACTTAGCGAGAACCTATGTATCTATGTATAATATAAACCAACGCATTTGGAAATAAATTTGGAGTGAAACTTCCTAAGCAAAGCAGGTAAACATGTAAGACTCAGATAAGTAGAAAAACATACACCACCGACTAAATATATCCAACTGAACAAACCAATTTCGGATACTGAAAAACATCTGATAGTCAATATGATAGCTGATTAATGCAAATTACTGTAGGATATGTACCTTAATGTCAACAACTTCACTATCCTCGATCACCAACACCTTTTTTGTGTGTTCAACAAGGGCATGAGGATCGCTAGATAGAAAAAGTTCTTTAGGGTGACCATTTTTTGAAATAAATTTCATGTCATTATAGGTTGTCCCATTGTTCTGTTCTTCAGCATATTCCTGCAAGATAAATTCCTTTCTCAATACAAGTGCAAAAGTAAATTGAAAATGAAGCTATATTATTAAAAAATGTATGTTAGATTGTTAGCCTTCTAAACAAGAAGATGTGGAACCTACTTTCACACCAAGAAGCAGCGGACTACCACGTTTACAAGCAATCAATTCATTTGGATAATGTCGGCTTTTAAAAATAAGTGCATAGGCTCCTTCAAGATGCCTCATAACCTCAAGCACCACTTCACTAAATGTGACGGTTTGATCACCTGAACCATAAAAGAGGAGTAGATTCTCAAAACTAGCACAACTAATGTTTGTGTCAAACAAATTGTGTTTTTAAGGATTAAAAGTACCTCCTTCAATTGCTTTGTCAAAAACAAACTTTGCTAGCTTTGGGATCACCTCGGTATCGGTTTCAGATTCGAAAGTAAATCCATGCCGAAGAAGAGATTGTTGTAACACCTGCATTATTATATTTGTAAAACTATATCATACACCCAAAAATTAGGGGTGCAGTGCAAACAAGTCGAGCGGCTCGTGAGCTGCTCAAGAAAAAGCTCGAAACGAGCCGAGCCTTATCGAGCCCGATCCGAGCTTGAGCCTAAAACAAAGCTCGTTTATTTATCTAGCCTGAGCTCGAGCCTGACATGTAAAGGTCGTCAGGCTCGTCGAGCCTTAGAGTAATATTAGTTTTATTAATATTTAATAACATTTCCCCTTGTTTAAAGTTGTTTAGAAAAACGAGCCAAGCCAAACTTATTTAAATTTGTTTACAAGCCAAGCCCGAACCTAAATATAAGCTTGTTTAGTAAACGAACACGAGCCCGAGCCGAGCTCAAGCTTGAGAAACTACTAACGAGCAGAGCCCAAGCTTTGAAAACAAAACTCAATACGAGACGAGCTTGAGCTCTCATAAGTCAATCGAGCTCGTCGAGCCTGGTCTATCTCGGGGTCGGCTTGTTTGCACCCTTAGGCAAAAATAGTAATGTGTGTGTCGAAGGAAGAAAAAACATAAATGCAGAAATGGTAAATGAAGCAAGAGTTAATACAGAATTACATCATTTTATTCATCTGATATCGACGATACGTCATTAAAATCAATAATTTAAAAAACATGCAATAGGGAGTATGAAAATTGAAGTTCCATATAAGCAAACCTTGTAATTGGTGATAACTCCATTGTGAACAACCAAGAAATCATTTTCAGCACCGGATGACTGAGGATGACTATTTCTTGGAGCTGGTTCTCCATGGGTCGCCCACCGGGTGTGTGCAATTCCAGCATGAACAGAAAAAGATTCATCTAGATTCAAATCTGTAGCAGAGACCTCTGATACACCAAATCAAATAGCTGATTTAGGAATATGATGTGCTAACAAAACACTGCTATCAAAACTTACATGGTAAGTGATTAAAGCTGCCATGATAGCTATAAAAACACACAATTGATGCATCATAAGCACTCTGAGGATAATATGAACTCATATGGTTTTAGTCTTTTAGCAATTAGCAGAAAAACAACTACAATGTGAAGAAAGATAGTTTACAGACTACACTGAATAAAATTCAAGAAGCCAAACTATGTTGTTTTCCAACTTATGGCAGGACATGCCCAAAGATTTTGTGATGTGCAGCCTCTTCGATTATTAATATTTAATGCTACCATACTAATAACCAAATGCAACCAGATAAAACTTTAAACAGTACAAAAAAACTTAAAATCAAGCACACCATAAATTCCCATTTCATGGCAAAAGAATGCAAGTTCGTAGAAGGCTAGGAGCTAAAAAAGGCTACTGATTGTCTGATAACCATTGGCTAACCAACAAATTGAAATATAACTATAATCCTGTAAAACATAAAGAGAAAAGAAAAGGTAAACCATGGTTCTTATAGCTCTTCCAAACATAAGCAGGGGCGGACCCAAGCTTGGCCCAAGGTGGGCGGGCGCACCCCCGGGGAAAAAAAAATTAGTGCTAATTTCCGTCGAAAATCCCGTCCGCACCCCTTGGAATTTTTCGTCCGCACCCCTTGGAATTTTTCGTCCGCACCCCTTGGAATTTTTCGACCGCACCCCTTGGAATTTTTCGACCGCACCCCTTGAAATTTTTCGTCCGCACCCCTTAGGTAAAAAGTGTTATCAATTTATATTTTAATTTTTTTTAGTAAACTCTTATTGTAAAAAAAAATTACTACCTAAATTATATAACTTTTAATACCTAACTAACTAAACCCAAATACCCATACCTCTACCCACTTATAATTCCTAACTAGCTAGTAGCTAGCCCACTAAGTCTTAACCCATTAACCAAACCCAACAATATTTCAAACTATAATAAAATAATTAAAGCCCAAAACCTTTAGAAATTCTCTCCCGCTCTCTCTTTCTTGCGTCCCTGCACTGCCAACGAACAACATCACCCAGCGACAACAGTCCAGCAGCCGGCGACCACCGTAATCAGCCACCATACCACCGTCGTTCGACACCAAATCTAACCGGAATCCGAACACGGGTAAGTTTCTTTGTTATTTTGATGATTTTGGTTGATATTATAGGAGAATACCGAATTCATATCAAATATACCCATTAAACTTCATTTTTTTTTACAAGAACCCTAAACCTTAATCATCATTTTACATTACTATAATGGTGAAACCAAACACAGGCCAATTTCATATCATATACACCGATTAAACTTCGGTTTTCCACAAGAGCCCTAAAGGCCTAAGCCTGAATCATCATTTTACATTACTATAATAGTCAAAGGTAAATTATATTAGGCTAACACATTAACCAGCTTAAAAAAAAAAAAAAAAAACCAACAACAACAACAACAAAAACAAACCCCTCTCTTTATCTCTATATCACATGCATTAAAAATTGTAACATATACATAGTTACGCATACTTAAAATTCATAAACATTCGCAATGCTAACAGGTCGAGCAACTCTAATCATAATCATACTCAATTAACAACCAATCAACAATCGCATAAACTAAAATTAGGTCAAACAATCATGCAACATTACAACAAATCCAAACACTAATATACCTTCATAGACGGATTTAACCAGCGATTCGATGTTTCCTTCTTGCCGGAACACAAGAGGCGAATGACAGGGGCGGAGCGGGGCGGCGTCGACGGAAGAAGAATCAATGGATATTCCGGCGGAATCGTAACCTCTGTATTCCAATCGACGTAAACCGTTGAAGAGAACTTCGAGTATGTATCGTCTGTCTCTGTTGACATCGTAATTGAGGTATGCGAAAATTCCACACATTTTGGTTACTGATTTTGAAGTGAAAACAGAGATCGGAATGTAGGAATTGCAGGTGTGATTCCGATTGGGGTTTTGAATTGAATTTTGTTTGGTTTTTATAAGTCAAGTCTTTTTAGGGGGTGTTTGGCTTAGCTTTTATTTTTTGGCTTATGCTTATATTTTAAAGTAGCTTATAGCTTATTTTCTATCATTTGATAAGCTCTTTTTAAGTGTTTGGATTAGCTTATAGCTTATTTTCTATGTTTCTTCAAATAAGCTTAAAAACCATGTTCAAATAAGCTTATTCAAATTAGCTTATATAAGCTAATAAGCTTAAGTTTAAAAAGCTAAAACAAACACCAAATGAAGCTTTTTTTGTAAAAAAAGCTAAAAAAGCTATAAGCTTTGTTAAAAAAGCTAGGCCAAACACCCCCTTAATTGGAATTAATTTTGGTGATTTGGTCAGGTTTTTTTTAATTGGAATTAATTTTGGTGATTTGGTCAACTTTTGGTTCATTGAATCATTGGTCAAGTTCGGTTGGCAAGTGGAACTGTTTTAAGGGTATATTCAATTACTTTTCTTGAATCATATCATTGTCAAACTCGCTATTTAAATTTACACTTTTACTATTAGTTTTGTCTTTTTTTTTTCTCCTAGTTAGATTACGATTTTATCTTCAGTTCAAATTTACAGTTTTGTTATTGTTTTAGTTTTTTTTTTCTATTAAATTATGATTTTGCCCCAGTGTAAACTTATAGTCATGTCATCATTCTAACTTTTTTAAAAACAAAACTATGGTAGTGTTTTGTTTTAATTGGTTGACTCGGTTTAATTTTTATTCGTGTCAGGCAGTGTTTTGAAACCTGGACCGGACTAGTCAGTCGGACCGGGAACCGAAGGTTGGGCCGGTCCGGGTCATGGTATCGGACAGGAATTACAAGGAACCGGAGGTTGAACCGGCGACCCGGCGGTTGGACCGGGAAATCGGCCGGTCGAACCGGTTTTTAAAGGGGTTGGACCAGGTTTTTTTATATTTTTCAGATTTAACCCTATGAATTTGGATAACATTTACGACACATTCCGATTCTTACGTCCGGCCCAACCGGTCGGACTGGTTGGACCAGTGAACCGGTAGGAAGACCGGTTCGACGCCCAGTCTGGTTATGAAAACATTGGCGTCAGACGACTGTCTTACACACACTCATTTGTCCTGAAAAATTACAATTTTGCTCTCAGCTTAAAATTATAGTCATTCCACCGATTTAGTTTTTTTTAGCAAAAGTATGGTAATGTTTTGTTTTAATTGATTGACTCGATTTAAATTTTTTGAGATCGTGTTATGAGTAGTATATATAAGTAACCAAAACACAAACGTACATGTTATGAGAGAGAAATATTCGGCTTAATGCTTTACCCAAAAAAAATATTCGGCTTAGTGTCCCGCAACGCGGACGGGGCAAAAACTAATTTTGTTACAAAGTTGTGTTTTTATAAATAAAAAAGCATGTACATAACGTGGTTGTGTAGGAATTTGATTTCCGTGGAGTTTTTTTTTTACCAAAGTGGTGTTGATAGAAAAAATATTTACCAAATGGTGTTGTTGCAAAAATATTTACCAAGACGGTATTTTATCTAACTTAATTAATTTCTCACTCATAATCTCATTAGATGGTTGATGAAAAAAATATTTACCAAAATAGTGTTTTTGTAAAAATATTTACCAAGATGGTGTTTTATCTTAATAAATCTGTCACTCATAATCTCATTGATAACTTTAATTTTTTTAAAAGATAACTTTGAGTTAATCATTTTTAAATTTATGAAAATTGTTTTTTTAATGTAATTTGTTAAACTCCCATATGCGAATATTCTTCTTCTTTAATTATCCTATTATTATCCTATTATTAATTTACAAACTTTATAAATAGTACTTTAGGACTATTATTAATTTACAAACTTTATTAATAGTACTTTAGGACATTTAAGTAATTTCTTTATTAATTTACAAACTTTATAAATAATATTTTAGGGCATTTAAGTAATTTCTTTAAAAAAACATATTTGTATTACATCTTAACAAACCACATATTATAGAATCGTTTGCGTTACATATAATTCCTTTATTAATTTACAAACTTTATAAATAGTACTTTAGGGCATTTAAGTAATTATTATCCTATTATTAAGAGTAAAATGCACGGATAGTCCCTGTGGTTTGGTGAAATTTCACCTTTAGTCCCCAACTTTTCAGAATTACACTATCAGTCCCTATGGTTTGATAAGTTGTTACTCGGATAGTCCCTAAAGCGGATGAAGGTTACTCGGATAGTCCCTGTGGTTTGACAAGTTACTCGGATAGTCCCTGTGGTTTGACAAGTTGTTACTCGGATAGTCCTTGTCATTTCACACCCACTTAACCAGAAAAACTAACCTCCGTCCGCTTTGGGGACTATCCGCGTAACAGCTTGTCAAACCAGAGGGACTAAGAGTGTAATTTTGAAAAGTTGGGGACTAAAGGTGAAATTTCACCAAACCACAGGGACTATCCGTGCATTTTACTCTATTATTAATTTACAAACTTTATGAATAGTACTTTAGGGCTATTATTAATTTACAAACTTTATTAATAGTACTTTAGGGCATTTAATAATTCCTTTATTAATTTACAAGCTTTATAAATAATACTTTAGGGCATTTAAGTAATTTCTTTAAAAAACATATTTGTATTACATCTTAACAAACCACATATTATAGAATCGTTTGCGTTACATATAATTCATTTATTAATTTACAAACTTTATAAATAGTACTTTAGGGCGTTTAAGTAATTTCTTTAAAAACATATTTGTATTACATCTTAACAAACCACATGTTATAGAATCGTTTGCGTTACATATAAATGTCATTTGATCTTTTTTTGTTTAAATAATATAATGTTTGGTTTATAAATTCCGAGTATACTTTACGACATCGGCCCTTATTTTTATCAACATTTCGATAAAAGTTTCATTCAGTAGTGAGTTCTTTTAATTATTTTTATTACACGTTAATATAATTACTTTAGGGCATTTAAGTAATTCCTTTATTAGTTTACAAACTTTATAAATAATACTTTAGGGCATTTAAGTAATTTCTTTAAAAAACATATTTGTATTACATCTTAACAAACCACATATTATAGAATCGTTTGTGTTACATATAATTCATTTATTAATTTACAAAATTTATAAATAGTACTTTAGGGCATTTAAGTAATTTCTTTAAAAACATATTTGTATTACATATTAACAAACCACATGTTATAGAATCGTTTGCGTTACATATAAATGTCATTTGATCTGTTTTTGTTTTAATAATATAATGTTTGGTTTATAAATTCCGAGTATACTTTACGACACTGTCACGGCCCCCGGCCAGGTGTGACCCGGTCCAGAAGCCGCGGGATAGAAACCCGTGTTATTTATTATTTGAGTTGACAGCGGAAGTTTTAACAGAATCTTTTAAAACTTGAAAATGCCCAATTATTTTATTTCACAATTTGGGACAAACCCCATAATTTACATTGAAGGGAATTTCACGAGGAAATCCCTTGTTTTACAAAATATGTTTATTTATTTTATTGAGCCACCATTTCAAGCTTGTTAGTGCTTTGTAGCACTTTTCCTTGATTCACAGTAAGTCACCTGAAACATGTTTAAAAATATTTTATCAGCGGGGAAATACTGGCAAGTCATTCAGGTTAAAGAAAACGACACATTAGTTATAGATTACAGCATAAGAGTGATTACAATGGCTACTATCTTATTTTTATATGGCGTCGTGTCACACCCTGGTGACGATGGTCATACCACTATTGGGTATTTTCACACAAGTAGTGATGATTATCACTGTTAGGTTGGTGAACCTAACCGTGAGAGATTAGTAATGTGCACAATACCCCACTTACCAGTGATTCAAGATAACCAAGACTTAATCCCTGTAATTATAACTTTTGAAAATAATTTGGGTATTGTAAAACATGGTTGATAAAAAGATAATGACTCACCTTGCAAGTTTAGACGGGCAGAGTTTAGCCTACTGATTTAGCCGTGTAACCTAGTTAAAATAACAATGCATACGAAACTAGGTCAGTAACTTAATACAACATTTACGATAAGCTCACGAAATCAAAACCCTCACGACGAATGACAAAGTATAGCCCAAATACGGGCAGCACTTAAACATACATCGGATTGGTTTCAATCAATCGGACATTGTATCGTAGCAGTGATCGAGTTAATACCCTGTATCGTAGCAGCGTCGTTACCCCTTAATATTCGTTTTTAAGCAGAATATGGACTTTTGAAACTAAAATTTCGAACACAGAAGCAAGTCCCATGCACAGGCTACTTATAGCAACATTTAAGGTTTTACGCGGCCCGCGTAAACCTTAACATGAGTTTTACGCGGCCCGCGAGGGCCCCTAGTCTACGTGTAGGGCTTGTGTGTCACATGTAGGTCCGCCACGTGTGCGACACGTGGCCTGGAAAGCTTATCCGGTGATTTTTAATATGTCGCGGCCCGCGTAACCCTGAGCTTATCTTTTACGCGGCCCGTGTGAAATCCATAAATCTTGTTTTCTTGGTTTTTCAAGAGGATTAGGGTTTCAGGGGTCCGGGTTTTCACTTACGGGTCGTTGTTGGACATTTTTGCAAGTCCTTACAGACGCCCTTAATTTTATCAACATTTCGATAAAAGTTTCATTCAGTAGTGAGTTCTTTTAATTATTTTTATTACACTTTAATATAATTACTTAAGTCCTTTATTAATTTACAAACTTTATAAATAATACTTTAGGGCATTTAAGTAATTTCCTTAAAAAACATATTTGTATTACATCTTAACAAACCACATATTATAGAATCGTTTGTGTTACATATAATTCCTTTATTAATTTACAAACTTTATAAATAGTAATTTAAGGCATTTAAGTAATTATCCTATTATTAATTATTTAATTATTATACATATTAATTTCAACTTCTCATGAATAAATACTCAAGCATTTTATAATATTATTAATACTTTTAATTATTTTATTAATTATTACTTAATTCATTTCTATGATTTTTATTATATATACTTAAATTATTATTTTTTAACTCTACAAAAATAATTAGATTTTGGAACCAAATATATATCTAATATAACTTAAAGCGTTAAGTTTATAGGGATAAAATGGTGGTGAGTCGACAACGGTGATTTAAGTAAGACTATGGGGTATGGCGCTAGGGTTGGGGCGTGGGTTGGGGGAAAACGCCCAAGCCACCACCCCGGGTGGGCTTGGGTTGGGGCGTGGCCCTTGGGGCTTGGGTTTGAAGCCGGGCGTGGGGCGGGCTTGAGATCCGATGTGGCGGCCTCCTATTCGCTGTCCACCGCCATGTCATAGCGGGTTTGAATTTTAAATTCCAACCGTTTGGCCAAGCCAAACGGTCACCCCAACCCCCAACATCCCCTATAAATGTAACCCCAAACCCCATCGGCTACCCCATCCCAAACCGTCGCTGTCCACCGCTACCCCACCGGCTATCCCAACCATAACCCACTTGATCCCACGAACCCACTACCCCAACCCGAAGGAGATGGCCTCTTGGACCCACGAAGAAGAATTGGCTCTTGTCACAAGCGTCGTTGACGCTATGAAGGGGCGGCAACCCGGCCAAACACGATATTGGCCGGAAGCATTCGCAAGCTACCGACATAACGTCGGACATGACCGGCACAACCTCAACGCGTGCCAACATAAATGGCGCGAGCTACGGCCCAAGCTCGATCGTTTCAAGGCCTACTACGAAGCTGTTCCGAGCGGCGAGTTAAGCCACAAGGACCGTGTGGCGGTGGCGAACATTGAGTTTCGAGGCAAGGAGCGAAAGACGTTCGACAAGCTCGCCCTTTTTGAAATTTACCTAACGCTCTAGGTTTTTTTATTTTGTAATTTTTAGGAATTATGTAATTTTTAGGAATTATGTAATTTTTAGGATTATGTAATTTTTAAAAATTTAATAAAATTTTAGGTTTTTTTTTTATAAATGTTGTGTGAATTTTTTGTAATTTTTTTAATAACCTGCCAACCCAAGCGGTGCACCAACGCCCCGCCATACTCCACGGACACGTCACTAGGCGGGGGGAGGGGGGGCTCGAACTCCACGTGTCAACTCATGCCCCCAACCTAAGCCCCACCATACCCCACAGTCTAAACAGTGGTGGTGACAAAGAAACTCCATGTGTTGTGAAGACACAAACGGTGTAACGATATAACATTGGTACATGTACCGATATTCATTATTAGTAGTTTTTTATGTATATAAAACACGTGTTGATATATATCTCTTTCGGTTGCTATACCGTTTGTCGGTACCGTAACACACTTAATAGATACTGACCGAAAACCCAATGAATTGAATCGATACTAAAGAAACCCAACCAATACCGACCGAGTTCCCACCGTTTAGCGAACCAATACAGATCGAATACCTGCCGCATCGCGCAGGGAGAATCACACTAGTTATACATATTAAAAGAAAGTTTCCATGAACAGTGTTTAAATATTTTTATAATATTATTTTTTTTCAACTATTTTATTAACTAATAGGTTTTTTAATATTATTTTTCAGTTTTAGTTATTTTATTACTTAATTATATAATATTATAATTTATATAATTTTTAGTCTATTGTTTCGACGTGCCTGATTTTATTTACATTTTGATATAAAGTTTTTTTTCTTTCTAAAACGAGTTTTTTTAGTGCTAATGTACAAGTAATAGTTAGCACAGTATTACGTATTAATTTTTTTATATATTAATGTTGTTACCCTTTTCATCATTCCAATAATATAGTGTAATCGAATTCAAAATTAGTGGGACATGCTTATTTTATCTTCGCTTCACTAAAAGTTTTGTTCAAAATCAAACGAATCAAATATAATTGATATTTTTTTTTGTTATTTAGTGTGATAAACCGAACTGGTACCCTGACGAAAACTTATATCTTTTTTTTCCTTAGAATGAACTGAATCAATATTGTGCGTACAACTTCGGTAGCAATATATAGTATCTATTTTATATCGTAAACTGGGTATTGGTATCATACTAATACCGTGACGAACCAAACGTATATCATCCCAACAATATTGGTGTTGCGTCGATTTTAGGCGAACAACATTGGTAACGGTACCAACATAATCATTATTGGTATTCGTTTAAAATCATTTCTAATATTTGTTTTATGGTTTTCGTCAATATAAAATATGTATCGTTGTCGTTTTTGGCATATCATGACTTTATTTTTGAGTTTTGTCTTTGGGTTGCTATATCGAGTGTCGATACCGTACGATACCGTAATAAATTGTACTGGATTCCCGCCGCAACGCGCGGAGAAATTCTACTAGTTAATTATTAATTAATTAATTAATTATTAATTTACAAACTTTATGAATAGTACTTTAGGGCTATTATTAATTTACAAACTTTATTAATAGTACTTTAGGGCATTTAAGTAATTCCTTTATTAATTTACAAACTTTATAAATAATACTTTAGGGCATTTAAGTAATTTCTTTAAAAAACATATTTGTATTATATCTTAACAAACCACATATTATAGAATCGTTTGCGTTACATATAATTCATTTATTAATTTACAAACTTTATAAATAGTACTTTAGGGCATTTAAGTAATTTCTTTAAAAACATATTTGTATTACATCTTAACAAACCACATGTTATAGAATCGTTTGCGTTACTATAAATGTCATTTGATCTTTTTTTTTGTTTTAATAATATAATGTTTGGTTTATAAATTCCGAGTATACTTTACGACACCCTTATTTTTATCAACATTTCGATAAAAGTTTCATTCAGTAGTGAGTTCTTTTAATTATTTTTATTACACTTTAATATAATTAACTTCGGCCCCATTTTAATCCGTTATATCAAAACGGACGTGTCCAAAACCATGCACCATCTCGTGACTTGCAATCCCGTCAACTAGTCGTTAAATAAACAGGGCTAGAAAATTTGGGATGTTACATAACTCTAGCGATTTCAAATTTGCTTAAATGGTCAGTAAATTATTAATATAAAAAGTGTTCGTGACCACATAAATGTAAATAAGTATGTAATTAATTTTGCTGATCTGGAAATGCTTTGTTATCATCCATGTTATATTTTTGTAATATAAAAACAATAAGCAACTGTAAATTACTAGGTTAGATGCCCGTGTATTACACATGTTAAATAAATGTAATTTTATTACACGGGTTGAATAAATATAATTTTATATACTAAATCATAAAACAATATATTTTTAAAAACCTCGTTTATTACACGTGTTGAGTAAATATAACTTTATATATTAAATAATAAAAAAGTTATATTTTACTTGGTTGAGTGAAACTCGAATTCAAATCCGTTATTCGAATTTGAATCAGTTTAGTCAAGTATGTTTTATATGTGTATTCGGATTTAAAAGAATCCATGTAATATACAAACTAAAATAACCGTACGAAATAAATTTACGACATGAAATAAGATGAGATTATAACAAGTTGATTGAGAAAAAATAATTGAGAAAAAATAAAAAGGAAAAAGTTTATGGTGAGTTTGTTATAAATAAAAATATAATGGCTAATTATCTTAACCAAATTCCAAATTTGGATTTGAGTCGAACTCAACCTTCGGATTTTGAACCAACCCATTATTTGAAATTAAACTATATAATTTTTAGATTTTCGTATTAAAAAATGTATATTTATTTGTTTAGTTTATATAGATAGGGGAATGTTCAAATGAAAACCAAAAGTTAACGCGAAAACTCGAAAACTAACTAAAAAAGCCAAAAAAACATACAAATTTTTTTTTGTATACAAATTTTCGCCACTTTTATTATATAAAAAAATTTTAAAAAAATTTTGTAGTGCACATGTGTAGCACACATACACATGTGTAATACAAATTTTTTTTTTTTGAAAAAAGAATTTATATAAAAAAACCTGCGATTTTTTATAAAAAAAAAATTGGTGTGTTTTTTAGACTTTTTTTAGTTAGTTTTCGAGTTTTCACAATAAAAATGGTTTTTATTTGAACCATCCCCTAGATAGGTATATACATTTCATTAATTATTGATTTATTGTTACTTGTTGTTTTCTTTCATACGTGTAAAGTAAAACAAACATAGAAAAAAAAAACAAATTAATCTCTTTCCATTTCAAAAATATATAAAATCTTCAATATGATTTTCAACTGTGAAGGTCGCAAAAAGAAATATAGAAAATCTCTGTGAAGGTAATAAAGGTCGCAAACATAAATATAAAAGATCTTCAATATTGTAATCAACTCCGAAGGTTGTAAAGTTCAAAAGGTAATTAAGGTTAACAATTTAATTTTTTATAATAAAAATATGATTATTAAGTTAATAATTAATTAATAAAGTGAAACTATTCATTGGGATTGAGAAACCAAATGGAAGATATAAAACACTATTTTGGTAAACACTTTTGGACCAACACTATTATAGTAAATACTTTTTTCACCAATACTAGTTTGGAAAAAAAAAAAAAAACTCATTTTTCGTGTGAAATGCACAAAGTGACTGAATCAATCAATCAATCATACCCAGTAAAATCCCACAAAGAGCAAAGCTATTTGTAGGGTCTGGGGAGGGTGGGATGTAGGCACACCTTACCTCTACCCCTAGGGATAGAGAGGCTGCTTCCAGAGAGACCCTCGGCTCCAAAACACCCAGGAAAGAAATAAATAGAGCATGGGGTGTGTGTGTGTATATGTGTATGAAGCTACCAATGTAGTATGAGTTGCAAAATAGTGCATGGTAGAACAGAACAAATATGACAACACAAACAGTCTATACCCATAGTTACATATTTACGACCATACACTACACCTAGAAACACAACTGTACAAAACATCCTATACACATAGTTACTTATGTACGACCATACACTCCACTACACCTAAAAACACAATTGTACCCTTTCCTAGAAATCCTTAACCTTAATCCTACGTCTCCACGAGCTCCTATCATGGACCATGTTCTCAGAGAGGTGCAATTTTTGCAAATCCTGCCTAATCCGCTCATCCCAAGTAATTTTGGGTCTGCCTCTACTCCTCCTCCCCTCCACCTCGAGGGTTTCAACCACTCTAACTGGTTCTATCGTCTGCCTCCTCTTCACATGCCCAAACCATCTCAATCTTCCCTCCTTTATCTTATCTGATATACTAGCTACTTGTAACATTTCCCTAAAAACATTATTTCTTATCCGGTCTAACCTTGTGTGGCCACACATCCATCTTAGCATTCTCATCTCTGCTACCTCCATCTTGCGTGCTTGTACTTCCTTAATGGCCCAACATTCGGTTCCATATAACATAGCAGGTCTAATTGCAACCCTATAAAATTTCCCTTTCAATTTTGTTGGGAACCTCCTATCGCACAATACCCCAGTGGCAGCTCTCCACCTACACCATCCGACCTGGATGCGGTGGGCAACGTCACTATCTATCTCCCCATCCCTCTGGACAAACGATCCTAGATACTTGAACTTAGTCACCTGCGGGACCGCTTGACTGTCAATGGTGATCTGAATGTCCTCATCGTTGTCTACTCCACTAAAGTCGCAATACAAGTACTCAGTCTTAGATCGACTAATCTTTAAACCTCTTCCCTCTAAAGCTGCTCGCCACTCTTCTAACCTCGCATTCAGGCTTTGTTTACTATCAGCAACTAACACAATATCATCTGTAAAAAGCAGGCACCACGGAAGAGCCCCCTGAATTAACTTTGTCAACTCATCTAGGATAACTGCAAATAGAAAAGGGCTCAAAGCGGACCCTTGGTGGAGTCCTACATCCACCGGGAAAGAATCAGTATCCCCTACAGGCGCTCGGACCCTAGTCTCAGTCCTAACATACATATCCCTAATTAAGTCTATATACTTCCCAGAAACCCCTCTACTCTCCAAACTATCCCAAATCAGTCTACGTGGCACACTGTCATAGGCCTTTTCAAGATCAATGAACACCATGTGTAGGTCCCGTTTCTTCTCCCTATACTTCTCCATCAATCTCCTTAGAATATGTATTGCCTCCGTAGTCGATCGCCCTGGCATAAAACCAAATTGGTTTACCGTGACTTGAGTTTCTCTTCGGATTCTCGTCTCAATTATTCTCTCCCATAATTTCATAGTGTGTCCTAGCAACTTAATCCCTCTATAATTCCCACAACATTGGGCGTCCCCTTTGTTCTTATACACAGGAACTACTACACTATTCCTCCATTGATCTGGCATTTTCCCAGATTTGAAAATAAGATTGAATAAAATAGTTAGCCAATGTACTCCTTCTTCTCCCAAGCATTTCCATACCTCAATCGGTATGTTATCTGGCCCAACTGCCTTAGCTCTTCCCATCTTTCTAAGGTTTGTTCTCACTTCCTCCCGTGTGATACGTCGACAGTAGCCGTTATTCCGTAGTCGCCTTTGCGTAGGTGAATCATCATTTTCTTCAATTTCTACAAAGTGACTGAATAATTACGTTATGTGTATAATATTACCAACAGTCATGCACTCATGTGCATCAAAAGCACATGTAACCATAATCACATTACATGTAGGTATAATTCTGCATTCTTATATGCATAGTCTTGTAACTTTACTTTTATAATCACGCAACCTTTGCGTATTGCGTAAGAACATGTGTAGTGGTAAATCAATATAATGCCCCCACCATGGAGCGTTTTGCGACACGTGTCATCCCAGTCAGCATGGGGCATTATAGCATAAAGTGGTGTAGTGGGGCATTATTCCAATAACGCCCATGCATGGCATTATACCAATCTCTTCTTCATTAAAAAAAAAAAAATCAATTTATTCTCTCATTGGCCAGTCAAACCAAAGTCAAGCCATCACAATCCCATTTTGGCGTTTTAATAAACACGTCGGGGGTATTTTTTTTTCAAAAATAACGCCGGAAAACGCCGGCCGTAGTGGGGCTCGGGGCGTTTCCGGGCGTTTTTTTTTGAATTTTTTTTACAAACAACGCCCGAGTACGGGTGGTCTAACAAACAAAAAAATGGTTTTCTAAAGTAAGAGTATTATAGTTAAATTAAGGACAATAAAATGTTCAATTTTACGATATAACTTAAAAATAAAATCATGAAGCATATGAAAGTTATATACGTTTAGAAATTTTAAATGATAAATAGGATTAGGATCAAATACAAAGGATCCTAATTGTAAGAAGTGTAAGAAGGATTTATAGAGTGACAAGTGCCCAATAACCTAAAAAACCCACTACACAAAAAAACACACTAAAAAAAAAAAAAAAAAAACCTTAAACATCCACCACCACCAACCCCCCCACCCCGCCCACCCCCCCACATCACCCACCCAAAAAAAAAAAATTTTTTTTTTTTTTTTTTTTTTTTTTTTTTTGCCGAGGTGGTGGGGGGTGGGGGTTTAGGTTTTTGGGTGGTGGTGGTGGTGGGGGTGGGTGTTTAGTTTTTTTTATATTTTTTTTTAGGTTTTGGGGGGGGGGGGGGTTAGGTTTTTTTAGGTTTTTGGGGGGGGGGTTAGGTTTTTTTGGGGTTTTTTTTGGTGAGGTATAGTTTTTTTTTATGTTTTTTTTGCGGGGGGGGGGGGGGGGGGGTTTAGGTTTTTGGGTGGTGGTGGGGTGGGTGTTTAGGTTTTTGGTGGTGATGTAGTGGGTTTAGTTTTATGTTATTGTACACTTGTCACTCTATAAATCCTTCTTACACTTCTTACAATTAGAAGTGTTTGTAGAATAACTTGACCCATGATAAATATAGATGAAAAGAAAACATAGCTGTATTTTTCATGTTTCCAGCTAATTACAATAGTATACAATAGTATCAATATCTATATCTTCATTACTGATTTGTCTTGATCAACAATTATTAAGAACTAGGAGCTTTTCAGCCCGCGCTTCGCGGCGGGGTAATCAGCCTTTAATGCAAAGGCATACACCGTCACGAATTTCATGGCGCCGGGTTAATCAGCCTTTAATACAAAGGCATATACCGCCACGAATTCCATCCAACAGTGCCGGATATCTTGCTTTGATGCGAAGTGTTTTGATGTAAGAGTTTAAGTATTACTTAAACACATACACATGTGATATAGCGATGACAAAAAACACAAACCCAATTATCAAGGTCATCATATTACAATAGAACAATTGATATTATTTTGTCACAAATCAAATTAATAACCTTTTCCTTTTCTGAAAATAAACCAAATTAATAATTACGAAACTAAATTAATGAAAGTCTTAAATTTAACTTTAAAAGAAATAGAAATTATAGAATAGAACCCAAAAATAAAAATAACCTTTCTCTAGATTTAGAGATAATAATTTATAGGTTTGCAGCTTTACTTGAAATATGATGAATTTATTTCTTATAATTTAATAATGATTTTGAAAAATACACCTCTTTTCAAGATGGTTTCATAAACCATGTGCGCCGCACGTACTGCCAAATTTTATCAAAAGAAACAAATCAACCACTATTTTCAAGATGGTTTCATAAACCATCTGTTCATCATCTTTTCCTCATCAGGTTAACGATCTTTCTTCAACACCAAATTTAAACACCTTGGACCATATATTATACAACAATTTGTCTATATGATCGGGTCGTTGTTTTAAGTTCGGTTTTTAGAAATAAATTTCCTTTTAATTTTTTTAAAAGCAAAACCAATTTTCAACTATTCAAAACGGGTTTCAAACCCGAGGAAGAAGAGGCGCCCACAACTTCTCCGGTGATGATTAACCGCCGATGAGCAAACCTTGTTCTTTTTTGTCTAAGAATCCATCACGCAGGTGAAGTTAGCATACATTGGCTCAGATTTTTTCATCACAACCATATAACAAACAAAGCTGGTCCACAAATTCAAGGAAACCCACAGTGTTAAACGTTTACAAACAGTACACAATTGTTGGGAACATGAAACCATCTAAAAAAATAACAGCAAAATGAAGCAAAAACCCACACCGAAACGAAGCAGACCTTTCTATGGCTCAGAGTTTGCAAAAACCATGGCTGCATGACGGGTTGTAGGTCAAAACCTACCCTCCACCATCTTTGCCACGCCATCCTCATCAATTGCCGTAAAGTGTTTTGAACTCATCACAGCCCAAAAAAACATAACTCATAACAGCCAAAAAAAAAATCAGAACTCACCATAGGCAAGCAACGTAACCCTAACGTTACACATATCATTCACTATCGCCACAATCCACAACCTATCACCCACTGTGATCATCGCCCAAAACAGAGGCCAAGACACGAAAGATGGCATAAACCATCGCCAATAGCCGACGTACGGAACGAAAGGAGGGAGGCGGCGACATATTTGTGCTCATTGGCACGACCAGGTTCCGGCCGACCATAGGAGGGCCAATGAAGAGAGAGGTCTGCAAAGAAACCCTAAAAAAAAACCCATCAAAGCAGGTATAAATTGGGGAGAAATAAAAAGGGACAACTTGTACAGATGGGGGGACACATGTTTAATAAAGAATCAAACCAAGCATACACCTAGACCATAAAAGTAGAACTCCAAGATGCCACGCAAGTGATCACTGTTCATTTCACTATGTTTATTAACAGATATTAATTATAGTATACATCCTTTTAAGGGTAGTTTTGTAAAATTATTGAAAGTTGTTAGTTAAATAAACTAAGTTAACATCAATGGGGTTGTGGTCCATTAGCAAAGGCAAAACATTTAAACACCTTGGAAAATTTTGGTATAAAACATGATCGTGTTTGCATAATAAAGTCTCTTGAAGGAAAATTTTGGTAACGATCGCTTAGGTAAGAGAATCACCCCTAACCCGTTGGTGAGGTCTTTTTTAAGAAAGGGAGGAGCGAAGTTAATCGTCAAAGTAAGAAAATCACCCCTATTTCGATGATATGTCTCCACTTTTGGGGTTATAAGAAATGTACCTCTAATTGGGCGATGTTTTTGAAATCACGCATGTGAATGAAGTATAGATGTATGGAAAGATTTAGTATGATGTGCATGTAAGAAAATAATCTCGAAAATAATTTGGATTTGAAAAAGGAAACGCGGATTGCATCGTATAAGATTGATAATAGTAAAACATAGGTTCAATTAAAACTTGGATTGTTCCAAAACGGAACTTGACTAAACCGGAGTGGTCAAAAATTCTTTTGAATTTGAGAAACATGATTTGGCCTAATAGGTGAAATATTCTCGCCGATATTTCGGTTAACGGTATTCACCCTTCCAGTTACTACATGTTCTAACTCAATCGAAAATTCGAGACTTGGCGGGATTTTTAAAAAGTCAAGGAGTGGGACTAGTCGACAAGATGCAGGTTTCACCCCTAACTTGACGATTCCGTTCCCTAAGTGTGGTTGGTACTCGGCGGGTCAAAATTTTAATTTCGACACTTTGACGAGGGTCCACTAGAATTCGAAATGGAGATTCTCCATCGAGGTGAGGATTTCACTCCTAACTTGATGACGAATTTCGTGTAAAAAGAATAGGCGGATTGAGAGTCGTTCACCGAATTGTGGGTTTCACGCCTATTTTGGTGAACTCGTCTCGTTTGTGTATTACGAGTGTTTGCGAGTTTAGTATAATCGAGTAGAATGCCTTAGGAAAGGCGTATGTTCAAAATAATAAAACAAGTATGAGCACATAAAGCATTTTAAGAATTTAGCACATAAGAGACGTTTCAAGAAATTAACATACGAATCAAGTATGGTCGAATTTGGTACTTAATTATAGACTAGGTCAAAAGCATAGTAATTTCCTAATTCCCTATAGTTATGACTCTGATACCAATCTGTCACACCCCAACCGATGGCGAAAACATCAGAGTGAAATAGATTGTTCATTACACATAACACTAAAATTTGCGACAAGTATTTAAATAATCAATTTCATTTGATTACTATAAGGATTCAAGTACAACATAAAAAAGAATATACAATTACAACAACTTGAAATAAAAGAATTCCAACATGGATTTAAGGTCTATATGTGTTTCTATTCATCCTAATATGTTCCATGCATCCTCAATATCATCATAACCTGCAACTTGTTTTAAAAGCGTAGTTCAATACAAAAGTATTTGAGAGTATACAAGTTTAATGTAGTAGCATATAAGTATAAAAATGGTAGCGAACAATCCACATGGCAAACCTAGTTATCAAGATTAACGTATAAACTGACATGTGAACAAACAAGTCAACCCAAAGATTAACGCAAGAATAAAGAATGATTAACTTAACATTAACTCTTGATCATGGGTGGTGCGTTACTCCTATAGCGCTATATATGTTAAGGGAGGCTTGATCGAAGTTAATGACTAGTTCATCACATAAGAATCACCCAGAAAACACGAATCAAGCATAACAAATAGTACGCATGTATTGGATTGTTTGTTTGTATAGTTGCATAAAAATATGTATGTTAAGTGTGTTTTGCATATAAACATGTTACACCCAAAAAGTGTAAAAACGGTAAAATGGGTCAAGTATACTCACAAATTTGCTAAGTCTTCCGATTATCCAAGTGTTGACGAGTTAATGAGATTAGGAGATTGAAGGTGTTCGGATTGGAGTTCAAGGAATATTTAGAGTCGGAATTTAGGTAAGTAAAATACACCAAAAGTATGTTTACGAGAAAATAATCATCTAGACTTAGTACTCGTTCTTGACACTATGAAAACCCATAGGGGTTAGAATGATTTCATGGGTTTAATACCCATTAGAATTGTAACGAGGAACTAAGCACTTGGGTGATGTAACATAGTAACATGACGAATAACCATTTGGTTATCATCAAGGGTTCGGTTCTTACATTATATGTATTTTATATATTTTATATAGTATATAATATGATTATGGTCCAACAAATATTACAAGTATTATCATAGAAGTCATGCATAGAGGTAGGAGGATAATCTTCCATTTTAAAACCTCTTTTGTATATTCACCAATGCACAAGTTGTCATAAGACAACAAGGATGGTCATGAATGAATTAATGTGGAAATGATACATACATACATACTAACTAAGAAGAAAACATCAAGTGAGATGTGGATTGTAAGTAGGATAGCCCAAGCTTTCCAAGTAATCACACATACACAAGTTCAAGCCTTGTTCAACACTTGTGGGTTAAAACCCTTTTAAAAGTAAAACCTCTGAATTTATGTTACAACCTTGTTTTTAAGCACATATAATCATAGTCTTGATTAGTGGCATAAGGACATAGGAATGTATGGTTAAAACAAAAAATTAAAGAATGTTTAGCAAAGTTTTCTTCCAAAACAGAAAGTTGGACCTCAAAAAATGGGATGTTTCACTTTAGATTTCCATGGAAAACCTTGTGAGAATAATCCTAGAGGTGTTCCATACTTTGTTGAAGAAGAATAAGTGAAGAAATGTAGAAGAAAGGTAAGTTTTGACTCACTTTTGCACTTAGAAGTTCCTGCTTTGAAACTGAGTTTAATATGAGATTTAGCTACTAATTTGGAGTGTTTAGAGTGAGGATTAGTGAGTTTGCAAAGTGGAAAAAGTGTGGAAGTGAGTTGGGTTTTATAGGAAGTGATTAGGGTTAAGTTAGGTGACATTTAATGGAGAAAACACACTTAACAAACACAAAATTGGCCAATAATTGAAGCTGGAAATACATTCTGCCGGATCAAGGGTCTCGCGGCACGCGACCACAAGGGCCTTTCCCTGTCGCGCGACGCGACGTGTTGATTCTCCGGAAACAATTTTGAGTTGTGGCAGATTTGGTCCCTCATGTTTGTTTTGATGTGTTCTAGTGTATTTTAAGGGTGTTTTATGTAAGGAAGGTATATTATAAGGGGTTTTTAAGTATCAACGACATGCGAACAAGTATGGACAAGTATGATTAAGTATTTGTATCGAGAACAAGTATCGTATACATTCAAATGACGTATGCATTCGTAAGTCTAGCATGTTTTCACATGAATTACGTATAGGTAACAATGTTTAATGAATCACGTCGTAATAGTATAAAATGCATAGGTAAAGGTTTGATTTGTATAAAAACAAGAATGTTATTACGGTTGAAGTATCGGTTTGCAATGTTATAAAACGAAATATGATTATAAGAGAAGCAAGGTTTCCAAAAATAGAATCACAAAACAAGCTTCTGATTCAGGTAAGTTACGAAAAGGCGGAGCGTTACACTCACAGTTCATTATCATTTTCATAAGTTCTCCAAAAAATCACTAGGAGAAATTAAAAGGAAATCAAGAGGAAGAAGAAGATCGCAATTGTTGGTTTAACGGTAATCGGTCCAGTTTTACAATATGGAAGTAAAATAAAAACCCGATGTTGGTTTTCATATAACTTTATGATTTTCCTCTTATCATCCACCATAGAGTAAATTACACTTTGTGTCCTTTATGTATTACCAGAATTATGAAACATGCCCTTTAAAAAACAATTTCAGATTATGTCCAAAATTACAATGTTATGTAACACTTTATGTCCTTTAATCTAAACCCAGTTACTTTACTTAGTTATCTTTAAACTAGGCAAGGGAAAAATAGACCACTCATATACCATTGACTCAAAAACCCTTTTATAACCCCCCATCTCTATAAGATCTGAAACAATCCCCACCACATAAACAACAAACTCTGGTTAAAACAAGCAACAAAAGGGATATATCAGATTCCTTTTGTATTGATTCGGATCTGTAATATATCAAACCTCAACAACAGTTCCCCTTTGACTTGAATTCCAACCCTTTAAACCATAGATTGTTAAAATCGAAAACCTAATAGTGACGATGGAATCTGATCAAATTTGAAAGAAATAAGATCACTTCGGCAAAAGATGTTGTTTATCACCGGACAAACATGAGAAAGAAAAGGGAAGATCAGATCTTACCAAGGTTCCACCATACCATCGTCGCTATCTACTCCCGCCGCCCCCACCCTCGTCGAACACCACCACATCACATCGCTACCAAAACCCTAGCGCCTCCCCGATGCCCTAACGACCGAACCAACATCACCATGGTCATCCTCAACCTTGTTTTGGTAGTCCAGGGTCATGCTAAGTGTCTAAAGTTATGTATGCATATGTAATAAAAGGTCTCGTACAGTTTAGTGCGGTAATGGTGGTGGTATTAGAGAGAGATGCGTGTGTGTGTGTGTGAGAGAGAGAGAGAGAGAGAGAGTGGTGGTGGTAGAGAGAGAGAGAGAGAGAGAGCATGTAAAGGGATTTAGTTAGTGATGTTATAAAACCCTAATCATTGGGGAAGAAGATGCAAAGGGTATTAAAAAGGAATCTGGATCATGTATTTATGAAATGTCATTTTTGCCCTTGGTCTAATTCAACTTAACTGATATAATTAACTTAGTTTGCTTAAAGGATATAAAGTGTTACATAACATAGTAATTTTGAACATAATCTGAAATTGTTTTTTTTTAAGGGTACGTTTCAAAATTCTGGTAATACATAAAGGACACAAAGTGTAATTTATTCTCCACCATGTATACATACACAGTCTGGTCAGAGTGGGGCAATGAGGCTCTCTAATTTGGGGAGTGCGGTTGCCTAACGCAAGAAATTTGTCGTTCAAAAAAAATCTAGGTAGTGTTTAGTATGCAGGAAATGAGAGACGAAATGAAATGGACTATTGCGAAAGAATGAAAAAAATGTGTTTGATTAGTTAAGGTAATGGAATCAATCATTACATAAGACATTCAATTCTTTCAAATTCATTCTATCCACCCATCTTGTTTTTTCATTCAATTCCCTCTCTCACCCTTCTTCGCCAACACTGCCCACCACCACCAACCGCTACCGACACCACATGCCACCATCCACATCTGCCGACCACCACCGCCTCGCCCACCACCACCCACCACCGTTGGTGTGTGCAAGGTGTGATATATTTTTATTGATATTTTAAGCCCATTTTACACATTAGTCAAGTTTTAAATTTATAAAACACGATATTCTACTAACACTAAACACACACATGGGCAAGTGCACCCATCGTGAGCGTAGTATAGCGTTGGTAAGATACCGAGGTCGTCCAACGACACAAGAGCTTTTAGTATCGGTTTATCCTCAACGTCTAATCAAACTAAAATTTTTGAGAAAAGATTTTTAAACATAAAAACTAAAAACTAAAAATGTTGAAAATAAAAATAAAATAAAAACAGATAGACAAGATGAATCACTTGGATCCGACACGCCTTTAATGTATCCTTTGTTGATTTCCGCACTTTTGCACTTTTTAAGAGATTATCTTAGTTATAGTAGTAGGCCCCTCTTTTGAAGGTGACGTTACCCTCAACCCAGTGGTTTGAGTCAGCAAGGATACAATCCCAAAGGGTCGGAATATTGGAAGATAATTAATTAAGTTATTAATGCGAAAAGTGGTAGGCCCCTCTTTTGAAGGTGACGTTACCCTCGGCTAAGTGGTTTGAGCCAGCAGGGATACAATCCCAAGTAGCCGGTTTAATGTATTAATAGTAGTTTACATATGAGGGGATCAAGCCATTCGCATCCGCGCCATCCAATACCTATGGGTATTGAAGTAGGTCCTAGTAAGCTTGACCCATGTCTTTGCAGGATCTATACATTGAACAAGGCAAGAACCTTACTAAACCATTCCCTTAACCCCCGACCAGGTAGCCAACATATCTCTATATAGACCGTAGAGATATAAATGGTGAAAATCTTTTACTTTATATAGACAGTAAAGTAATGCCAAGACACCACTGACAAATGATAAAGAAGTTTCACCTTCAACATAAGAAACTAGTTATTAAAGTCATTAATACAAAACCAAATAAAAAGTGCGAAAAGATTAAAAATCAAAAGTAATACATTAAATGATTGTCTTCACCAAGTGATGTAAGAGACTTAGTCAAACATGGCCTTTGATTGACAAGAACTCTTACGATCAATCTTGGATCCCGAGACTACTACACACACTCTAAGATGGATGATGGATGATGGATGATGGTTGTGGATGTGGGTGTTATAGTAGTGGTGGAGTGGTAGCAACATGGTTGTAAAAATCCCGACTAGTCTCTGATTAGTCGCCGATTAATCACTAATCGAAGGTTCACTGATTAATGGCCGATCTATCGCTAGGCGGTCAATGGCGGTCCTATTCTGGCCAAATTTTGGCCAAACACCAGCCAAATTTCGACCAAACCTTATAAGTTCCTTCCAAATACTTAAAAAAATATCAATGAGGGGTTAAAACATGTCTACTTTAAAGAAAACTACGTATAAAAGTGTGTGTGTATATATGTAACTAAAAATTACATATAAAAATCTCAATCCGATTAATTCCAATTAATCCCTGTTAATCCCGATTAATCGCTAGTCGGTACCCCATCGCCCGACTAGTGCCTAGCGATTCTTACAACACTGGGTAGCAAAGTGGGAGAGAGGTGGTTTGCCAAGGGATGCCTTTGAAAAGAATAAAGCACCCCTATTTATAGCCTGGACAGAAGCCCGACCATGGCCCCGTGTCCGTTAGACACGCCCACGTGGCTATCTCCTTTCTCTTCCTTCATTAATTGCAATTGTCTGCATTAGGCTCCACACGGCCCCGTGTTCGCTGGGCACGGCCCCGTGTGCAGAAGCGTATCTGTACTATCAAGATTTGGAAGATTCTGCAAATCTTAGCGTTGACTATGCCCCGTGCTGAGCTGGGCACGCCCCCGTAGTGGGCACAGAAGCTTCCACAGCTTTGTCCATTTCTGCAGACATCTGACCACGCCCCCGTGTCCAGTGGGCACGGGCCGTGGTCAACCCTCTGTTTCTTGTTTTTTCTTTTGAGGATGCTGTCGAGGGGTCGGGCATGCCATGTTTATTCCTTTTCTTGGTATTTATGCTAGTTTTTGCTACATGTTTGTTCCTTTTGTTCATATAAGCTCATTTGGTCCTGAAAACACAAAAGGAAGACAAAAGCACACTTTTTCCAACATTAGTACTAAAAAGGGTTAGTTTTATGCCTCATTTGATGTAATTTATATGTTGCATTTTACACACATCAAATACCCTCACACTTGAATCTTTGCTTGTCCTCAAGCAAAACTCTTTATTATGTGGCTTACACACCCAAATGGAATGGGTAGAAGAGAAGTTTTGGGCTTGTCTTGAGTGTCGGGAATCCAAGATCTTTATTGGGTTTTATTTTTATAATATTTACAATCCTATTCGTTATGATTTATTTAGAACGTTTCATAAGAGAAATTACTTATTTGGGCATAACATGCCTTTTTAAAATTCCATTTATATACAAGTTCACATACGTCACGGGAGATCACTCAACACTCGGCCGAATATGTATTTTTGTGAAACACGCGAGTCCGGCATGGAACTTACTTCTACCATATGCTTGCCAAGCAATCAATCATCCTCCTTTTTAACTATAAACCTTTGTAAATATCAAGAGGACTTGGGGAAGGGTTAGGCTTGGGCTAAAGGTAGGTGCTTTTGGGTTAGTGGTTAGTAAAAAGGGCTAAAAGCGTAAAAAGCGTCGGTCGTCGTAAAACTTTTTGTTTTTGTGACTTTTATTCAAACTAAGCATTTTCAAATAAAGTTTCTTTGAGGAACTTGTTTGTTTATTGCTAAACTTTCATTTTTTTCTTTTTTTTTTCATAGAGAAACGTCACAAGAAAACCGAGCTTTTTACTAAAATAAAGGGTTGGAAAGAAAAAGGTTTTGGTGGGTAAAGGTGTTTGTTTTGTGGGTTTAGAAATGAAAATGTTTAGGCTCAAAGGGGTTAACTAGGGAGATTTTGGGTAGGTGATAAAGAAAATGAAAAATAATGGTGTTGAAAAGAAAAATGGGTTAGTCCTAATGCCTCTATCATTTACTTACTTGGGTTTAAGTTGGTAAGGACCGGGATTGTATCGTCGTGGCAAGTTCTAGAGTCATATGAACCAAGCGACTATTCACACAAGAAACGAAAAATGAGCAATTAGTTTAAAGATGTATGCTTGTATGCTCAATAAAGGCTCAAAACTCACTTATTGTGGGAATGTGTTTATAATGTGATCAAGTATATATAATCAGATTTTAATTAGATTTGTCATGCGGTTTCATAATTTCCTTATGTTGGTTCTTTTTATCACGACGCTATCGGTTGTAAATTTGTAAAAATATAGCCTTTTTAGAACTTGTTATTCCCAAATTAAACCAAGACAAGTAAAGAAAAATTAAAATTTTTGATTTTTTTTTTGGGGTGCTTAGCGGTTCCAATAGAGTTTTGTGTAAGGCTTGTTATTAGGACTTGCAAAATTCAAGGTTTTAGCATCCCCCCACACTTAAATTACACATTGTCCTCAATGTGTCCCAAAAATAAGTTTTTAGGTTGATTGAATGTGTAAAAAGGTGTTTAAAAACAAGGTTCGGTACTGGGCACCTGGCCACGGCCACGTGCTGGGTGAACACGGCCCCATGGTCAGAGTGCCAGTAATAGTAACTTACATAAGGTGGCCATGGGGGCATGCCTGGCGGACACGACCCCGTGGCGGGTAGTTTTTAGACAACAGCAAGTACAGGGTGGTAGACACGGGGGCGTGCTGGCTGAGCACAGCCCCGTGGTGACAGTCTGCAATCAATGGAAACAGGTTTTTGGCTTTCGGTTTGGGTTTTCGGGCTTATGTAGCACTAATACTTAGTGCCTCCAAGCTTCTTGAGTACCTGTTTTGCTTAAACACCACACCACACAACAAATAACAAACATCCTAAACATACCAACGTTAATCATCCTACATCACACATAAACGGAAAATAAAATGCCGAAAAATAAAAGTGTTAAAGAAAGTAAATTGTTTAAACTTTGGCACGCAGGCCAGTTAATTGTTTATGGGATAAAGGGTTAACCTGGTAGAAGCTGCATCCGTGTCACACCACCTTTAGCACCTCCGCATCAATCCATGTCCTCCTCTTCATCGTCTCCTCCTCGAGACACCATGTGCTCCCGGATGTGGCTGATGTCGTCTTGCATGTCGGAGATGTGCCTCTCGATTGCTCTGACCCGAGTGTAGGTATTGCTGGCCATGTTGTAGGTGTTGCGGGTGCATAAGAGGTTTTCCTGCAAAAGATCATGTAAGCTTTGAAAGTTAGGAAAACCACCCAATTGAGACGAGGATGAACCCGGTTGGCCCTGAAACTGAGGAGGAGGACAGATTGTGCAACGTGAAAAACGAGAGCCTCTTGTGGGTTCCAAATATGCCCCTGAACGGTCTGAAAGCGGACCGTGCCGTCACCCGCATCGTTGATGATTCCCGTTGAGCGGCATATAACGAGATCCACTTTGCCCGACCACGGACCCTTACGAAAAGATTTTGGCATTCTTTGAACAAAATTCTTGTAAAGGCGGTAGATCCATCCTCCGAAGAAGATGGGTGTCGGGGCGATAGCTAGTTGGTTCAGGTGCATGTTTCGGAGGAGCAGGTGTGGGACATCAAGAGGGACACGATTGTGGATGCAGTATAAGACCGTCAGATCCCTTAGGTTGACAACACCGGTACTGTCACGCCGTTGACTGAGTGAGTTGCTAAGGACCCTATGAATGTAGCGGTAGAGAGGGTCCCACAACTGAGAGCTCTTGGTTTGGCTTGGATCGTATGGACCTTCCCCGATTTGAGACCATGTCGTTTGACGCATGTTGAGTGAGAGCTCACGGAGACCACCCGTGTTTTCTTCGTCTCCGGCATCCTCTTCGGAATTCAACCCAATTATTGTTCCAAACTGTGCAATAGGGATTGAAAGTACTTCCCCAGCACAGCGGAATTCAACCCCTTGCTCATCGAACGGCTCTGCTTTAGCTTTGAATGCGAACGTGCTATAGAACTCCATGGTATATTCGTGAACCGAATGGAGTCTAGTGCTGAGGGCCGCCCTAATTAGACCCATCACTAGGTTATTGAAACGATTTAGCTGTCCCACAACTTCCAGGGTCTCGAGGCATACTTGTCTTGGATTTTCCTCGGGCCTTGTCTTGAGAACTTCAAATCGAGCCTGATATTTCCATTCATTTTGATTGAAGCTTGTGAATTTCTTGGCCATCTGAAAGAAAACAAAAAACAATTAGCACGAGACAATAAATTTCCGAAAAAAAATGAAAACAACAAGCTGAACACGGCCCCGTGGCCAGTGGCCACGCCCCGTGTTCGGCTGAGTTTTGCTGGCCACGCCCCCGTGCTCAGACGTCTGTTTCCCAAAAATCCCATTTTTCAAACCGGCTTCGAAAACTCGAAAATTTTTGGTTGAGCAGGGGCGGTTTTCCCCGAAAATGAAACCCCAAGTGCCATTTTTTCGAAATCAAACCGTTTACCCCTTCAATTTCATCTTTTTCGGTTCAAAAACAAGGGTTTGAGGATTTTGTTCAAAATTGGGCAAATCCGCAAACAACTTCAGTTGATTTACTTCCTATAACATGAAACTATACTAATACTAACAGATTTAAGCAAAAAATTGAGGTTTGATTTGGTTTAAGAACCCTAGATTTTCCCCAATTTTTTTTATGTTAAACTACATGCAAATCATTAAACTAACTAACTATGATGATAGAATCATACCTTGACGATGTTGAACGGTGGAAGAACGTGAAAATCTGCAGAGATTCGCGGAGGAACCAGAGAGTTTTCGGGGAAACGGGTCGTGTTGAAATGAAAATGAGAAGACAAAAGGAACCAGAGTAGCCGGCCACGGCCCCGTGGGAGGGTAGAAACTAAATTTTTTTAAGTGCACGTGTGGGTGACATGTTTCCCAAAACTTGGTTTTAGAAATCTTACCGATTTTTGAAGCTTTTTCGATGTCCATTACCTACAAGATATGATGTTAGTGCACAAACCTTCGTTCATTCCTCAGCCGCTTGTAGCGAGATCTCCTACTCTTCATCCTCAATGAATCCTTGATAAAGCTTTAGCTGTTGGCCATTGACTTTAAATGGAATTCCATTCCGAGATTTAATTTCAACTTAGACTTTAATTTACCGGGAAATAGTCGAAGTCATGAATTAAACAATAGAACTTGATCTGCTATCCGAAATTCATTAGGTTTAATGTGTTTATCATGCAAGTTTTTCATTCTTTCTTTATAAATTTCGGAGTTAGAGTATGCGTGATTCCTTAATTCGTTTAATTGACAAAATCGATTTTTACCGGTAATTTCTATGTCTAAGTTTACGTTTTTTATTGCCTAGTAGGCTTTGTGTGCTATTTCTACTGGCAAATGATAACTTTTTCCATAGACAAGCTTATATGGGGTGGTACCTATGGTTGTTTTATATGCAGTTCGAAAAGCCCATAAAGCGTCGTCTAATTTATCGGCCCACTCCTTTTTATTTAACCCTACGGTTTTTTCAAGTATTCTCTTTAAACCTCGATTAGTCACTTCGGCTTGTCCATTTGTTTGAGGGTGGTATGCTGTTGAGATCCGGTGATAGACCCCATATCTTGTTAAAAAAATTTCAAGTTGATGATTACAAAAAATGGGTACCCCTATCACTTATTAACGCTTTTGGAGTTCCAAAACGAGAAAATAATCGTTTCAGGAATCTTACCACAACTCTTCCATCGTTCGTTGGAAGAGCTTCGGCCCATTTTGACAAGTAATCCATTGCCACAAGTATATATTTGTTTCCTTTTGACGGTGGGAAAGGTCCCATAAATTCGAGTCCCCACACATAAAAAATTTCACAAATAAGAATGCCATTTTGTGGCATTTCGTTTTTGGAAGAAATATTACCTGATCGTTGGCATGCATCACATGTCTTGATAAGACTTTGGATGTCTTTGTAAATGGTTGGCCAATAAAATCCTGAATCAAATACCATTCGTGCGGTACTAGCGGCACCATGATGTCCCACGTAAGGACCTTCATGACAATGGCGGAGAATTCTCCTTGCTTCACCACCATGTACGCATTGGCGGATAAGTTGGTCGGCACACATTTTGAAAAGATAAGGATCTTCCCAAAAATAATGCTTTACATCGGCAAAGAAATTTTTTCTTTGATGATGTGACCATCCTTTTGCGACTATTCCACTAGCTAAGTAGTTGGCGTAGTCGGCGTACCATGGCTCTTCTCCGTACTCCACCATCTCTAAGGACTCCATTGGGAATTTTTCATTGATTAGTTCGTCCCTAGTTGCCTCCAAAGCTGGATCTTCCAAACGGGATAGATGATCTGCAACGGTGTTTTCTGCTCCTCTTTTGTCTTTTATTTCAATGTCGAATTCTTGGAGGAGTAGAATCCATCTAATTAAACGTGGTTTGGCATCCTGTTTCTTAAAGAGATAACGAAAGGCTGCATGGTCTGTATAAAGTATCGTTTTAGAAAGAACAAGATAAGAACGGAATTTATCAAAAGAAAATACTACAGCTAGTAATTCCTTTTCAGTTGTGTAATTTTCTTGTGCATCGTTAAGTGTTTTACTAGCTTAATATGTTGGGTGAAAATGCTTATCTTTTCTTTGTCCCAAGACGGCTCCAACTGCAAAGTCACTTGCATCACACATGATTTCGAAAGGTAATTTCCAATCAGGTGCTATCATGATAGGTGCATTGACTAGCATTTCTTTTAGAGTAAAAAATGCTTGGTTGCAATCCTTGTTAAAGATGAATGGCGCATCTTTTTCAAGTAAATTTTGTTAAAGGTCTTGAGATTTTAGAAAAGTCTTTGATAAATCGTCTATAAAATTCGGCATGCCCTAGGAAACTTCTGATGGCTCTAACGGAGGATGGGGGTGGTAATCGAGAAACAGTGTCTATTTTTGCCCGATCAACCTCCATTCCTTCGCTTGAGATTTTATGACCGAGTACTTGTTGGGTCAAAATGGATAATGATGTTATCATTTATGACGTCTTTAGTTTAGCAATTTTCTTGTTTTTGTTATGTGGCGTTTTCAATTGTAATAGTCAGATATTTTAGGGAGTTTAGTAGGTTTTCCAAGCAAGAGGCGGCTTGCTTGGAGAACAAGGCTTAGGGGCTATATATAGATTACTACACCTCACTTGGAGGGTGTGCATTTTGTGAGCCACCACCCCGCGTGAGCTCACCCGGGGTGGATGTTAATCTTGTAGCTTGTCTTTTCACATTCAATGAAAATATCTTTCTTTCAATCTTATGATTATCTATCTTTCTAGTGTTTATCTTAGTTCTTGGCTCAAAATCACCCGTCTCACTATTTTTCACCGAACTGAGACTGAAATCTGATCGTTACGGGACTACAATTTGGTATCAGAGCCACGGTGGCTCGTTTCAGTTTTTGGTTTGGTCGGATCTTTACCGGAAAACCGCCCGAGACGTAAAACTAGCACAAGTTCGTTGTTTTTGGAGCTATTTCTGGAGCATATTGTTCTTATTGTTCTTCCAGCGACTTTGTTCTTCGGGGTATAGAGATAGAAACAGAGAAAGAAGTAAGAACGGGGAAGAGAATGAAGATGGTGTTCAGCGTAGTGATGAAGAGGTGTTGCGGTGAATGTTAGCTGATGATAGTGAGCTTGCTAATGGTTATGGGGTGATGGTGCTTTTTTCAATGGCTGGAAATGTTACCGGTGTTTCGATAACTGGTAAACAACGAGAAGTGCATGGCCTGTTTGACATAAATATTTTTTTTTGGGTCGTCGGTGATGTTTCATGTGGACATGGTAGCGGCTGAAGTTGTTTATCAGCGCTTAGGGTGGTCGGAATTTGGCTGGTCTTAACCTGGTTGTCGGAGCATTAGACCTGTTTGCCGGTGATTATTTCCAAAGATGAAATGGCAATTGGTAGGTGGGGGCACAAGGTGGAAGGCGGTGGCAAAGGGAGGCGCATGAAGGTCACTGCTTGGTTTCCGTTTTTGATTTTAGCTTAGTTTTATCATGATAGCGGTTAACCGGTGAACCCAGAATATGATGGCTGATTAGATGGTGTGGCGGCTGGAATGTTCTTTTGGCAGCTAGGGTTCCAATCATTGGGCCATGATTATTTTTTTTGGGCTTTGTGAGCTATTTCTCTAATTTCAGCTGAATATTGTGGGGCCCAACAGTGATTGGAGAATTCATAGAAATGCCACATTCTTTAGTCCATTAGAAGTCTGGGGCCCAACGTCTTTGACGCGCTTGCGGAAACGTTAAACTAGGACATCTCTGAAGCTTGTTTACTGGTGCCTCCTGAAGCTAGAAATGCCACATTCTTTAGTCTAGAAGAAGTCTGAGCTGACTTTGGGGAGTAACCAGTCGTATTCATTTCACGTTTGTTGACGTCCATTTCAAAAGCCTTCAGAGTGTTGATTAAATCGGACAGAGTGACAGGATTTGGATTGTTGAGGAAATCCCTTTTTATCATAATGCATTGAAGGCTCCATTCCTTTGGAAGCGAGTCCAGAAGCTTCTTTATGGCAGCACGATTAGTGACAGGATTTCCTGCCTTCTTCATCTTGGTCATCATATTCAGAAAGCGACTGATATGATCGGAGAGGCTTTCTCCACGAATTCCACCAAACATGTCGTATTGCTTCTGCACCATGTCTCTTTTGCTGTCAATTAGCTCCTCATTTCCCTCGTAGTGTTCGATCAAAGCGTGCAAGAGTTCATTAGCAGTTCCATATTCTTCAAACATGTTATAGTCATCAGTTGACAAAGCCATGGTTAAGGCAGCGTGTGCACGACGGTCGCGTTGGATTAGGGCTTTGTCTTCATCAGTGAAGGTTGTGGGGTCGTTGTTATTGATTATCACATCTCCTTAAACCACCGTTGGAACATGGGGTCCAGCGATGACAGAAAGCCATAGATTGTAGTCAGTGAATTCGAAGAATGACTTGATTCGATTCTTCCAAGTACCGAAATCTCCTGCTCCTTTCAACTTTGGTGGTCTTGTGGTGGTTCCGGTCTCAAGTTCAGCTTGAGCAATTGGACTTAGTTGATTCAACGCCATTTTAACTTGTTTTTTACTTAAGAAAGCTGATCAGAAGTTAAATTCGCTGATTGGCTGATGTTGATCAATTTCGCCGGCGAAATAGATAACTTCGACGGAGATCTGACTGAACTTTAGTGGAACAGGACAAATTCGCCGATTGTCTTCGCAGATCAAATGTCTTCGCCGGTACACGGAGAAGTCCTACACGAGCGAAGAAAGCTAATTCCGCTGATACAATAAACACACACGTTAGTTTGGCTTATTTCTCCGGACACCGTGATAAAAACGCTGTGGTTCTTTATCACAGTTCTCGAAGTCGCCTTCGATAAATTCGCTACAGGGACACTTGGCACTATTTCGCCGAAAATTAGCAATTTCGCTCGAGTTTTAATCGGCGAAATTAATAATTATGCGATATTCAAATATTGTTCACTGTATTAAAAAGTAACTTCGCTGTATTCAAATTAATTTCGCTACCTTCAAAATTATCTATGCTGGCCAGAGGGTTTAACACGAACTAAAACCCTCTAATCACCCAAAAACGACTCAAAAACCATGTTTCTTTGCATCAAAATGTCCAAAATGACTCCCTAATCACTGATTAACAACAACCTATCGATTAAACACACCAAATCAATCCATTTTAAGTCCTAAAATTTGAAAAACCTTGAAACTTTGAAAAACCTTCAAAACTTTGAAAAATCTTAACAAAAACACAACAACCAAGAATACTAAGGCTCTAATACCAAATTGTAGGATCAAATCGAGCCAAAAATCTGATTTTGTATAATAAATCAAGTTGAACACACACAAAATAAACTTGACAACCCTTGAATATTGATTTGCATAAGATGAATACAATTAGCCCCCAAATCTCTCTCAAAGTGTGTGTTACCTTAAACCCTAATCATCACTTTCTATTTATAGCCAAAACAACTTTTGGCTAATTACATTTAGACCCCTAAAGATAATAACTTACTAAAAGTGGCACTAAACAAGAAAACTAATTAATAAAACTACAAAGACTAAATTAAATATATTTTGCCTAAACAAAATATATTTAATTAACCAACGCAGTATAACTATCAAATCTCGAACTTCCACAAGCCATGTCATTCTTCGATCTTCTCGTGTTGACTTTGACTTGTTGGTGTTGACTTTGTTGACTTGATTCATTGATAACATTAGACTACACGTTTTAGACCCAACAATCTCCCCCTTAGGCTAATGTTATCAAACTCTTGCATCATCTTTAGAACTGTCAACTTCATGTGTCTTGTGATCTTCAATTTGGCAAGCTTCAGTCTCAATTTTAGACCCAACAATCTCCCCCTAGACTGATGCTTTCCAAATTTTCTTCACTGAAGATCTTCTTTTGAAACTTTGCACTTTTAGTATTTTATCTGGATAAGCTCCCCCTTTTTGCATGCATCATCTTTGACAATCAGGAATAACCTTTTTCCAACTCTCTTTTAGCTTGAGTAATAGAAGACGTAGGAAGAGGATTCCTAGCTCGGTATCTTCTGCAAATCTTCGGGAAACAGGTGCTTTGGTCTGGTATCTTGCTCAACAAATGATCGGCCATCTTTGCAGCAAGTAGTTGAAGTAACCTGTTCACAATCACAAACAAAACTCCGAACTTTCTTTTAGACTGATTCAAAGTACAGACAAAATCGTATTCATCTGTAGTGTGCAATGGAAAGAGTATCTCAAGCAGTTTGAGACACGATTGATGTGATATGGAAGACTTATAAAACCAACTGTACACACATCAAAATATTTTTGGATTTTAGATTTTTTTAGATATATTTTTTAACATTTTTTTAACTTTTTTTTAACCTTTGAGATATAGAGCTGATCAAATATGAGATCATACCAACTTGAAAAGCCTAGTCACACTTCAACTTTCTTTAGGATAGATACGACTCAAGAACGATTGCTGGTATGTTTGTCCGCTTAAATCCATTCACCATTCTTTCGACATACATCCGGTGATTAATTATCATGTTTTGGGTATATTTAGGATGAAGCTAGTGGACCCCACACGTGTTCGGTTAAACTTTTTTGTCCTCGTGGTCTTTTGAGATGACAGTCTTAACAACACAGAAATAGTATATACTAGGTGATGAGAGCTCCAGGTCTATGTTTCCATAAGCAGAGGAGATGATCACCTTGAATCAGATGATGAGAGCTTCAGGTCTATGTTTCCATAAGCAGAGAAGATGATCATCTAATTTAGATAGCATAACTAATAAAATATTTACTTAATATATGTACGCGCCTTGGCATATCTTTTATTCCTATTGCACGACATTAACATTGCGTGTCTTTTTGCTCTTTTTGGGTTGCACACATTGTTGTCTTTTCAATATATATATATATATATATATATATATATATGCACAACATTGTGTGTCTTTTGAACTTCTAAATTTAATCTCGCAACCCCTTTTGGACATAATCGGTTTGTGCAATCCTGCAATCGGTTTGTGCAATCCTGTAACAAGGCTCCACAATCTAGTGATAAGGCTGCAGTAGTTGGTGATTCTCAAGCTTTGAAAGTGTCAACTGAACATGTGGCACTTTTTAGCATGTTTCTGAGTAGCTATGAAGCTTTAATATCGGGAGAACTTAAGAAGGAGATGCTCACTGCTGAAGACATGTATCAGGTTGATCCAGATGACATGGAAGAGATGGATTTGAAGTGGCAGATGGCTATGATCACTTTAAGGTTGAAGAAGTTTTTGGATAAGACTGGGAAGCGTCTAGGTCTTGGAAAAGCTGGTTTTGACAAATCCAAGCTGAGATGTTACAACTGCAAAAGTTTGGGTCACTTCAAGCGAGAGTGTCCTTTGTTGAAGGAGGGAAACACTGAAGTTGCTCCTGCCATAAAACCAATTGCTATCGAAGAAAACAAGAACAATGCTACTCCCAACACACCAAAAGCTCTGGTTGTTGAAGATTATGATTGGGGTGAAGAAATTGCTGAAGCCAAGTAACATGTCAACAAAGCTCTCATGGCAAAGATCTCAAGCGGGTCGTCATCAAAACAGTTTGAGAAACAGGCTGCTGGAATCCCAAAAGGGGACAACATTGCTGACAAGGGTCTGAAAAGCATTCTCACCTCCCCAGAGATTGAGAAAGAAAAGAATTCTGAAGAAGCTGAAAAACCCAAGAAGCAAGTTCCTAAGGAGTCATCTGATGAGAAGAAAGAAAAGGGAAAAGTCTCAGCAGCAGCAATGAAAACTGAATCCTCAAAAGAAAAAGCTGACAAAGACTAGGTAAATAGCATTCCACATAACTTTAAAGTAAAGTTATGCATACTAGCATGCGTTGACGTCGTGGCACACTACAAATCTCTTAATATAGAATTTGAAAGGCAAAAAGACAAATCTTTAAAATTTAATAAAGAACTTAAACAGAACGAGGCCGCATATCAGAGAAAGTTGAATTCAACTTTAGCTGAAATGCAAACTCTAAAAGAATTTGTTTTTAGAAAAGATTTTATCATCAACGATCTAATAGATAGACAAGAAAAGGCTTTGAACGAAAATAATAAATTACAAATTATTATAGGCAAATGGAATGTCAGTCAAAAGGCCTTTACTGACATCAAAAACTGCCAACGACCGACGTATGTAAAAGATGAGATCGGGTATAAGGATAGGCAAGGAAATGAAAGAAAACTTTTCTTTCCACCACATAGCAAAAACTATGTGCCTATGCCAACTCATCATCCCGACAATGATTTCATTGATGAAAAGGCCTCTATAGAACAAAATGATTCTTTCAAAAACAAAACAACCGCTAACATTCCTAAAAGTAATGCAGATCCAATTGTGTGTAAAGAAGATGTGTGCGATGAGGATGGACACTGCGGCGGTTCAAAAATAGGAATAGGTTATTCAGGCGACAATTATTCCACCGTTAACCGATTCACCTGGATCTGTTCTAAGAAAAACAATATTCGGGATGAATGTAATAATTTAATTAGGACGGATGACTGTAATGGCCGTGTGCCTAAATTTAACTCTTTGGATGACTGTAAGGGCCATGTGCCTACATTTGAGACCCGTGATCGTGAACATGCTATGTTTGAATGTCATGATTTAAATTCTGCATTTTGTGATGATAAAAATGTGTGTGAATCTCCTGTATTTGTGCCAGAATTGAAAAAAAATAGCTTTGGAAAATTCCTCACCGAGGAAATTACAGAATTTATTCCATCTCGAACAGGTATGGCAGATTCAGAGAAGAAAGTCGCTAAAGATAGCAGTAAAGAAGATTCAAGCTTTTCTGCCTTAGAAAAGGAAGAAGAGACTTCAAGTTCTGATGAAGAACAAGAATCAGAAAATTCAAGTGAAGATCAAACAACAGAAGGTGAAAGCTCCGAAGATTCAAGTGACGAAACAATTGAAGGTCAAAATTCAGAAAGTTCAAGTGAAAATCAGAGCTCCGATGATTCAAGTGACGAAGCAAGTGAAGATCAAAATTCAAGTGAATATCAAACATCAGAAAGTTCATCAGATTCCGACAATGATGAAGACTGTTCAGAAGATGAAAGCCGAGTTGACAAGAAAATGAAGAAAGCCAAGAGCTCAAGATACACCACATCAAAAGATTCTTCAAAAAGCTCAAGACACTCATCACATACATCATCTTCTAACACCAAAAAGTCCAGACATAAACGATGTTTTCGCTGTGGTCATTTAGGACATACAGCGAAACATTGTAAAACCAAGAATTTTTCTAAACCAGAATATGATTTTGTTAAAAATTTCACAGATCAGCTTGATTTCCTTAAGAAATCTGTTAAAAATCTGGTTAATTCAACAACTTATTTTTGGAAGCAAAAAGAGGGCATCGTGGGTCAAAACCACGATAGATCCAAAATGAAGCAAATCTGGGTTCCCAAATCAAACTAATGTGTGTATATACGTGTATTTCAGAATAAACTCCAGAAATGGCTTCGAATGCTCATGGAATATATCTGGCATGTCGACAACGGATGTTCAAGACACATGACAGGCTTAAAGGAACTTCTGAAGAATTTTCGTTTTATTGATGGTGATTTCGTGTCATTCGCTGGAGACGAGAAGGGAGGGTAGATCATTGGAATAGGAGATGTTGTGTCTGAAGCACTTACTTTGGAAAATGTCAACTATGTTCGAGAATTGTGCTATAATCCTACGAGCGTATCACAAGTCTGTGATAAAGGAATATCGGTGCTTTTCAACGACATGGAATGTTTGTTTCTCAAGCCTGAATATGTCGTTCCTGCAGAGATGATCATGCTCACAGCTCCAAGACAAATGATAACTTGACTTGCTTAATCTCAAAGGCTTCAGAATTAGAGACACTACTTTGGCACAGGCGATTGGGGCATGTAAATTTCAAAAATATGAACAAAATCTCTAAGTTAAACCTAGTAAGAGGTCTTCCGATAAAAGAATTTCCTTTTTCTGAAAAATGTATAGCATGCGCTTAAGGAAAGCAACACAAGAAATCGCACAAGTCCAAAGCAGTGAACACGATTATTGCGCCTCTTCAATTGATGCATATGGATCTTTTTGGTCCAATAAGTGTTAAGAGTCTTGCTAAAAGTTCCTACTGTTTGGTGATTACAGATGACTTCTCTCATTTTTCATGGGTTTATTTTCTGGAAGCCAAGAGTGAGACGGCTGATATCCTTAAGTCATTCATTCCCTTGATTGAAAACATGACCAGATTGAAAGTGAAGTCGATCAGAAGTGATAATGGTTCCGAATTCAAGAATCAAGCCTTCATATCCTTCTGTGCAGAAAAAAGGGAATTCATCTTCAATACAGTGCGGCTAGAACTCCTCAACAAAATGGAGTCGCTGAACGAAAGAACAGAACTTTGATCGAAGCCGCGAGAACTATGCTGGTGGATTCAAAGCTTCCAATCATCTTTTGGGCAGAAGCGGTGAATACAACATGCTATGTTCTGAACAGAGTTCTCATTGTAAAACCTCACGGAAAAACTGCATATGAACTTCTCTTCAAAAGGAAGCCGCTCATCGATTTCTTCAGACCGTTTGGATGTTCTTGCACTCTTTTAAACACTCAAGAGAATCTTATCAAGTTCGAAGTAGTGGGAGATATCTGCTACTTCATGGGATATTCATCAACTAAGAAAGCCTACAGAGTCTACAACAAAAAGACAAAGATGGTGATTGAATCTTATTACGTCGACTTCCAAGAAGGAAACTACACTAACACTGGAAGTACTCCAGATTGGTTTTACGATGTGGGTGTAATTTTCAACACATACGAAATTCCAGAAGATGTTCCAGAAGCCGGACCTGCAGAAGCTGCTCAAGTTGAACCTCTGTTTGATTCTTCAGATATTGGTTTAACCCCTTTCACTACCCGTTTTTCTCCATTCTCTGCTGATCCACTTCTCTCCGTGGATGAAGTAAATGGTGACACTTCGCCTGAGAACACCCCTGAAAACGGTGCTTCTTCTTCACAAGTGAATGTGGATGAACCAACTCAGGAAGATGATCCCCCAGTAATCTATGTTAACGAACACTTCACCAACCTTCCGCAGCAAATTGAGACTCACACAAATGCTGGATACAAGACAAATCAGAATCATCCTCTTGAGAATGTCATAGGTGCAGTAGAAGAAGGAGTACGTACACGTGGTCAGTCATCAAGCATCAACAAAGGTGTCACACCCCGAAAATCCACAAGCGGAGTATCACCGCAAGAGGCGTGACTGACCAGGATCTAGCCACCAATCACATTGAACTCATAGGTATATTTAAATAAAACTTTCATTTATTAACATTAAGTGTTACACGTTACAAATAATTCACAGTATACCGCGGAAGCATAATTCATTCGTTAAGAGTTTATAAACCACATGTAAAAACCATTAGTCTTGTGTTGCGATTCCATGTATCTCGACCCATGACCACTCCAGCCTCCCAGACAGCAAGTTCCAACGATATGCACCTAAAGGCCTTCAAGGCATGTAACAACGAATCAACAACGAAGTTGAGCGAGTTCACAGTTGGTTTTCCATTTTAAAGTTGTTCCAAAAACTAAAAGTTCTTTCGAAAACCATGTGTTAACCAATTCCTTGTTTCCCAAACCATAACCAGTGGGGGCTACCCCATGTTAACCACTTATAAGTTGGCGTCCTTCCCAACCGAGGACGGAGGTACGTACTCTACCCAACCGAGAATATGCAGGTTAAATGTAGTCGTCCTTCCCAACCGAGGACGAAGGTACGTACTCTACCCAACCGAGAATACGCAGGTTAAATGTAGTCGTCCTTCCCAACCGAGGACGAAGGTACGTACTCTACCCAACCGAGAATATGCAGGTTAAATATAGTCGTCCTTCCCAACCGAGGACGAAGGTACATATTCTGATAGAAGTGAATATGTAGGTTTCGTTTTAGTTTCTTAACCCATTCCCAAACCACTGGGAATCTCATGCCTTGTAGAAAGTGTGAATCACCTTTGGTTGCTCGGTTTGACTCTTAAAAATAGCTAACAGTCAAGGTCGGTAAATCACGTCCTAGTACGATTACCAGTTAGTCCATTAGTGGTTTCAAATAGGGCACAAAGTTCCTACACGTATCTAGCACGTAGCACATTGAATCATACATTGCTAATTATCACAACATAGTTTAGCGACGACATAAGTGTCACAAAAGGTTCAAAATACAATTCAATAAAATTCAGCAGCTCGTGTTTAACAAAATTCCCAAAAAATTAAAAAATGTGTTAAACGATCCAAATATTATTGTGTCAAAATCTCGGGATCTAATTCATCACCAATTATATTATAAAATTCATTTACCGGGCTGCAATCAGATTCATCACTTTCTGAGTACAGTTCACGGAAAAATTCATTTAAAATTCATAGTATGTCTGATTGACGAAATTCCAGTTGGAGGTTTGCAACGACATCAGTGGCCATCTACAGTACAAATTTCATAGCAAAACTCCAATTACGCAGCAAGTTATAACCCAAAACATATGACCCATTTGCTGCAGATTTTCGCAGCTTCAGTGTTTGTTCGTAAATAATTCGTTAAACATATCAAACGGTGTCAAAAAATTATGATTCCAGTGCCATATGATTTTTATTTCAAAATAACACATTATAGACTCAAGAAACTCTAAATTTCGTCAAATTACGACCCGGTTACAGCCAACTGAAGTTGGCTGAAACCATTGGACAGAAGCTGTTTTCACATGTCTTTTAATAAAACGAATTTCCGGGTTTCGTTATCATGTTTCCGCAATTACATGAACATCATGTTTCCGCAATTACATGAACATATTCAATCATTCACAGCAGGTTATAAGTTGTTTTATATCAGAAAGCATGCATGAACTTATAGTAATATCGTAAGCAACTCATATAACATCATATCATCATATGTATCAACAATCGTAGAAAACGCAGCCATGACCACTTAACACAAATTGTTCTCAGCAGACTTTTGGTTATATATATCATATTTGTTGCACCATATCATCAACATCATAAAGCATAACGATCCTAATCAAATCACACATGTCCAAAACTTAACAAAACCGAGCTACAAATACTCATACACGTTTTTCATGGTTCTAGTCTACCAATTAACATCACATCATCATGTTCATCACGACAATCACTAACGCAGCCATGTAACAACCAAATTAAAAGTCAAAAAACGTCATAAAATACCAACCGGTAGCGAGATGCGAGGGAGATGCGAGTTCAATCAAGAGGGAGTTAGCGAAAGGGATAGAAAGATAGCGACGTGAGAAGGGGTCTTGCTGCTTATACCGCCATAGGGGGGGGGGGGGTAGAGATGATTAGGGTTTTTAAATTTGTATTCGTGCCCTCAACAAAAGATACATACGCATGTATATACATGTATGCGCAAATCTTCACAACTATGTGGGCTAGGGTGGTTTGGGGTTGGGCCGTAATATTACAAGAGAAGGGGTGGGCTGGAGGGTTAAGTTAGGCTGCTCAAAAAGAGCGATGTGGGCTGGTGATGGCTGCTCAACAAACGCAAAAGAGGAAATGGTGATTGGTAGTGATTTCTATTTAGTGTGTAACCTTTTTATTTATTTATTTATTTATTTTTTACCAATACAATCTAATACTTAACTATAATTTAACACATGTTAGCAATTATATTCTAACAATTATAATTAGATGGGTTAGTGTATACTAAAAACATGAATAATACCTGTTCGTCTAGACACGGTGCGATAACCCGAAGGTAACGTAATAAAACATAGTCGTAGGAAGCAAAGAATTTACCTTAAAGATACGGGTTGTCACATCATCCCCAAGTTGAAAGAAATTTCGTCCCGAAATTTAGCACATAGTCGCTTGTTGTGTTGTGCGTTTTCCTGGGGTATCACATCATCCCCCCATTGGTTTGGAATTTCGTCCCGAAATTCCGAAGTAGCTTCTGTACTGGACTCACCTTTCTTAAACAACTGGGGGTATTTGCGTTTCATTTGGTCTTCTCGTTCCCAGGTGAACTCTCGGCCACGACGGGAGTTCCAACGAACTCGAACAAGGGGTATCCTGGTACGCTTGAGAGTCTTGTATTCTCGCTCCAAAATTTCCACTGGTTCCTCGACGAAGCACCACTGGTCGTCGATAGTGAGTTCCTTAAAAGGAACGATGAGGGTCTCATCTGACAGACACTTCTTCAGATTCGACACGTAGAATACGTTGTGAACTCCATTGAGTTCTTCTGGCGGTTTAAGTCTGTACACCGCTTTGCCGATTTTCTCAGTAATTTCAAAAGGTCCGACATAACGCGAATTAAGCTTGCCCCACTTACCAAAGCGAATCACACCTCTCCAAGGTGAGTCCTTAAGTAGCACTCGATCCCCAACCTGGAACTCGAGCGGTTTCCTGTGTTTATCAGCGTAGCTTTTCTGACGGTCGCGAGCTGATGCCATTCGTTGTCGTATCTGGGCAATCTTTTCCGTTGTGTCGACGACGAGTTCTGGGCCAGTGATTTGGCTGTCACCAACTTCTGCCCAGCATAATGGTGATCGGCATTTCCGTCCATACAAAGCTTCGAACGGAGCAGCCTGGATGCTAGTGTGGTAACTGTTGTTATACGAAAACTCCACCAAAGGTAGATGCCTTTCCCAGCCGTTTCCAAAGTCGATTACACATGCTCGAAGCATGTCTTCAAGAGTTTGGATGGTGCGTTTAGACTGCCCATCCGTCTGAGGATGATATGTTGTGCTCATGTCTAAATGGGAGCCAAAGGATTTGTGCATCGCCTGTCACAATCAGATGCAAAGCGCGGGTCGCGATCAGAGATAATGGAGGTTGGCACCCCGTGCCTAGCAACCACTTCTTTCAGGTAGATGACTGCAAGTGTAGAAAACTTATCAATTTCCTTGATGGCTAGAAAGTGTGCTGGTTACGTGAGACAATCAACGATCATCCAGGTGATATTGTTTCCGTTTCGAGTTGTAAATAGACTAGCGACCAAATCCATGACAGTCTGTTTTCGCTTTCCATATAGGTGTTTCTGGTTGCTAACACTTCACCTTGACTTTCCCACAAGTCAAACATCATTCCCATACCTAGCTAGGTTGGCCTTCATGCCCGATTACCAGTACAAGGTTTATAAATCCTAATGCCTCTCATCAAAACCCAGACGACTAGAATATCGAAGCCGGTGTGCTTTACTCAACACGAGTTCCCTACCATTGCCGTATAATGAGACCCACATTCGTTCTATGAGGTAACGAGTATCGTCCGACCTGTCAAAGGTTGATTCTCCATGCCCCGCATGGGTTCAACTTGAAAATCCTCTTCCTTCAGTTCTCCAGTTTGAACAGAGCGAGTCTGACCAGGTAAGTTAGAGTCGGTAGTGAGCTGCAAAGCTCGTGTACGTTCAAGTTTCATAGTTGTAATCATCCTAAAGTTTCCTCCAGCGATTCCATTCACTGATTTAGCTCTGTCGAAGTCAAGGTACATGGGAGGCCCATTGTGATCGGTCTAAATAACGCATCTGGTACCGTCCAAGTAATGCCTCCATCTAACATCCCAAGGCCACGGTTTTCACCGCCAGTTGTGTGTCGCACAGTTCCTCTTTGTAACTCCATCACGTAAGTCATCAGTCTCTCATGTTGCGTCGGTGTGTAACTGGGACTCCGATTCGGACCATCATGGTATACCACTAAATCACCCGCACCCTCGGGTAAAGACGATGCGCAGTGCATTGCAGAGTTGGGATTCCCACTTCGTTGGTTACATGATCAAAATGCATCTCTTGAATCTACATGTGACACTTAACAAGACTTCGCACGTAATCGCTCCTCCCACAGAAGCGCTGAAATAAGATACATATGCCACTCAGGGTGTTCATTTCCCCTGGTCCTGATTCAAAACGTCATCAACAAATACGGTCGATTCATGTGATCCCTGAAGCTGCTGGTGTGTTGATCAACTCAATGATCATGGTGTACAAAGTTGAAATGGCTGTATTGCGTTCAACACGCTATTCTAAGAGCATTCTCCTCTTGGACTTCCATCTGATGATAGTTCGTTCGCTATCCAATCCTCGAATGGAAGCTTGTTCCTCACAACTGGTCGACCGGTGACCAATACATGGTCGAGACAGGCGGTTCCTAACTGTCACCTTGTTACGTTCTCGATAATCGGTACACATACGAAAAGGGCTTATCTTCACTGGTATAACTGGGGCTCCCCAAAGCGAAAAACTAGATCCGATAAACTCATGTCCAATAGTTCCTGAAGTTGATTAGGCAGTTCCTGCAACTTTCCTGGTGTAAGACAATATGGAATACTAGAAACAAGGGCTGCTTCCGACATGATACCGACCTGATATTCCACCTGATGATGTGTAGGTAAACCTGATAGTTCTTCTGTAGCACATAGGGAGAAACCACGAACAATTGGTGGATCCTCGATCCTCCTTTCCTTAGCCTCGACATCAGTAACGAGTGCTATCAGGGCAGGGTAATCCTTCCATAGACACTTCAGGCCTTCACTGCTGAATTGATGCTAACCTCTGCACCATTCGGTTGCTTTATGACAGACGACAACTTTCCCCTCACAGGGCATAACTGCGGGATGTCTGGTTAACCAACCCATACTGACTACTGCATTAGCACCATCGTGGGTAGTAGAAGGAAGATCAACGTCGAAAACTTGTCCCACACGATTGAATTTGCACCCCTACAAACATATGATGCTTCAATTGACTTGCTATCAGCCTTTTGAGAAGCATCAGGGTTAAACAGGACAGAGACGAAGCGATTAGCTACCCGTACAAGCTTCCAAGTTGCCACCATCCTGGCGTCGCCCACGTTAACCTTAAAGGTCCTTCCATGAGCATCGTTTCCAGTGTTGCTGTTTTCATTACAAGGATTTCAAGTATTGTCGTTGTTCCTTTGGTCGTTGTGTTCTTAACTTAACCACGGCCAATCCATGTTGTAGGCACCTTTATTTCCATACTGTAGGCTAGGGTTACGAATACCTTGTTGTCGCTGTGACTGCTGCTCCTAATGTCGTTGCTCGAAACGAAGCCCTACGATTCTTCACCATCAAGGTCCACCATCTCACATTCTGAGCCACGTCCTAAAGTGCTACTCACTGTGCTGGTAGTTACACATTCCACGTTATAGTCGATTGTCATTGCTTATGTCCTGATTGATTCGTAAGAGTTGACTCCCATGAGTCACTGACAAGGGTTAAGGATTCGATTGAAGCCAATTCGCTGGTGCTCGTCGCCGGTAATCAGGGTCGTCAAAGTATTGAGGTCGGTAAAGTACTACGCTCATCCTCCTGTCCATCGATGTTGCAAGTTACTTGAGTAATACACGGTCTGTTACGAGGGTATTGCAGAAGTGATCACACTTTGGGATCTAAGATGTCAATACATGAGTTCCAGCAAACGAAGAGGAGTAAGAAAGGTATCGATCAATCATTCGACGCTGCGACATTCAACTCAGGGACGTTCGTATAAGCACCTAACGTTCTACACGGTTCGCTAGGTGTTCAGGTAATACTCTATAGCATCGAGATTCGAAGGGATCTAGAGATGAATGAAAAGTTCACATTCGAGTAGGGGACAATCACTGCTATGACCCCTATAGGTTTGTTATGTTTCACATCGATCAAATAACGGAACGGAACCCCTTTTACACTTGTTAAGACTCACTGGAACTCACATGCACCCCACATTATTATTATGTGTGCACCCATTATAATATTGCGATTTGCATGTTCATCTCAGCTCTTCTTAACTCATGTCAAATGGTTCCTCAAACTCGAGTAGTAAACAAAGAGCATCACGAAGCGTAAGTCATGAAGGCATAGGGAAATACCACCCTATCAGTCACATAACACATGCAAGTAATACATGAATTCATATTGTTGTGCTAAAAGTGCAATCACATGCAATATCATATGTAAGTGTTCGCTAGCTATGCGGTACAATGAGTATACGAGAGACGAACCTTGTAATCTGGAGCTGAGTGTCATGGTCGTATTCACGTTTTCAGAAATATTCGGTTATAGCCTGGTTTTACAAAAAAAAATTCCCCCTTTGTAAAACCGAGTTCACTATAACCGTAAGAGGCGTGACTGACCAATCTGTCACACACCCAAAATCCACAAGCGGAGTATCACCGCAAGAGGCGTGACTGACCAGGATCTAGCCACCAATCACATTGAACTCATAGGTATATTTAAATAAAACTTTCATTTATTAACATTAAGTGTTACACGTTACAAATAATTCACAATATACAGCGGAAGCATAATTCATTCGTTAAGAGTTTATAAACCACATGTAAAAACCATTAGTCTTGTGTTGCGATTCCATGTATCTCGACCCATGACCACTCCAGCCTCCCAGACAGCAAGTTCCAACGATATGCACCTAAAAGCCTTCAAGGCATGTAACAATGAATCAACAACAAAGTTGAGCGAGTTCACAGTTGGTTTTCCATTTTAAAGTTGTTCCAAAAGCTAAAAGTTCTTTCGAAAACCATGTGTTAACCAATTCCTTGTTTCCCAAACCATAACCAGTGGGGGCTACCCCATGTTAACCACTTATAAGTTGGCGTCCTTCCCAACCGAGGACGGAGGTACGTACTCTACCCAACCGAGAATACGCAGGTTAAATATAGTCGTCCTTCCCAACCGAGGACGAAGGTACGTACTCTACCCAACCGAGAATACGCAGGTTAAATGTAGTCGTCCTTCCCAACCGAGGACGAAGGTACGTACTCTACCCAATCGAGAATACGCAGGTTAAATGTAGTCGTCCTTCCCAACCGAGGACGAAGGTTCATATTCTGTTAGAGGTGAATATGTAGGTTTCGTTTTAGTTTCTTAACCCAATCCCAAACCACCGGGAATCCCAGGCCTTGTAGAAAGCGTGAACTCACCTTTGGTTGCTCGGTTTGACTCTTAAAAATAGCTAACAGTCAAGGTCGGTCAATCACGTCCTAGTACGATTACCAGTTAGTCCATTAGTGGTTCAAATAGGGCACAAAGTTCCTACACGTATCTAGCACGTAGAACATTTAATCATACAATGCTAATTATCACAACATAGTTTAGCGACGACATAAGTGTCACAAAAGGTTCAAAATACAATTCAATAAAATTCAGCAATATAGTGCATTTTCGGCTGTTTTCGGATTGTTATCCGGAATAGCTCGTATACAACAAAATTCCCAAAAAATTACAAAATATGTTAAACGATCCAAATATTATTGTGTCAAAATCTCGGGATCCAATTCATCACTAATTATTTTATAACATTCATTAACATGCTGCAATCAGATTCATCACTTTCTGACTGCAGTCCACGGAAAAATTCATTTAAAATTCATAGTAAGCTCGATTGACGAAATTCCAGTTGGACGTTTGCAACGAAATCAGTGGCCATCTACAGTACAAATTTCATAGCAAAAATCCAATTACGCAGCAAGTTATGACCCAAAACATATGACCCATTTACTGCAGATTTTCGCAGCTTCAGTGTTTGTTCGTAAATAATTCGTTAAACATATCAAACGGTGTCGAAAAATTATGATTCCAGTGCCGTATGATTTGTATTTCAAAATAACACGTTATAGACTCAAGAAACTCCAAATTTAGTCAAATTACGACCTGGTTACAGCCAACTGAAGTTGGCTGAAACCATTGGACATAAGCTGTTTTCACATGTCTTTTAATAAAACGAATTTCCGGGTTTCGTTATCATGTTTCCGCAATTACATGAACATATTCAATCATTCACAGTAGGTTATAAGTTGTTTTATATCAGAAAGCATGCATGAACTTATAGTAATATCGTAAGCAACTCATATAACATCATATCATCATATGTATCAACAATCGCAGAAAACGCAGCCGTGACCACTTAACACAAATTGTTCTCAGCAGACTTTTGGTTATATATATCGTATTTGTTGCACCATATCATCAACATCATAAAGCCTAACGATCCTAATCAAATTACACATGTCCAATACTTAACAAAATCGAGCTACAAATACTCATACACGTTTTTCATGGTTCTCGTCTACCAATTAACATCACATCATCATGTTCATCACGACAATCACTAACGCAACCATGTAACAACCAAATTAAAAGTTAAAAAACGTCATAAAATACTAACCGGTAGCGAGATGCGAGGGAGATACGAGTTCAATCAAGAGGGAGTTAGCGAAAGAGAGAGAAAGATAGCGACGTGAGAAGGGGTCTTGCTGCTGATACTGCCGTAGGGGGGGGGGTGTGGTAGAGATGATTAGGGTTTTTAAATTTGTATTCGTGCCCTTAACAGAAGATACATACGTGTGTATATACATGCATGCACAAATCTTCACAACTATGTGGGCTAGGGTGGTTTGGGGTTGGGCCGTAATATTACAAGAGAAGGGGTGGGCTGGAGGGTTAAGTTAGGCTGCTCAAAAAGAGCGATGTGGGCTGGTGATGGCTGCTCAACAAACGTAAAAGAGGAAATGGTGATTGGTAGTGATTTCTATTTAGTGTGTAACCTTGTTATTTATTTATTTATTTATTTATTTATTTTACCAATACAATCTAATACTTAACTATAATTTAACAAATGTTAGCAATTATATTCTAACAATTATAATTAGATGGGTTAGTGTATACTAAAACATGAATAATACCTATTCTTCTAGACACGGTGCGATAACCCGAAGGTAACGTAATAAAACATAGTCGTAGGAAGCAAACAATTTACCTTGAAGATACGGGTTGTCACAAAGGGGCTCTATGTTGCTTTTCTCTCGCAGTCCGTGCCTCGCGACATTGAAAAAGCTATTCAAGACTCCAGTTGGGTTCAGGCTATGCAGGAAGAACTATCTCAATTTCGCAAACTCAAAGTTTGGGAGCTAGTAGATTTACCTGAGGGAAAATTTCCGATTGGTACAAAATGGGTTTTTCGCAACAAGATGGGTGATCGTGGAGTAGTGATCAAGAATAAGGCTAGATTGGTGGTGCAAGGTTTTCGTCAAGAAGAAGGAATTGATTACGAAGAAGTGTTTGCTCCAGTCGCAAGATTGGAGGCAATCAGAATATTCCTGGCATACGCGTCTTACAGAAATTTCAAAGTTTTCCAGATGGACGTAAAGAGTGCTTTTCTGTATGGCAAGGTAAAGGAAGAAGTCTACGTGTGTCCGCCTCTAGGTTTCGAAGATCCCAATTTTCCAGGCCGCTACTACAAGTTGGACAAAGCCCTATATGGTCTTCACCAAGCTCCACGTGCTTGGTACGAGACTTGTTCAACTTATCTTTTGAAGTGTGGGTACACCAGAGGAACGATCGACATGCCTCTCTTCACCAAACGAATCAGAGAAGAGTTAATGCTGGTTCAAATTTATGTGGATGATATTATTTTCGGGTCAACAAACGAGGAGTTGTGTAAAGAATTCGAGACCGTCATGAAGGCAAAGTTTGAAATGAGCATGATGGGAGAACTCACGTTCTTCGTAGGATTAGAAGTGAAGCAAAAGGAGGACGGTATTCTTATTCACCAGGCTAAGTACATTCGGGATATTCTCGCAAAGTACAACATGAACGACTGCAAAGTTGCAAGCACCCCGTTCGCCTCACAGACGGAGCTTACTCTAGATCCTCTAGGAAAACTAGTGAATAAGTCCCTCTACCGCTCAATGATAGGCTCGCTGATGTACTTAACTGCAAGCAGGCCTGATTTTATGTGGGCAGTCTGCCTCTGTGCTCGTTTTCAGATAAATCCCAAAGAATCACATGAAACAGCTGTGAAGCGCATCTTCCGCTATCTTAAAGGAACTCTGAAACTAGGTCTTTGGTATCCTAAAGATAGTAATTTTGATCTTATTGCTTATTCTGACAGTGATCATGCAGGTTTCAAAGTGGATCGAAGGTCTGTATCAGGAGGATGTTAATTCTTGGGAAATCGTCTGATCTCTTGGCAAAGAAAGAAGCAGACAACTGTGTCCACCTCCACTGCTCAAGCTAAGTACACTGCGGCCTATAGTTGTTGTTCACAAGTTCTCTGGATACAAAATCAGTTGTTGGATTATGGAATCAACATCATGAAGACTCCGATATTCATCGATAATGAAGCATGTCTGGGAATTGTGAAGAATCCAATCCACCACTCAAGAACAAAGCATATCGAAATTCGTATTCACGCAATTCGATATGCTTACGAGAAAGGATACATTCAAGTGGTGCCAGTGGATACAACACAGCAACGGGCCGACATATTCACGAAAGCTTTTGATAAAACCCGATTCAACCAGATGGTAACCTGGTTGGAAATGGTTAATTTCCTTGAGTGGAAATGAATCTTGTTGTCGAAAATCGTTTGTAAATACTCTATCTTTTGTCCATAATTAAAAAAAAAAACGTTTGTTAAAAGTAAAACAAGTATCGTATAATGTTGTCCACCAAAAAGATTTTCTGATATGTTAAAATTTCATTTTCGGGCAATGGACTTTCGAAAATAAAGATTTTAGGGGGGATATTCCAGAAAATCAAAATTAGATGCTTATGTCTGACTCTGTTAGAGGAAATGATACAAAATTGCTAACACTTTGTCATTTCTTGAAAAACAGAAAACAAAAGAAATCGGGGTACCAAGCAACGACGTGTCGGTAGATTCAGCAACACCAACGAGTAAACTGCTGTTAGGGAGCAAAACGTAACATCTACACAAGGATTCTGGCTTTTCTTAGGCATTACGCATCATTGTGGGTAACACGTTGCGGCATATGGCTTAATGGTCTTAAATCTTGCGTTGATAGATTGCCAAAGTCTGAGATTTCGGGTCTTTATATTGGTATTTCATTCGGGGATATCATAGTTGTTCTTCTGCTGCATCCAGATACATGCTGACCTAGACACTATGATATCTTTTCAAGAAAAGAGTCAACAATGGCCAAATCCCTAAATTGAAGAAGCTTTCATAAAAAGTCATTCAAATGCGCAAAAATGCACAAATCGTACCAAATCTGGTATCTGTCTCCGCCCTCGGTAGTTTTCGGGATCTCTGCTGTACGAAAGTACTGACCTGATCTCCAACTCTATCGTTGAAAAGTAAAACCAATGAATCCAATATACTCACCTGTTATGAGGAACCTTTGTGCTTGATCGCGGGGGTATGTCCTGATGTGGGACTCACGGGCGTAATGATACTATTCTCAATAGCTTGTGTGGGAGCCATAGAAGTCTTGTCAATATTACCAAAAACATGATAACGCGCTCTCCGAAGGCATGTTGAAAGAAGGATGCATGGATTTAAGCGGACAAACATACTGGCAGTTTTTCTTGTGCCTTGATTCGCTAATAATAATAAATAAGGATTTGACAAGTGTTGACAATATGATCTTCTGCAGGTAAGTCGACAAGCGTCAAAAGAAACAAGAAAATCAGCAAAAATGGAACCTCCCAGTGTTGAAAAATGAAGTTCGGAGTCAAAATGGCCTAAATTTTTTTTTTTAGTTTGTGAAAATCTCATAATTTTTATTATTTTTTAAACAAAAATGGGCACGTTTTTCGAGAAAGTTTGAAATTCACTAGCGTATTTAAATTTGATTTTGAAAAGAATTTGCAAACCACAAAAGGCGGCGAAATAAAGATTCCGGCAAAAATACCAATTTCGCCAATAACCCTAAACCGCCTATAAATCTTCCTTAACCGACTTTATTTCAAAATTTTTCAAAACTATCTTCTTTATCTCTCTCTCTCTAATCTTCGGTTAACATCACTTAAATTTCTCACAAGATTCATTCCTGTTCAAGATCTTTAGGTAATCCTTGAGTTAATCAACGATTACAACTTCTGCATTCATCGATTCACGTCTTCGGTGAACGGTTCATTATTTGAATATTTATGTTTGGTTCTTTATTTTAAGTTCAAGACTTTATAATCATGAATCAGTAGATCTTAGGATGTTTTTGAGAAAGATCATACTCGGCATCACCGATTATTCAAGATTCTTGAACATTGTTGAGACTGCTTTTGATCGAAGTTGAACAAAGGGTGAAATCTGTTAGGGGTTTAGAGGGGTTTATCAAGAAATTTATGATGCCAGCGAATTTACGATGAACACAACGATGACTCTGGCGAATTTAGCTTGAGTAAAGGAATCTCAAAAGTCTTGAACGCGAGTTCGAGCAACCGGCGAAATAATCTATTTCGCTGGTAAGTCGGCCTAGACGAATGTCTTCGCTGATGATCGTGTTACGTGACCAAACTCTGCCTTCGCCGAAGATAATCAGTGAAATTAAATTCAAATCACATGTTTATTACCGGCGAAATCATTCCTCACCTGCTTTTGTCACCGGCGAAAATATCTTATCCGTGTCATAACCATCAGCGAAATTTTGGATTGTTTCCTTTAATCGTTGCCGGCGAAAACACGCATGATCCCATATTGTCGCCGGCGAAATTGCTTGGTCTCGATAACAATCATTAGCGAAGATAACCTTTTGGGTTATCAACGATTTTGATTTTTTTTTATTTTTTGTAAATATCCTCTAATACTAAAATCATATTATCTTTTATATAACCTAAAATTTGTGTAAATATTTTCTAAAATTATTTTTCTTATATAATATGTAAATATTTTTTTTACCAAATTATTATGCTATACACATTGTAGTATCTCGTTGTAAATATTACATCTTGGTGTCGTAAAAAAAAAATTCTAACTTGGCTCGTTTGTTATTTCAGAAGCAAGATGGTGAAAAACATCGAGTGGGATAAGACTATAAAGCAAAATCAGTTTATCAAACTTGAGGAAGTACCAAAGGATTTCGAAGACGCGGCCAGATGGATACAATCAAGCAGGATAAGCTTCGCAGTTCAAACGGAAGTCCCTATCTATCGGATTCACATTCAAGAATTCTGGCAAACGGCCAAAGCTGAAACTGTTAACAAAATTAGAAGGATATTTGCAACAGTGCGCAACAAAGAAGTAATTGTAACTGAAGAAAGGATTCGAAAGGTTCTGAAGCTGGGAGATAATGCAGAGGATCCGATCAACTTGAACAAGGATGATATTCTTGATGGGTTTCGTGGCATGGGTTATGTGGGAGATTTTCGTCAAAAGAAAGAGATCAAAAGAAACGGTCTAACGAGGGATTGGAGGTTTATTGTACATGTAATTGCTATGAGTTTGGCACATCGAAAAGGTGGATATGATGGGCTTAACTTGGAATGGTCAGGAGCAATGCTGAACTTATGTTTGAACCAAAAGTTCAACCTCTCTGGATTAATCTTCAACTACATGCTCGAGAATGCAAGAGGGCATACTTGGGAAATATATCCCAGATTCATTCAGATGTTGATCAACGATCAATATGACAAACTCCCGCATGATGGAGGCCTCTACACCTTTCATGTTCCCACCAGTCGATAATACACAGAGATCAAAACGAACGAATGGGTGATGTTACACGACTGGATGTATACTGCAGAAAGACTGTCGTTGGTGAAAGCAGCTTATAAAAAGTACAGAGAAGCAGTTCAAGCAAAACAACAAAGAATAGTGCAAGCTGAGGAAGAGGTTGTAGAAAAAGAAGAAGAACAGCTGAAAAGAAAAAGAAAAGGAAAGCAAGCAGCCGATGACGAACCTCCAAAGAAGAAGAAATCCTCAGAAAACCCAGAAAGACTTATGGGAGCAAGCTTCAGAGCCGCAGATTCAGAAGAACATCGTCGTCACATTCAAGATATGCGGGAAATTCATGCAATGCAAGAAAAGGAAAAGAGAGAAAAGAAGCTTGCAAGACGAGAAATGTCGGAATCCGAAAGGCTAGTTGTAGTAACGGAAGAAGAGCAAACACTGGATGATTTTATTGATACATTATTAACCGATCCAGAAGAAATTTCTGCATGCAAGTCAACTCCCCCAAAGAAGAAGTCAACAGATGAAGGACCATCTAGGTTTCCTCAAGTAAAACCCACAAGGATCTCAAAACCTCCTGTGCCTCCACAAAGAATTCGTCCATTTCAAGATCTATATGATAAACTTATCAAAGAGATCGGTGCAACTTCAGCTAAAGAAATCTGCTTCCTCAAGAACCAAGTAAATGATACAAACATCCTGAGAGAAAAGCTGAAAGATCAAAGAAAGAAAAACAAAGAAATGCATGCTTACGTCACTGGTCAATCACAGTTCATAAGGTTTCAGCAGCATGGAATAGAGAAGCTATACATAATGATGAAGAACATTTGCGCAAAAATTGAGATAGAGCCCATGTTCTCTTTCTCAGAAATCTTCGACTTTGAAGCATTTAAAGAGGAGGAAGCAAATAGAAAGAAGAAAGAAGCTGAAACAAAGAAACGTCGTCTGGAGTCAACAGAAAAGGTAACTGAAGGAGACGAGCGCGACGAAGAAGAAATGGACATAGATGAAATGCCTGCAAAATTTATTGAGTGGGGATTGGAAGAGGAAGTTGTTTATGAACAAGAAGATGGAAAGACTTTCACCCCACAACATCCCGAATGGTTTAAAAGGGAAAGAGAAAAACTTCCTGATTTTTATCAGGTGGTAACTGTTGAGAAGACAGAAGCTACGGATAAAATCATTAGCTGGATGTATAGCAATCTAAAGGGGATGTTTGTGGTCAAACGAAGAGGTGGTGTGATTCAGTACTTCCGAACAGGGTATGATATGTTTTCTCTTCCCAGGTGGGATCTACGCGAACTTGGCCGACTGGATATGTTAAATCCAGATGATAGAAGCATTGGTGGGGACTTTGAGCGCATAATTGCCAAAGAATGCAACAAAGGCTTTCCGACTTTCAAGCCACAACGTCCCAGAAGGAGAGTATCCAAAACAACAAAAGATCCTATTACTGGAAAAGTGAAAGTGACATGGGTTATTAACCCTGCAAAAGTTGTCACAAGAATTAAGCTTCCAGATGAAATCCCGGTGTGTCTAAACAACTTCAAGAAGTGGTTTTATGATAGCCATACTGGTGAAGCGGTGATCCGCTCGAACGAAAATGAAGATATTAAAATATTGGATCCAATGGATGTATTTATGTTCGGACTCTCTGACCTAACGGTGCTGAATGCAAATCAGATAAATGTTGGAGCTGGAAACGCGAATCTAGAAGAGGCCATGCTATTCCAGAGGGCAGTGGATAGATCCTGGAAGAGAAAAAGAGAGATGCTCGACATCGTTGATAAGATCGAGAAAAGAAAGGATTAGGATGAAAAGAAAAAGGAAGAAAGGAAGAAGAAAAATCACGAGAGAAAGAAAGAAAAATCTTCCTCATCGACAAAAGAGCCCACCACAACTTCTCAAGCAACATCATCACCCCCGGCCTCATCCACATATTAGGACATTATGGAGGAACCACCATCAACAAGTGAAGCTATTTTAAAACAAGAAACCTCCGCAACAACGACTGAGGTTCAAGCAACACCAGAAGCAACAGGGAATGCAGAAGTCCCTCCAGAGCCAGAAAAGAATGCTACAGACAATCCAGAAGCAACTAATGAAGAATGAAAAAAAAAAGTATGCAATGATCTAGGGGGGATATTGTTGGAGCTTATGAGATTGTTGATACTTGCACCGGATTAGTTTTGATATAGTTTGTAGCTTATTTGAAATCTAGGGACTTGTTTTGTAATTATATGAAAGTAGCAAACCTGACCTAGTGGAGTTAAGATGCCAGCATAATTATAATTATGCTGGTAAGTCAGGATCTATATAAACCATTGTATTGTTGCCCTAGCCAAGCTTTTGGCCACACTTGGTGAATATTAGTGTTGTTTACATTTCAATCTCTACTCATTGTGCTTAATCAGATTTCCAAGGTGCTTTATTGTTTATCTTCTTGTTTGGATTCAATACAACACTTGTTGTATTCATCATACCATTAGCTTCATCTTCATTCTTGATTCTTCTTAACTTTTTCATAGTACAAACACATAATCAATAGGTTTTTTGGACTAAAACAATCAACCACTATGATCCGGATTGATATTGGGGTTTACAGTACTATTCCCTCCGTTACCATGAAATGGCATTTTTCCCATTTAAGGGCGAGGTTAGTTTCCTCACATCGGGATAGCATTCGCTCAAAGTTATCGAGGCGTTGGTCATATGAATTGTAACACTTCGCGTTTTCATAGCTTTCCTAACTTAGAAATAGAGCCTTGAAAATCTATTTTTAGAAGCTGGCCACTTTCAAAAATTACAATCCGTTGTATCATCGAAACATCTTTAACCTTAATTTAATTCATTATAATTAGGGTTATTTAGTCATTGTTTAACTAATTAAATTAATTAATTTTACAATTTAAAAGTTTAATTTTTATAATAAACTAGTTAGTCTCGTTAACTTTTAAAGTTAGTAAATGCAAACTAACTTAGTTAGTTAATTGTAAAGATTAGTGTTCTTTTTAAAAGAATAACATAAGTTAACCTAACTAAAGTAAACCACAGGGACTGATTGTGCAAATTCTAAAACTATTAAATCAGTTAAACAAAATAAATAGGACTTAAACCCTAGCCGCTACATACACCAGCCTCTCTCTTGATCATACTCTAGACAACAAAACACACTCACTCATGAAAACCCTTCATCTCTACAACTCATCTCCTTTCTCCTCTCTCTCGAACTCCACTGGCAACATACACAAACATAACAGCAAATCCTAACCATGGCAGCCTCCTCCATCTTTCACTCACACCCACACCCTCGTCTTCCTTTCTTCTCTAGCCGACAACCATCCCCTATCTCGTTCTCTCGTCTCTCGTGCTGTAACTGAACCGTCGGCCACCACTCAGGTGGCGGCGCACCAAGAACAAAGGCACAGCAGCGGCGGAGACCGACCCTTCCACTCGCCGGTGACAATGACGAACGACGGTGGTGGTTCGAGCTTCGGGTTGTTTCGATTCAGGTACGAGTTCGATTCAAGTTTCAATTCCGTTATAATTCTGTTTTGTCGGTTCAGCTATGCTGGTTCATGGTGCTCGGTTGGGTGGGTCTCGGCCGACAGGAACGACAGTCAACGAGTCAGCCTTAGTTCGGGTCCTCGTTCACTCGAGTCTCGGGTCAACTGGTTCAGTCGTCTAAGTCCGATTTGTTTCGGGTCGGTTTTGATTCAGCTTGTATTTTGTCTAAATTCTGACTCAACACCGATTGTTTTTGTTATTTCAGCTGGATTGGGTTTCACGGCACGGGTTAGCTCGGTCAAACAGTCAACTCGGTCAACTGTCGGGTCAACTAGGTCAAAGCTGGTCAGCCGGTTCAGTCACGGTTCAGTCTTGTTTCGATTTCGGGTCAGCGGGTTAAACGCGAGATTTGAATAACAGTGGTGACATTAAATATTGTTTTGTATTAATTAAAATTTTTATCACGGAACCGAACCTTAAATAATTTGTATTTATGAGCATACGTAGAATTATATGTTTATATTGTTGCATTTTGGAAAATATACCGACACGTTAGTTGTCCGGGGATCGTCCAAAAACAGAGGAAACTCTGCCCAATTTTCGTTAAAACAATAAACATATATATTTATTTAGCCAAACCATAAATGAAATCGTATTGAATTCGAATAATTTTTATAACCATAAGTATAAAGGTATACCTATCTTTGACAACACCTCTACAATACTCTTGGTGGATGTAATTCAGAATTTTTTTTCATAAACTATGTATAATAAATATATATATTTATATCAATTGATCATACTTTAGATTTCACTTCCTATCCTCAGTCATAATTCCTTTTACTCATGCACCATCGTTTGCCCTTATAGGGTGACCTTGGTGTTCCATCCTCCCAAACTCGCACACTCGTCAACACTTGGATAATCGGAAGACTTAGCAATTATGTGAGTATACTCGCAACCCCCTTTTTATGTTTACCACTTTTGGGGTGTAACATGTTACCTTATTAAAACTACACTTAAACTTATTCTTTATGCAATGCACGAAAACAATCCTTATACATGAATACTATGTTGTGATACTTGATGCTTACGTGGACCATACTTATGTGATATATTTTAGTCATTAGTTTTCACGAGCCTCCATTCGACATGTATAGCGCTATAGGAGTAACGCACCGCCCGTAGACTTGTGGTCATGTTGAATTATATCATTTTTGCGTAAACAGAGGATTGGCTAGAAATATTGCATGCCATGTTAGGTTGATCTTGTATAAACTAAGTTACCATGTGGATTCGTTTTTAAACTTTTATACTTATACTTATTCTTAAACTTGTATACTCGCCTTTGCTTTTGCATTGAATTGTATTTTAAACATGTTACAGGTTGACGATTGATGATGCTATGAAAATGGATTAGCAATGATGCCTAGATACTCACTTAGACGTTTAGGTTTAAAGTGTTGTATCAATTTTGTTATGTTATGTTGAACAATGTTGTTATTTGAATTTCTTGTAATGTTTTGACAATTTAATTATGAAATGAAATCGGTTGAATTAAATATTGTCACAAATAGTGTTATGAAGTCTCTTACAATCTCGAACTAGTCCCACTCCGATGATTCCACCTTTGGTTGGGGTGTGACAGATTGGTATCAGAGCCATAACTATAGGAAATTAGGAAAATTTCCATGCTTTTGACCTAGTCTATAGTTAAGCACCAGATTCGACCATATTTGCTTCACATGCTACTTGTATGAAACATCTTTACGTGCTATTCTTGAAATGTTGCTTATGAGTTAACTTCTTGAAAACGTATCCTATGTGTTAATTTCTTGAAATGCATTATGTGTTATACTTGATTTAATATTTCAAACATACGCCTTCCTAAGGCATTTTATTCGTCTATACTAAACTCAAAACCACTCGTAATACACAAATGAGACGACTTCACCAAAATAGGCGTGAAACCCACAATTTGGTGAACGACTCTCAATCCATCTATTCTTTTACGTGAAATTCACCACCAAGTTAGGAGTGAAACCCTCACCTTGATGGAGAATTTCCATTTCAAATTCCAGTGGACCCTCGTCGAAGTATCGAAATTAAATTTTGACTCGACGAGTGCCAACCACACTTAGGGTACGAAATCGTCAAGTTAGGGGTGAAAACCGCACCTTGTCGACTAGTTCCGTTCCTTGAATTTCAAAAATCCCGCCAAGTCTCGAATTTTTGATGGATTGGGAACATGTAGTAACTGGAAGGGTGAATACCGTTAACCGAGATATCGACGAGAGTATTCCACCTATTAGGCCAAAGCATGTTTCTCAATTTCAAAAGATCTTTCGACCACTTTGGTTAGTCAATGTTCCGTTTGGAACAATCCAAGTTTTATTCGAGCTTACGCTTTATTATTTTCGATCTTTTGTCAATTTTGAACAATTTTTTGAGATTTCATTTTTGCGCAACATCATACTCTTACTTTTCACAGGATCATACATTATTAGCATGCATGATTTCACGTAATTTTATTTACGCTTTTGTAACAACAAGCAAAGACATATCATCGAGATAGGAGTGATTTCCTTACCTTGACGATTAACTCCGCTTCTTTTCTCCTCTTACAACGACCTCACCAACGGATTTGAGGTGATTCCCTTACCTAGGTGATCGTTACCAATGCTTTCTTTTAAAAGACTATATTATGTAAATACGATCATGTTTATATCTAAATCATTTATCATTAGTCAAGTCCCTAATTATTTTAAAATGCATTGTGATATAAACGAATTTCCTATCCTACAATCTATTTTCATATAGCTCACACACCCAAAATTTTTAACTTATACCCTAAATGCTTATTCCTCAAATTTTCAAATTTCACGAACTGCTACTTATCAACCTAGTCGGCCTAATAAATTCACTGCCCACAAAATTTTGTATTCAACGTAACTATTGAATTGAGCACATTGCATATCATTAAACTAGAGATTTTATATTTTCAATAGGGAATCAAGCCAATTTTTTCGCACACGCCTATAAAGTATTACAAATATTACCCAACATTAACTAAACTTTCTATCAAAAGCAATAAAACATTTTATTAAAAGACGTTTTTTCAGCAAACACTAAGTCCACATACCAAATTCCTTTTTCTAAGGATCAACTTTTTCACAAGAAGCTGTAAGTTTCAAAATTTTCTAACACAAAGTTACTTAAAACGATGCAAACTTATTAATCTCTGTAACTTTTTCAAAACCTCACTCGATACGTCAATTAAATTCAAAACACGTGGGCAAGGAAACTTCATAAGAACCGACAAATTTTCAACTTATGTAAACTCTTTTAAAACCGCAGTAGCATTTCCATTCCTTTACAAAGTACTTTCCACATAACCAATAGACGTTTTATACTCCCTTTACATTCACAAACTAGAGTCTATATTTCGTGACAATCCAATCTATTTTAACTTCACGTTTTGCGCAAACAACTATATATGCATATCATTTTACACGTTTTAATTGATATCTCACAACAATCTCGCATGTGTCACCTGTTTTCTTTTCCTTTCATACTCAAAACTTCTTAATCTTTTCGTGTTTGAACTAGTGTATTTCGATTTATACTATCAACAAAATCATTATTCCTTGCATTTATACTTATACATGTTATGTCTTCACTTATATTCATTTATACGATTTATGTTATATTCGTACTCATATTTATACTCACATCTATACGATTTATAATTTATACTCACATTCATCCGTTTATGTACTCAAATTTCTCAAACGCTTTATATGTCTAAATTCGCGATGCTTCAACATATACTGTATACGCAATTTTCATTATTCGTACCTACACTCATACCGATATGGTTTATATTTATACTTACACCCACATGCGTATTTACACTTGCACTTATACTTATGTTCATACATTCATTCATACTCGTGATTCATACATTCGTACCCATACGCGAGCGGAATCCGAGGGATTCGCTTACGTGGGTCCCATAAATATTTAAGCATGGACTTGCTTGCATACTACATTCTTATACGTACACGTTCTTACTTTTCAAATTTATGTACACCCTGATTCGTACACAACTAGTACAAGCTATGCGGATCATACGACGGTCAATATAATCGCGGGTGCACACGGGATTATAGTGATTGGCTCATGAGAACCATAGAGTGTACTACTGTGTATGGTAAGACGCTGAACGTAACATGACACCGAATAACGAAACGGATGTTACATGGTCAGAAACATGCTGGATACGCCGCTGGTACTTCCTATATATAAGTGTTTTCACCATGTTACCAAACTTTCGTAAAACGTGCCATGAGAAATTCGGTGTTTTGCAGACCTACTTAGACGTAACACGTGAACTTTGTCAACTCACAAACGCATTGCTAAGCGCGCGATATCCGATTATTCACGACGAAACTTCATCCTTAGCACATCACTTTCGTCTATTCGATACTTATGCTATCCTTATACCCTTAATCGTCTATTACATCAATCGTTCACCCTTATATCTCCATTATTTTTCGTTGCCCTTCATACAAGCCTCAACTTTAAACAAACCCCTTCTGTTTGCCAGAATCCTTTCAAGTCTTCCTCTCGAATAAATTTCGGAACGAAATTTTCTAAGGGAGGGGAGACTGTAACGCTCCGCGTATTCATAACTTTCCTAACTTAGAAATAGAGCCTTGAAAATCTATTTTTAGAAGCCGACCCCTTTCAAAAATTACAATCCGTTGTATCATCGAAACATCTTTAACCTTAATTTAATTCATTATAATTAGGGTTATTTAGTCATTGTTTAACTAATTAAATTAATTAATTTTACAATTTAAAGTTTAATTTTTATAATAAACTAGTTAGTCTCGTTAACTTTTAAAGTTAGTAAATGCAAACTAACTTAGTTAGTTAATTGTAAAGATTATTGTTCTTTTTAAAAGAATAACATAAGTTAACCTAACTAAAGTAAACCACAGGGACTGATTGTGCAAATTCTAAAACTATTAAATCAGTTAAACAAAATAAATAGGACTTAAACCCTAGTCGCTACATACACCAGCCTCTCTCTCGATCATACTCCAGACAACAAAACACACTCACTCATGAAAACCCTTCATCTCTACAACTCATCTCCTTTCTCCTCTATCTCGAGCTCCACTGCCAACATACATAAACATAACAGCAAATCCTAACCATGGCAGCCTCCTCCATCTTTCACTCACACCCTCCTCTTCCTTTCTTCTCCAGCCGACAACCATCCCCTATCTCGTTCTCTCGTCTCTCGTGTTGTAACTGAACCGTCGGCCACCACTCAGGTGGCGGCGCACCAAGAATAAAGGTGCAGCAGTAGCGGAGACCGACCCTTCCACTCGTCGGTGACAATGACGGATGACGGTGGTGGTTCGAGCTTCGGGTTGTTTTGATTCAGGTAAGAGTTCGATTCGAGTTTCAATTCTGTTCTAATTCAGTTTTGTTGGTTCAGCTATGCTGGTTCATGGTGCTCGGTTGGATGGGTCTCGGCCGACAGGAACGACAGTCAACGGGTCAGCCTTAGTTCGAGTCCTCGTTCACTCGAGTCTCGGGTCAACTGGTTCAGTCGTCTAAGTCCGATTTGTTTCAGGTCAGTTTTGATTCAGCTTGTATTTTGTCTAAATTCCGACTCAACACCGATTGTTTTTGTTATTTCAGCTGGTTCGGGTTTCACGACACGGGTTAGCTCGGTCAAACAGTCAACTCGGTCAACTGTCGGGTCAACTCGGTCAAAGCTGGTCAGCCGGTTCAGTCACGGTTCTGTCTTGTTTTGATTTCGGGTCAGCGGGTTAAACGCGAGATTTGAATAACAGTGGCGACATTATATATTGTTGAGTAAATTGCAATTTTACCCCCTGAGGTTTGGGGCCATTGGCACTCTTACCCCCCCTAAGGAAATAAATGCAAAATTACCCCCTACTGTTAAGCCTTATGTCGCACAAGTACCCCCGGATTGAAAGTCAATGACTGGTCAACAAGAGTCAAAGGGTAATGAGGTAATTTCACGTTAATTATTGCTTTATATATAATATAAACCCTTAAACTAAACATAATCCAACAATCTTACCCCCTAAGCTTCCACTCCTTCTTCCTCAACACCTCCGGCGATCCATCCTCCATCTCCGGCGATCCATCCTTCCACCTCCACCACCGGCCTATTGCGACACCACATTCCACCTCCACCACCTGTTTCCACCTCCAACACCGGCGATCACAATGAGTGAAGAGAACCCCATCCTTCCACCTCCACCTCCGGCGACCACAATGGCGACCACACCTCCGCCGATGAACATGGTTTCCGGCGACAACAACCGTTCCTCGTTTTGGTCTCTACTGTCAGGTATAAACCGATCTGTGTGAACATTTTAAAAACAGGGGGTTATTGAAAACATCCATCTTCATGTGTTTGCAGTGGACATGAGGATTCGGTGGTCAGGCCGATCGATTGTGGTCTCAGTGGTGGTGAAAATGCAGGGCCGCCCTTTCCTCCACTTCCAATTTCCACCGCAGCAGGAAATGGTTGTGTAAAACTCTAATATAATAGGATGTTTTGGTTTATATATTAGGATCTTTTGGTGTAAAACGCTAATATATTAGGCTGTTAATGTTAACTTGCTGTTCTTTTGGTGTAAAACTCTAATATATTAGGCTGTTAATGTTAAGCTGTTGTTGTTAATGTTGACTTGCTGCTGTTAATGTTAAGTTGCTCCTGTTAAGTTGCATATCAGAAGCATTGACTAAAGTTGAGTTGATGTTGTTAATGAATTATCACTTGAGGTTATGAATTATGGGTAATGTGGATGTGCTTTGACTTATGAAACAGGTTTCTAGTCAAACAGGTTTGTACAATGCATATACAGGTTTGTACAATGCATTTGTAGGTGTATTTTAATACCCAGTCTCTACAAATGCATAGGTGTGTCAATAGGTCAATAGGTGTATCAATAGGTGTATGTTAGTAGTCATAACAGATTCTACTGTGGTTAATACATTTTGTGCATTTGATCAACAACCTGTTAGCAATCATGACAGTGGTTTGATACATTGTTAGTAGTCATAACAGATTCTACTGTGGTTAATCAGTGGTTTGGTTAATTGTTAGCAGTTATGCAACAGGTATGCAACAGGTATGCTTGAGGGATGCTTGAGGTATGCTTGATGATTTAAGAAATAAAAGAAAGAGAATAACTGTGAATTGATTCAGAATTAGGTGTATGCAACAGGTTAAGATTGGAACCATTAACATGTATGCTTGGTTCCAATTAGAAATGCATTCCAAAAACCTTAACATGTATGCTACCCATGAACTAGTGGTCTGATTTTGGCGGGAAGGTTTTTGGAATTTGCAGGGAGGTTTTTGGAATTTGCAGGGGGTAATGTTGTATCTTAACGCAAAGTACAGGGGGTAATAACAAAGGACAAATTAGTAATTTACCAATGGGGGGTAATTGTGCGACTTAACAGGAATGTTGGGGGGTAAAATGGAAGGGTAATATAGTCATTTCAACTAAGAGTCAACAGGTCTGTCATTGACTTTCAATCCGGGGGGTAATTGTGCGACATAAGGCTTAACAGTAGGGGGTAATTTTGTATTTATTTCCTTAGGGGGGGTAAGAGTGCCAATGGCCCCAAACCTCAGGGGGTAAAACTGCAATTTACTCTATATTGTTTTGTATTAATTAAAATTTTTATCACGGAACGAACCTTAAATAATTTGTATTTATGAGCATACGTAGAGTTATATGTTTATATTATTGCGAGTATTGTTGCGTTTTGGAAAATATACCGACACGTTAGTTGTCGGGGGATCGTCCAAAAAACAGAGGAAACTCTACCCAATTTTCGTTAAAACAATAAACATATATATTTTTTTAGCCAAACCATAAATGAAATCGTATTGAATTCGAATAATTTTTATAACCATAAGTACAAAGGTATACCTATCTTTGACAACACCTCTACAATACTCTTGGTGGATTTAATTCATAATTTTTTTTTCATAAACTATGTATAATAAATATATATATTTATATCAATTGATCATACTTTAGATTTCTGATGTGTGCAAAATGCAACATATAAATTACATCAAATGAGGCATAAAACTAACCCCTTTTTAGTACTAATGTTGGAAAAAGTGTGCTTTTGTCTTCCTTTTGTATTTTCAGGATCAAATGAGCTTAAACGAACAAAAGGAACAAATATACAGCCAAAACCAACATAAATACAAAGAAAAGGAAGAAACGTGGCATGCCCGACTCCTCGACAGCATCTCCCAAAGCAAAAACAAGAAGAAAGCTGAGCATGGGGCTGTGCCCAGCTGAGCACGGGGCGTGCTCAGCTCAACACGGGGCGTGTTCAGCGGACACGGGGCGTGCTCAACTGTCTGCAGAAAAGACAAAGTTGTAGAAGCTTCTATTGCCCACCACGGGGCCGTGCTCAGCGGACACGGGGCCGTGGTCAACTATAAGATTCGCAGAATCCAGGCAAATCTTCATAGTACAAAGATTCTTCTGCACACGGGGTCGTGCTCAGCGGACACGGGGGCGTGGTCAACTAATAAGACAAGCTGCAATAAATGAAGAAAGAGAAGGATGTGGACACGGGGCCGTGCCCACTGGACACGGGGCCGTGTCCAGGCTTCTGTTCAGCCTATAAATATGAGTGCTTGGCTCAAGCTCAAACCATCCCTTGGCACACCACCTCTCTCACACTTCACCCACCACCCACCACCACCATAACACCATTATCCACCACCATCATCCATTGTCCATCGTAGAGTGTGTGAGTCGTCTCGGGATCCAAGATTGATCGTAAGAGTTCTTGACAATCAAGGCCATGTTTGCCTAAGCCTCTTACATCATTTGGTGAAGACAAAGTGTCTAGTATAATACTTTTTATTTCTAATCTTTTGCACTTTTTACTTGGTTTTGTATTAATGACTTTAATAACTAGTTGCTTATGTTGAAGGTGATCTTTCTTTATCGTTTGTCCGTGGTGTCTTGGCATTATTTTACTGTCTATATAAAATAAAAGATTTTCACCATTCATATCTCCACGGTCTATATGGAGGTATGTTGGCTACCTGGTCGGGGGTTAAGGGAACGGTTTGGTAAAGGTCTTGCCATTGTTCAGCGTTTAGAGGTCCTGCAATGGACCTGGGTCAAATTTAGTAGGACCTCTTTCAATACTTAACGGTATTGGATGGCGGGGGTCCAAACTCTTTGATCTCCTCATAAGATAACTACTATTAATACTATAACCCGGCTATTTAGGACTGTATCCCTGCTGACTCAGACTACTTAGTCGAGGGTAACGTCACCTCCAAAAGAGGGGCCTACCATAATTTGCATTAATAACTTAATTAATTATCTTCCAATTGTTAGTCCCGAAAAACCCGTGATATCACTCTACGGTTCGATCGAATGCGGAAAGTAAGATCAAACCGACAAGAACAAAAAGAAATATTTTATTAAAGAACTCAGTGTCGCTGCTTAGATCGCACACGGTTTCAACGAACCGTCTAGTACGATCTTCGAGAACCTTGCACGCAATCTCTAGGATTGTCGGGTACAAGGTTCTCCTTTGGGGATTACATTAATTACTAAATGGGAGAGCTCTACTACCAATATTCTAATCATAACTATTTATAGGAGCCTCTACCCCATTGGCCCACATGGCCTAGCCCAAGCCCAAGACATAATTAAAAACAAATAAACATACAAAAAAGTAATAAAGATAAGCGTAAAACTCTTGGACCTAACAATCTCCCCCTAGTTTTAGGCTATCTTTATTGCGGTTTAAATGGTCTTCAGTCTTGGGTCTTCTCCTTTAAGCAATGAACATCAACGTATCTCGGATGAAAATGTCGCGTTACGGATTGTCTCTGATGAGGATGTTCTTATTTCGGATGAGATTTATGATGATCTTGGATGTAGTTCTCATATTGTCGGCCCATTAAAGAGAGCCCAAATGCTGAACCAAATTAATAGAATAATTCCCCTCCCATCGTTTTCATTATTTATATCAAGATGCATAATTTGTGCAATCTATTTGTAGCTGTTGGACCACTATTATCCAATTCATTGTAACACATACCTGGGCTCCTCTCTATTGGGCTCAAAATAAGATCACCAGCCTTAGAAGCTTCTCGGCTGCACAGCAGGTCCCACACATTGTTACAAAAGTCCCTTTTATATTCAGACCATTGATCATGCAATCCATCCGACGGCTCACAGTAATTAGGGATTTTTGAATTCCCTGATGTGACATCCTATGTAGCCGTCACAGAATATTCATGCTGACGTCATCAATCGTCATCCGTCATCTTTCATCTCCGATGAGCACCGTAATTCGTAAACCAGACATCATTTGATCCGAGACAGATTTCGTTTTCATTTCGAGTATCACCTCCGGTCCTCCGTTCATCATCATCAACTGCCTATCACTCGAAACACATCCGGTCCTCCGGTCAACATCATGTTCAAACAACCAGCTTCTCCTTTATCACATAGCCAGCGACCCATCATCATCTTTAACATCAAAACAGTCACCTCAGTCATCTTCTTCATCTCCGTTAACACCTCCGCTGTCCACCGCCGTTGTTCGACACTGTACACCAAACACCGTCTTCACCTCCAACATCTTCGTATAAGCATCCACAGCCCCTTGTTACCTTCGTCTCCTTCATCGTCACCAACTTCTGCGGTCACCGAGACTCTCCGACGCGAACTCCGATCATCCTCCGTTATAAGACAATCTCCTCTGCTCAGCTGTCGTAGAGTCGACACCATCTTCAACGGCGACTGAGCTTGTACCAGATCTTAAAGTTTTTCAGATCTGTAGATGAATATCAGATTTCATGAACCGGAGATCTCTCCATTAACGAACACACATCCCCCGACACTATGCAAAACTTCTTCTCGTTCTTCGAGTGATATCAAAACCGAGCCTTTGAAAGACTTCAATGGCTCTGATACCACTTGTTAGTCCCGAAAAACCCGTGATATCACTCTACGGTTCGATCGAATGCGGAAAGTAAGATCAAACCGACAAGAACAAAAAGAAATATTTTATTAAAGAACTCAATGTCGCTGCTTAGATCGCACACGGTTTCAACGAACCGTCTAGTACGATCTTCGAGAACCTTGCACACAATCTCTAGGATTGTCGGGTACAAGGTTCTCCTTTGGGGATTTCATTAATTACTAAATGGGAGAGCTCTACTACCAATATTCTAATCATAACTATTTATAGGAGCCTCTACCCCATTGGCCCACATGGCCTAGCCCAAGCCCAAGACATAATTAAAAACAAATAAACATACAATAAAAGTAATAAAGATAAGCGTAAAACTCTTGGACCTAACAATCTCCCCCTAGTTTTAGGCTATCTTTATTGCGGTTTAAATGGTCTTCAGTCTTGGGTCTTCTCCTTTAAGCAATGAACATCAACGTATCTCGGATGAAAATGTCGCGTTACGGATTGTCTCTGATGAGGATGTTCTTATTTCGGATGAGATTTATGATGATCTTGGATGTAGTTCTCATATTGTCGGCCCATTAAAGAGAGCCCAAATGCTGAACCAAATTAATAGAATAATTCCCCTCCCATCGTTTTCATTAATTATATCAAGATGCATAATTTGTGCAATCTATTTGTAGCTGTTGGACCACTATTATCCAATTCATTGTAACATATACCGGGGCTCCTCTCTATTGGGCTCAAAATAAGATCACCAGCCTTAGAAGCTTCTCGGCTGCACAGCAGGTCCCACACATTGTTACAAAAGTCCCTTTTATATTCAGACCATTGATCATGCAATCCATCCGACTACAATAACTAAGATAATCTCTTAAAATAGTGCAAAAGTGCGGAAATAATCAAAGGTTACACTAGATACGAGTCGGAACCAAGTGATTCATCTTGTCTATCTGTTTTTTTTCCAGCATTTTAGTTAGTTTTTATTTTTCTTAGTTTAAAACATTTTTCTAAACTTTTTGATTTGATTAGACGTTGAGGATAAACCGGTAGTAAAAGCTCTTGTGTCCTTGGACGACCTCGGTATCTTACCAACACTATACTACGCTCACGATGGGTGCACTTGCCCATATGTGTGTCTAGTGTTAGTAAATATCGTGTTTTATAAATTTAAAACTTGACTAAAAAGTGTTAAAGGGGTTTAAAATATTCACCTAATATATATAACACTACACACGCATCAAGTTTTTGGCGCCGCTGCCGTGGACACAAGGATTTTAAGAAAGCTTAAAATCGACGGCCTAATCAGTTTTTCAAAACCTTTTTAAAACGCGCGCACATTTTTCTGCATTTTAGTTTAGTTTTTCATTTACAGTAACCTGTACACGGGGCCGTGTTCACTGAACGCGGGGCCGTGCTGCAGATTTTTCATAAGCACTCAGTAACAGAAGCTTGAACACGGGCCGTGCTCACTGAACATGCCCCGTGCTCAACGAAATCAGTAAATTTAATTAAAACGCCCAGATACAGTTCCTGAACACGGGGCCGTGTCCACTGAACACGGGGCCGTGTCCAGCCTCTGTTTCCGTTTTTATTTTTGTTTTCTGATCTCGAGACTTGGTTGTGGTCTGCTGAGTGATTCTTATGGATCAATACTCAGGAGGTTACAACTACACCTATGAGGAGGATGATTATAGGGGTTATTATTGCACTAATTGTCGTAACTCACGCTCGGTTCAAAATAATCACTCATATAAACCATCCAATTCATACACCTACTATGAGGGGCCCAGGTACGAACCATCAACTTCATACACATCCTATGAAGACCAAAGGTATGAACCTCCTCCCCCATACTCATATTTTGATGAACCAAGGTATGAGCCTTCTTACTCATACTTTGAGGAACCAAGATATGAGCCACCACCTTCATATGCTTATTATGAGGAACCATGGTGTGAATAACCCACCTCATATGAGTATTATGAAGAACAAAATTACGAACCTTATCCATCATATGCTTACAATGAAGAACAATGGTGCGAACCATCTACTTCACATGAGTATTATGAGGAACAAAGGGTCGAACAACCGGATTCAAGCTTAGAAAATCCCGATTCTTTTTCTATAACCGAAGTAACCGATAGGATATTAGAACACATAAGAGTTATCGATCGTTGTATAAAAGAAGCTCGCGCAAGGGAAGAGGAGTCCCGCGCAAGAGAAGAATTAAAAAAAGAAGAGATAACTGAAAGTGTAAAAATGGAAGAACAAATAAGTGAAAAACCGACACATGAGTTAAACAACGAAAAAGGTGAGTCCGACAACGTTAAAATTCAAGAAGAGTCTAATTTTGAAGAAATTAATCTCTTGTCACCTTCTTTCGAAAATCATTGTTTAGTACCCACTCATGCTAAGTTTTTAAAAGAGTTAAACACTAACACTAAAATTGACGAAACGGTAAGTGTTAAGTTAACTAATGATCAAACGTCACTAATAAAAGAAGACCCATTTGAAATTAACATTACACCGGTTCCATGTTTCTTTCAAAATTCTTTTATTAGTAATGTCACAATTGATAAAGATCTTTGTGTTAACATAATGCCTAACTACATTTTCGAAAAATTAAGTATTAGTGATTTTTCTCCACTTCAAATACCCATTTTTCTATCCAATCGGAAAGTAATAAAATCAATCAGTGTAGTCGAGGATGTATTGGTTAAAACAAATCAAATGGTAATCCCGACCGACTTTGTCATCCTCGATGACGCTCCTCTAGTGTTGGGACGACCATTTGTAAAAACTCACGAAGCTTTGAAAAACCGGAAGTTCAACAATCCACCTCTTCAATTAGGGGCATTTAAAAAAAGTGTCGACCTTGAGCGATCAATGAAATATCCATTCGGCAATGACGACCCCCTAATTGAAGATGAGCCAGAACCACCTGATAAGGTGGGTCTAGCCAAGGACCCTTATAAACGTGGCGCACCACGGAGGCATTCCGCGGAACTATCCTTAGTTTTAGTTTAGTTTAACTTTTATATTTTCTAGTTTAGTTTTAATTTTCAGGAATAAAACACACCCGGGATGGTGAAGGATACTAAGGGAAGCTTGAACCAACAACCCATGCACAAAAACAGAGCCTCCCGACGATTTTTCTTCATTACAGCAAGTTCAGCACGGGGCCGTGCTCACCCCAGCACGCCCCGTGCACAAGAATCTGTAGAAAATGCCCAGTTCAGGTACCTGGACATGGGGCCGTGCTCACTGGACACGCCCCCGTGCCCAGCCTTCTGTTTACTTTTGGTACTGGCAGTCTGGACACTGGGTCGTGCTCAGCCAACACCACCCCGTGTTCAGCTACCCAGTACCATAAAATCTTGTTTTTAACCCACTTTTACACATTTTAATCAACCTAAAAATTTATTTTTGGGACACATTGAGGACAATGTGTAATTTAAGTGTGGGGGGGATGTTAAAACCTTGAATCTTGCAAGTCCTAAATACAAGCCTTACACAAAACTCTATTGGAACCGCTAATCACCCCAAATTTTTTTCAAAAATTTTCATTTTTTTTTACTTGTCTAGGTTTAACTTGGGAATTTCAAATTCTAATAAGGTTATATTTTTACAAATTTACAACCGATAGCGTCGTGATAAAAAAGAACCAACATAAGAAAATTATGAAAAGGCATGACAAGTTTAATTAAAATTTGATTATATATACTTGATCACATTATAAACCCATTCCCACAAAAAGTGAGTTTTGAGCCTTTATTGAGCATACAAATACATATCTTTAAACTAAATGCTCATTTTTCGTTTCTTGTGTGAATAGTCGCTTGGTTCTTACGACTCTAGAACTTGCCACGACGATACATTCCCGGTCCTTACCAACTTAAACCCGAGTAAGTAAATGATGGAGGCATTAGGACTAACCCTTTTTATTTTTTTTTACCACCTACCCAAAATCCCCCTAGTTAGCCCCTTTGAGCCTAAACCTTTTCATTTCATAACCCAAACCAAACACCCTTTTACCCACCAAAACCCTTTTTTAAAAATTTTTTTTAACCCTTTGTTTTAGTGGCTAGCTCGGTTTTACGTATGACTTTTCAAAAAAAAAAATTGTGTTGATGATGAAGTAAAAGAGAAATAAACAAACAAGTTCATCAAAAATAACTTTGTTTGAATAAAAGCTTCATCAAAATAAAAAAAAATTGCAAAAAAAAAAAGTCTTACGAAAACCGACGCTTGTTACGCTTTTCGCCATTTCACTAACCACTAACCCAACCACCTACCTTTAACCCAAGCCTAACCCTTCACCCAAAAGTCCTCTTGATATTTACAAATGTATATAGTTAAAAAGGAGGAGGATTGATTGCTTGGCAAGCTTATGGTAGGAGTAAGTTTCATGCCGCTCTCGAGTGTTTCACAAAAATACATATTCGGCCGAGTGTTGAGTGATCCCCCGTGAGGTATGTGAACTTGTATATAAATAGAATTTTAAAAAGGCATGTTATGCCTTAATAAGTAATTTATCTTATGTAATGTTTTAAATAAATCACGACGAATATGATTGTAAATAAATAAAAATAAAACCTAATAAAGAATCTTGGAAATCCCGACACTCTATGACAAGCCCTAAAACCTTCTCTTCTACCCATTCCATTTGGGAGTGTAAGCCACATTATAAAGAGTTTTGCTTGAGGACAAGCAAAGATTCAAGTGTGGGGGTATTTGATGTGTGCAAAATTGATGTGTGTAAAATGCAACATATAAATTACATCAAATGAGGCATAAAACTAACCCTTTTTAAGTACTAATGTTGGAAAAAGAGTGTTTTTGTCTTCCTTTTGTATTTTCAGGATTAAATGAGCTCAAATTCACAAAAGAAGCAAAAAGACAGCTAAATCTAACATAAATACAAGGAAAGGAACATAAGTGGACTGCCCGACCCCTCAACGGCATCTTCCCAAGCAAAATAGAGAAGGCAGAAGACTGAACACGCCCCGTGCTCAGCCAGCACGGGGCCGTGCCCAAGAAGCAGCAGAAAAGACAAACCTATAGAAGCTTCTATTGCCCACCACGGGCCGTGTCCAGCGAACACGGGGGCGTGTCGAAAGTACAGCAGGCGCATTAATTGTAATTGCGAATTACAATTAATGAAGAGAGAGATTGTCAGACAGGCACGGGGCCATGCCCAGCCTCCTGTTCAGCCTATAAATAGGAGTGCTTGGTTTCATTTCAACTCATCCCTTGGCACACCACCTCTCTCACACTTCATCCACCACCCACCACCACCATAACACCATCATCCACCACCATCATCCATTGTCCATCGTAGAGTGTGTGAGTCGTCTCGGGATCCAAGATTGATCGTAAGAGTTCTTGACAATCAAGGCCATGTTTGCCTAAGCCTCTTACATCACTTGGTGAAGACAAAGTGTCTAGTATAATACTTTTTATTTCTAATCTTTTGCACTTTTTATTTGGTTTTGTATTAATGACTTTAATAACTAGTTGCTTATGTTGAAGGTGATATTTCCTTATCGTTTGTCCGTGGTGTCTTGGCATTATTTTACTGTCTATATAAAATAAAAGATTTTCACCATTCATATCTCCACGGTCTATATGGAGGTATGTTGGCTACCTGGTCGGGGGTTAAGGGAACGGTTTGGTAAAGGTCTTGCCATTGTTCAGCGTTTAGAGGTCCTGCAATGGACCTGGGTCAAATTTAGTAGGACCTCCTTCAATGCTTGACGGTATTGGATGGCGGGGGTCCAAACTCTTTGATCCCCTCATAAGTTAACTACTATTAATACTGTAACCCGACTATTTAGGACTGTATCCCTGCTGACTCAGACTACTTAGTCGAGGGTAACGTCACCGCCAAAAGCGGGGCCTACCACAATATTGCATTAATAACTTAATTAATTATCTTCCAATAATCCACCCTTTTAGGATTGTATCCTTGCTGACTCAAACTACTGGGGTGAGGGTAACGTCACCTTCAAAAGAGGGGCCTACTACAATAACTAAGATAATATCTTAATTATGTGCAAAAGTGCGGAAATAATCAAAGGTTATACTAGATACGAGTCGGAACCAAGTGATTCATCTTGTCTATCTGTTTTTCTTTTATTTTTATTTTCAGCATTTTAGTTAGTTTTTATTTTTCTTAGTTTAAAAACTTTTTTCTAAACTTTTTATTTTGATTAGACGTTGAGGATAAACCGGTACTAAAAGCTCTTGTGTCCTTGGACGACCTCGGTATCTTACCAACGCTATACTACGCTCACGATGGGTGCACTTGCCCATATGTGTGTTTAGTGTTAGTAAAATATCGTGTTTTATAAATTTAAAACTTGGCTAAAATAAGTGTTAAAGGGGCTTAAAATATACACCTAATATATACGACACTTCACACGCATCAAGTTTTTGGCGCCGCTGCCGGGGACACAAGGATTTTAAGAAAGCTTAAAATCGACGGCCTAATCAGTTTTTCAAAACCTTTTTAAAAGCGCGCACATTTTTCTGCATTTTAGTTTAGTTTTGCATTTACAGAAGCCTGTACACGGGGCCGTGCTGCACATTTTCATAAAAACACCCAGTAACAGTAGCTTGAACACGGGCCGTGTTCACTGAACACGCCCCGTGCTCAACGAAATCAGTAACTTTAATTAAAACGCCCAGATACAGTTCCTGAACACGGGGCCGTGCTCACTGAACACGGGACCGTGTCCAGCTCTCTGTTTCCGTTTTTATTTTTGTTTTCTGATCTCGAGACTCGGTTGTGGTCTGCTGAGTGATTCTTATGGATCAATACTCAGGAGGTTACAACTACACCTATGATGAGGATGATTATAGGGGTAATTATTGCACTAATTGTCGTAATGCACGCTCGGTTCAAAATAATCACTCATATCAAACATCCAATTCATATACCTACTATGAGGAGCCCAGGTACGAGCCATCAACTTCATACACATCCTATGAAGACCAAAGGTATGAACCTCCTCCCTTATACTCATATTTTGATGAACCAAGGTATGAGCCTTCATACTCATACTTTGAGGAACCAAGATATGAGCAACCACCTTCATATGCTTATTATGAGGAACTTTGGCGTGAACAACCCACCTCATATGAGTATTATGAACAACAAAACTACGAACCTTATCCATCATATGCTTACAATGAAGAACAATGGTGCGAACCATCAACTTCATATGGGTATTATGAGGAACAAAGGGTCGAACAACCGGATTCAAGCTTAGAAAATAACGATTCTTTTTCTATAACCGAAGTGACCGATAGGATATTAGAACACATTAGAGTTATCGATCGATGTATAAAAGAAGCTCGCGCAAGGGAAGATGAGTCCCGCGCAAAAGAAGAGTTAAAAAAAGAAAAGATAACCGAAAGTGTTAAAATGGAAGAACAAATAAGTGAAAAACCTACACATGAGTTAAACAACGAAAAAGGTGAGTCCGACAATGTTAAAATTCAAGAAGAGTCTAATTTTGAAGAAATTAATCTCTTGTCACCTTCTTTTGAAAATCATTGTTTAGTACCCACTCATGCTATGTTTTTAAAAGAGTTAAACACTAACACTAAAATTGACGAAACAGTAAGTGTTAAGTTAACTAATGATCAAACCTCACTAATAAAAGAAGACCCATTTGAAATTAACATTACACCGGTTCCATGTTTCTTTCAAAATTCGTTTATTAGTAATGTCACAATCGATAAAGATCTTTGTGTTAACATAATGCCTAACTACATTTTCGAAAAATTAAGTATTAGTGATTTTTCTCCACTTCAAATACCCATTTTTCTATCCAACCGGAAAGTAATAAAATCAATCGGTATAGTTGAAGATGTCTTGGTTCAAGCAAATCAAATGGTGATCCCAACCGACTTTGTCATCCTCGATGACGCTCCTCTAGTGTTGGGACGACCATTTGTAAAAACACACGAAGCTTTGAAAAACCGGAAGTTCAACAATCTACCTCTTCAATTAGGGGCATTTAAAAGAAGTGTCAATCTCGAACGGTCAATGAAATATCCTTTCGGCAATAATGACCCCCTAATTGAAGATGAAGATGAACCACCCGATACAAGTGAAGAGATTGACCACTTTGTTGAAGAAGAGGTCGCCATAGAACAAACTTTTAAGGTTCTTGATCGAAATGAGCAACCAAATAAGGAGTCTCCCAAAGACCCACCACTTGAGCTCAAAGAACTTCCAAAAGGTTTGGAATATGCTTTTCTAGACAAGGATGGTAATTTACCTGTAATTATTTCGTCTAAATTAGATAACTTAGAAAAAGAAAAATTAATTAATCTTTTGAAAAAACACAAAAATGCAATAGCTTGGAAACTTGTAGACATAAAAGGAATTAGTCCTTCTATGTGCACACACAAAATTTTGATGAATGATGACTACAAATCGGTCATACAACCACAACGTCGAGTAAATCCAAATGTTCAAGAAGTGGTTAAAAACGAAGTCATCAAACTACTTGACGCCGGACTTATCTATCCTATCTCCGATAGTCCTTGGGTGAGTCCCGTCCAAGTAGTTCCAAAGAAAGGAGGTATGACGGTAATAACTAACGAGAAAAATGAATTAATACCAACGAGAACCGTCACAGGATGGAGAGTATGTATAGATTATAGACGATTAAATGAAGCAACAAGAAAGGATCATTTTCCTTTACCCTTCATTGATCAAATGTTAGAAAGATTATCCGGTCATAAATTTTACTGTTTCTTGGATGGTTTTTCAGGTTACTTTCAAATCCCGATAGCACCCGAAGACCAAGAAAAGACAACTTTCACATGTCCCTATGGAACTTTTGCTTATCGACGCATGCCGTTTGGTCTATGTAATGCCCCAACGACATTCCAACGCTGCATGGTAGCCATCTTCCACGACATGATAGAAAAGACAATGGAAGTCTTCATGGATGACTTTTCTATCTTTGGGGATTCATATGACCAATGCCTCGATAACCTTGAACGAATGCTATCCCGATGTGAGGAAACTAACCTCGCCCTTAATTGGGAAAAATGCCATTTCATGGTAACAGAGGGAATAGTACTCGGTCACAAGATCTCAAGCGAAGGAATGGAGGTGGATCGAGCCAAAATAGATACCATTTCTAGATTACCACCTCCATCCTCCGTAAGAGCTATCAGAAGTTTCCTAGGGCATGCCGGATTCTATAGGCGGTTTATCAAAGACTTTTCTAAAATTTCTAGACCTCTAACAAAATTACTTGAAAAAGATGCTCCTTTCATCTTTGACAATGATTGCAACCAAGCATTTCTCACCTTAAAAGAAATGTTAGTCAATGCACCTATCATGATAGCACCTGATTGGAAATTTCCTTTCGAAATCATGTGTGATGCTAGTGACTTTGCAGTTGAAGCTGTCTTGGGACAAAGAAAAGAAAAGCATTTCCACCCAATTTATTATGCTAGTAAAACGCTTAATGATGCACAAGAAAATTACACAACAACTGAAAAAGAGTTACTAGCTGTGGTGTTTGCTTTTGATAAATTTCGTTCTTATCTTGTTCTTTCTAAAACTATAGTTTATACAGATCATGCAGCCATCCGATATCTCTTCAAAAAGCAAGATGCAAAACCACGTTTGATTCGGTGGATTCTACTCCTCCAAGAATTTGACATCGAAATCAAGGACAAAAGAGGAGCAGAAAACACCACTGCAGATCATCTTTCGCGCTTAGAAGACCCAGCTTTGGAAGCAACCAGGGACGAGCAAATCAACGAAAAATTCCCAACTGAGTCCCTAGAAATGGTAGAATACAAGGAAGAACCATGGTACGCCGACTATGCTAACTACCTAGCTAGCGGTATAGTCGCAAAAGGGTGGCCACATCATCAAAGAAAAAAATTCTTTGCCAATGTGAAACACTACTTTTGGGAAGATCCATATCTTTTCAAAATGTGTGCCGACCAACTAGTCCGACGATGCGTACATGGTAGTGAAGCACGAAGAATTCTCCGCCATTGTCATGAAGGTCCATACGGAGGACATCATGGTGCTGCTAGTACCGCACGAAAGGTATTTGATTCAGGATTTTATTGGCCAACCATTTACAAAGACGCCCAAAGTCTTGTAAAAACATGTGATGCTTGCCAAAGAACAGGTAATATTTCTTCCAAAAACGAAATGCCACAAAATGGCATTCTTGTTTGTGAAATTTTTGATGTTTGGGGACTCGACTTTATGGGACCTTTCCCACCATCGAAAGGAAATAAATATATACTTGTGGCAGTTGATTACTTGTCTAAATGGGCCGAGGCCGAGGCACTTCCAACAAATGATGGAAGAGTCGTGGTAAAATTTCTGAAAAAATTATTCTCTCGTTTTGGCACACCTAAAGCTTTAATAAGTGATAGAGGTACCCATTTTTGCAATCATCAACTTGAAAAAATATTAACAAGATATGGGGTCTATCACCGGGTCTCAACAGCATATCACCCTCAAACAAACGGGCAAGCCGAAGTGACTAATAGAGATTTAAAACGAATACTTGAAAAAACCGTAGGGTTAAATAAAAAGGAATGGGCTGATAAATTAGATGAAGCTTTATGGGCTTTTCGAACTGCTTATAAAACAACAATAGGTACAACCCCATATAAGCTAGTCTATGGTAAAAGTTGTCACTTACCAGTAGAAATTGCACACAAAGCCTACTGGGCAATCAAAAATGTGAACTTAGACTTAGAATTTGCCGGTAAAAATCGATTTTGTCAATTAAATGAATTAGACGAGCTTAGGAATTATGCATACTCAAACTCTGAAATTTATAAAGAAAGAATGAAAAATTTGCATGACAAACATATTAAACCTAATGAATTTCGGGTAGGAGATCTAGTTCTTTTGTTTAATTCACGACTTCGATTGTTTCCTGGTAAATTAAAGTCTAGGTGGTCAGGACCTTTTTCCATCACCCATATTTTTCCACACGGTGCAGTAGAAATTAAATCTCGAAATGTGCCTCCATTCAAAGTCAATGGCCAACGGCTAAAACTCTATCAAGGATTCATTGAGGATGAAGAAGAAGAGATCTCGCTTCAAACGGTGGAAGAATAAAAACATCATGCCTGGTAAGTTACGAACGATTGAGACAACAAAATAAAGCGGTAAGTTTTCTAACCATGGCTTATGGGAAAAAGAGGGCACTCACACGAGCACTAAAAAAAATTTCAAAAACATGCTCGGCACGAGGCCGTGTCCGCTGGACACGGGGCCGTGTCCGCGCTGCAGACGGGATAAATCCCCTTTTCAAAACAGTTTCTTCATTCCACACGCCCCGTTTCCCCGTAAAAGCTCTGGTTCCAGGCAATTTTTCGCAAAATTTCAACGTCTCCTTTCGATCTAACAACATCAAGGTATGATTCTATCACTTTTAGTAGTTAGATTAGTTACTTGCATGTAGTTAAAACACCACAAATTTGGGGAAAAATCTAGGGTTCTTGAAGTTCATTCGAATCGAACCTCAAATTTTTGCCTAAATCTGTTTGCATTTAGTTAGATTAGTGTTAAGGGAAGTAGATACACTTGTATTGTTCATAGATTCACCCGATTTCTTACAAAAACCCCAAACCCTTGTTCTTGAACCGAAAAAGATAAAATTGATAGGGTAAACGGGATATTTTGGGAAAACGGCACTTAGGGTTTCATTTTCGGGGGAAACCGCACCTATTGGACCAAAAATTTTCAAGTTTTCGAAACCGGGTCGAAAAATGGAATTTTTGAGTAACAGACCCCTGGACACGGGGCCGTGTCCGCTGGACACGGGGTCGTGTCCAGCCCGCTGTTTGCAGTTTTATCCGAAAACATTTATGTTTCGTGCTAACTTTTGGTGTATTCTTGCAGATGGCCAGGAAATTCACAAGATTCAACGCCAATGAGCTTGATGCAAGAGCTCGATATGAGATTCTTCAAACAAGGCCAGAGGAATACCCGAGGCAAGCTTGCACAGAATTGCTAACCATGGTGAATCAAATTGACCGTTTCAACAACATCGTCACGGGACCACTCAGAGTCGCCCTAACAACTCAACTCCGTTCCGTTCATGAATGCACCTTGGAATTTTATAGCACCTTTACATTCACTTCAAGGTGCGACCCGTTCGACAATGACGGGGTGTCATTCAGATGTGGCAGAACGAAGTATTCGATCTCTATGGCACAATTTGGGTCGATTATCGGGTTGTATGCGGAAGAGGATACGGGAAACGAAGAAAATACTGGGGGATTGAGAGAGATTGAAGACAACGAACGCCAAGCCATGTGGGCTCAGATTGGAGAAGGATTTTACAATCCGAGCAGCACTAAGAGTACAAAGCTGAGGGATCCGCTCAACAGATACATCCATAGGCTCCTCGGCTATTCTCTTAGCCAAAGGCATGAAAGTAGTGGCGTCGTTGGGTTAAGAGATTTGCTTGTCCTCCACTGCATCCACAACCGCAGGCCGCTCGATGTTCCATTCCTCATGCTCCGAAACATGCATCACAACCGCCTTGCTAGTGCACCGACTCCTATTTTCTTTGGGGGATGGGTGTACCGTCTCTTCAAGCACTTCGCCCACATACCTAGGTCATTTGAGAGGAGCCCATGGTTAGGTACGGTGGATATTCACATATGCCGCTCAATGAACCTAATTTATGAGGCCGAAGACGGGACGGTAACCTTTCAAAGGATGCAAGGTCATGCATGGAACCCGCAAGAAGCGCTTGTCCTCCCAGCTCCGCAACATCATCAGTACCAGTACCAACCCCACGGTGATCCGGGCCAATCATCCTCCTCGGGAGGCGGTTTTCCTAACTTTCAAAGTTTGCATGATTTGTTGCAGGAAAACCTTATGTGTACTAGGAACACCTACAACATGGTGAGCAACACCTACCACCGGGTCGGAGCTATCGAGAGAAACCTATCCGAGATCCAAGACGATGTTGGATACATACGAGACCACATTGCACGCCATGGAGGGGATGATGACGATGATGATGATGATGCTATGGAGTAGGCGAGAGGAGCAGAGGAGGAAGCGGTTGGTTGATGACTTCCCAGGTTAACCCTTTTTAATCTTGAACAATTGGTGGCCTGCATGCCAAATGTTGAACAATTTACTTTCCTTGATTTCTTTTATTTTCCGTTTTATTTTTCTTTTTTCTACTTTATGCTTGGAACAATTAACTATGGTAATGTAGGATGTTTGTGATACTTGGTGTGGTATTAAGTGATGAAACAGGTACAAACCGAGGCTTGGAATGCTAAGCCTCAGCACTTATAGGACCAGGATGGAAAAGACGGGGGAAGAAACCTGTTTTTCAGGCTTACAGACTGTCCACACGGGGACGTGTCCAGCCAACACGCCCCCGTGCTCACCTCCCAGACCTGCTGTTGGGTTACTGACCTGCAGATTTTTGTTAGACACGGGGCCGTGTCCACCCAACACGCCCCCGTGTTCATCTACTGTAAGTTCTCGTTACTGGCACCTGAACACGGGGTCGTGCCCACTCAACACGGGGTCGTGTCCAGGCTGCCAGTAACACAAAATTTTTGCTTTTTACACCTTTTTACACATCTAATCAACCTAAAATTTGTTTTTGGGACACATTGAGGACAATGTGTAATTTAAGTGTGGGGGGGGATGCTAAAACCTTGAAATTTTGCAAGTCCTAAATACAAGCCTTACACAAAACTCTATTGGAAATGCTAATCACCCCAATTTTTTTCAAAAATTTCATTTTTTTTTTAAATTTCATTTTTTTTTACTTGTCTAGGTTTAACTCGGGAAATTCAAGTTCTCAAAAAGGTTATATTTTTACGAATTTACAACCGATAGCGTCGTGATAAAAAGAACCAACATAAGAAAATTATGAAAAGGCATAGCAAACTTAGTTAAAATTTGATTATATATATTTGATCACATAAAAACCCATTCCCACAAAAGTGAGTTTTGAGCCTTTATTGAGCATACAAATTTACATCTTTAGACTAAATGCTCATTTTTCGTTTCTTGTGTGAATAGCCGTTTGGTTCTTACGACTCTATAACTTGCCATGACGATACATTCCCGGTCCTTATCAACTTAAACCCGAGTAAGTAAATGATGGAGGCATTAGGACTAACCCTTTTTATTTCTACACCATTATTTTTCTTTTTCTTTTACCACCTACCCAAAAATCCCCCTAGTTAGCCCCTTTGAGCCTAAACCTTTTCATTTCATCACCCAAACCAAAAACCCTTTTTACCCACCAAAACCTTTTTCATTTTTAACCCTTTATTTTAGTAACAAGTTCGGTTTTTCGTATGATTAAAAAAAAATTGTGTTAATAATGAAGCAAAAATAAACAAACAAGTTCATCAAAAATAACTTTGTTTGAATAAAAGCTTCATCAGAATAAAAAGTTACAAAAATAGAAAGTCCTACGAAAACCGACACTTGTTACGTTTTTTACCCTTTTTCTACTAACCACTAACCGCTAACCCAACCACCTACCTTTAACCCAAGCCTAACCCTTAACCCACAAAGTCCTCTTGATATTTACAAAGGTATATAAGTTAAAAAGGAGGAGGATTGATTGCTTGGCAAGCTTATGGTAGGAATAAGTTCCATGCCGCTCTCGAGTGATTCACTAAAAATACACCTTCGGCCGAGTGTGAGTGATTTCTCCCGTGAGGTATGTGAACTTGTATATAAATAGAATTTTAAAAAAAAGGCATGTTATGCCCAAATAAATAATTTCTCTTATGAAAAGTTTTAAATAAATCATGACGAATAGGATTGTAAATAAATAAAAATAAAACTACATAAGGAATCTTGGATATCCCGACACTCTACGACAAGCCCAAAACCTTCTCTTCTACCCATTCCATTTGGGAGTGTAAGCCACATATTAAAGAGTTTTGCTTGAGGACAAGCAAAAGTTCAAGTGTGGGGTATTTGATGTGTGTAAAATGCAACATATAAATTACATCAAATGAGGCATAAAACTAACCCTTTTTAAGTACTAATGTTGGAAAAAGAGTGTTTTTGTCTTCCTTTTGTATTTTCAGGATTAAATGAGCTCAAATTCACAAAAGAAGCAAAAAGACAGCTAAATCTAACATAAATACAAGGAAAGGAACATAAGTGGACTGTCCGACCCCTCAACGACATCTTCCCAAGCAAAATAGAGAAGGCAGAAGACTGAACACGCCCCGTGCTCAGCCAGCACGAGGCCGTGCCCAAGAAGCAGCAGAAAAGACAAACCTATAGAAGCTTCTATTGCCCACCACGGGCCGTGTCCAGCGAACACGGGGGCGTGTCGAAAGTACAGCAGGCGCATTAATTGTAATTGCGAATTACAATTAATGAAGAGAGAGATTGTCAGACAGGCACGGGGCCGTGCCCAGCGGACACGGGGCCGTGCCCAGCCTTCTGTTCAGCCTATAAATAGGAGTGCTTGGTTTCATTTCAACTCATCCCTTGGCACACCACCTCTCTCACACTTCATCCACCACCCACCACCACCATAACACCATCATCCACCACCATCATCCATTGTCCATCGTAGAGTGTGTGAGTCATCTCGGGATCCAAGATTGATCGTAAGAGTTCTTGACAATCAAGGCCATGTTTGCCTAAGCCTCTTACATCACTTGGTGAAGACAAAGTGTTTAGTATAATACTTTTTATTTCTAATCTTTTGCACTTTTTATTTGGTTTTGTATTAATGACTTTAATAACTAGTTGCTTATGTTGAAGGTGATCTTTCCTTATCGTTTGTCCTTGGTGTCTTGGCATTATTTTACTGTCTATATAAAATAAAAGATTTTCACCATTCATATCTCCACGGTCTATATGGAGGTATGTTGGCTACCTAGTCGGGGGTTAAGGGAACGGTTTGGTAAAGGTCTTGCCATTGTTCAGCGTTTAGAGGTCCTACAATGGACCTGGGTCAAATTTAGTAGGACCTCCTTCAATGCTTCACGGTATTGGATGGCGGGGGTCCAAACTCTTTGATCCCCTCATAAGTTAACTACTATTAATACTGTAACCCGGCTATTTAGGACTGTATCCCTGCTGACTCAGACTACTTAGTCGAGGGTAACGTCACCGCCAAAAGCGGGGCCTACCACAATATTGCATTAATAACTTAATTAATTATCTTTCAATAATCCACCCTTTTAGGATTGTATCCTTGCTGACTCAAACTACTGGGGTGAGGGTAACGTCACCTTCAAAAGAGGGGCCTACTACAATAACTAAGATAATCTCTTAATTATGTGCAAAAGTGCGGAAATAATCAAAGGTTATACTAGATACGAGTCGGAACCAAGTGATTCATCTTGTCTATCTGTTTTTCTTTGATTCATCTTGTCTATCTGTTTTTCTTTTATTTTTATTTTCAGCATTTTAGTTAGTTTTTATATTTCTTAGTTTAAAAACCTTTTTCTAAACTTTTTATTTTGATTAGACGTTGAGGATAAACCGGTACTAAAAGCTCTTGTGTCCTTGGACGACCTCGGTATCTTACCAACGCTATACTACGCTCACGATGGGTGCACTTGCCCATATGTGTGTTTAGTGTTAGTAAAATATCGTGTTTTATAAATTTAAAACTTGGCTAAAATAGTGTTAAAGGGGCTTAAAATATACACCTAATATATACGACACTTCACACGCATCAAGTTTTTGGCGCCGCTGCCGGGGACACAAGGATTTTAAGAAAGCTTAAAATCGACGGCCTAATCAGTTTTTCAAAACCTGTTTAAAAGCGCGCACATTTTTCTGCATTTTAGTTTAGTTTTGCATTTACAGAAGCCTGTACACGGGGCCGTGTTCGCTGAACACGGGGCCGTGCTGCACATTTTCATAAAAACACCCAGTAACAGTAGCTTGAACACGGGCCGTGTTCACTGAACACGCCCCGTGCTCAACGAAATCAGTAACTTTAATTAAAATGCCCAGATACAGTTCCTGAACACGGGGCCGTGCTCACTGAACACGGGGCCGTGTCCAGCTCTCTGTTTCCGTTTTTATTTTTGTTTTCTGATCTCGAGACTCGGTTGTGGTCTGCTGAGTGATTCTTATGGATCAATACTCAGGAGGTTACAACTACACCTATGATGAGGATGATTATAGGGGTAATTATTGCACTAATTGTCGTAATGCACGCTCGGTTCAAAATAATCACTCATATCAAACATCCAATTCATATACCTACTATGAGGAGCCCAGGTACGAGCCATCAACTTCATACACATCCTATGAAGACCAAAGGTATGAACCTCCTCCCTCATACTCATATTTTGATGAACCAAGGTATGAGCCTTCATACTCATACTTTGAGGAACCAAGATATGAGCAACCACCTTCATATGCTTATTATGAGGAACCTTGGCGTGAACAACCCACCTCATATGAGTATTATGAAGAACAAAACTACGAACCTTATCCATCATATGCTTACAATGAAGAACAATGGTGCGAACCATCAACTTCATATGGGTATTATGAGGAACAAAGGGTCGAACAACCGGATTCAAGCTTAGAAAATAACGATTCTTTTTCTATAACCGAAGTGACCGATAGGATATTAGAACACATTAGAGTTATCGATCGATGTATAAAAGAAGCTCGCGCAAGGGAAGAGGAGTCCCGCGCAAAAGAAGAGTTAAAAAAAGAAAAGATAACCGAAAGTGTTAAAATGGAAGAACAAATAAGTGAAAAACCTACACATGAGTTAAACAAGGAAAAAGGTGAGTCCGACAATGTTAAAATTCAAGAAGAGTCTAATTTTGAAGAAATTAATCTCTTGTCACCTTCTTTTGAAAATCATTGTTTAGTACCCACTCATGCTAAGTTTTTAAAAGAGTTAAACACTAACACTAATCATTTGTCGGGGGATCGTCCAAAAAACAGAGGAAACTCTACCCAATTTTCGTTAAAACAATAAACATATATATTTTTTTAGCCAAACCATAAATGAAATCGTATTGAATTCGAATAATTTTTATAACCATAAGTACAAAGGTATACCTATCTTTGACAACACCTCTACAATACTCTTGGTGGATTTAATTCATAATTTTTTTTTCATAAACTATGTATAATAAATATATATATTTATATCAATTGATCATACTTTAGATTTCTGATGTGTGCAAAATGCAACATATAAATTACATCAAATGAGGCATAAAACTAACCCCTTTTTAGTACTAATGTTGGAAAAAGTGTGCTTTTGTCTTCCTTTTGTATTTTCAGGATCAAATGAGCTTAAACGAACAAAAGGAACAAATATACAGCCAAAACCAACATAAATACAAAGAAAAGGAAGAAACGTGGCATGCCCGACTCCTCGACAGCATCTCCCAAAGCAAAAACAAGAAGAAAGCTGAGCATGGGGCTGTGCCCAGCTGAGCACGGGGCGTGCTTAGCTCAACACGGGGCGTGTCCAGCCAACACGGGGCGTGTTCAGCGGACACGGGGAGTGCTCAACTGTCTGCAGAAAAGACAAAGTTGTAGAAGCTTCTATTGCCCACCACGGGGCCGTGCTCAGCGGACACGGGGCCGTGGTCAACTATAAGATTCGCAGAATCCAGGCAAATCTTCATAGTACAAAGATTCTTCTGCACACGGGGTCGTGCTCAGCGGACACGGGGGCGTGGTCAACTAATAAGACAAGCTGCAATAAATGAAGAAAGAGAAGGATGTGGACACGGGGCCGTGCCCACTGGACATGGGGCCGTGTCCAGGCTTCTGTTCAGCCTATAAATAGGAGTGCTTGGCTCAAGCTCAAACCATCCCTTGGCACACCACCTCTCTCACACTTCACCCACCACCCACCACCACCATAACACCATCATCCACCACCATCATCCATTGTCCATCGTAGAGTGTGTGAGTCGTCTCGGGATCCAAGATTGATCGTAAGAGTTCTTGACAATCAAGGCCATGTTTGCCTAAGTCTCTTACATCACTTGGTGAAGACAAAGTGTCTAGTATAATACTTTTTATTTCTAATCTTTTGCACTTTTTACTTGGTTTTGTATTAATGACTTTAATAACTAGTTGCTTATGTTGAAGGTGATCTTTCTTTATCGTTTGTCCGTGGTGTCTTGGCATTATTTTACTGTCTATATAAAATAAAAGATTTTCACCATTCATATCTCCACGGTCTATATGGAGGTATGTTGGCTACCTGGTCGGGGGGTTAAGGGAACGGTTTGGTAAAGGTCTTGCCATTGTTCAGCGTTTAGAGGTCCTGCAATGGACCTGGGTCAAATTTAGTAGGACCTCCTTCAATACTTAACGGTATTGGATGGCGGGGGTCCAAACTCTTTGATCCCCTCATAAGATAACTACTATTAATACTATAACCCGGCTATTTAGGACTGTATCCCTGCTGACTCAGACTACTTAGTCGAGGGTAACGTCACCTCCAAAAGAGGGGCCTACCATAATTTGCATTAATAACTTAATTAATTATGTTCCAATAATCCACCCTTTTAGGATTGTATCCTTGCTGACTCAAACTACTGGGGTGAGGGTAACGTCACCTTCAAAAGAGGGGCCTACTACAATAACTAAGATAATCTCTTAAAATAGTGCAAAAGTGCGGAAATAATCAAAGGTTACACTAGATACGAGTCGGAACCAAGTGATTCATCTTGTCTATCTGTTTTTCTTTTTTTTATTTTTATTTTCAACATTTTAGTTAGTTTTTATTTTTCTTAATTTAAAACATTTTTCTAAACTTTTTGATTTGATTAGACGTTGAGGATAAACCGGTACTAAAAGCTCTTGTATCCTTGGACGACCTCGGTATCTTACCAACACTATACTACGCTCACGATGGGTGCACTTGCCCATATGTGTGTCTAGTGTTAGTAAATATCGTGTTTTATAAATTTAAAACTTGACTAAAAAGTGTTAAAGGGGCTTAAAATATTCACCTAATATATATAACACTACACACGCATCAATTTCACTTCCTATCCTCCGTCATAATTCCTTTTACTCATGCACCATCGTTTGCCCTTATAGAGTGACCTCGGTGTTCTGTCCTCCCAAACTCGCACACTCGTCAACACTTGGATAATCGGAAGACTTAGCAATTATGTGAGCCCTTTTTATGTTTACCACTTTTGGGGTGTAACATGTTACCTTATTAAAACTACACTTAAACTTATTCTTTATGCAATGCACGAAAACAATCCTTATACATGAATACTATGTTGTGATACTTGATGCTTACGTGGACCATACTTATGTGATATATTTTAGTCATTAGTTTTCACAAGCCTCCATTCGACATGTATAGCGCTATAGGAGTAACGCACCGCCCGTAGACTTGTGGTCATGTTGAATTATATCATTTTTGCGTAAACAGAGGATTGGCTAGAAATATTGCATGCCATGTTAGGTTGATCTTGTATAAACTAAGTTGCCATGTGGATTCGTTTTTAAACTTTTATACTTATACTTATTCTTAAACTTGTATACTCGCCTTTGCTTTTGCATTGAATTGTATTTTAAACATGTTACAGGTTGACGATTGATGATGCTATGAAAATGGATTAGCAATGATGCCTAGATACTCACTTAGACGTTTAGGTTTAAAGTGTTGTATCAATTTTGTTATGTTATGTTGAACAATGTTGTTATTTGAATTTCTTGTAATGTTTTGACAATTTAATTATGAAATGAAATCGGTTGAATTAAATATTGCCACAAATAGTGTTATGAAGTCTCTTACAATCTCGAACTAGTCCCACTCCGATGATTCCGCCATTGGTTGGGGAGTGACTTGAATCTCCAAAGATAGAAAAGTCGTCCATGAAGACATCCATAGTCTTTTCTATCATATCGTGAAAGATGGCCACCATGCAACGTTGAAAGGTTGCGGGGGCATTACTTAGACCAAAAGGCATGCGTCGATAAGCAAAAGTTTCGTAGGGACATGTGAATGTTGTCTTTTCTTGGTCTGTGCTATCAGTATTTGAAAGTAACCTGAAAAGCCATTTAAGAAACAATAAAATTTGTGATCGGATAATCTTTCTAACATTTGATCAATATACGGTAAAGGAAAATGATCCTTCCTTATTGCCTCATTTAATCTATGATAATCTATACACACTCTCCATCTGGTGACGGTTCTTGTTGGTATTAATTCATTTTTCTCGTTAGTGACCACCGTCATACCTAGGGATGAGATTGGTACAGTACCCGTACCTATACCCGTACCAGTACCGAAAATACCGGTACCGAATTTGAACAAAACTAGGTACCAAATACCGTACCAAATATATAGGTACGGTACGGGTACGAGTACGGGTACTGGTACGGGTATTTTCGGTACAGTACCCGCTTGGTACCATTTTGTTTTTATTTACTTTTTGAGCACTTGTACGAGTACTAAGTAGGTAAAATTGACATGAATACCAATATAGTACGAGTACCAAGTAGGTAAAATTGGTACGAGTACCAATACGATACGATACGATACGGGTACCATATAGGTAAAATCAATACGAGTACACTATAAATACCATAATATGAAATAAAACATAATACAAAAAAAAATTAAAGGTATACATAGAATTCAGTACTAGTACCCGTTTTTACCCGTACCAATACCGAAAGTACCGAATGCCAAAATCAATAAAACTGGGTACCGATACATGTACCAAATACCTAAAATCAGTACGGGTACAGGTATGGGTACGGGTACGGTACGGGTATTTGGGAAAAAAAGCCCATCCCTAGTCATACCTCCTTTCTTAGGAACTATTTGGACGGGACTTACCCAAGGACTATCGGAAATTGGATAGATAAGTCCGACGTCAAGTAATTTGATGACTTCATTTTTAACCACTTATTGGACGTTTGGATTTACTCTACCTTGTGGTTGTATTACCGATTTATAGTCATCATTCATTAAAATTTTATGCGTGCACATGGAAGGGCTTATTCCTTTTATATCTACAAGCTTCCAAGCGATCGCGTTTTTGTGTTTTTTCAAAAGTGTGATTAATTTTTCTTTTTCTACACTAGTTAGTTTTGATGAAATAATTACAGGTAACTTACCATGCTTGTCGAGAAAAGCATATTCCAAACCTTTTGGGTGTTCTTTGAGCTCAAGTGGTAGGTCTTTAGGAGACTCCTTATTTGGTTGCTCTTTTTGGTCAAGAACCAAAAAGGTTTGTTTAATGGCGACCTCTTCTTCAACAAAGTGGTCAATTTCTTCTTTTGTATCGAGTGGGTCATCTTCATCTTCAATTAAGGGGTCATCATTGTCGATTAGATATTTCATTGAACGCTCAAGATCGACACTTCTTTTGAATGCCCCTAATTGAATGGGTAGATTGTTTTGCTTCCGAGTTTTCAAAGCTTCGTGGGTTCTCACGAAAGGTCGTCCCAACACTAGTGGAGCGTCATCAAGGATGACGAAGTCGGTTGGGATTACCATTTGATTTGTTTGGACTAACACATCTTCAACTACTCCCATTGATTTTATTGTTTTCCGATTAGATAGAAAAATGGGTATTTGAAGTGGAGAAAAATCACCAATACTTAATTTTTTGAAAATGTAGTTTGGCATTATATTAACACAAAGATCTTTATCAATTGTAATATTACTAATAAAGGAATTTTGAAAGAAACATGGAACCGGTGTAATGTTAATTTCAAATGGATTATCTTTTATTAGCGTAGTTTGATCATTTGTTAACTTAATGCTTACCATTTCGTCAATTTTAGTGTTAGTGTTTAACTCTTTTAAAAACTTAGCATTAGTTAGTCTAAAAAAATGATTTTCGAAAGAAGGTGTTAAGAGATTAATTTCTTAAAAATTAGACTCTTCTTGAATTTTAACGTTATTGGACTCACCTTTTTCGTTGTTTAGCTCATGTGTCGGTTTTTCACTTACTTGTTCTTCTATTTTTACCTCTTCAACTATCACTTCTTTAGTACGAGTTACCTCTTCCCTTGCGCGGGATTCCTCTTCCCTTGCGTGGGCTTCTTTTATATAGCGCTCCATAGTTTTAAGGTGTTCTATTATCTTTTCGGCTATGGGTGAGATAGTTGGTGGTTCGTCAAAGCGATCGGAATAAATATCCCCACAGCTTGAGTTCGGAAGTTCGGTCCTTGGTTCCTCATAATACTCATATGAGGTAAAAGGTTTATACCATTGTTCCTCATTGTAAGTATATGATGGATAAGGGTCGTAACTTGGTTCTTCATAATACTCATATGAGGTGGGTTGTTCACGCCATGGTTCCTCATAGTAAGTATATGAAGGTGATGGCTCATAACTTGGTTCCTCAAAGTATGAGTATGAATGCTCATACCTTGGTTCATCAAGATATGAGTATGAGGGAGAAGGTTCATACCTTGGCTCTTCATGGTATGTGTATGAGGTGGATGGCTCATACCTGGGCTCCTCATAGTATGTGTATGAAGGGGATGGTTCGAAGAGGTTACAATATTGTACAGAATAAGGATTACCACAAATGGAACAATACTCTTCTTCATAATCATCCTCATCATAGTGGTAATTGTAACCTCCTGAGTATTGATCCATAAGAATCACTTAGCAGACCACAACAGAGTCTCGGGACTAGAAAACAAAAATAAAAACGGAAACAGAGGCTGAGCACGACCCCGTGGTCAGGTTCCGTATCTGGGCATTTTGAAAAATGTGACTGGTTTTGTGCAGCACGGGGGCGTTTTCAGTGAACACAACTCCGTGTTCAGACTCTATATCTGGGAGTTTGTTAATTTTTATGCAGCATGGGGGCGTGTTCAGTGAGCACGGCCCCGTGTTCAGAATACTGTAATGCAAAAACTACCTAAAAATGTAAAAAAAAATGTGCGCACAGTTTTAAAAAGGTTTTGAAAAACGATTAGGCCGTCGATTTTAAGCTTTCTTAAAATTCTTGTGTCCCTGGCAATGGCACCAAAAACTTGGTGTGTGCAAGGTGTGATATATTTTTATTGATATTTTAAGCCCATTTTACACATTAGTCAAGTCTTAAATTTATAAAACACAATATTCTACTAACACTAAACACACACATGGGCAAGTGCACCCATCGTGAGCGTAGTATAGCGTTGGTAAGATACCAAGGCCGTCCAAGGACACAAGAGCTTTTAGTACCGGTTTATCCTCAACGTCTAATCAAACTAAATTTTTTGAGAAAAGATTTTTAAACATAAAAACTAAAAACTAAAAATGCTGAAAATAAAAATAAAATAAAAACAGATAGACAAGATGAATCACTTGGATCCGACTCGCCTTTAATGTATCCTTTGATGATTTCCGCACTTTTGCACTTTTTAAGAGATTATCTTAGTTATAGTAGTAGGGCCCCTCTTTTGAAGGTGACGTTATCCTCAACCCAGTTGTTTGAGCCAGCAAGGATACAATCCAAAAGGGTCGGAATATTGGAAGATAATTAATTAAGTTATTAATGCGAAAAGTGGTAGGCCCCTCTTTTGAATGTGACTTTACCCTCGGTTAAGTGGTTTGAGTCAGCAGGGATACAATCCCAAGTAGCCGGTTTAATGTATTAATAGTAGTTTACATATGAGGGGATCAAGCCATTCGCACCCCCGTCATCCAATACCTATGGGTATTGAAGGAGGTCCTAGTAAGCTTGACTCAGGACCTTGCAGGATCTATACACTGAACAAGGCAAAAACCTTACTAACCATTCCCTTAACCCCCGACCAGGTAGCCAACATATCTCTATATAAACCATAGAGATATGAATGGTGAAAATCTTTTACTTTATATAGACAATAAAGTAATGACAAGACACCACGGACAAATAATAAAGAAGTTTCACCTTCAACATAAGAAACTAGTTATTAAAGTCATTAATACAAAACCAAATAAAAAGTGTGAAAAGATTAAAAATCAAAAGTAATACATTAAATGCTTGTCTTCACCAAGTGATGTAAGAGAATTAGCCAAACATGGACTTTGATTGACAAGATTTCTTACGATCAATCTTAGATCCCGAGACTACTACACACACTCTAAGGAGGATGATGGATGATGGTGGTGGATGTGGGTGTTGTAGTCGTGGTGGAGTGTTGGCAAAGTGGGAGAGAAGTGGTTTGCCAAGGGATACCTTTGAAGAGAACCAAGCACCCCTATTTATAGCCTGAACAGAAGCCCGGCCACGGCCCCATGTCCGCTGGACACGCCCCCGTGGCCATCTCCTTTCTCTCCATTCATTAACTACAATTGTCTACATTAGGCTCCACACGGCCCCGTGTTCGCTGGGCACGGCCCCGTGTGCAGAAGCGTATCTGTAGTATAAAGATTTGCAAGATTCTGCAAATCTTAGCGTTGACCACGCCCCGTGTTGAGCTGGGCATGCCCCCGTGGTGAGCATAGAAGCTTCCACAGCTTTGTCCATTTCTGCAGACATCTGACCACGCCCCCGTGTCCAGTGGGCACGGGCCGTGGTCAGCCCTCTGTTTCTTGTTTTTTATTTTGCTTTTGGGGATGCTGTCGAGGGGTCGGGCATGCCACGCTTATTCCTTTTCTTTGTATTTATGCTAGTTTTTGACTTTTTGCTGCATTGTTGTTCCTTTTGTTCATTTAAGCTCATTTGGTCCTGAAAATACAAAAGGAAGACAAAAGCACACTTTTTCCAACATTAGTACTAAAAAGGGTTAGTTTTATGCCTCATTTGATGTAATTTATATGTTGCATTTTACACACATCAACCGTCACCTCCCCGACCACCACCTGTCATCGTCCACCATCACCTGCCACCACTGGTCTGCCTCCCTCCGTCGTCCACCACCACTGCCACTGCACATCACCACCCGCCACCTTCCACCGCCGCCACATATGATCGCTAACCACCACCTCCACCACCACCATCGTCGCTACCCCCGACCACCACTGTTGCCGCCTTTAACCACTGCCGACCACTGCTACCATCAACCACCACCACCACCCACCACAGGCACATACCTTAGTTGCCGCCACCCACTACCGTCGATCACCGGCGCCACTATAGACCAAAGCCACCCCCACTCCCGACCACCGCCACCCACTGCCACCACCGACCACCGCTATCACCCTCCACCGCCAACCACCGCAACCGCCACTGCCACCCAACGCCGCCGTCACCCAACGTTGCCTCCGGGGACCACCGACCACGGTCACCACCACCGCCATCACCACCCACTACGGTAACACATCGCTGATTTTATTCCTTCGTCTTTTCCTAGCTACCCAATAACACAAGGTAATGATTTATTCCATTCCCACATGGTAGCCAAACATGACAATGGAATGGCAATGATCCATTTCTATTACCCCATACCAAACAGACCCTCGTATCATCAATATTGTCCATTTTGCCTACTAGTTGCTCACGAATTTGTTTTTAGCCAAGTTAAGACTTACCAAAATGTCACTCATCATATTATTACTCCCACCTAAGCAGACTTCAATTGGAAAATCCGCATAATGTGTTCATTTCAAATCTCTTATGTTTGTTTTGGTATGTGGTAATAGAATGTAAGAAATAATGAAATGAGTGAGGTAATAGAATGGGCAAATGAAGGACCATTACCATTTCATAACCTTGTTTGGTTGCCATGTGGGAATGGGATGGATCATTACCTTGTGTTGTTTGGTAGTGATGTGTGCAAAATGCAACATATAAATTATATCAAATGAGGCATAAAACTCATCCTTTTTTAGAACTAATGTTGGAAAAAGCGTGTTTCTTCCTTCCTTTTGAATTTACAGGACCAAATGAGCTTAAACGAACAAAAGGATCAAATAAGTAGCCAAAACCAACATAAATACAAAAAAAAAAGGAATAAACGTGACATGCCCGACCCCTCGACAGCATCCCCAAAGTAAAAACAAGGAATCAGAAGACTGGCCACGGGACCGTGCCCAGCTGAACACAGGGCGTAGTCAGGGACCTACACAAAAGACAAACCTGTAGAAGCTTCTACGCCCACCATGGGGGCGTGCCCAGCTCAGCACGGGGTGTGGTCAATGCAAAGATACGCAGAATCTTGCCAAATCTTGATAGTATAGATAACAAGTTAACCACGGGGCCGTGCCTAGGAGACACGGGGCCGTGTGGGGCCCTTTGCTGACACTTGCAATTAACGAAGGAAGAGAAAAGGCTGGCCACGAAGGCGTGCCCGCTGGACACGGGCCGTGGCCAGAGTTCTGTGCAGGCTATAAATAGGGGTGCTTGGTTCACTTCAAAAGCATCCCTTGGCAAACCACTACTCTCCCACTTTACCACCATTCCACCACCACTACAACACCAACACCCACCACCATCATCCATCATCCATCTTTAGAGTGTGTAGTAGTCTCGGGATCCAAGATTGATTGTAAAGGTTCTTGCCAATCAAAGGCCATGTTTGGTTAGCCTCTTATATCACTTGGTGAAGACAAGTCCTTATTGTTTTACTTTTGATTTTTAATCTTTCGGCACTTTTATTTGGGTTTGTATTAATGACTTTAATAACTAGTTTCTTATGTTGAAGGTGAATTTTTCTTATCATTTTTTCGTGGTGTCTTGAAGTTACTTTACTGTCTATATAAAGTAAAAGATTGCATCATTCATGTCTTTATGGTCTATATAAAGGCATGTTGACTACTTGGTCAGGGGTTAGGGGAATGGTTTGGTAAGGTTCTTGCCTTGTTCAGTGTATAGATCCTGCAAGGATCTGGTTCAAGCTTACTATGACCTCTTTCAATACCCACTGGTATTGGATGGCGGGGGTGCGAATAGCTCGAACCCCTCATATGTAAACTACTATTAATACTTTAAACCGGCTTCTAGGGATTGTATCCTTGCTGACTCAAACCACTTAGCCGAGGGTACGTCACCTTCAAAAGAGGGTCTACCACTTTTCGCATTAATAACAAACTTAATTGTCTTCCAATATTCCGACCCTTTGGGATTGTATCCCTGCTGACTCAAACCACTGGGTTGAGGGTAACGTCACCTTCAAAAGTGGGGCCTACTACTATAACTAAGATAATCTCTTAAATAGTCCGAAAGTGCGAAAATCATCAAAGGATACATTAAAGACGAGTCGGAGCCAAGTGATTCTATCTTGTCTATATGTTTTTATTTTATTTATCTTTGCATTTTTAGTTTTTATTTTCATATTTCAAAACTTTTCCCAAAAATTTAGATTGATTAGACGTTGAGGATAAACCGGTACTAAAAGCTCCTGTGTCCTTGGACGACATCGGTATCTTACCAACGCTATACTACACTCACGATGGGTGCACTTGCCCAAGTGTGTGTTTAGTGTTAGTAGAATATCGTGTTTTATAAATTTAAAACTTGACTAATGTGTAAAATGGTCTTAAAATATCAATAAAAATATATTGCACCGAACGCACACCAGTAGGCAGGAAAAAAACAAAGGAATAAAATCGGCAATGGGTGGCGGTGGGTAGAGACTACAGTGAAGGGTGGCGATGGTGGGGTGGTGGTGGTGGTGGCAGGTGGTGGCGGTGTTCGGGGGTGGATGATGGCGGCGGTGAAGGTCGGTGGTGGCGAGTGGCTATGGTTGTCGGTGGTCGGTCACGGCGATAACGGTGGAGGTTGGTGGGTAGCGGCAATAGCGATGGGTGGCAGTGGTCAGTGGTGGTTGTGGCGGGTGGTGAAGGTGGTCGGTGGTACTGGTGGAAGGTGGTTGGTGGTGGCGGTGGTCAGCGGTGACAGAGGGTGGCAGCGACTATGGGTGGCGGTGGTGGGGGGCAGCGATAGTGGTCAGGGTGGTGGTCGTCGGCGACGAGGGGGGGTGTCGATGTTGGTCGGCGACGAAGGGCGGTGGCCGGTGGTGACGACGATGGGTGGTGGTGGTCTGCGTGGAGGGTGGCGGTGGTCTGCGTGGAGGGTGGCGGCGGTAGTCAGTGGTGTTGGTCGGTGACGAAGAGTGGCGGCTGGGGGTGGTGACGGCGACAGATGGTGGTGGTGGGAGGTGGTGGTCGGTGAAGGCGATGGCCGTGATGTCGGGTGGTGAAGGTGGTGATGGGCGATGTTGGTGACGAAGAGTGAGACGGGAAATGGAATGAAAAAAAGGTGGATGAAATGAATTTGAGGGAATGAAATGCCTTATGTAATAGATGATTTTATTACCTTTACCAACCAAACACATTTTTTCATTCCTTAACAATAGTCTATTTCATTTTGCAAAAATCTTGTATGTTAAACACTACCTTAGAATTTCTCCTTTGTCTCACCGTTCTCCCGGTTCATTTCCATTTTCATTTTCATTGCTTCTCCATAAGCAAACCACAAAAACTCCCTATTTACAATTTATTCCTTTGGAAATCAAAAGGAAATCAAGGAGGAAGAAGTTCTCAATCAGTGGTCAACCGGTAATCGGTTCCAAAAAGTCACTATTTACATTGGTTCCTTTGAATAGAGATCGAGAATTCGAGATACTAGGAATGTTCCTGTATGTATCTTTAATAATTTGATTGATGGTTTCTTTCATCAGTGTGGGATGGGAGGAATGTTCTTCATCTTGTGATTTTTTTCATGATTTTCTCATATCTTTATAGTTAAAAAAATAATGAACCAATAACAATAGGAGTAAAACAGTGAATTGTTAACTAAAAGTATACAATTATCTAAATTAAATACGGGAAAGAAAGAGTAGGTCTTGGATTCAAGTCTCACAAACGATAAAGCGTTGCGGCGGGGAATCCGCATATGAACCAAATGTATCATTATGAAGCTACAAAATATAAATGTGTAAAACAACCAAAAAACGAAATAAAATGTAACAAATAGAAGAAAAATGATGAAGTAATACCCCTATGACGTGGTGTTGCCACCCGGCACGTCACACGCCGAAGATTACCAACCGGCAACAGCCACCGCCGCCACTCACGGTTGTGGCCAGCGAGGGGGCAACCGGTTTTTAACAATTTTTATATGGAAGCGTATTTGTTGTTGTAAAAAAATAATAAATTTTCTCAGTGGGTACTGATCGGTCTGTTTTCATTTTTCGAAAAAAATAATTGAGTGTTTAATTTTTGTTGCAAAAGAACTAACGAACGAAATTACTCTACAAATGATCTTGTAGGGTATTTTGATTTTGTAGGGTAATTTTGTAAAATGATCTTGTAGGGTAATTATCAAAATTACTCTGCAAATTTATCAAACAACATACAGTTCAAAATTACTCTACATGATCATTTGTAGAGTAATTATGATACTCTATAAAATTACCCTACAAGATCAAAATTACCTTACAAGATCAAAATTACCATACAAGATCATTTGTAAAGTAATTATGATACTCTACAAAATTTTTCTACAAGATCAAAATTATCCTACAATATCATTTTACAAAATTACCCTACAAGATCACTTGTAAGGTAATTTTGATAATTACTCTACGGATAAATAATTACGAAAATGTCACCGCGTTTTTTTTACCTTTTCACCCTATTCGTACGTTTTATATGATAAGAATATTTGTATTTGATCTTTTGCCACTGTTAAGATGATCAATAAATTATTTACATATACTTTATCCGTTTATTACAGTTACCATAGTTTTTTTTTTAATATGAAAATAACACATTTGTAAAAGAAGAGATATTTATATTTGTATATACAGGTATAAATAGGTTAAACGGTCCTCAAGCTTTCAAATATACAGAACACAAGTTTTAAGATGAATTTGACCTTCCTTTTTAGTTTTTATTTTTATTTTTTTATTTTTTTTTTTCTCAAAATGGTTTAGTCTCGTAGTTTTTTAATGGACCTTTAAAGGTTCCTATTAATTTTTTCTGACTTTTGTTTCACGCATGGCATGGCTTCTCATTATTTCATAAAGTCAAGTTTTGATTTTGGTTGGGTTCTTTTAATTATTGAAAATGTTGTAATTATTTACTTTATTGCTTTTCTAATTAATAAATTTTTTGTGTATTTATTAAAAACCACTTTTGATTATTTTAAACAAAAAACACACAGACTTTTTTTATCAGGAAAAATATCTATTTTGATTATTTTAAACCAAAAATATACACACTTTTTTTTTATCAGAAAAGATATATAATTATTATTAACAACTTTATTTTATAAATATTTAGATGTATACACACGCTCGTGAGAACTTGAAGAATCCATTTTAAGTAATCAATTTTTTTAACTTATTAATATATATAAGGTAATCAAATATGCAAATAATTAACAAGCTTCTGGTGTTTATCTTAATCAGTTGAAATAAATATCAAATTACAAAGATAAGATGATATTTACATGTATCATTGAAGATACCAATTCTAATCTAGTCACATATATTAAATAGACTTTTAAAAGCATGTTAACCATTTTTTATTAGTGATATTGGATTTGAATAACCATAACTTTCACCATTTGACCGATAACGCTTTCAACTTATGAGTTGTACCATGTCATTCTCAACTTTCAACTTATTTTCATCTGACACTCCCAAACTAACTGAAGTTACTGAACCCTAACCTAGTTAGCTGACGTCAGATGCCGCATCACTAAAAAGTGTCACATCAGATGTTACGTCATAATAAAAGGTCACGTCAGATGACACGTCACTAAATAAGGGCCACAACATATGTCCCGTCACTAAACAAGTGCCACATTAGGAAAAAACGAACTGGTTAGGGTTCAGTTAATCTGGGAGTGCCAGAGAAAAATAAATTGAAAATTGGTAGTTAAAGATGTAAATCAATTAATCAATATTTGATTGTAATCAGAACGATTAGGCTCCACGGTGTGGGGAACGTCCCCCCTCCGTCCCGGTCCGGCGCCGAAGCAAACACCATTCCCCCCTGGTTCGGCGTCCTCGTCGTCCTCATCTGGACGTTGGCGACGTTCACAAAAAGAAAAAAAGGGGGCAATGGCTGGTAAATGGCAACGGCTATGATGTGGGGTAGGATCATCCTCCCATTTCCAGTGTTTTAGTGTGTTGGATCATCCTTTATGGGACTATGATGTGGCGCCTACGTGGCGGATCATCCTCCAATAAAGAATGGTCACCACACTGCATAGCCTTAGGTGATAGATAACATAATTCATTGTGACTACGAGTTAAAAGAGAGTTAAGTGGAATTAAAACATCAGGTAAAACGTTACAACTACCCGGGTTGGGTTTGAAGAAACAAGTGGGTCGCAAATGGTTAAGGTTTGGGAGAAAGAAATGTAGGTTTGCGTTTAAGGTCCAAGTTATAACTTAGACTGGCTGAATTCTATAATAAAAGAGGGTGGTGGTGGAGTGGCTTCGCTGTTGTTTGTGAAACAAGGGGACTTGGGTTGGAGTCTTGCTCCCAGCGTTTCCCACCATTTTGCTATTTTCCTTCCTTTAGTTTGTGAAGCAGTCGCTCAATTTGTTTGGTGCTTTACATGCTTACCGAAAGAACCTGGGTTCCGAAAGAACCTGGGTTCGATTCCCACCTTAACCCGGTTCTATCGTTTTTATTGCTTTTCTTAACAAACTTTCTCTAAATGACAAAGCGGCCCCTAGACTTATTACCTCCAAAACTTGGCAACCTAGGCCCATTGAATTATGTAACTCGATTTAACCTACAAAATTAACATAGTTAATACTTCTCATTTAGAAATCTTACTTAACTAACACACTAGCTTAGTTTCCTTGTTTCCCAACTAACTGAAGTAAATTTTTTAAACTGAACGTTTGTTTTATAACCGATATCTTTAAATCCGGAATTCATTACATAACTTTATTTCAAATCATAAACAATGAAAATTTCATTCCTTTTATAGCATCTAACGGATCTAACCTAGTTTGGTTATTTCCTTTATAAATACTAACGAGGCTAATAATAGGCCTCTATACACTTAGGGGCTGTTTGTTTGCCACTGAATGGTTCCATTCAGAGGAAACCTCTGAATCGGTCAGAGGTATATTTGTTTGGTTGATTAAAAGACCCACCTCTTAATGGTTTCATTCAGACTGAACCATTCAGCTAATAACACATGCTGAATGAAAATGTTGACACACATACCCTTTGCCCTAAAACAATCTGTGCTCTCCTCTCCTTCATCATAGACGTCTCCATCTTCCACAGCCTCCTGTCTCCACCGCCCTCCTCCACCACGTCGGCAGAGAGTGTCGATGAAATCTATATAAGTTGCAGATTGAATTCTCCTGCCAAATTCGGGGCTTTATAAATTGTTTTTATAAATTCGGAGCTGAAGATCGGAACCTGTGATTGACGCTGAAAGGTGAAAAACGAAGAAACCGGAATCCTTGTAATTCCGACGGAGATCCAGGGATGCGCAGGAGAAACTTATGGCGGAACCTGCGATTGACGCTGCTCGTAACTGGAAGCCGGAAGCCGGAACGGGGAGCCGGAGACCGGAACTGTAAGTCGCCGTGGAGAATCGAAGCCGGAACTGATCGTCTTGTTGTTGTTGATGGTGGAGGGATGGGGATGGAATGATATGATTTATGATGTTGTGTAATATGATGTTTGTGTGATATGACACAGCAAACAAAGATCTTTAAAACAAGAAAGTAACATGTACCTGGTAATATTTGATCTGAAAGAAAAGCGACAATCAAATGGTTTTATATTATAGTACCTGGTAGAGAGAGAGAAAGTTCTAGAGGTGGAGGGATGAGATGAGGATGGAGAAAGTAACATATATATATATATATATTTAATAATAATATGGTTTTTTTAATTAAAAGGGGTAAAAATGTCATTTTACACCGTCATTCAGACGTGCAACCAAACAGCACTTTACTGGTTCAGCACTTACTGGTACAGAGCCTCTTACCCATTCAGACCTCTTATTCATTCAGCACTTATTGATTCAGATGTTGCCAAACAACCCCTTAATGTTTTTAGTCAGGTTTTATCTAGCGTGACACGTGATAATTAATTTAATAATAATATTAAACATATTAAAAATTAATAAAAATTAATAAAAATTCTTATTTCTTATTTAAATTGGAAAGGGTCCTGTTTTGCAATCCGGATCGGATTTCGGAGATCTATTTTTGACGGATGTTTCATCCACCCACCACCACCGCGTACACCACAACCACTAGTTTATTTTAGAAGTCTATATACGTTAAAAACAAACAATCTTCTTCTTACAAACTGCCGATGTTTGGTCCACCTATTATTCTACAGATGTTTGCAGACGTGGTCCGCAGATTGCAGACATTTTAGCTCTTAAAAAACAAAAAACACCTAAAAATGTCGACTAATTTAAAGTTAGTGGTAAACCGGTAAAAAGAGAAAGTAGATGGGCCAAAACTGTAATAACAACAAACTGCAAGCAGTCAAAATCCTCAATATTTTAAAACCAACGCCGCTAAATCGCAACCTATAAACCCTAAATCACACTGAAACCCTAATTTCTTCAATCACAGACCAAAATGACGCAGAAATCAACACTGTTCAAAGGCCAGCAGAAGAGGAAATTGGTACCTCCGAGCCGCCATGGAAAAACGCCCAAAACTCGCAAAGGTTTCCATTCAAATTCTCTATTTGTGTTCGTGTTTTTTACTTGAAACTGTTTGGTTCAATTTGAGTTTGTGATTTTGCAGGAAAGAGAGTTGTGAAGCCTGCGAAGGTCACGGAACAGATGGACAAAGATCGTGTAAGTAATTTCTGGTTTTTATTCATGAGGTTGAAGTTGTTTATTTTTGATGTTGTGATTATCACATCGTTTGAATAATAGTTGAGTGTTATCTGCATTAGATATTGATTTATAGAATTTGAAATGTCTTGTTTGTTATACTGTAATTTGTATGTGATTTGTAAAGTAGGGATGATGATGATGTAAAGAATTGTTTTGCTTATGGTAGAGATGTTTTTAAACCATTAGAAACCGAACACCAACTAAAGCTAATGAGGCCGTTTGTGCGGTTTATATAGTTTGAAAGTAAAGGTTCGGTTCACGGTTTGGAACTTGGTAATTGGAATGATTAAGAACGAGTGTAAGGATGAGAGGTAACTTAGGAGCTAATAGGACCAAATAAGAATGAGTGAATAACAGTTGTAGTTATTGTGCTTGGCAATTGGCATTACATTTTAAATTATACGACACATTCGGGGCTGGCAAGAATGCACAAAGTGGACAAACCGTAACAACCTTGATGTTTGTTTTTCGGCTTTCTTGTAATGGTTAGAAGAGTTTTGCTAGTGCAAAGCATAATGTTTGTTTTTATCATAATGGCTAACTCACACACCTACTAATATTAGTCCTATATTTACACCTTTTGTCTAATATGGGACTTGAACCCTCAAGGCCTCAACCTCATAGGGAGAGAAACCTTTCATTTGCATGTTGGTACCATTAGGCTACAACCCCTTTTGGTATTAAAAGTATAATGATTACGTAACAGATATCACATACATATATGAAAGTAACAAGTACAACGGTCAACGTTACTGTTTCCTCATATTAGGAATTAATATTGAGGAAACTTTGACTTTGGAAGGTCGTGAAACACGTGTGGCGTTGTGAACAAGCCGTTTGTGAGTTGCTTGAGCCTCTCGTGAAATGCTTGAAATGAGCTCAAGCATGTTATAAAGTTGAACTATGTAGACACTAGACACAATACAAGTATACAACCATGATTGCTTTCTTGTTTGTCTATCTAGTTGGCACACATTAGATTTGCAACAGCCTACATCATGATAAAAAGTCAATTGTATATTTGTTGTTTAAACTGTATACAACTATACATGTGGATCTGTCTAAAATCCTAAGATTATTCGTTTTTGTTGGTGTGATCAGGAGCTGAGCAAGTTTATCAACTACTGCAATGAGGTAAAAGCAGCCACTGCAGCCAACAAAGAAGGTGGTCAATTGAGTATAGTCAAACATCAAACCGAGGGTGCAAAGGAATAGCTAGCTAGCGCTGTTTTGTAGCGATCAGGAATCGTCATCCTTCATATACATTTTTGTGTTTAAACAAGTATGTTTCCAACCATGTGTTATTTTCAAAAGTTACTTTGATCTCTTGAATTAGGTGGTACTTGGTTTGTGACATATAAAGTTGAGTTGGTTTTGTTCATATAGTGCAGACTGCAGAGTAATCAAACCATGCGTATAACTTGAAGAAAATGTGAATTGTTTTTTTTTATTATCAGTATGAATTCTTGTTAAAAAATTGCAACAAAATGTTTTAAGATTTCTCTATATATTAGATTTCACATAAAAATCAAACCATGCGTATAATATCATACATGTTAAAAAACACGGTTATATTCTTGGATCTATATGTAAATGCAACATATAATGTTGCTATTAACACTATTATAAAAGATTACACATTAAGCTTGTGTTCCCTGTTAGGATTATTACGTATCGTATGTTAGAGATATATGCTATATAGATTGTGTCACACCCTGGTTCGGCACCATGGGAATGCAACGTGAGTTGGGTTTACACATCGCATGCTAAGAACAAAAGATATTAAACACGGCGTAAGCTTACATAATATTAGTTATCTTACATCTCTTGATAATACTTACTGTTTACGATACATAATATTAGTTATCTTACATCTCTTGATAGTATTTACAATATTGAAGTTAAACGGTGCCAGTCTTCTTCTAGTCAACTAGCCTAACCGATGCCTTCTACTTAACTGCTTTCCCCATACCATAAAAGGGTACATTCTTTCCTAAAATGCATGCTAGTCAACTTATGTTAATGAGTTCTAAGTTTAACTTTTCAACAAAACATTCGTTCACAATAACATTCATTCTTTTATAATAACACGTTTGTTAAGTCCATTCTTTCTTACATTTACAACTTCTTATAGGAAGTACTGCTAGTGACGAGGTCACCCCAACGGCCTCACTTTCTGGTGGAACACTTTGACGTGTTCATGGGCACATCATACATTTTTTTTTGAACGGCATGATTCTATGATTATAGAACGGGCCAGTATATGCTGTAAAAACCCATACAAAGATTACAGAAAAAGAAGATTTACATTAAATTATAATATCTCGGATATTGAAGTCACTCTATCTATCCCATACCAAATTATGGAATTTGGACCAACCTTTCATCCATAAAACGAGTTCGCTTTAATGTCTTCAAATACTTGATAATCCGGTGTGCTCCTGCCGTTGCCGTTGAATTCTCGATCGTTTCTAGCTTCCAAAGTTGCCACATTGTCGCCTAGAAGACCACTCCTAGCACTATCTTCCACTCTTTTGAACCCGCTAGGCTGTCAATACTTTCCAAAATGCCGCTGCTCGAATTATAAAGTCCAGACATTGGTAATTTTAACCATGCTCAAACACTCCACCATACCGATTTTGCACTCAAGCATGTTACCAATAAGTGACACATCATACATGTTCATTCTATTACTGTCTTAAGGCTCTTAGCTACTGGACCAAAGTAATTAAACTGATACAACCTACCTTTCTTTATTACTACTCTATATCCCGAAGGTCCTCTACCGTATTTCAATCAAACATTCTTATTTGTTGAAACAACATTTTTTTAACAAAACCTGTCTTTTGCATGTTCACAATGTCAAAACCTTTTCCTTTACATATGTTTTTGCCACTAAAATATCGTTTTTACAACAATATCTCATTTGTACTAAAAAAAACAATGTTGAACATGTTAGATATTTTAGTTTAATCGGGGATTGACTTGGTGACATCACGCCTCTCTGATCATCCGGCAAACTGAAATTCCCCAACAGAACATATGTCGTATGTATACATTCCAGCCCAAAACATTAAACAAGGGCACAAATCTTAAAAACTCATATTAGTCTTCTCATAGCGCCTACTACGTCTGTCCAAAAAGCTTGTGTCTTGGAGTTCACTCGGAAAAAGCTTGATCGAATGGCTCGGTTTGAAACCGACTTGTTTTGAAAACGAGCTAAGTCTAGCCCGGGCTAAAAGTGGCTCAGCTTTGTTTGGCTCAAATTGTTTTACTTACACACATATACACACATACCGTTTATAACACAATGACGCAAATATAGAAAAAACACCATGATAATAGACAAAAAATCAACACTCTACAACCTATAAATCCAAAAGTAAAAACCTAAAATCTCACATCGTAGAGTTCGATAAGACGCTTTCAGTGCCGCTTGAATGAGGCCAATCAGAGTTCGTTTGATACCCTTTGTACGACTTTCTATTTTTAAGAGATTTTGTATTCGATTTGATTCCAAACCGCACACCTAACATTATAATAACCAAGGTAATTTATCTGCATGTTTAACATTATTGGCCCAAAAAGTTTTAATCATATATATATATATATATGGTAAGGTTCATGCGAGAACCACCTTTATTGCGAGAACCGCGAGAACCAATGTGAACACAGCCTAAAATAGCTAAAAAAAACTAACCCCCCCCCCCCCCTTCCCCCCAAGCTAAAATGCTAAAAACTAAACCCCCAAAAAACCTAAAAAATCTAAAAAAAATCTAATTTTTTTTAATATTTTTTATGTTAAAATCGCTACTTTTAGTAGCAAAAAAAAAAAAATTAAAAAAAAATTTAATTTTTTTTCTACTAAAAGTAGCGATTTTAGCATAAAAACTATATAAAAAAAAATTTGTGTGTTTTTTAGCTATTTTTAGGCATTTTTGGTTGTGTTCACATTGGTTCTTGCGGTTCTCGCAATAAGGGGTGGTTCCTAACGGATCTTTGTCCTATATATATATAGGGGTTGGTTAACGTATAATATTCCTTAACGTACGATGTGTACGAGATGAAATTACGCACGTTATAAAACTCAAAAACCCTAATTACGCATGTTGAAAACCATAATCACGCATGTTGAAACCCATAATCACGCATGTACAAAATCAGAAATCACACATGGGGTAAAAACCCTAATCACGCATGTTATAAAATTAATCACGCATTTCACAGCGTACGCTAAGCAAAATTGTACAATACACTTTCACTATATATATATAGGGTTAGGATCGTATGAGAAATACTAGGCTAATTGAGAAACTTGAGAAGCATTCTTGACCACATTTTCCCTAAGGTTTTCGTAATATACACATATGTATATGGTCAATTCTCAACTATACATATGTGTATATTACGAAAAACTTAGTGAAAGTGTGGTTCAGAATGTTTCTCAATTTCTCAGATAGGGTGGACTCCTCTTAGGATCCCTACCATATATATATACACACAAACATATACTTTTAAATTTAATATATTTGAAATTTTATATATATATTCGTAGTTGCACGTTAATTATTTATTAAATATATTATTTTTACCATAAATTATATTATTTTACATTAATGCATATAACATTTTCATGCTTTTATGAACTACCAAACAAATCCATGTGCATGCATATATTTATACATATACACGATAGGGGAAGGTTCAAATGAAAACCATTAGTTATTGTGAAAACTCGAAAACTAATTAAAAAAGCCAAAAAAAACATACCAATTTTTTTTTTTTTTTTTTTGCAAATCAATTTTTCGCAGGTTTTTATATATAAAAAAAAATTTTCAAATTTTTTTTTTTTTTTTTTTTTGTGTAGTGCACATGTGTAATACTACACATGTGTATGTGTACTACACATATGTATTATTACACATGTGTAATACAAATTATTTTTTTTTTTTGAAAAAAAGTTTTTTTTCATATATAAAAAATAGCGATTTTTATAAAAAAAATTGAAAAAAAAAAATTTGTGTGTTTTTTAAGTTTTTTTTAGTTAGTTTTCGAGTTTTCACAATAAAAGTGGTTTTCATTTGAACCATCCCCATACACGATATATATATATAGTGGAGAGTTCAAATGAGAAGAAATTTTTTGTAAGAAGAAAAAAGAAGAAATTTCAACCAATAAGAATGCTTTATTTTACTTCATTTAATATAAGTATTTAATGTTAATATAAGGGTACATTGGTAAATCTACATATGTCATTAATTTGTAGTATTCATCTTTAATAGCTAACTACATTAAATTTTTTGTAACTTATCTTCAAAATATATATTTAAAAAAAATAAAATAAAATAAAATAATTTAAAGTGTATGATAAATTACGAGTTGTGTAGGATAAATTACGAGATGTGTAGGATAAATTTCAACGTGTAGGATGAATTTCGATATATGTAGGATAACTTTTGATGTGTGTAGGCAAAAAAAAATAGTGTGGAGGATAATAGTCTTTATGACTAATTAATTAGTCAAAAAAGATAATAAATGAGATAAGTGAAAAAACTATTTAATGTTTTACAAAATTACCCTTTGTTTATTTTTCTTCTCAATTAAATTTTCTTCTCAACTGAAACTTCCCACCATATATATATATATATATATATATATATATATATATATATATATATATATATATATATATATATATATATATATATATATACTTCCAAGAATTCACTTTTTATATATTCATCTCAATCATATGAACTTTGATAAAATCCTTTTTGATCATGCATGCAATGATTGCAATCATCTTCAAGAATAATCACAATCAAATATGACTTTTAAACAAAATACAATCTCTAACACATATGTATGCATACCTACGGCCATAAATACACACCCATACACTTCCATTTTCATTTTGTTTATAAACCATTTTCTTGTTTAAAATTCAAGTATGTGTAGAATCCAAGCTTTTTGAGAAACAATCTTTTGTAAATCAAAATTTACAAACAAAATCAAAATCAAGAAAGATAAAGGTTTATACCCTTGATGAACATAAGAAATAATGAAAGGTTTTGATGGGTGTTCTTGGGTAAACCTTCCAAGTGTGCTTTAAATTCCACTATGATGCTTGAAATTTACCAAAAAGACTTCACCAAACTTGGGTGTTTTAGAGCATAATTTTGAACATTTGAATAAAAATGAAAGAATGGAAATGGCGGAGGTGGTTTACGGCTCATGAAGGAAAGAATGAATGAATTCTTTCAAAAATTTGGTGCATGAATGACATGTGTTGGAGAAAGAGAAGTTTGCATGAAAGAATAATGGTGTTGGGTGTGGTGTGTGTCGCCACTTGTCCTCCCACACATACTTCATATATATATATAGGGAGGAGCTCATGCGAGAACCACCTTTATTGTGAGAACCGCGATAACCAATGTGAACACAACTTAAATAGCTAAAAAAACCTAACCCCCACCCCCAAAACCTAAACCCCCCACCCCCCCCCCCCCAAGCTAAATGCTAAAAAAACCTAACCCCCCCCCCCCACCCCCCAAAAACCTAAACCCCCCCCCCCCCCCCCCAAAGCTAAAATGCTAAAAACTAAACCCCCAAAAAACCTAAAAAAATCTAAAAAAAATTTATTTTTTTTTTGAATTTTTTAATATTTTTTATGTTAAAATCGCTACTTTTAGAAGCCAAAAAATTTAAAAAAAAAAAAAAAAATTTTACATTTTTTTTGCTTCGAAAAGTAGCGATTTTTTTATAAAAAATATTAAAAAATTCAAAAAGAATTTTTGTGTGTGATTTTTAGCTATTTTTAGGCATTTTTGGTTGTGTTCACATTGGTTCTCGCGGTTCTCGCAATAAGAGGTGGTTCTCGCATGATCTTCTCCCTATATATATATATATATATATAGTTAAATGCATGTATTTAACTGGCTACCGGGTATTTTATCTCGCGTTTTATTTGCGTTTTAAGGAATTTAAAATTATTTTTATTATTTTATAAAATTTAACTCGCCATAATATTGCTGAACAATATTTTATTTGTCTTGATTGGCTGCGTTGTCTGTATTTTGCAGTATACGCGCGGTATTGCGCAATATGAGCTTAAATTCGCAAAATATAGATTTTAAGCGTTTTAATTAATTTTGTCTTCATGAATATAATTAAAAATATAATTTTAATAAAATATTGCCTTTATTTATTCATAACACGTGTCACACTAGTACGGTATAGACTCAAAATAGTCGGGTGTCACAAAAACGGTTATCGATTTTTTGTACCCTCATCTATCCAAAATTAACTGAACCGAACCATTCATATTTTCATATATCTCTAGCTTGTATACCTTTAGTTCATGTATTGCATATTTATACCCCCATTTTATGTATTTATACCTCCATTTCATGTGCCTATACATCCATTTCATTTATTTATACCTAAATTTCATGTATTTCTAATCAAAAGTTTTAGCCCAAGTTAGGTTTTGGCTATTAACCGAAATTAAATGAATCAAATAAAAAACCGTCAATCTAAATGAATAAACCAAATTGATTAACTGAAAGCGGATTGGTTAATCAAATAGACTAACCGATGACCTCGATTTTGGTTGAGGATAATATCTAACCAACCGAAATGTCTGTGTTTCCCGCCGCATCGCGCGCACATCTATCAGTCATTAACCAAAACCGGTTATCGGTGAGCAGTAACTAAATCGTTAACCTAAACCAAACCGAATACAGACGAAACTGAACCGAAATCAACCAAAAACTGAATTAACTGAAAACCGAATTAACCAAAAACTGGTTATCATTTTTTTGTACTCTCATTTAAGCAAAATTAGTTGAACCGAACCGAATCATTCATATTTTCATATATTTATAGCTTTTATACCTCAAGTTCATATATTTCATATATTATATCTCCATTTCATATATTTATACTTTCATTTCATATATTTATACTTTCATTTCATGTATTTATACCTTGATTTCATATATTTATAAGCAAAAGTTTTAGCCCAAGTTTGTTTTTTTCTATTAACTGAAATTAAATAAACCAAACCGAAAATCGTCAATCTAACCGAATAAACCAAAGTGATTAACCCGAAAACCGATTGTTTAATAAAATAGACTAATCGATGACTGGTTCGCTTTTGAAATTGATTACCCGATTACTTCGCTTTTGATGTATATATATCACAATGACGTTACAATAAATAATATATGAATAAAACAACTACCAAAGACGAGTATCGCAGTGTGATGTGTCGCTCCCGTCGCATCGCGCGAGCATCCTGCTAGTATATATATATGTTGGTTATCGTGCGTTGCGTACCCGATAACCACAACCACACGATTAGATACAATCTGCTTTTGATTAGACGCGGTGGCACAATCGTAATAAGCAAACATTCTGATAGAAATTTAGGAGAAAAGGACATAATTATCAATTTCACTCTCTCATTTATCATACGAGATTCGAAACTGAATACCAAATTGGAATGAAATTCTAGCCCTAAAATATCTCATTTATTGCTTTCGATTCAACACACATCTTCTCACTTCTGATTTTACACACAATTAAGCCATAAACCTCCAATTACCACAGAACCTCATAGACTACTACAGCACTCCACTTCAACTTACTGGAGTCATTTTTTGACTCTACTCAGCATGTTTGCTAATCACGCATGTTATAGAAAAAATAATCATGCATGTTGTATAAGTCTAGCAATAATGTGTTTTTGCTAATCACTCATGTTATAATTATGTAATGAAACATGTTATATAAATCTATTAATAATGTGTTTGCTAATCACGCATGTTATAATTATGTAATGAAGCATGTTATATAAATCTAGTAATTATGTGTTTGCTAATCACGCATCTTATAGAAAAATTAATCACGTATGTTGTATAATCTAATAATAATGTGTTTTGTTAATCACGCATGTTATAATTATGTAATGAAGCGTGTTATATAAATCTAGTAATAATGTGTTTTGCTAATCACGCATGTTATAATTATGTAATGAAGCATGTTATATAAATCTAGTAATAATGTGTTTTGCTAATCACGCATATTATAGAAAAAATAATCACACATGTTGAAACACACAAAACATGTAAATACGCATGCTGGACGGATCCCTTGTTTAGACATTGTTTGAATTCAGATTTCAAACTTCTTCAATCGAATCAGGATAGCCTTCCATTTCAATTGAAAACCCTAATCACCGAGATTTAACCGCACTGTATAGTTTTAGATTTCTGAAATATTTGAAACTGAGCTGCATCATAAATACTTGGATCATGGTGTAACGAACTCGTAATCTGGTGTTGAAGTGAATTGTTTGATTTGCCCTCGGGAGTGAAAATAAAAGGATGGCACGCGTCATGATCTGGTTGTCACGTACGTATCTTACGATTAAGCATATTGTATTTAACACTTTCTCACCCCTCCTCTCTCTCTCTATATATATATGTAGGGTGGGGTTCTAGAGTGAACACTAGTGTATTTGCGAACTGAGTGAACAAATCCTGGCCATTGATCTACACACGTGTATGGCCAGGATCTCATCATCAAAACGTAAAATACATTAGTGTATTTCAACATCAAATCTTGACCATTGATCTACACATGTGTATGATCAGGATTAGTTCACTCAGTTCGCAAGCTACACTAGTGTTCACTTTTGAAGCTAATCCTATATATATATATATATATATAGAGAGAGAGAGAGAGAGAGAGAGAGAAAGAGAGAGAGGGGGAGCGAGAGAAAAAGTTTAAAATATAATAGTCCTTAACGTGCGATACGTACGCATAACGTGCATAATTATGAATATAACATGCATTATGAGGGCACTCATGCGTGATTTTGTTGGTTTTTTTTGTGACTGCATGTGTGATTATAGTCACCATGCGTGATTATGATTTTTTGTTCATGCATGATTAGAGTTTGAGTTTTATAACACGAGTTTATGGTTTTATATCACATTAATAACCCAAGACGGTATACACCTGTTTTCTAAGTTTATTATTAACTCATGACAATACAAACCCTGAGTCAAATACATTATTAACCCATGACAATATGCATCCTTTGTCAAACACGTTATTAAACCAAAACAATATACATTGTGAAATACCTTAATAATCCAAGACAGTTTATCCACATGTATAACATATAAATAATGCAAGGCAATTTACCTGCTCGTCTAACACGTTGATAACCCAGTGTAATTTATCTGCGTATTTAACATGTTATTATCCCAAGACGATTTAATCATGTATAAATAAGACCATCCGTGGTGGGCAATTTTCAGGCTTTTTTTGCCTAATGCACGCCCAACAACACCCACATATGGCCCCCCTGGGCGTTTTTTTTTGACAAAAATTGGTTTTGGCGTTTTATTTTCAACGCCCTGCTTCAATTCTTTTGGCCAATCACCTGTTTCCATGCTCCATTTGTCCCATAACATTTTTATGGTTTTTTTTATTTAATTCTATTACACCACAATTCTCACATCCCCACTACACCCATTTTAGAAAACGCCCCATAATGCTCCATTGCTGACTAAGCTGTCACATGACGCAAAACGTCCAAGGATAGGGGCATTACCACCACACATTGTCTAACATATATACTTTCCGATTTTATGTATTCGTAGTTGCACGCTAATTATTATTAAGTTTATTAGTTTTACTATAAATTACACTATTTTACTTTGTTTTAATATTTTATAGATGTTTAGATATAATGGATTAAATATAATAGCTAAAATAATAAAGTTATATTGGGCTTATATTCTTAGCTATTTTCATTGGGCTTGTAAACGGCACAAGAGAATAACTAGGAACAAAAGAGAATATAACGAATCTTGATTATCGTTTGTGTATATTTACATTTGAACTTTTCTTTTAGTTGTGTTTAAATAATAACCTAAAACCAGAGAACTCAAAGAAGGTTTGTATTTGAGAAGAAATAATCTCAACCTCCTCATCATACACCACACAAAGTTCATGTGCTTCCTTATCCTTCAGCAACCTATATGTCTCTTTGAAAATATATCCCGTCTTCTCTTTGCATTCTTTGTCTTCTTGATTTTAGTTTTTGGTCTCACCATTTTCAATCCAATCAAAAGAAATCCACAAAAAAGTCAAACTCCAAATTCAAAATTTAAGTAAGAAACACAATCCGGAAAAGAATTTGAAGGTTGACATTTTTACAGGTTTGTTTTGATTTGATTGAAGGTGGGGAGACCAAAACTTAAAATCAGAAGACTAAGAATGTAAAGAGATGAACATGGACGATTTCTGAGATATGAAACGACAAGCTTACATGGCAAATTGGTTAGATTTTAGTTATTTTGATCTTTAGGTTTATTAAATTGGTGGGTTTGACTTCCAATTTTGACTTATTTTAGTTAATTTTTATCTTTAGGGTCGTGCCTTTTTTTTTTACTAATTTTTTTCATTCTTTAGGGTTATTAAATAAATTGGTGGGTTTGATTTTAACTAATTTTGATAAATCGTAACATATATTATTGTATAGTATGAAATTGTATTCAATGTTATCATGAGGGTTTAAAATTAGTTATGTTTGCAACTGTTCTAATTGTCTTACTTTCATATCTGAATTATTCGACTATATAATTGTATTGCATTAGTAAATCAAGTCTTTTAGATTTTCTTTGCCAAACCGTTACTATTAAATATTTAGTGTATCATGTATGTATATTGTGGTGAAGTTTCTTGACAGGTTTATATATGGGGGTTTCTAGATCTTCTTGGTCGATAAATTTTGACAATTGTATGTGTTAACATATGACATTATATTTATTCAACACATTTAATACACGAGTTTTTTAAAGATATATATTTTTTATTATCTTTTATATAAAATTACATTTATAAAACCCGTGTAATACACGGGGTTCCAACCTTGGTACAAATATAAAATTAAATAATCTCAACTTTCTCAATTTGGCCGATAATAATCCCAACTCGGTTATTTGCCGATAATAATCCGAACTGGTCCACTTTTGGCCAATAATAGTCCGCCGTTAAAAATAGCTTAACGGAGTTAAGTTATTTTCCGAATTACAAATCGATGTTTTAGGGATTTTGATCAAAACGAGGATACGAGTCGATTTATGTAAAACTTACTTCGAAACGGTGTTCCAAACGGCTTGATTTTTGTTAATTGGAAGTTTAAACACCCGAATTGAAGCATTGTTTTCGTTGTTTGGGGCAGTATTTTGATGTAAATTTTACATCAATCAACTCGTATCCTCGTTCTAATCGTAAGCCCTAAAACATCGGTTGTAATTCGGAAAAAACTTAACTACGTTAAGCTATTTTTAACACAGACTATTATTGGCCAAAAGTGGACCAGTTCGGATTATTATCGGCAAATAACTGAGTTGAGATTATTATGGGCCAAATTGAGAAAGTTGAGATTATTTAAATCCAATTTGCCAAATATATACTGGCATGTAATTAATCTTAGAAGTTATATATTTATCACCTCATTTGGTTCTTTGTATAATCAAAACTCAATCCAAGAAGACTATAGAATTCACAAAGGCAGTGGCGGAATTTGAATAGAAACTCGGTGGGGTCGGACTCTAAAAATCCAAATCGGTGGGGCCGAACTATTAAAAACCAATATTTTACACTACAAAAAGCAAATTTTTAGAAATTTTCGATAAAAATAAGACTACGCGCAAAAAATCGATGGGGCCGGGGCATTCTCGGGCCTCTACTAGCCTCCACCAGTGCACAAAGGTTTTGTACCTCAGAACTCGAAGAAGGTTTGTTCAACATTGCATATTAGATGAAGTTCAACATTGGGTTTATTTCGATTTGATCAAAAGATGGAGAGTCAAGAGGATGGAGATGTAATGTGAATATGGGCGACACTTTTCCCAAATCGCATATGGAAACGACAAGCTTGCATGACGAATTCGATGAGATTCCATGACGCCGGGTTTATGGTTTATCTATAAACTAGTGAAATTCCCCGCCGCGTAACGTTATCGATCCGTTTCGTTTTATAACGGGATTAATATGGTACTGAAACACGGTATAACAACCGGAAGAAAAAACAAAAAAAAGGTCGTGCCATGACAAAAACAATATCCACACATAAAAAAAATACATTACGTCTAGTAAGGTTCAATCTGCGCTAGGGATGAACACGGTACCAATTCGGTACCAAACCGGTATCGAAAGTACCGGTACCGAAAAACAGAGAAAAGTGGTCATCACAAATATCGAATATAGTAGTCCAATCGTTACTTAATGCGTTAAAAATATGAAAGCGCGTTTAGACGTTTTTGACGATCTCAATGTAACATATAGGTGTAAACTTGAAACTTCAGAGACTTGAGGGAGTAAAAAAGGTCATACAAAGTTTTTAAAGACAACGTCAAATTAGCTTTTAAAAAAAAATTAGCGAACGAAAGTTATTGAACGAAAATTAAGTTAGTAAAAGACTTAATAGGTTAAAAATGTATATTATATGTGATACATGGGTAAAGCTAGAATGTTGAAAATTTGAGAGGTTAGTTTGTATAACATGTAAAATGGAGCAGGGGCTAAAATTACTAATTACAAAATAAAGGGTGTAGCAAAAATGAAAAGGAGTTGTTGCATGCACTTCCCTTAAAATAAAGGGGATAGCAAAAATGAAAAGAAGTTGCATGCACTTCCCTTTACTTTTTCGCCTGTATTTGGGGGGGGGGGGGGGGCGAGAGAAAAAAGTTTAAAATATAATAGTCTTTAACGTGCGATACGTACGCATAACGTGCGTAATTATGAATATAACATGCATTATGAGGGTTTACTCATGCGTGATTTTGTTGTTTTTTTTTGTGACTGCATGTGTGATTATAGTCACCATGCGTGATTATGGTTTTTGTTCATGCGTGATTATGCTTTTTTGTTCATGCATGATTAGGGTTTGAATTTTTTAACATGACTTTATGGTTTTATATCACATTAATAACCCAAGACGGTATACACCTTGTTTTTTAAGTTTATTATTAACTCATGACAATATAGACCCTGTGTCAAATACATGACAATATGCATCCTTTGTCAAACACGTTATTAAACCATAACAATATACATTGTGAAATACCTTAATAATACAAGACAGTTTATCCACATGTCTAACATATAAATAATCCAAGTCAATTTACATGCTCGTCTAACACATTGATAACCCAGTATAATTTATCTGTGTATTTAACATGTTATTAACCCAAGACGGTTTAATCATGTATAAATAACATATACACTTTCAGATTTTATGTATTTGTAGTTGCACGCTAATTATTATTAAGTTTATTAGTTTTACTATAAATTACACTATTTTACTTTGTTTTAATATATTATAGATGTTTAGATTAGATTAGATATAACGGATTAAATATAATAGCTAAAAATAATAAAGTTATATTGGGCTTATAGTCTTAGCTAATTTCATTGGGCTTGTAAACGGAACAAGAGAATAAATAGGAACAAATGAGAATAAATAGGAACAAAAGAGAATAAAAGGAATTTTGATTATCGTTTGTGTATATTTACATTTGAACTTTTCTTTTAGTTGTGTTTAGATAATAACCTAAAACCAGAGAAGTCAAAGAAGGTTTGTATTTGAGAAGAAATAATCTCAACCTCCTCATCATACACCACACAAAGTTCATGTGCTTCCTTCTCCTTTAGCGACCCATATGTCTCTTTGAAAATATAGCCCGTCTTCTCTTTGCGTTCTTTGTCTTCTTGATTTTAGTTTTTGGTCTCACCATTTTCAATCCAATCAAAAGAAATCTACAACAAAGTCAAACTCCAAATTCTAAATTTAAGTAACAAACAGAATCCGGAAAAGAATTTGAAGGTTGACTTTTTTACAGGTTTGTTTTGATTTGATTGAAGGTGGGGAGACCAAAACTTAAAATCAGAAGACTAAGAATGTAAAGAGATGAACATGGACGATTTCTGAGATATGGAAACGACAAGCTTATTAGGGTTATTAAATTGGTGGGTTTGACTTATTTTAGTTAATTTTTATCTTTAGGGTCGTGCCTTTTTTTTTTACTAATTTTTTCATTCTTTAGGGTTATTAAATTGGTGGGTTTGATTTTAACTAATTTTGATAAATCGTAACATATATTATTGTATAGTATGAAATTGTATTCAATGTTATCATGAGGGTTTAAAATTAGTTATGTTTGCAACTGTTCTAATTGTCTTACTTTCATATCTGAATTATTTGACTATATAATTGTATTGCATTAGTAAATCAAGTCTTTTAGATTTTCTTAGCCAAACCGTTACTATTAAATATTTAGCATATCCTGACCATTGATTTACACACGTGGATGGCTAGGATTTCATCATCAAATCGTAAAATACACTAGTGTATTTCATCATCAAATCCTGGCCATTGATCTAAACACGTGTATGGCCAGGATTAGTTTGCTCAGTTCGCAAAATATACTAGTGTTCACTCTTGAACCTAATCCTAGCATATCATGTATGTATGTAGTGGTGAAGTTTCTTGACATGTTTATATTTGGGAATGGGGGTTTCTAAATCCTATTGGTTAGGATGATCATGTGTTTTCACAATGGATGGTGGCATCTTCGTATTTGAAGATGGTTAACCACATTAGATGATGGTGGTTGAAGGACCACCAAGGTGTTCTTATCAACACATACATTTGAAAAGCCCGGAAATATATTCAATAACAAAATATTAACAAATAATAAACTACAATTAATACAAATTTAAATTTAATTCGAAACATTGAATGGGAAATGATGATGATGATGATGATTATAACGTGTAAACTTTCACATAAATGATTTCTTTTAAATAATTAAATCAAGTTTTATTTCATATTACTTATAATTACTGTTTACAGTATTTTCGATTAAATATAAAATAATAATTACTATTTAAGTAAAATAAAGTTTTCTTTCGGATTTTGATTATTTCTTTGTCATATTTGTATTTACACACACATATTCAAGATATTAATCGTATTTCTTATATTGTATACAACACAGTTTTAGAAACCTATTGATAATTAATTATAAATCACCTCGTTATTATTGTGTAAAAGAATGATTATATACAACTGATTCCCTATATTTTTATAAAGTATACATAATTAAAAGAATGATTATATACAACTGATTCCCTATATTTTTATAAAGTATGCATAATTAAATAATGAAATGATGAAAATATGCTGATCTTATTAATCATAATTAAGTGTGCATTCTTCTGCCATGTATATCTATGTTAGTGAACTTTTGAAGAATATATCCAAGCTTATATAATTATATAATGTAGTCATGAATTTTAATAAAATCCTAAAAAAATATCATGAATTTTAATAAAATCCTATAAATCTGTGATTAATGGCAAAGTGTGTTTTAGCTAAATTCTAAAATTTAAAAACTTAAAAAAACCAGGTGAAAAGAGAGCGTTTAACTCTATTCAATGATAGGGTTATAATTTTTAGATAAAAACTAACAAAATTTCTTGTAAAACAGATAATCTTTCTTTCAATACTAATAATAAATACTAATAAATGAAAATCTTTTATGAACATTGTCATTTTCTGATCCTTTTTTTACCTTAATCTTCTATTTACCTTAATATAGGAGTAAATTACAAGTTTTATCCTTTATGTTTACATCAAATTGCAGATGCTGTCATTTTGGCCAAAAGTTTACAAGTGGTGTCCTTAACCTTTCAAAATCTTGCACGTTTTGTCCTTTAAGCGAAACCTGGTTAGAAATATCTGTTAAAAACTGTCATGTGCAATGCACATGAGGGTAAAATGGTAATTTCCATCTCAACCCCATTTAAAATAAAAAGAATTTCATTAAAACAATCCCTTTCATCGTCACTACCATTCTCAATATCCCATGAACACCTAAACTATTCCGTTGTTCTTCCTTTCTTTCATTTTCAGTTTCAATCCGCAACTCCCAACTTTCCATTTCCATTTTTCGTTTCGTCATCCCTCTCTTTCGCACTTTCGCGTTGCACAAGAACTCCTAACTTTCCACTCCACTCCACATTTTTCTCCTTACCATCTTCACTTTTCACAAAAAGAATATCTCTAATACCCTTAACATCTTCATTGATCACCTGATCTTCACTATCAACCCTAAATTCAATAACAAGAAATATAAAACTCAATCGCAAGGTGTTTGACAAAATGCTTCAAAGACATAAATCACACAAACTATTATAAAAACCCAATTTCTGACTTTCTGCAACCATGATACCCCCCATTTTCGTAAAATCAAGATTCATTGATCACCTGATCTTCACTATTAACCATAAAAGTTCAATAACAACAAAAATATAACACGAACACAAGGTGTTCGACAAAATGCCTCAAAGACCAAAATCACAAAAACTACTAAAAAACCTCACTTTCTTCAACCATGAGACCCCTATTTACGTAAAATCAAGATTCATTAACAATCTGTAAATGTCTGAGTATAGAAATCAACACGTAGAACTACCTCAACCTCCGTTTGGTTGACAGATCTAAGAATCGCGTCCTTCATCTTCCCAACCGTATTCACCGACACACCTCCACCGCCTCCGAAATACTCCGCCGATCGTCTCCGATCAACAGCCGACACGCCACCTTTCGAATCAACCTTCGTACAGCGTAACAGCTTCTGATTCCTCCACTTTAAGTACGACAGATCGAATTGATGGGTGTTCCTTTGATTATTCGGTGGGTGGAGTTTTTGCTTCAATCTCTCCATCTGTTCATCTTGTATCACATACGCTGTTGATACAGAGATGAATTGAAGGGTGTAACTTTGATTATTTAGTGAGGGTTATAAAGGGGAATAGAAAGTGTTCAGAGGGAAATTACCATTTTACCCTCGTGTGCATTGCACATGACAATTTTTAACTGAGATTTCTAACCAGGTTTGGCCTAAAGGACAAAACGTGCAAGATTTTGAAAGGTTAAGGACACCGCCTGTAAACTTTTGGCCAAAAGGACAGCGCCTGCAATTTGATGTAAACATAAAGGACAAAACTTGTAATTTACTCCTATATTAAACAGGGTTATTGGATTATAATAATTCTAAGTTTCACCTGTTGGCCGATAATAATCCCAACTTTAAAAATTTTCTCCAACGATCCCAACTTCTAAGAGTTTGGCCCCATTGATCTTTTTCTAACATATAAGAATTTGGTATCCTCAATAGTTTCTAGTGAACTTGCAGAGTCCTTAATTGATTTAAGTGCACCTATGTTAGAAAAAGATCAATGGGGGTCAAATTTTATGAATTGGGATCGTTGGATGTAATATTTAAAGTTGGTATCATTATCGGCCAATAATTGAAACTTAGGATTATTAAAATCCAATAACCCTATTAAATAATAGAGTTAACTTCTATTTTGCTCCCTGTGGTTTGTTCGTTTTAATCTTTTTGCTCCAATAGCTTAAAAATGCCAAAATACTCCCTAATCTCTTCAACTTATTATCATTCCACTCCCTGACTCAAACGCCATCCAATTCAACTGTTAAATCCTGGTCACGTGCCCCTCACATGAGGGGCATTTCAGTCTTTTCCCTACCTCCATCATAAAACTGGCATCGTGTTCACTTTTAATACCCTAGATTGTTAAAACCTTATATTCTTTCAGATCTATTCTCACCAATTATCCATCTCTGTACCGGCACTAACACAACCAATCGCCACCGCCACTTCCGGCTGCACCACCACCTGCAGTAACCACCATATTCTCTCTCTCTCTCTAAATTGTAACAATCACATCTGTCTGCCACCACCACAATCTGCCATAACCACCCATACCTACCTACCTACCACCACCATTTGCTGAAGTTAACTCTCATTATTTGAATAGATTGGCAATATTTAAAACCCTAGAGCATATCTACATGCAAGATTTGAAACCAAAAGCAAGATTTGTAAACAATTTTTGAAATAAAAAACGAGATTAGTGGTGATAGTTAGGTCCGGTGGTGATGGTTATGATGCTTTAACGGAAACTTTAGTGGTGGAGGTTGTGGTCCTGTGTGTAAGAGAGAGAAAGGGTGGTGAGGGTTTTTTTGTTTAGATCTGTAACTAGAGAGAGGTGTGGGCTGATCTAGGGTTTGTGATGTTGGGGCGGTGGTAACGATGGCAGCTAGGTTTAGCTAATGGTGGCTGATGGTTATTGGTGGTGTAACACCCAAAAACGGGTTTGGTGGTCAAACCACGTTAATATTAATGAACGGGTAAAATACCGTTAGTGGTAACCCGGTGAATATTAGGATTTAAATAAATAAACCTAATATTAAATAAAAGGTGAACGAATGCTTTTGAGAAAATAAAGTTTATAAGAGGCCCGAGTTAACGACACTTAAAATAAAACGGCTTATAACCTCCCCGAACCCACCAAGTTAACTAGGAATGTTTAACCTAGTTAATAAGAGGAAATATTGTTGGAACTAAGTAGGTTGTGGACTACTTAATAACTAACCTAATATGAAGGACTAAAGTGGGAAAAGTTGAAAGTTATAATAAAAATAAAAACAAAACACAACACACACATTGTGTGCGTGTGTGCGTACGGTCAGGAGGAAGACAAGGGTGAAACCCTTGTCCAAGCTCAAACCCCTAAATTGAAGATCAATTCAAGACCCAAATTGATGCTTGAGCGCGTATTAACGATCACCTAGACTAGGGGATCATAAGGTATATCTTAAAACCTAGATTGGTGAAAGTTGTGATTTGGGACAAGTGGGTTACTTGCAAATAGATTGTTGGATTATGATCTAAAGATGAAATTGAGTGTTTATGTATGCTTAATTTCGTTAGACATGATGAAATTATGAGATAATTGAGATAAGATCACTTGTAAGTGACTAACAAGTAGATTATGAAATGGGTTTTGATAATATAATGAAATTGATGAAATAATTATGTTTTGAATCATCATACATGATAGTGATGGGAAGATATGTAACACCCCAAAAAATGTTAGGATTTAAATAAATAAACCTAATATTAATTAAAAGGAGGATAAGCCTGAGTTAACGGGACTTAAAAATAATAATATAAAATAATAAAACGGTTTATGACTTCCCTGAACCCACTAAGTAACTAGGAATGATTAACCTAGTTAGTTAATTGTTTTAAAACAATTAACGAAGCATGAATTGGTAGTCCTTTTTATAAAATTAGAACTAAAGGGACCAAAAAGGAAAATGGTGGAAATTATGAAATAAAATTTAACAAAAACCAAAAACACACACATAAATGTGTGTTTTGGTCGAACATACAGGAGAACAAAAAGGGTTTCTCTTTGAAACCCTAAACTCACAAAAACTCAGCAAATTGAAGAGAAATTGAGCCGAGAAATTGGGGCTTTCAATAAAATCGTGATCACCAAGCTTAAGGGATCACAAGGTATGTTAAATTTTCATGTTTAGTGAAGTTTTGATTCTTGATGAACTTATGAAATCGAAAATTCGAGCTTGAATGATTGATGTTTGGGTGAAACTATGATAAATCCATGTTTAGGAACGAACCCTAGTCAATAAATTGATGAGTTGATGTTCATAATTATGAACTTCATAATCACCCACTTAGGTGTTAAATGAGTTTTTTAGGATGATGAAGAACACTCGAATTTTGATCATGAAATTAGTGTTGTTTGATTTCCAAGAAGTGAATCTAGGTGTTGTTATGCATGCTAGATATAATGGATTTGAAAATGATGTTAATCTTGGCAAAAATAACTAGTTATGAACTAGTTTGTAAATATGTAAAAAAATTATGCCCATTAGGTGTTTGTTAAAATGCCTAAACGAAAGCTAAAATGTTAAAATTTTGAGTAAAACGCGTATTTGAATAATATGGCAAATTATGCAAAATATGAAGCGATAAGGGTTCTAAACATGATGTTGATTTAGACTTAATTTTGTATATCATGAGATCAAAGGTAGTTAACTATTGGGAAGTTAATCTAACCAATGACGAAGTCGAATAGTAGTTTCGACATAGAAACTACGTAAGGTGGAATAGTCGTGATTGTAAATGACTAATCTAACCACCTTGTAAATGATGACAATAGTTTGACGCTTAACGAGCTAGATGGAGGCTTGGGAAAGAAGCGGGTCAAACGGATCGAGTACGAGGAAAAGAGCATAACCAGATGCAAGGTAAGTGAGACTTACACCTTTTTGTAGAATACGTGTTTATTCTATATGTTGCAAATACGATAAATATGAAATTCAAGATATGGTTTCCGACGCGAAATAATACGGGTCGGAACTAATATAAAGGATAAAAACCATGTCTAGGTAAATAGAGGTAAAACGGTAAATTAGCCATGAAAAGGCTAAGGTAAAAATGAGTTTTTGAACGGCTACTTGGTAAGTAAGCCTAAATGAATAAAAAGTGTAGAATGGTGATTTAGTCAAGTATAAAGGAATCAAAGTCAATGTTTTAAAATGGCACCAAATGACATAAGCCATGTTGGGTAAACGCGTAAGAAACATATTTAAGAAACTTAATCAAATTGGTAAAAAAATCCGAAATAATTTACTTAATGAAATGGTAAATAAATACCATTCGATTATAAGTGCAAAATATTTGGTCATTTAGACCAAACGGGTCAAATGGTAACGTTAATACCATTTGACAATTAACGACTAATAAGTGTTTGTTGAGACATACGCTCACAGGGTAAGACGGCTTATGGATTAGTGATGCTATGGATTAGCAATTTTGAGACAAGGTATTAAAACGGGTCAATATGTTGACCCGAGCCAGGTACACATAAATAAAGTTATAGTTAAAAGTGATATTTTGGTCAAATAATTAGTGGAAGTCCTTTGTAGTAAAATGAGGGACTAAAATTGACCAAAAACCCCTCGATGGGTAAACCGGGCAAACGACCCTTAGATGTTGTTTAAGAACATGTAACATGACCAAGTAGGTGGTAGATAAGCATAAAAGTTATAGGCATAAGCCTCTCGTGGGTTAAATGCCTCAGAATGGGTCATTTACGTAAAATGATCATTCGAAGGGTAAAAATTTGGATAATTGGTTTATCATGTTAAATCCACCACAAAAATAGTTGTGGTGGGATATAAGTAGGTAATTTAAAATGGGAATACAAAGTGTAAAAAGAAAAGAGCGTGTTTGATAATTAAATGAATAAAAGTCGCTCTAAACGGGTCAAAACGAATTACGCGCATAACTCGGAAAATGGCCGCGTAATTCACTAAGTAACAAGTATAAGTTAAAGATTGGGAGTTAAAGTAGTCGTTTATGACATAATCGTAAACGAGAAATAAGTGTGGATAATGAATTACGAAACGGGTCGAATAATTATAAAAAGAATTATAAGTGTTTAGCTTATAAATCGGATTTTGATGCGAACAAATATGATAAACGGGTCCGTGATTTATTTACGGTCGCGTAGGAAAAAGAATCACGCAAAACGAACATCTAGATCAAAAGTTATGAGGTTTTAAAGTTAGAATTTTGGTTAAAATTTGAACTGGGCAAGTGCAGCTCAACAGAACAAACCTTATGTCGAAAAGTGGTTGTCGCGCCCCGCAACAAAGAAGGGAATGGTTGTCGCGTCCCGCCACGGGTTGTGGCGGCCCGCGAAAGCTGAGGTTAAATCTGTCGCGGCCCGCGACAGACTTTAGAACTGGCAATTTTGTTTATTTTGTATTCCGGACTTGTTTAAACTTATTTATAAGCTATCAAATCTAACTTTTAAGTTGGTTTTGATCATACGAAAATGTCAAGGGTTCCCGGATGAAGATCAAGCAACGTACAAGAACTGAACACATGGAAAAGAAGCTTCCGCATGTTGCCTCATCGTTATTTTAAAATGACGAACTCGATTATATTATGTAGTATTATTTTTGAATTCGTAAAAGTTTTAATTTACCCGTATTTTTCAACGTATATGTGAATAATTACATGTTTATTTTCGAAAACTATACGAAAACCGTTATTTAATAGTAAGGGTCTTACAAGTTGGTAATCAGAGCTCATGGTTAAAGAGTAAAGTGTGTTCGGTTCGAGACTTGATCGCAAATCTGGTAAGTCTATTCATATTAATGGTTTACTATGATTAAAGTGTTGTGAACAACACATAGGGTTTTCGTGTAATACACGTTACACCAACCAAATTGATAAAGGATAAATATAGTCAACGAAATTAAGTGTGTTGACACGTATAGTGGAAAAGCCTTGTATTTTAATACGGGCGTTCATTAATATCGAAATTACTAACTTTTATAAATGTTTTAGTTGAAGGACACTTGCATCCGAACATAGCGGGAGTTTAACAAATTGTGAATATGACGGAGGAACGGTCCAAAGTATGACAAGCAGACCATGCTCAACAAGGACCTAAACGTTGTAACGACCGCGAACAAGGCTAATGGCATGGAAAGCCCATTATGGCAAGCATTACCAGGTGCACGTTTTAAATTAATCGCACAAATAGTAATATGCAACAGACACGTAGAGAATAACGGTTGCATATATAGGATAAAACTTGGAAAACCTGAATAGGATCTCTAATCAGGATGATATTTCCAAGAGAAATTAAATAGAAACATGTGTTATTCACGATGATGAATAACAAAGTAATAACAGGATTAGTTCATATGGAAACTTGGACGGGAGTAATTATCCAAGTAAATAATTCTCAATATAATACTATCGAGAAAAGTGGCGATCACATTAACGAATGTGATGATATAATAGTTCGGTAAAAAGGAAAACATTTTGTATGTTCAAGAATGAAACGGGTAAAACTAATAATTGTTAAATAGCAATTGAATAAAGTTTTGCCAATTTAAATCAATAATATAAAAAAATTGAGGCGTTACTTACATGGGGTGTAATGTGAAAATTATAAAAAGGGTCATGTGTACCATGTGTTGATCGCTTCTCTGGCCAAGTAAGTAGTGAACACATGATACCATGAATTTCTTATGATGGACATATCTACGTCCGATGCAGTGAGGACGGGGTGAATGGGACGAATTAAAAAGGTACGCAAAACGGATCAAAAGAATAAAGTATTTGATAATAAACGTAAACGCAAGCCTGATGACGGAAGCGTATTACGTTAGTATAATGAGCCTGAGGGAAGGGACAAGAATCAAAGCAAATGAAAATACAAACCGACCAATGAGAATGCTAAGGCATAGGGGATAAAGTTTGACTGTCATAAGTGATGAAATTCACGCGGACAAGTCAAACGGATTGAGTAAATAATAAAGGACGTGGTCGAATAAAAGAAATGGAATTCGCTAAGATGACCAAATAAATACAAATGAAGTCTTAATGAATACCGGAAAGGTTGTAATGATGACGACTTCGGTAAAATACCCGATAGATGGGTAGGATTTCAGATGCACGTGTAAACCAAGAGACGGGAACGCGGGTTAAAAGTCAAAAGACTCGGATTAAGATTTATGACTAAAAGACAACAAGATCTTGCAAACATGAATTTAAAAAAATTACGTTCAACTATTTCAAAATTGAACGGGTCGAATAAGGAATGAAGTTTGACGTTCACAAGTGATGAAATTTCACACGAACAAGTCAAACGAGTTAAATAAAGAATAATGCTTGATAATGTAAGTAAGCGCGAACCGAATAAATAAAAGCGCAAAATATTAACAAATCTATATAAAGGGTTATGGGAAAATATAAAAAGGAAAACGCAAACCAAACAATGGGAGCGTTAAAAACATTAAGATGAAAGAACCCGAGTAACGGGCTGTAAAGAAATAGAGACGTAAACCGAATAACGGAAAACGGAGAACAACCGACGCGTAAATGACGTAAGAAGTCATAGAGTCGGAAGACTAGTTCAAAAAGAAAATGAATATAGCCTTAGATTACGGTCAAGGTCCATAGAATTCAAGAATGAAAATGAATGATTTCTAAACTTAAAAAGGGTGCATTGACAACGAAAGTATATTTTTAGAACGACATGAGTAAAAGATGAATCTACGGGATCATCACAAATTACGGATTATAAGAAGTGTTATGGTCTACGGGGCCAGAATGACCCTCGGGTCATAGATACAAAGAAACAAACTATTGAGTATCACCTTAAAAAGGTGAAAATCTAATAAAATAGCCTACAAAGCTAAGTGAAGGAACCTACAGGTCGATAAGGTAAAGAGTGGGAACTAGTTATGATTCCCTGCGTAAAATAATAACGGAGAAATAAATCTTTGGTTGTCAATTCCCTGATAAGAGTAATGGACATAAGATAAAGGGAAAAATGTTAAACTAAAATTCATCTTTAGTCAAAAGCAACGATTTAACAAAACAGAAGTAATATGAGATCACGAATTCACATAAGGCCGGGGATGGCAATGTGGTACACCTGAATGACAGGGTATGAAGTAACAGTGACTAATCAGTCTAGCCGGTAAAACCATTCGAAGTCAAAGTAATGTTGCGAACTTATACAAAGCGCTTGTCAATATAGGACTAACATGAAGTAAACATGTTGACGACTAACACGACTGAGTGGTCAAATGACAAATTGGTCAAATAGTCGATAAGGATAAGAAAATAAGAGGTGAAAGTCACGGTCCGTGAGGACTTACACATAAAAGACACCGAAAGAATGAATGTCATAAAAAACGAAACTGAGTTCGTTTGATCCAAATTAATGAACTACATAAAGAAGGTTTCGTGGAGGAAACCTCTTTAAGGGGGGTAGACTTGTAACACCCCAAAAACGGGTTTGGTAATCAAATCACGTTAACGGGTAAATTACCGTTAGTGGTGAAAAATTTACCCGGTAAATATTAGGATTTAAATAAATAAACCTAATATTAATTAAAAGGAGGATAAACACTTTGAGAAAACAAGGTTTATGTCACACCCCAACCGATGGCGGAAACATCGGGGTGAGGCACTGAGCGTAAACAGATTGTCCAAGAGAATCCATAACAACTAAAATTACCAGATTTTTAACGTTACGTCCCATACCATAATATATCAAATAAAAACAGTTATTACAGACATAGTTGTTCTAAAAAACAAATCATAGTTTCCACAACTCAAATATTATTTAGTTTGTTTCTAGACCACCTAGGCTTGATTCCACAACATCCAGCAAATCCTAGCATCTTAAACACCTGTCACATACATTAAAATAGGTCAATACACATAGTGTAAAGGTGAGCATACAAGTTTAATAGTATAATAACAGCGAAAGCGGTTTACGCATAACCAACATGTAACATGTTGAAAAGTGAAGCTAGCAGGTTATCGACAATGAAATATGCACAGACATAACTGCGAGTTGTAGAATGCGCAACACATATCACCACTGTGACACGTGAAGAAAATACCCTTAACAACCCCCGTCCACAACAGGTGCTGAATCCAAACTATAGTACTATCGTTGCTAAGGTGTCAGGCAACAATCACTGTGTAAACATAACATACAAGCATTCATCGAGTAACATGTATAACATGCAGAACAGTTAGCGTATAAAAAGTGTTCGCGTTGTGTGATCGATGTGATTTGATATAAGTAACGTATGTAACACCCAAAAGTGCGTTAAGCAAAAAGGGATCGAGTATACTCACAGTTCGTGTTTAAATAGATAAACACACGCTTGGATTGAAGGGAGCGCTGGAGAGATTAGTCTGGTCAGATAACGACAGTATAAGCGTTGAATGGTGCGTTAAACGGTGTCGAGTGAGCTGAGTGACGGATAGTGATCCGATCGGAGGACCTTCCGGACGGATGACCATTCGGTTGGAGGGTTGTCCGTTTGGGAAGGATGTGTTTGTGTAATATGTGAACTTTGAAGTTTTCGTTGTAGCATTTCAAAAAGTGAGAAGTATCTCTACCTATCAGGTCGTCCGGTCGAACGGTCATCCGGACGGATGGCCATTCGCTCGGATGGCGATCCGTCCAAGCAGAACGTTGCAAAGGTTTAAGTCTCCTGTAGGATAGTCAATCGATCGGATGGTCATCCGATCGGATGACTATTCGTTGGGAACTGATATTCTTCAACTTTTATAAGTTTAAGTATTGAAAACTAAAGAATCACAAGTCATCCGTTCGGATTGTCGTTCGATCAGATGGCGATTCGATCGGACTGCAATCCGCTTGGCAACCTGTTCGTTTGTAAAACTTGAAAAATTGTTAAGTTTAGAAAGTTTGTGGTTGAACCGAGACGGTATGAGAACGTGTCAAACAACGGAAACCCCATCAAGTCAAAGTCATCCGATCGGATAGGAATCACCTCGTCCGGTCAGTAACTGTTCTTGATGTAACTTCATGTTCAACCCGTTAATTCGGTCATCCCTTCGATAGTAATCCGTTCTCAGACCGACACTTCACTAGAGGACGAATAGAAGGCCTGAATGAGCTCAGATTCTATCGGTTTTTAGTCAAAAGTTAAGAACATTGAAGAAAGTGGAAATCAGTTGAAAAATGCTTAGATTTAGGAGAAATCAGTGTTTAAACATTGTAGAAATCCTTTAGATCTGAGTTGTTCTTGGTGGAATGAGGTCACACTTTGGTGTTCATGAGAACCCATGATGACATCACCCTAGAACATCCCAAATCCACAGATTTCATGGTGAAAAGTTGAGATTTGTGGGTGAAATCGGTGAGAAAGTGTGTGTAGATGATAGAAGTACAAGGATTTGTGTGAAAACTTACAAGAATCGCGAGGAATCGAGAGAAAAAGGGCCGAGTATGCGCTGGTCGGAGGAGAGCTGTCACATCACATGAACAGTGATGTGACAGGTGAGTATTTATAGGTGAAGAGGAAAGAAAGGCGGTGTGGGTTGTTCGATCGGAGGGCCTTTTGATCGGATGGCCATCCGATCGGATGGTCATCCGTTCGAAGGGTCATTCGATCGAAGGGCTTCGGTGAGTTGGTTTCTGACTTTTCGTTTCGTGCGTTGAGCATTGCGTTGCGTTTAAGCGAGTTTCGAATAAGTGATGCGATAGTTTTAAATAGTAGTTACACAAATAACATAACTACTAATAACCACAAAAAGTACACTTGCGTTTCCAGTTCGCGATGAGATCGAGTTGCGATAGAGTTGCGATTGCGTTTGCGATTAACACCTTTAACATAATTAAACATGCACAAGTAACATATAATAGCACACACACGTAAAACAATATCCAGAACTGCGATTCAAGTTGCGATGAGATAGCGATGGGATAGCGTTAAGTAGATTAGCTTTTAATAGCATTTATTGCATTTACTCCACATAATACAACTAAAACAACGTAAGTAAAAATATCGATTATCGAGTCAATGAGTACAAGTAATAATTAAGCAAGGAATGACAGATCGAATTAGCAATCTTTTCTTCCTTTAACTTTGAGTTTGACTTGTACTTTGACATCAAATAGTCGGGTTGTTACAGCCTCTCCTACTATAGGGAATTTCGTCTCGAAATTAAGGCGCAGTCGTAATGAATAGCTGTGGATACTTAGCCTTCATGTCACTTTCGAGTTGCCAGGTGAACTCGGCACCGCGTTTGCCTTCCCAGCTTACTTTCACTATGGGAATGCGTGAGCGTTGAAGCTTCTTGGTTTCTCGGTCCATGATCTCGACTGGCTTTTCCATGAAGTGTAATGTTTCGTCCACTTGTAGATCCTCAAGTGGTACATGTAAATTTTGCTCGGCCAGACACTTTTTGAGGTTCGAAACATGGAAAGTCGGGTGGATGTTGCTAAGTTCCTCCGGTAGTTCGAGTCTGTAGGCCACTTTGCCAACTCTTTCCAGAATTTTAAAGGTTCCAACATATCGAGGTGCGAGCTTTCGTTTCTTGCCGAATCTGATCACCCCCTTCCAAGGTGAAACCTTTAGGGGTACGTGATCGCCAACGTCAAATTCAAGGGGCTTACGGCGTCTATCGGCGTAACTCTTTTGACGACTCCGAGCTTTCAGCAGATTGTCTCGAATTTGGAGGATCTTGTCAGTCGTTTCTTGCAGCAGCTCAGGACCGGTAATTTGCGCATCTCCGATCTCGTGCCACACAATAGGCGATCGACATTTTCTACCATACAATGCCTCAAATGGTGCCATTTTAATTCTAGAATGATAACTGTTATTGTACGAGAATTCGACCAAAGCTAAGTGCGCGTCCCAATTACCACCGAAATCTATGACACACGAGCGAAGCATGTCTTCAAGGGTACGTATCGTGCGTTCAGTCTGACCGTCGGTTTGGGGATGGAAAGCGGTACTTAGATTAAGAGTAGTACCGAGAGCAGATTGAAACGTTTCCCAAAGGCGTGAGGTAAACTGACCATCGCGGTCAGAGATGATATCACGAGGCGTCCCGTGTTGACAGATGATTTCGTCGGTGTAGATATGTGCTAATCGTTCTACCTTAAAGTCTTCTCGTATCGGTAGAAAATGAGCAGATTTTGTAAGACGATCAACGATAACCCAGATGCTATCGTGACCTGATGGCGTGCGCAGAAGTTTCGTTATAAAGTCCATAGTTATACTCTCCCATTTCCACATGGGGATCTCGGGTTGCACGAGTAAGCCAGAGGGCCTTTGCTGCTCGGCCTTGACTTTCGAACAAGTCAGGCACTTTGAAACGTAGATAGCGATACCTTTCTTCATTCCAGGCCACCAATACCTGAGACGAAGGTCATGGTACATCTTGTCGGCACCGGGATGAATGGAATATCGAGACTTGTGCGCTTCAATCAACAATATCTCCCGAAGGTTATTACGACTTAGAATCCAGATGCGATCGAGATAGTAGTAGATACCGTTTGATTTGGTGACAAATTGAGATTCAGCACCACACTTCTTCATTTCCTCTCGTAAGGTATTCTCAATGAAGCAGGTGTGCTGAGCGTCGCGAATTAAGGCTTCGAAGTCGTGCTGGGCGTGAGTATTATGAACGCTATACAAATAGCTACGTCGACTTAGAGCATCGACAACGACATTTGCTTTGCCAGGTTGGTAACGAATCTCACAGTCGTAATCGTTGAGGAGTTCAACCCATCGGCGTTGGTACATATTCAGTTCCTTCTAGTTCAAGATATGTTGTAGGCTCTTATGGTCGGTGAAGACCGTACACTTGGTACCGTAAAGGTAGTGTCGCCAAATCTTCAACGCAAAAACAACTGCACCAAGCTCGTGGGTTGTATAGTTCTTCTCGTGGATCTTGAGCTGACGAGAGGCGTACGCGATAACCTTGTCCCGTTGCATGAGAACACAACCGAGACTAAGGTTAGAGGCATCGCAATAGACTACGAAGTCATCGTTTCCGTCGGGTAAAGAGAGGATAGGAGCATTGCAGAGCATATGCTTGAGAGTCTGAACGGCATTCTCTTGTTCGGTTCCCCAAACAAAAGGCTTGTCTTTATACGGGAGAGAGGTAAGCGGCACGGCGATTTTAGAGAAATCTGCGATGAATCAGCGGTAATAACCCGCCAATCCGAGGAATGAATGAACTTCGGATGGGGATTTGGGTGTAACCCAACTCTTAACGGCTTCGATCTTCGCGGGGTCGACATGGATACCTTGACTATTGACGATGTGGCCCAGGAATTGAACATCCTCTAGCCAAAATTCACACTTGGAGAACTTGGCATAGATTCGATTCCCTTGGAGTAATTCGAGAACCAAACGTAGATGCTGCGCGTGTTCGGCTTTCGACTTCGAATAGATCAGGATATCATCGATAAACACGATGACGAAACGGTCGAGAAAGGGTTTACACACGCGATTCATCAGATCCATGAAAACCGCGAGTGCCTTGGTTAAACCAAAGGGCATAACGACAAACTCGTAATGGCTGTATCGGGTTCGGAAAACGGTTTTGGGTATATCTTCCTCCTGGATTCGTAACTGGTGATAGCCTGAGCGTAAATCAATCTTCGAAAAACACATAGCACCTTGTAATTGATCAAACAAATCATCGATTCGGGGCAGGGGATAGCGATTCTTGATAGTCAGCTTATTCAATTCCCTACAATCGATGCACATCCGGAACGATCCGTCCTTCTTTCTGACGAAAAGGACAGGTGCGCCCCAAGGAGAGGTGCTAGGGCGAATGAAGCCTTTGTCAAGCAATTCTAGGAGTTGACTCGAGAGTTCGCGCATTTCAGACTGAGCGTGTCACACCCCGACCGCGTAAAACAACAAATCGCGGCGGAATCATCGGGGAGTGTTGTAACAGAATCATTGTTTCAAAACACACGAAAATTTGAAGTTTTGTTTTATTAAACAATAATTATTTACATCGTCTGGAAATCTAAATAAACAATTTAAACATAGTCTATCATTGTTATTAAGTCACTAAGGCCTCGTCCAGTCCTATGTGAGCATGCATCCTAGCAATCAATATCATTCAACAACACCTGAAACATATGTGAAAACAAAGTCAGCAAAGAAATGCTGGCGAGTACATAGGTTTTTTAGAGTGTCGGATTCATGGCTAGTTTACATGTTGCAATACTTAATTAAAAACCTTGTTTTGAAAAGTATTGTATTGCGACATAATTAACCAACTCGAATCAAGTTGGTTATAATTTATAAAATCTCGTAGCCATGATTCTTAACCCAAAACATTTATTTAATAAAATTCATTAATAAAACTCGTTAATAATTCTCGTTAATAAAACTCGTTAATAAATCTCGTTAATAAAACTCGTTAATAAATCTCGTTAATAAAACTCGTTAATAAATCTCGTTAATAAAACTCGTTAATAAAACTCGTTAATAAATCTCGTTAATAAAACTCGTTAATAAATCCCGTTAATAAAACTCGTTAATAAATCTCGTTAATAAAACCCGTTAATAAATCTCGTTAATAAAACTCGTTAATAAATCTCGTTAATAAAACTCGTATGGTTTATATCATTTCGAAAACCTCGTTTGTGTGACATCGTTTCAAAATAGTTTACCCAAGTGAACTAAATAACGCCACGGTATGTAATACGATGAAAACATATATATAGGAAGTACCAGCGGCGTATCCACCATGCTTTCATCACATTACACCCGTCCTGTTATCTAAACACTAACCAAAAACCAATCATTTACCCAAATCGTTTAATTCGTTAAAAATCGCTTTAGTCGTTTAAATCATTCTCGTTTTAAATCGTGAAAACTACTTTTGATTGTCTCGCTAATAATATCCAAACCTTCGCAACTCGCCTATCGCTTCTCGCATTAATAAACCACCAAAGGGTAAATTAACAATCACAGATTCAGTCGTTACCCACCTAACCAACACATAACCATGGGTGCAGTCTTATAACGGGATTTGTCAGATCCTATGGTACCATAACCTAATACTGGTCGGTTCGGCCAAAATTAATGAATGTCATTCGTTATGTAACTACAACCAACAAGTTCGTTCACATTATCAAAATCGTTATTAATTTTGTATAAACCATATCATTTATTTTCGAAACCATCGTTAAAACCGCGAAAACATTTAGCACATATGAATCACCCCAAAACAATTGAAAACAGTAAAATAGGGGAACTATGTACTCACCTGAGAATGCTTAGAGGTCTTGAACAACAACCAAGCAAAGCTAGAGGGAGCACGGAATCAATCGGCAACCTAATAACTATATAAATAAACCGGACCTAAGTCGGAAGATCGGATAGGATGAGGTTTTGTAAACCAAATGAGTATTGGAACTCATATGACATGGTTTAACAAAATCTACATTCTAAATCGAAATCTAACCTAAGTGCTTTCGACCCATTGTGACCCATTAAGGTAGCTTACGCTACTTTAATGTGTCGTTCGCGCAAAAGCACGTTCGAGACATCTAACTAGTCCTATGACAAGTATTATATGCCTAAACATGATTAAATATGTAGCATAATCAATTAAGTGACAAAAGTTTGTGTTACATATGCTTAATTGCCAATTATGCATGAAAAGGGCATTTTGGTCGTTTACCTAAGGCATATAAACTACCTATCATACAACTAATTAAACCTAAGTGACCATAAGGTATAACCTCAGAAGGTTATTCCCTATGCAACTATGGTCACTAAACATGTTTGGTCGGATCCTAATGATTAACCAAACGGGTCGTGTTCGAAAGTCTAAGCGGGTGTTTAGTCCGCTTGACTTACGACTCCACACAAGCACTAATCTAAAAAGTGATGAGCTAAACATGCTAAAACATGTTTAGTTAAGTTAGAAAACAAGTTTGGTATCAAAACAAACGGTTTTGATACCCAAAAGTAGTTTGGTTACAAAATACGCGAGAATGCGCATTTTGGCCAAAACTACGACTCGTCACTGTGTCACACCCCAACCAATGGCAGAAACATCGGGATGAGACGAAGTGTGAAGATTGCTAGAGACATCATAACGCTATTTGTGACAATATTTAATAAACCGATTTCATTTCATAATTCATTTGTCAACATTACAAGGAAATCAAATAACAACAAGTTCAGGGGAAATACAATACAACATAATCAAAATTGATACAACGATTAAACCTAAACGTCTATATGTGTATCTAGGCATCAACGCTACTACATTTCATAGCATCATCATCCTCAATCTGCAACATGTTTAAATAAAGTTCAATGCAAAGGCAAAGGCGAGTATACAAGTTTGGTACATACGTATCAAAAGATAAGTTTTAAACAATTCCTCATAGCAAGCATGTGATTCAAGATAAACAATAAATTTGGCATGTGTCAAACATATCAAACCAATAATGAAACGGAAGATGCTCATGACATAACCACAAGTCTACGGGCGGGTCGTTAATCCTATAGCGCTACATATGTCACGGTTAAGCTCGTACGAAGTTAATGATAAGTTTAACACATAATGTCCTCAACCCAAGTTTAAAGTATCAAGCAATCACGTATACAAGCATGTTATAGGAATGTTCATGTGTTTAAGCAAAATGTTCATGTGTAAGTTTTGATAAGTAAACATGTTACACCCCAAAAGTGGTAAAAGTAAAAGAGGGGAATACGAGTATACTCACAAGGCTTGCATATGCTTTCCGATTATCCAATTGTTGACGAGTAGAGATTTAGAGTTCGAATGTATAAGGGTTAAAGTTCAAGTATGCTTAGAGTCGAGATTCGGAATAAAACAACATGAAAGTATTATATCAACATAATCACCTTCAACACATAACACTTGTATGACACTTGGTAACCACGAGGGTTATAATAATGGTTTCATGAGTTGAACACTCATAAGAATCATAACAAGGTTTAGGTCCTAGATGATGTCCTACTACTTTGACAAATGAACACGAATTCAACATCAAAGGTTCGAATGTACATAGATATTATTTAGGCTATGTAGTATATATTAATAAGTCTTTAGTACAAGTATTTCAAGCATGAGGTAGAAGATTTAATCTTCATTTAGGTACCTCAAATGTGTCATAGAAGTCATGTAGGAGGTAGGAAGAACAAGCTTCCATTTAGGCACCTCTTATGTGTTCACCACTACACTTGGTGTAAAAACAACCAAGGAGGGTCTTGAACAATATTAAGACAATAATAAGAACAACTATACTATGAGAAATCATCAAATCATGTGGGGATTCTATGTTGGATAACCCAAGTTGATCCATAATCACTCCTTCATCAAGCTTGAAGCTTGAACATGACTTGTGGGTCAAAAACCCTAAACAAAACAGAAAGTATTTGAGGTTTATCCTCTGATTTTGTATGTCTCAACCTTGTTTTAAGCCTAACTAACCATAGGAGTGGTTATAAGCGTAAGGACATAGGTTTGAGTGAGTTAAACTCATGTCTAAACAAAGATTAATGAAAACAAACTTAAACAGTGGACTCTGAAGCCTTTTTGCCGGAGTTCCAGAACGGATGAGAAATGAAGAAGTTATGCCCATTTTCGTAAAGCTCGATGAATCTGTCCGAACTTTGATTTGCAGCAACGTTTTTGAGTGATTGAGAGAGTTGTGAGGGTATTTCTAAAGTGTAAAAGACTTGGGAGGCCTTGGGTATTTATAGGGAAGTGTTTAGGGTTGGTTTGGGGGGATAATTAATGCTAAAACTTGGTTTAAACATGAAAATCCCGCTCAAAAATGAACCTGGTCGCGAGCTGAATGATTTTTCTGATCTGGGGATGTCCAGGCGGCCAGCGTAAACATATACATAAGTTTACGCGGCTGGTATGGAGGTGTGGCCTGAAGTTTCAATTTATTACACTTAGGCCCCTCTAGTTTGTTATTTAGGGCATTTAGGGTGTTTTAAGGACTAGTTTCGCCATTTAAGCATAGTTTAAGGCCAAATAAAGTATGAGGAACATAATCAAAGTATAATTAAGTGTATGAAGGTCGTATTTAAGTTTTTTATACGTTCATAATACGTTTTATGCATAAGTTTCACGTATTTACAAGTTTAGCACAAAGTTTCCAAGAGTTACGAATAAGCATCAACTGTTTCACGAAATTGAATGTAGGAGCATGTACAAAGTATGTGTAACATGTATTTAACAACATATGAGTTTTATTTATAATCCAAGTCTCGGATTTTACAATGGTTATAAAGAAAGAACGATCACAAGAACGCAAGATTTCCAAATAAATAGAGTTTCAAGCAATGGTTTCTAAATATGGAAAGTATGAAAACGCAGGGCGTTACAGTCTCCCCTCCTTTAGGAAATTTCGTCCCGAAATTTATTCAAGAGAAAGACTTGAAAGGGTTTTGGTAAAAAGTGATTATTTAAAACTAAGACTTGGAAATTTTGAAACGTTTTGAAAAGTACGAAATCTTGGGAGAATAGTCATAATAGGTTTGTAAAATGATTTGTTTGGCTAAAAATGGTTTTGGGGCATAAGCATGGGTGAACGTGTATAGGTAAAACGATTTTGAATAGCTAAATTTGGAGTTGTTTTACAAATATGTTGCATTTACGAAGGAGGTCTTAATAAAATAGTTTGTAATCAATACGAGTGAGATAGGTTGCATAGGAGGTTTTAAGGGTAGTGTAAAACCACATATAAAACTTGCCTTGTTGAGTGGAATGAGAAAGTTTGGTACTTTAAATAAAGTATCAACGGCCTACTAAATATGTTTACCAGAAATAAGAATAGGAAGATGGTTTTAAAGGTAATGAGATAAGTTAGGATGCGATGGTTTGAACAAGCTTGATTGCGAACGAGGTTGGTATGAAAGAAAAGGATAAAGGAGATTAATACGAGTATAGAAATGAACGAATGACTCTTAAAGAGTGCAAGTATAAGAATAGCATAAGTGTTGGATGGATGAACGTAGTGTGTTAAGAATAAGGTCTCGTCGTGGATAATCGGATATAATGCGTTTGTGAGTTGTCTAAAGTTGTATTAGGTCCAAATAGGTCTGTAAAACACTGAATTTCTCATGACACATTTTACGAAAGTTTGGTAACGTGGTGAAAACACTTATATATAGGAAGTACCATCGGCGTATCCACCATGTTTTGACCATATTACGTCCATTCCGTATTCGGTGCCATGTTACGTTCCGTGTCTTACCATACACAGTAGTACACTCTATGGTTTTCATACGCTTATCACTATAATCCCGTGTGCACCCGCGATTATTTTGATCGTCGCATGATCTGCATAGCTTGTATTAGTTATGTATGAAATAGGGTATACATAATTTAAAAATTAAGAATGTGTATGTGTAAGAATGTAGTATGTAAGCAAGTCCATGCTTAAGTATGTATGGGACCCACGTAAGCAAATCCCTCGGATTACGCTTGCGTACGGGTACGAATGTATGAATCATGCGTATGAATGAAAGTATGAGCATAAGTTTAAGTTTAGGTATGATTATTCACGTAAGTATGAACATAGATATTAAACGTAGTATGAGTATACGTATAAGTATGGAACATATGAATATAAGTAAAAACATGAAACGTATAAGTATAGGTATAAGCATAAAACGTAATGTTATGAATATGAGTGTGAGTTGAAGTACGAGTACTAATGATTGCGTATATAGTATTAATTGAAACGTAAAAATTTTAAGCATGTAAAAGTGCTCGAAAAGGTTGAGTATATAAAAAGAATGTTGTAAATGAAATTGTCGCGAGATATCGACTGAAATGTGTATGATGATATGCATGTATATTTGTTTAAACGAAACGTTGAGTTTATTGAATCAAAATTAGATAGAGCTTGATTTGAAGGTAGAATATAGTTTGTAAATGTAAAGGAACATAAAGTACCCGTTGGTTATGTATAACGTAATTCGGTAATGATTGAAATGCTACTTTTGTTTAAAAAGGGAGTTTACGTATGTTGAAGATTGTCGGTCCCATGAGGTCTTCTAGCCCGCGTGTTTTTGAAATTTGAATGACGAATTAAGTGGTGTAGAAAAAGGTTTTTGAAAATAACGGGTTTGTTTCATTTGCATCAAAGCGAGAAGTTTTGAACCTTGAAGGTTCTTGTGAAAACGTTGACCCTTAGAAAAGAAATTTAGTAGAAGGTCTTAGTGATTGTTTTTTTTAGATAATTTTGACAAAGGTTTTATTGGTGTTGGAAAGCGTCTTTGGTAAAACGGTCGTATAATATCTATAGTATCCTACAAGTATGTGAGAATGTTGACTTGAATTCCGTTTGAGAATGAAAGTCCTTAGTATGATGATATAACGTGAGTGTATGTTTTAGTGATTAAGTCGAATATGAAGTTCATGGGCGAGGGATTCATTGGACCGATTAAATTGATAGGTAGCATTTCGTAAGGTTTTGAAATTCGGGTAATAAAACGTTTTAAGACATGTTTAAGAATCTCATGTATATGAGTCGAGTGAAAATAGATCGTAGGATAGAAAATACGCTTGATAAAACAATGCATTTTTAAATCGGTATAAGTAGGTATTTCGAATAATGATAAACAATTTAGGTATAAAATATGATCGAGTTTGCATAGCAAGATATTTTGAAGAGACGTTTTGGTAACGATCACCTATGGTAAGGGAATCACCCCTAACTCGTTGGTGAGGTCGTTTTTAGAAAAGGGGAGTGGAGTTAATCGTCAAGGTAAGGAAGTCACTCCTATCTCGATGATATGTCTCCACTTGTCGTTACAAGGAATATGAATTTAAATTATATGAAATCATGCATATGTATAATTGTATGGAAAAGATTCAATATGTTGTGTGTGTGAAAAGAGAATACCGAAAGTAAATTTTGAATTTGAAAGTTTGCATCGTATAAGATAAATAATAGAAACACGTGTTTGATTAAAATTTTGGATGGTTCCAACACGGAACTTTGACTAACCAAAGTGGTCAAAAAGTCTTTCGAATTTGAGGAGCATGATTTGGCCTAATAGGTGGAATACTCTCGCCGACAAGTCGGTTAACGGTATTTACCCTTCCGGTTACTACATGTCCCAATTCAATTGAAATTTCGAGACTTGGCGGGATTTATGAAAATCAAGGAGTGGAACTCGTCGACAAGGTGCGGGTTTCACCCCTAACTTGGCGATTTCGTATCCTAAGTGTGGTTGGTACTCGTCGGGTCAAAATTTAATTTCAACACTTGACGAGGGACCACTAGAATTTAAAATTTGAATTTCTCCATCAAGGTGAGGATTTCACTCCTAACTTGATGGTGAATTTCGTGTAAGAAAAGAAAGTAGAAGGATTGAGAGTCATTCACCAAATTGTGGGTTTCACGCCTATTTTGGTGAAGTCATCTCGTTTGTGTATTATGAGTGTTGTCGGATTTAGAAATATCGAGTAAAATGCACGAGGGAAGTGTATGTCAAAGGAATACGCAAACAAGTATAAACGCGTAAGAAGGCATAGCGAGAATGGTACATAAATAATGAAATGATAAATCAAGTATTAACACATAGAGAAATAGGTCAAGAATAACACGTAAAGAATCGAACAACGAAACAAGTATTAACACATAATAAGACAAGCATTAATGCATAAGAATAACATGTCGAATATTACCCACGAGTGATATACATGTATAAAAGAGCATAAATAAGAAACAAATAAAGTATCATGTAGTAGTTCAAGCAAAACATACGAATAAGGCTCTAAAACTATAGACTAGGTAAAAGCATTCCTACTTTTCCTAATTCCCTATAGTTATGGCTCTGATACCAATCTGTCACACCCCAACCAATGGCGGAAACATCGGGATGAGACGAAGTGTGAAGATTGCTAGAGACATCATAACGCTATTTGTGACAATATTTAATAAACCGATTTCATTTCATAATTCATTTGTCAACATTACAAGGAAATCAAATAACAACAAGTTCAAGGGAAATACAATACAACATAATCAAAATTGATACAACGATTAAACCTAAACGTCTATATGTGTATCTAGGCATCAACGCTACTTCATTTCATAGCATCATCATCCTCAACCTGCAACATGTTTAAAATAAAGTTCAATGCAAAGGCAAAGGCAAAGGCGAGTATACAAGTTTGGTACATACGTATCAAAAGATAAGTTTTAAACAATTCCTCATAGCAAGCATGTGATTCAAGATAAACAATAAATTTGGCATGTGTCAAACATATCAAACCAATAATGAAACGGAAGATGCTCATGACATAACCACAAGTCTACGGGCGGGTCGTTAATCCTATAGCGCTACATATGTCACGGTTAGGCTCGTACGAAGTTAATGATAAGTTTAACACATAATGTCCTCAACCCAAGTTTAAAGTATCAAGCAATCACGTATACAAGCATGTTATAGGAATGTTCATGTGTTTAAGCAAAATGTTCATGTGTAAGTTTTGATAAGTAAACATGTTACACCCCAAAAGTGGTAAAAGTAAAAGAGGGGAATACGAGTATACTCACAAGGCTTGCATATACTTTCCGATTATCCAATTGTTGGCGAGTAGAGATTTAGTGTTCGAATGTATAAGGGTTAAAGTTCAAGTATGCTTAGAGTCGAGATTCGGAATAAAACAACATGAAAGTATTATATCAACATAATCACCTTCAACACATAACACTTGTATGACACTTGGTAACCACGAGGGTTATAATAATGTTTTCATGAGTTGAACACTCATAAGAATCATAACAAGGTTTAGGTCCTAGATGATGTCCTACTACTTTGACAAATGAACACGAATTCAACATCAAAGGTTCGAATGTACATAGATATTATTTAGGCTAGGTAGTATATATTAATAAGTCCTTAGTACAAGTATTTCAAGCATGAGGTAGAAGATTTAATCTTCATTTAGGTACCTCAAATGTGTCATAGAAGTCATGTAGGAGGTAGGAAGAACAAGCTTCCATTTAGGCACCTCTTATGTATTCACCACTACACTTGGTGTAAAAACAACCAAGGAGGGTCTTGAACAATATTAAGACAATAATAAGAACAACTATACTATGAGAAATCATCAAATCATGTGGGGATTCTATGTTGGATAACCCAAGTTGATCCATAATCACTCCTTCATCAAGCTTGAAGCTTGAACATGACTTGTGGGTCAAAAACCCTACACAAAACAGAAAGTATTTGAGGATTTTCCTCTGATTTTGTATGTCTCAACCTTGTTTTTAAGCCTAACTAACCATAGGAGTGGTTATAAGCATAAGGACATAGGTTTGAGTGAGTTAAACTCATGTCTAAACAAAGATTATTGAAAACAAACTTAAACAGTGGACTTTGAAGCCTTTTTGCCGGAGTTCCAGGGACTTTTTTGCTGTGAAACACCCCTAGAATCGAAGCCAAGGTCAAGCCAAGCGTTCTGGAAAAAGAATGAGCTAAAACAGATGAGAAATGAAGAAGTTATGCCCATTTTCGTAAAGCTCGATGAATCTGTCCGAACTTTGATTTGCAGCAACGTTTTTGAGTGGTTGAGAGAGTTGTGAGGGTGTTTCTAAAGTGTAAAAGACTTGGGAGGCCTTGGGTATTTACAGGGAAGTGTTTAGGGTTTGTTTGGGGGGATAATTAATGCTAAAACTTGGTTTAAACATGAAAATCCCGCTCAAAAATGAACCTGGTCGCGAGCTGAATGATTTTTCTGATCTGGGGATGTCCAGGCGGCCAGCATAAACATATACATAATTTTACACGGCTGGTATGGAGGTGTGGCCTGAAGTTTCAATTTATTACACTTAGGCCCCTCTAGTTTGTTATTTAGGGCATTTAGGGTGTTTTAAGGACTAGTTTCGCCATTTTAGCATAGTTTAAGGCCAAATAAAGTATGAGGAACATAATCAAAGTATAATTAAGCGTATGAAGGTCGTATTTAAGTTTTGTATACGTTCATAATACGTTTTTGTAACACCTCAAAAATTCACGTCCTATAATGTGTTGACACGTGTCATAAGTTTGAACGTGTGAAAGAATGTTCTTGAGGGACTAAAGTTGACAAACATGGAAAGTATGTGAATATACGAGTTCTAAATGTCAATAGTGAATAAATATATTGTACATTAACCCTACATGATGCTCATACCTTCAAACGAATGAATCATGGATCATACGAAGCTAAATATGAAAGAAAGTGAGAGATTACAAACTACAGGGGTTAAATGTGTCAACATGTTTAAGTTATACCTCTGAGTGACCTTTTGACAAACCCGAAGCTTTGTAATGGTTAATTATGCTCACTAGAATTCACGATATAAATTTCATAAAGTTTCGTTATCGTATGAGAAAGTTATGATCAAAATCGTATACAAGGGGTTAAAGCGTCAACGTTGAAGTTTATGACTTTTCGGGTAACAATAAAGTTAACCGAGGACTAAACAAAGTGGGTAAATGTCTTAAAGCCCTTATAAGTCAATTTAGAGGGCTCATTGTGCAAAACAAGACGTGAAAGCGACCTTTAGAAGGACCGGGGACCAAAACTGCAATTAATGGAAAATTGTGTTGGCTGGACACCACATGCTCGCGTAGCGCGAGCCCTACACCCTTTGCCGTCGCGCTATGCGACGGCCCTATCTGATCAGAATTCCGATTTTGTTGGGATTTTTGTCTGCCATAGCCTTGTAACCGCCTTTAACTCGATTTTCCTCATCTTGCTTGGCCCCTAAACAACCCCTAGACACTTAGGGACATCTGGAAGTGATCCAAGGCCATGGTTAGACTTGTGTGTCAATGATCCATGAGTTCTTGATCACTATAAAAGGCCACTAAGTTGCAACAAGTTCTTCACACCTTCCATCTGCACTTTGGATCATTTCTGGAGCTCAAGACTTCTCTCTAAGCTTCACATTTCGTGCATAGGACTTCAGTAAGTTTGCTTAACCTTTCTTAGTTAAGTTTTTGCTTAGTTTTAGCTTAAAAGTCAAACCGTCGTAATTAACGGTTGACTTAGCAATTAATCACTAATGGTCCAGTGATTAGTCGAATTGAAAGTAGTTATAAGTTGGTAATTATGTGTGTAATAAACCCTTAAAAGGGTTCCCCCTGATTCTCACTCTAACTAGGTCAAATGTCGGGTCAAACTTGTTATTAAAAAGTCAACAGGATACTTATTTTCCAATTTATGCATAATTAGCAATGTAGAACACATACAACCTATTTGATCATTAATATAACTTGGTAATTAGTGTAAGAACATGTCTAAACATGTTTAACCCGACAATTTACTATTTAGACCCCGTTCGGAACCGAAAGTCGCAAAGCTTTGACTTTTGCTTTGACTTCAGTTCTGACCCGTTTAGGCATGTTTTAGAAATGCCTCAGAGCTTTAATTGGACTAGGTTACATGCTAGTATAACCCTCTGTGATTATACACCTTGGTTCATTAGTTATCCAATTAATATGCATGTTTCCGTTAATTGCTCATATGTTGACCATTATGCCCTTATCACCTTAAAACGTGATTTTTGGAAATCTAAAAGAGTAGAAACCTTAATTACTGATATATAAACTTGTAACCAAAATTTGACATCAGTTTGAGGTCTAGATTAAGAGTTATGCTCTTTAGCATAAATTGAAAGCTTTATGTTAATTAAACGGCGTAATTAGCGTATAGCCTATTTAAACCCACTTTTTGATATTAAACTTATTACCCACTAATGTAATATATTATTTTGGGGTTTTTGAAGATTTTTAATTAATTTTAGGCTGAGCATAACTTATAGTCATAGGCTTAAACCGGTAATTGTCGGTTTTGCCCTTACGGGCTATAAAATGAGTTTTACATATCTAATTGACTCCAAACCTTTTGCTACTGATTACATATGATAAATAAATTATTTTAAGCCTTCTGGAATAATAAAAATATCAGCTTTATGTATATAACCCGGAAATGGCTTCTAATCGCCTTATTAAGCGTTTTTAACGCATAATATGTACTAAGACTATTTTAAACATACAAGGGTTGATATCTACTGATATTTTAGGTAAATTATAACATTTTAACAGTAAGCAAAAGTTGTTAAACTCAGACTTCAGTTTTGAACTTTTCGGCTTATGTGAAATTACCAAAATGCCCCTACGGTGCATAGTTTGGTTATAATTGATAAATTTCACATATATACTTTACCCTACTGTTATAACTTATCAAATTAAGTATTTTGCTGATTACATCAGACCTGTAACTCAGGTTAATACTTAAACTCTTTTATAACCTTGCAAATGACCAAACTACCCTTACGGGGCATAGTTTGTGTTTAAATTCGTTTCGGGCATAATAAAAGACATCTTACTGATGTCACAACATATTTGAAGCATATTAACTTAGGAAACATGTATATGGCTCTCATAAGTACCCGTTACGCTTATTACGCGTTCGGTTCGGTTTATGTAACTAGTTTGCATAAATTAGCCGAAACGGGTCAAACCTTATCGGTTTTATCTCAAAATCCAGAATGTGTATGAAATACCCATATTAAGCAAGTCTTCAAACTTGTCGGGTCTAAATCACATTCTATCCGGTCTTCGCTTAATCGTGCGTACGAACCGTGTCTTTGAAACTAACCGGTCTAAGCTTAAGCTTAACTAAAGACCCGTTAGGATTCTAATAGGTTATTATAAACCTTCGTTCCAGATTAGGAGGACCAGTAAAAGATACTTGCATTTTCTTATTGTGATTATTACTTTGCTCAGGTAAATACTTTTAACTTATTTTCCCTATACGGGCTTGGGTTACGGTATATAAAATACCGCTTGGTCGGGCATCAAATCTTCCATCGTTTGGTGGTTAATTGAATAATTTGATCGGCCCGTTTAAATTGTTTTGTTTACTTAAAGCCTTTGGGGGGTTAATGACCATGTCCTGGATATCCTTGGCATCATTTACGAAATGGCCACGACCTAAGCGCGGAGTGTAGGCGTACACTCGTCAGTGCATAAATAGTTGATGTGGTGTGTCTATTGATCTTTAACCCGGCACGATCCGGGCTACTGAACGCATAAAGAACATGTAATTCATTTACAAGATTATATATTTAAATAATTATCCCAAGTTATAAAAATGTTTATGCCATGTGCATCCAAATCAATTTTTAATCATTTTTAAAATGAGTCAGTTGATTGTATTTACCAGTGTAAACTGACGTATTTTCCCAAAAAGATTAAATGCAGGTACTAAGCGTAATAGGCTGGATTCTCTCCTTAGCATCAATAAAGAGTCTCGCAAGCTTAAGATGCCTATCATCTGATGAACTACTGTTTCCCATTTTATTTCGATCCGTCTGTGGATAAAACTTTCAACTGTTTGTGATACACGATATAACAATATTTTATTCGGTTGAAATATAACTTTCAATTGCTTCCGCTGTGCATATTAAATATTGTGTCGTTTGACTATTATGTTGCCAACCACGTCACGATACTCCCCACCGGGCCCACCGGTGACACGTGGAAATAGGGGTGTGACAGTTTTATGCATAAGTTTCACGTATTTACAAGTTTAGCACAAAGTTTCCAAGAGTTACGAATAAGCATCAATTGTTTCACGAAATCGAATGTAGGAGTATGTACAAAGTATGTGTAACATGTATTTAACAACATATGAGTTTTATTTATAATCCAAGTCTCGGATTTTACAATGGTTATAAAGAAAGAACGATCACAAGAACGCAAGATTTCCAATGAAATAGAGTTTCAAGCAATGGTTTCTAAATATGGAAAGTATGAAAACGCAGGGCGTTACACACTGAGCCTAGATAACATGGTAATCAGTAGGTATAGTCACTAGGGACTATAACCATCGTGATTATGCTCACGTTATGAAGTTCAAACGAACTTCGCATTGACCATAAACTGGTCAATGCAGAAAGTCAAACGCAGTTTGACTTTTAAGCTAAAAACGAAAGAAAAGAACGAATGAATACTTACAAAGGGTCCCCGCAAGTTTGATTTCCCAAGTATTTCTCAGGTATGAAGTGGTTAACACTTCAACTTAGAGAAAATCTCAGAAAATCAAGTGGGTTTTGAACTAAAGAGGTGGGGGTATTTATAGATATGGCACAACCGTTAGGATCGTTCATCGTAAAACGTGCTTTGATCTGGATCGTACACCTCGTGCCCATAGATTTGCAATACAAGGGGTGCCTCAAAACAAGCCAACGGTATTGAAAAAGTTACAAAATAGACCCCCAAGTTCGACCCCATTGCTGAAAAATGCAGAAAATCATGTTTCTGTCCAGATCAGGTGCTGGCGCTACACCACGGGATAGGCAGTAGCTGGTGGTGTAGCGCCACCAGGTAACAGCTCCAAACTTTTTGCCAAAATGGCAAAAATGGTCCCTGCACATGTTTAAGGCCTTTTTCGATGCGTTTGAACCCCGTTAACCCCATTTCAAGGCTCTAAAATGAATTTAAAGTATAGGGAACTCAAAACATGCTCAAAAATATCTCGGATGTCGGTTCGTTAGGTCGTACGGTTGCGTTGTTCGGTTAATTACGACGGAAGTCGTAACGAACGCAAAAACGATCCAAATTACGCGACGAATGGAATTTTATCAAGCCAATCACTAAAATAAAATATTTTAATGATTACATAAATTTTTGGATGTCCAGATATATTCAGAACGTAAGATATGCGTGAAAATGCAAACTTGTGCACTTTTTGACGCTTTTAGTCCCTGAATGATCAATAAAGTTTATTTTAGCATACCGAACCCCTCAAAGCCTATTTCTAAGCTATGTAAAGGATATTTAGGGTATGTTTAACTTATGATCAAGTTCCGGAATGTTCGTTACAGTACGAATTGGCATACTTTCACAGTTTGTCGAAACTAGTCCCTGTAAGCGAATAAACTTGATTTCGGCATACCAAACCATACAAAACTTATTTATAAGTTATGTAAAGGTTATTTAAGGTATGTTAAGCCTATGTCACTATTCCGGAGTGTTTGTCGCATTAAACTGATTACGTTTACGCACCAATTCGCGTATAACTTTCCAGAAAGCGATTTAGAGCTCGAAATCAAACAAGAATTGATATGTGCAAATGATACACATATTTATACAAATCCCAAATATGAAACACAACATTTCATTGATCTGGTATTTGTTCGATGGCCAAGGAGGCACAGATGTCACAGAGCGAGACGATAGGGAGATTTAGCAGCAGGATTTGCTCCAGGAATGAGGTCGATTCAGAAATCAATATCACGACTCGGGGGTAAACCAGGTAAATTTTCGGGAAAGACGTTAGAAAAATCATGAACCACAGGCACCTTATCCATTGCCTTCTTTTCCTTTTCCTCCGCTACTACGATGTGCACCAAGAAAGCTTTGTATTCCTTTCAGAGATACTTGCTCGCTTGAATACACGACATGAGTTTGAGATCCTTCGATGAGACTTCACCATAGACACAGAGATTATCACCATTTGCGAGCGAGAAATGAATCATTTTATCAAAACAAACGACTTCAGCACGATTTTCATGAAGAAAATCCATGCCTACTATGATATCAAAACTACCAAGCTGCATCGGGATAAGATCGATAGCAAAGACGTGATTGTTGAGTTCAAGCGTACAATCACGGAGAACAGAATGAACAGTGACGGTTCTTCCCGTGGCAACTTCTACGTCGAACGTCGAAGGGAGATTAGCGCGCTTACGATTTAGGATCTTTTCAAATTCTTACGATACAAAACAGTTATCGGCTCCAGTATCAAATAAACACGAAGCATATATACCGTTGACAAGGTGAAGGCGTAAGGTCCCAAAAACCTTACTTCAGGTACTTGAGACCATACCACAGCCTCGTCTTTAAGCCTTCTCTAATAGACCTTGCGCAGCCGTGCACTGGTCCTACAAAAAGAACTTAGAACGAGAAACAATGCTCAACACCAGCGCACAAAAAGGAAACTAACAAATCCTTGCACCGACCTCCATAGCAGATAGGATAAAAATCCTAACAAACACTTTCGCATAATTAATATCCAGACTTGGATAAACATAACTTCTCTGATACCATACAATGGACATAAAGAAGAGCCACACAGGATTACAACTATATTCTTCTAGAAGTCTCTTTGATGGTTGTCGTCTTGGCGGCTTGCACGAAATCAGCAACACAATCCGGTAAAGCACGGATGTATTTCATGATGGTGATGTTAGGAGTTGAGACTTGGCCGGGATAAATGATGCTAAGCTGCTTAAAGCTCGCAGTAAGACCAGCATTGTCGCCACCCTCTTGCTTGATGTTCCAAAACTCGTCCTCCAGCTTTTGAAGCTCGTGCGGGGGACAGAACTCTTTCATCATAAGTTCCTTCAATTCCTCCTAAGTAAGCCCATAGGCTGTGGCATTCCCTCACCTGTTCCTATCGGCGGTCAACCAATCCAGAGCCCTGGACTGGAAAACGCTAGTTGCGTTGACAGTGCGGAGGTGATCGGGACATCCGCTTTGGCGTAACGTGACTTCAATTGAGTCGAACCATTGAAACCTAGCGTTTGGTCCGTCTTCGCCTGTGAAGTCGTTGGGGCCACATGCCTTAAACTGCTTGAAGCTGAAAGTACCCTTTGGAGAGTCGGTCCTAGATTCCTCAGAGGACTTGCTAGCATTTTCGTTAAGTTCGCTGACAATTTACGGAATGACCTTAGCCATCTGCTTTGTGGCTAGAGAAGCAATGCGCTTGCCAGCGTGATTTCGGCGTGCAGCGCGAGAGCTTGTGATGGACGAAGCACACAAGTCTCGTTATTCGGTACATCCTGGTTCGGATAAAATGTACCACGACCTTAAGACTACGTATTGGTGGCCTGGCATGAAAGCCCACATAGCAACCTACGTCAGTAAGTGCTTGACTTGTGTGAGAGTCAAGACTGAATATCAGAAACCACCAGGCCTAATTCAACAACCGGAGATCCTGAAATGGAAATGGGAGAAAATTTCCATGGATTTCGTTACCGGCCCGCCCAGATCTCAACGCGGAAACGATACTATTTGGGTGATCGTAGATCGACTGACCAAGTCTGCACATTTTCTGGCTATCAAAGAAACGGACAAGTTTTCCACTCTTACAGACATTTACCTAAAGGAAGTGGTATAAAGGCACGGAGTGCCAACCTCCATTATATCTGATCGTGACGCGCGTTTTACTTCTGAACTGTGGCAAGCAATGCACAAGTCGTTTGGCTCACGTTTAGATATGAGCACCGCTTATCACCCACAGACGGATGGGTAATCTGAACGCACCATCCAAACCCTTGAAGACATGCTTAGGCCATGTGTAATCGATTTTGGTAATGGCTGGGAAAAACACCTCCCGCTAGTGGAGTTCTCATATAACAACAGCTACCACACCGGCATACAGGCCGCTCCGTTCGAGGCATTGTACGGACGCAAATGCCGATCACCTCTCTGTTGGGAAGAAGTTGGTGACAGTCAAATCACTGGCCCAGAACTCGTAGTAGATACAACAGAAAGGATTGCTCAGATACGACAGCGAATGGCGGCAGCTCGTGACCGTCAGAAAAGCTATGCTGATAAGGGAAGAAAACCACTCGAGCTCCAGGTTGGGGATCGAGTGCTACTCAAAGTCTCACCTTGGAAAGGTGTAGTCCGCTTTGGCAAACGAGGCAAACTCAATCCGCGTTATGTCAGACCATTCGAAGTCATTGAGAAAATTGGCAAGGTAGCCTACAGGTTGAATCTACCCGAAAAACTCAGCGGAGTTCACAACGTATTCCACGTGTCAAATCTGAAGAAGTGTCTGTCAGATGAGACCCTCATAGTTCCTCTTAAGGAACTCACAATCGACGACCAGCTGCGATTCGTCGAGGAACCAGTAGAGATTACGGATCGAGACGTTAAGATCCTCAAGCATACCAGGATACCTCTGGTCCGAGTTCGTTGGAATGCTCGTCGTGGCCCAGAGTATACCTGGGAACGAGAAGACCAAATGAAACTCAAGTATCCCCAACTGTTTAAGAAAAACGCAACCACTACTGAGGCTAAAACTACTGCAGAATTTCGGGACGAAATTCCAAATCAACGGGGGGATGATGTGACACCCCAGGAAAATCAGGAAAACAACGCAACTTAACTAGCTTCCTCAGTAACCACGCGCTAAATTTCGGGACGAAATTCTCTTAACAGGGGGAGAATGTGACAACCCTCATAATTCCATGTATTCCGTATAATTTATTAATAATAAATAAAGTGCTTGATGACTGTGCTGAATCATTTGACTGCTCTCTGATATCTGTGTATTACTTACATGTATTTGTTAACATACTAGTAATGTACAGAAAAGTTACTAAATAGTCCTGTGTAATTTCCTAAGTGTTAGAAATTAAAAACGTTACAAAAATATATATGTAAGACGCTTTACGGATTAATTAAGCAGTTTAACGGAACAACACCGAACCGAACAACCGGACTTTACCCGGGACATAAAAATATTGTCATTGACATTGTTTTCTTTTTTCTGAGCTAGTTAGGGTACCCGAACACCCTAACACCCGTTATAATTTACTACACACATAATACACTTATTTATTTCCTAACTAAACTAAATTATCACACTAACTATTTAGTAAAAACCAAACTATATTGTACCCTCCTCGTCCGATCGGTTTCACCATGTGGTGACCACAATTGTCCTTGATTGATTATTATAATCTCACTTGTTTAAAATCTAGTAAGCATATGACCTAGTGGGTAATTGTATTGAATGGATTATATATTTAGCCAAGAGCTCATTATCTCATTCAAAGGCACTTAACAAAAAAAATCATTCTCTTTCTCCTCTTGCTTGGTCACGGCCGAGAGCCACAACACACATCCACCCACTTGCAAAAATTCAATCTTGCATTCTACATACATACAAGAGTGTAGGAGCTCGTACGAGGAGACCCGGTGCCTAGGGAATCGCAAGGACCTCACCACAACGCTATTAACCGCCTATTTTTCGTCTAGTTTCTTCCCTAGCCTCGAGCTAGTAGTAAGTGACTCTAAACATCTTCTTGATCTATTCTAAAGTGGTTAATAAGAGTTTCGTCGGTTAAAAATCACTAACATATAAGATCACCAACTAAAAGTCTACTAAAGTGATGAACAAGGTGGTTAATGGATGAATGTTAGTGTAAATCATGTAGATCTTGTGTGATTATGATTATTGGTTGATTATCTGATTTTTTGCTGATTAATATTAATATGTGATGTTGTTGTGGTCACTAAACATGATTAACGGAATCAATCGAACACAAGTTAGTAAGTTAGAAAGTGAAAACAGAATCTGTCCCGGTTTTACAGCCAACTTCAGTTGGCTGTAAACAGGTCATAAACTCAACGAAAAACCGATATTTTGAATCTAAAATATGTTATTATGAAATACGGTTCTAATGGCACCGGAATCGTAATTTTTGGACTCCGTTTACTATTTTAAAAGCGTCTTTTCGTAACAGCAGCCAGAGCTGCAATTTTTCTGCTGAAAAAGTGCGTCTTGTTTTCTGTTATAACTTGTAATCTGTGTGGAGTCTGATCACGAAATTTATACCATAGTTGACCACCGATGTATTTGTAATTACCCCACTGGAATTTCGTAAATCGGACACTCGATGAATTTTAAATAAATTATCTCGTAGACTATGGTCAGAAAAATATAAATCTGAGTTCAGTCAGGAAAATGAATTTTTATAAAATATTGGTAATGAACCGGACCCCGATATTTTTACACAATAAAATTTGGAACGTTTAAGACATTCTGTAAAAATTTGGAAATTTTTGGAATAATTTAACTATTTTATTTAAATGTCCGAAAACAGCCGGTTTCGAATATTAATGCTGAAAAGACATAAGTTGTAAATTGCATGTCTAAGTGTCGGGTAGGTTATCTGTGAATGATATAATGTGTTATGTGCTATACGTGTTATGTGCATTATCGTATGTTCGTTTATGAGTGGGGAATGGATTGGAAGTATATATGGGCATAAACAGTTAAAGTAATGCATGTTATGTGATAGATACGTGTAGGAACTTTGTGCTCTATTTGAAAGTCACTAAATGACTAACTGGTAATCATATTAGGACGTGATTGACCGACCTTGACCGTTAGCTATATTTGAGAATCTAACCGAGCAAACCGAGGTGAGTTCACACTTTCTACAAGGCATGGGATTCCCGGTGGTTTGGGAATGGGTTAAAGAATTTAAAACTAAATCTACATATCCCTTTGGGAAGATATGTACGGCCATCCTACATAAATAGGATGCCATTGTTAATCCTACGAATTCTCCTGGTGCAGAATACGTACGTTCGTCCTCCTGGTGCAGGACAACAACCTTAAAACTAGCTAGACAAAACTCTATCATGAAGTCCCTCAATTTATATCGACTTAGTCGCCTAGGCCAATGGCGAGCGGGTCATTAGTTAATAGCGCTATTAGGTTTAACAAACCTCACACCGTGCTAGTCGGACGGGCGTGTACTAATGGACTATGGCAGATTGTCAGTGATGATAGACACTGATATAGGGCACAACTTATTTGCGTAGCAGTCGATATCATACCGTCTAGTAGTTCAAACGGGGAAAACCCCCACTGATCATGGTTATGGATTGGGTAATGAAAAAGGAACTGGTTAAACATACTTTCAACTACGGGGTAACCCCCACGGCAATTAAGCCAACGAAAGTCAAACCACGTTTTTCAGAAACAACTTAAAACTAAACAACCAAACGTGAACTCACTCAACTTTGTTGTTGACTTGTTGTTACATGCCTTACAGGTCACCAAACGCTTGGAGCTTGCATGAGGAAGGAGTTGTTGTGGTGTACGGACTGTTATGTTCCGTACTTATTATTTAAATCCTTATGAACTTATTAAACTTGCGTTTTGAACTTTAACTTATAAACTGTGAACTTGTGCTTTTGGATTTACTTTTATGCTTCCGCTGTTTAAACTAAACATGGTTGACTAGCTTTGGTCACCAATCGTATTGTGGTTGGTCTTATTTACTTAATTATGATGTTCAATATGATTGGTGGCTCGATCCTGGTCACGTCACGCCTCCAAGCGGTGATACTCCGCGTGTGGATTTTGGGGGTGTGACAGATTGGTATCAGAGTCATTGGTTATAGTGAACTTGGTTTTAAAAATGGGAAACGTTTTGATAAAACCAGACTATAACCTGAACAGTGCTCAACGATCCACAACAACGCTTTGCTCCATGTGCAAGACTCGACACCATAAGTGGTATGATTTATGTTATATTGTCGATTAGATAGTTCTCACTGTGCATTAGATACTGTGATAATTGCTATTTGAACCTTGTGTGCTTACTCTCTAATGTCGTCCCACACTTACGCACTTTCGCGACACTTTCCTCACTTACGTTGCTTCATTATGAAGATCATGAGCGCACGCGAAGGACGTATCAACCTCACTCAAGCCCAGTTGACGGCTTTGATCAACGAACGAGTTGCGGAGGCACTCGCAGCTAACCCTGCAGGAGGTATAACCTGCCATATCAACCCACCTTAGGACGTTTAGATCCTACCTTCGCAAACCAACCCTCGAGCTTAATCTTGTCTTTTATTCTCGCGCAACAGGTCAACATGCTCAAACTCCTGTGTGCACATTCAAAACGTTCATGGACTGTCGACCTACTACTTTCAGTGGCACCGAAGGAGCAGTGGGCCTTCTACACTGGTTCGAGAAGCTTGAGTCAGTTTTCGAGATGTGCGAATGTCCCGAAGACCGTAGGGTGAAATATGCTACTGGAACACTTGAAGGAGCTGCGTTAACCTGGTGGAAGGCACAGGTTCAATTACTAGGGCTGGCAGTTGCTAATGCCACCCCCTGGAATGGTTTCAAGGAGCTGATCAAAGAGGAGTACTGCAGTCGGGATGACATCCACAAACTAGAGGTGGAATTTTTCAACCTGAAAATGACGGGGTCTGAGATTGAGGCGTATACAAAAAGGTCAAATGAGCTGGCCATCTTGTGCCCTACCATGGTGGACCCTCCCATCAAACGAATTGAGTTGTATCTCAAGGGGCTTGTACCAGAGATCCAAAGTCACGTGACTTCAGCCAACCTGGGTACCATACAGCAAATCATCAAGTTGGCCCATCGACTCACTGACCAGGCGGTGGAGCAAAATAGGCTGCCCAAACGAATCAGTGCCACAGCTACTTCTGATGCACCTACCGACAACAAGCGAAAATGGGATGGGAACTCCAGTAAAGGTTCAACTTCAGTTCAGTCTCAACAGCGAAAGACTGATGACTACCAGAGTCCCGGTCAGCAATCTTCCAGTAATCAAGGACAGGGTGGATACCGAGGGAACCACCCCAAGTGCAATCGGTGCAACAAGCATCACAGCGGGCAGTGCAACAAAGGTCGTTGTCAGAGATGTCACAAGCTGGGTCATGAAGCTAAGGATTGCAGGAGCCCGCGTCCTGTGAATCAGAATCGCCAACAGCAACAAGCTCCACAGAACCACCAGCAGCAACAACAACAGGGCAATAAAGGATGCTTTCAGTGTGGCGCTGAAGGCCACTTTAAGAGAAACTGCCCCCAACTGAACCGGAATCAGAACAACAACAACCAAGGAAACGGGAACCACAATGGGAACAACAATGGAGGCAACAATGGAGGCGGCAATGGGGGAAACAACAATGGTAATGGAGCAAGGGGTCGTGTATTTGTGATTGGTCAGGGAGAAGCAAGAAACGATCCCAACGTTGTGATGGGTAAGTTTCTTCTGGATGACTTCTTTGTTACTGTTTTATTCGATTCGGGTGCCGATACTAGTTATGTGTCCTTAAAAGTTAGCCAAATTCTTAAGCACACTCCAACACTTCTAAACACCAAACACACGGTAGAACTAGCTAAAGGTAAAAGTCTTGAAGCCACACACGTAGTTAAAGGTTGTAACCTCGTCTTAGCTAGTCAGACTTTCTCTATCGACCTTATTCCTATCACACTTGGTAGTTTCGACGTTGTTATTGGGATGGATTGGCTATCTCATCATCAAGCGGAGATTTTTTGCAAGGAGAAAATCGTCCGCATTCCTCGTTCTGATAAAGAACCCCTCGTGATTCGTGGTGACAAGAGTGGTGCTGTCGAAGGCATCATCTCTTTCCTTAAGGCCCAGAAATGTTTGCGAAAGGGCCACACTGCCATTCTGGCACTTTTTACTGACACATTAACGGAAGAGAAGAGAATTGAAGACATCCCTATAGTGCGCGACTTTCCTGAGGTATTTCCTGAGGAATTACCTGGTCTTCCGCCTCATCGCCAAGTTGAGTTTCAAATCGAGCTAGCTCCTGGAGTAGCGCCAATAGCTCGAGCACCATATCGTCTAGCTCCACCAGAACTTGAAGAACTGTCCACGCAATTACAGGAACTCTTGGAAAAGGGTTTTATATGTCCTAGCTCTTCACCCTGGGGCGCTCCAGTCTTGTTCGTAAAGAAGAAAGATGGTACTTTCAGAATGTGTATTGACTATCGCGAACTTAACAAGGTGACTGGGAAGAATCGTTATCCTCTTCCACGTATTGACGACTTATTCGACCAGCTGCAAGGGTCGAGCTATTACTCCAAGATTGACTTGAGATCGGGATACCATCAGCTGAGGGTCCGAGATGAGGACGTCTCCAAAACAGCATTCAGAACTTGTTACGGCCATTACGAGTTTCTGGTTATGCCATTCGGGCTGACGAATGCACCAGCGGTCTTCATGGATCTCATGAACCGAGTGTGCAAGCCTTACCTGGATAAGTTCGTTATTGTGTTCATCGACGATATCCTGATCTATTCTAAGAGTCAGGAGGAACACGAGCAGCACCTGCGACTTATGTTGGAACTTCTTCGAAAAGAGCAGTTGTATGCCAAGTTTTCGAAATGTGACTTCTGGCTTCGCGAAGTCCACTTTCTAGGCCATGTGGTAAACAAGGATGGAATTCATGTGGATCCATCTAAGGTTGAATCGATCAAGAATTGGCCTGCACCCCGCACACCAACAGAGATCCGCCAATTCTTGGGTTTGGCAGGATATTACAGAAGGTTTATCAAAGATTTCTCCAAGATTGCGCAACCTTTCACTTCACTGACTCAGAAGGGTGTCATCTATCGTTGGGGTGATGCGCAAGAGTCCGCATTTCAGCACTTGAAAGATAGACTTTGTAGCGCGCCTATCCTCTCATTGCCTGAGGGCACAGACGATTTTGTGGTTTACTACGATGCTTCCATCCAAGGACTTGGTTGCGTGTTGATGCAACGTGACAAGGTCATTGCCTACGCATCACGCCAACTCAAGGTTCACGAAAGAAATTACACTACTCACGATCTGGAGCTGGGAGCAGTTGTTTTCGCGCTTAAGATATGGAGACATTACCTGTACGGTACCAAGTGCACCATTTACACCGATCACAGGAGTCTCGAGCACATCTTCAAGCAAAAGGAATTAAATATGCGTCAACGCCGATGGGTTGAGCTCTTGAACGATTATGAATGCGCAATCAAGTATCATCCGGGCAAAGCCAATGTTGTGGTCGACGCCCTCAGTCGAAAGGATGCCCTACCTAAGCGTGTACGTGCATTACAGCTTACCATTCACTCTAGCCTTCCAGCTCAGATTCGCGATGCTCATGTCGAAGCATTGAAAGCAGAAAACATCAGGGCTGAATCCCTACGAGGATCGAGGCAGCGGCTAGAACAAAAGGAAGACGGCGCTTACTATGTAACAGGGCGCATCTGGGTCCCACTTTATGAAAACTTACGCGAGCTTGTGATGGACGAAGCACACAAGTCTCGTTATTCGGTACATCCTGGTTCGGATAAAATGTACCACGACCTTAAGACTACCTATTGGTGGCCTGGCATGAAAACCCACATAGCAACCTACGTCAGTAAGTGCTTGACTTGTGCGAGAGTCAAGACTGAATATCAGAAACCATCAGGCCTACTTCAACAACCGGAGATCCCGAAATGGAAATGGGAGAAAATTTCCATGGATTTCGTTACCGGCCTGCCCAGATCTCAACGCGGAAACGATACTATTTGGGTGATCGTAGATCGACTGACCAAGTCTGCACATTTTCTGGCTATCAAAGAAACAGACAAGTTTTCCACTCTTGCAGACATTTACCTAAAGGAAGTGGTATCAAGGCACGGAGTGCCAACCTCCATTATATCTGATCGTGACGCGCGTTTTACTTCTGAACTGTGGCAAGCAATGCACAAGTCGTTTGGCTCACGTTTAGATATGAGCACCGCTTATCACCCACAGACGGATGGGCAATCTGAACGCACCATCCAAACCCTTGAAGACATGCTTAGGCCATGTGTAATCGATTTTGGTAATGGCTGGGAAAAACACCTCCCTCTAGTGGAGTTCTCATATAACAACAGCTACCACACCGGCATACAGGCCGCTCCGTTCGAGGCATTGTACGGACGCAAATGCCGATCACCTCTCTGTTGGGAAGAAGTTGGTGACAGTCAAATCACTGGCCCAGAACTCGTAGTAGATACAACAGAAAGGATTGCTCAAATACGACAGCGAATGGCGGCAGCTCGTGACCGTCAGAAAAGCTATGCTGATAAGGGAAGAAAACCACTAGAGCTCTAGGTTAGGGATCGAGTGCTACTCAAAGTCTCACCTTGGAAAGGTGTAGTCCGCTTTGGCAAACGAGGCAAACTCAATCCGCGTTATGTCGGACCATTCGAAGTCATTGAGAAAATTGGCAAGGTAGCCTACAGGTTGAATCTACCCGAAAAACTCAGTGGAGTTCACAACGTATTCCACGTGTCAAATCTGAAGAAGTGTCTGTCAGATGAGACCCTCATAGTTCCTCTTAAGGAACTCACAATCGACGACCAGCTGCGATTCGTCGAGGAACCAGTAGAGATTACGGATCGAGACGTTAAGATCCTCAAGCATACTAGGATACCTCTGGTCCGAGTTCGTTGGAATGCTCGTCGTGGCCCAGAGTATACCTGGGAACGAGAAGACCAAATGAAACTTAAGTATCCCCAACTGTTTAAGAAAAACGCAACCACTACTGAGGCTGAAGCTACTGCAGAATTTTGGGACGAAATTCCAAATCAACGGGGGGATGATGTGACACCCCAGGAAAATCAGGAAAACAACGCAACTTAACTAGCTTCCTCAGTAACCACGCGCTAAATTTCGGGACGAAATTCTCTTAACAGGGGGAGAATGTGACAACCCTCATAATTCCATGTATTCCGTACAATTTATTAATAATAAATAAAGTGCTTGATGACTGTGCTGAATCATTTGACTGCTCTCTGATATCTGTGTATTACTTACATGTATTTGTTAACATACTAGTAATGTACAAAAAAGTTACTAAATAGTCCTGTGTAATTTCCTAAGTGTTAGAAATTAAAAACCTTACAAAAATATATATGTAAGACGCTTTACGGATTAATTAAGCAGTTTAACGGAACAACACCGAACCGAACAACCGGACTTTACCCGGGACATAAAAATATTGTCATTGACATTGTTTTCTTTTTTTCTGAGCTAGTTAGGGTACCCGAACACCCTAACACCCGTTATAATTTACTACACACATAATACACTTATTTATTTCCTAACTAAACTAAATTATCACACTAACTATTTAGTAAAAACCAAACTATATTGTACCCTCCTCGTCCGATCGGTTTCACCATGTGGTGACCACAATTGTCCTTGATTGATTATTATAATCTCACTTGTTTAAAATCTAGTAAACATATGACCTAGTGGGTAATTGTATTGAATGGATTATATATTTAGCCAAGAGCTCATTATCTCATTCAAAGGCACTTAACAAAAAAAAATCATTCTCTTTCTCCTCTTGCTTGGTCACGGCCGAGAGCCACAACACACATCCACCCACTTGCAAAAATTCAATCTTGCATTCTACATACATACAAGAGTGTAGGAGCTCGTACGAGGAGACCCGGTGCCTACGGAATCGCAAGGACCTCACCACAACGCTATTAACCGCCTATTTTTCGTCTAGTTTCTTCCCTAGCCTCGAGCTAGTAGTAAGTGACTCTAAACATCTTCTTGATCTATTCTAAAGTGGTTAATAAGAGTTTCGTCGGTTAAAAATCACTAACATATAAGATCACCAACTAAAAGTCTACTAAAGTGATGAACAAGGTGGTTAATGGATGAATGTTAGTGTAAATCATGTAGATCTTGTGTGATTATGATTATTGGTTGATTATCTGATGTTTTGCTGATTAATATTAATATGTGATGTTGTTGTGGTCACTAAACATGATTAACGGAATCAATCGAACACAAGTTAGTAAGTTAGAAAGTGAAAACAAAATCAGTTCCGGTTTTACAGCCAACTTCAGTTGGCTGTAAACAGGTAATAAACTCATTGAAAAACTGATATTTTGAATCTAAAATATGTTATTATGAAATACGGTTCTAATGGCACCGGAATCGTAATTTTTGGACTCCGTTTACTATTTTAAAAGCGTCTTTTCGTAACAGCAGCCAGAGCTGTAATTTTTCTGCTGAAAAAGTGCGTCTTGTTTTCTGTTATAACTTCTAATCTATGTGGATTCTGATCACGAAATTTATACCATAGTTGACCACCGATGTATTTGTAATTACCCCACTGGAATTTCGTAAATCGGACACTCGATGAATTTTAAATAAATTATCTCGTGGACTGTGGTCAGAAAAATATAAATCTGAGTTCAGTCCGGAAAATGAATTTTTATAAAATATTGGTAATGAACCGGACCCCGATATTTTTACACAATAAAATATGGAACGTTTAAGACATTCTGTAAAAGTTTGGGAATTTTTGGAATAATTTAACTATTTTATTTAAATGTCCGAAAACAGCCGGTTTCGAATATTAATGCTGAAAAGACATAAGTTGTAAATTGCATGTCTAAGTGTCGGGTAGGTTATCTGTGAATGATATAACGTGTTATGTGCTATACGTGTTATGTGCATTATCGTACGTTCGTTTATGAGTGGGGAATGGATGGGAAGTATATATGGGCATAAACAGTTAAAGTAATGCATGTTATGTGATAGATACGTGTAGGAACTTTGTGCTCTATTTGAAAGTCACTAAATGACTAACTGGTAATCATATTAGGACGTGATTGACCGACCTTGACCGTTAGCTATATTTGAGAATCTAACCGAGCAAACCGAGGTGAGTTCACACTTTCTACAAGGCATGGGATTCCCGGTGGTTTGGGAATGGGTTAAAGAATTTAAAACTAAATCTACATATCCCTTTGGGAAGATATGTACGGCCATCCTACATAAATAGGATGCCATTGTTAATCCTACGAATTCTCCTGGTGCAGAATACGTAGGTTCGTCCTCCTGGTGCAGGACAACAACCTTAAAACTAGCTAGACAAAACTCTATCATGAAGTCCCTCAATTTATATCGACTTAATCGCCGAGGCCAATGGCGAGCGGGTCATTAGTTAATAGCGCTATTAGGTTTAACAAACCTCACACCGTGCCAGTCGGATGGGCGTGTACTAATGGACTATGGCAGATTGTCAGTGATGATAGACACTGATATAGGGCACAACTTATTTGCGTAGCAGTCGATATCATACCGTCTAGTAGTTCAAACGGGGAAAACCCCCACTGATCATGGTTATGGATTGGGTAATGAAAAAGGAACTGGTTAAACATACTTTCAACTACGGGGTAACCCCCACGGCAATTTAGCCAACGAAAGTCAAACCACGTTTTTCAGAAACAACTTAAAACTAAACAACCAAACGTGAACTCACTCAACTTTGTTGTTGACTCGTTGTTACATGCCTTACAGGTCACCAAACGCTTGGAGCTTGCACGAGGAAGGAGTCGTTGTGGTGTACGGACTGTTATGTTCCGTACTTATTATTTAAATCCTTATGAACTTATTAAACTTGCGTTTTGAACTTTAACTTATAAACTGTGAACTTGTGCTTTTGGATTTACTTTTATGCTTCCGCTGTTTAAACTAAACATGGTTGACTAGCTTTGGTCACCAATCGTGGTTGGTCTTATTTACTTAATTACGATGTTCAATATGATTGGTGGCTCGATCCTGGTCACGTCACGCCTCCAAGCGGTGATACTCCGCGTGTGGATTTTGGGAGTGTGACATATAGGCTCGAGCAGAACCCCTACCGGGTTCGCACAAGGCGGTCTGTGGTACTTAGACTATAGACTAGGTCATTTCTAAGACATCAACCCGGACTAGGTCGAGTCTTGCCTAATTCCCTATAGTTATGGCTCTGATACCAATCTGTCACACCCCAACCGATGGCGGAAACCTCGGGGTGAGGCATTGAGCGAAAACAGATTGTCCAAGAGAATCCATAACAACTAAAATTACCAGATATTTAACGTTACGTCCCATACCATAACATATCAAATAAAAACAGTTATTACAGACATAGTTGTTCTCAAAGACAAATCATAGTTTCGACAACTCAAATATTATTTAGTTTGTTTCTAGACCACCTAGGCTTGATTCCACAACATCCAGCAAATCCTAGCATCTTAAACACCTGTCACATACGTTAAAATAGGTCAATATACATAGTGTAAAGGTGAGCATACAAGTTTAATAGTATAATAGCATCGAAATCGGTTTACGCATAACCAGCATGTAACATGTTGAAAAGTGAAGCTAGCAGGTTATCAACAATGAAATATGCACAGACATGATTGCGAGTTGTAGAATGCGCAACACATATCACCACTGTGACACCTGAAGAAAATACCCTTAACAACCCCTGTCCACGACAGGTGCTGAGTCCAAACTATAGTACTATCGTTGCTAAGGTGTCAGGCAACAATCACTGTGTAAACATAACATACAAGCATTCATCGAGTAACATGTATAACATGCAGAACGGTTAGCATATAAAAAGTGTTTGTGTTGTGTGATCGATGTGATTTGATATAAGTAACGTATGTAACACCCAAAAGTGCGTTAAGCAAAAAGGGATCGAGTATACTCACAGTTCGTGTTTAAATAGATAAACACATGCTTGGATTGAATGGAGCGCTGGAGAGATTAGCCTGGTCAGACAACGATAGTATAAGCATTGAATGGTGCGTTAAACGGTGTCGAGTTAGCTGAGTGACTGATAGTGATCCGATCGGATGACCTTCCGGATGGATGACCATTCGGTCGGAGGGTTTTCCGTTTGGGAAGGATGTCTTTGTGTATGATGTGAACTTTGAAGTTTTCGTTGTGGCATTTCAAAAAGTGAGAAGTATCTCTATCTATCAGGTCGTCCGGTCGAACGGTCATCCGGACGGATGGCCGTTCGCTCGGATGGCGATCCGTCCAAGCAGAACGTTGCAAAGGTTTAAGTCTCCTGTAGGATAGTCATTCGATCGGATGACTATTTGTTGGGAACTGATATTCTTCAAGTTTTGTAAAAGTTTAGGTGAAATCAGTGTTTAAACATTGTAGAAATCCTTTTGATCTGAGTTGTTCTTGGTGGAATGAGGTCACACTTTGTTGTTCATGAGAACCCATGATGACATCACCCTAGAACAGCCCAAATCCAAAGATTTCATGGTGAAAAGTTGAGATTTGTGGGTGAAATCGATGAGAAAGTGTGTGTAGATGATAGAAGTACAAGGATTTGTGTGAAAACTTACAAGAATCGCGAGGAATCGAGAGAAAAAGGGCCGAGTATGCGCTGGTCGGAGGAGAGCTGTCACATCACATTAACAGTGATGTGACAGGTGAGTATTTGAAGGTGAAGAGGAAAGAAAGGTGGTGTGGGTTGTTCGATCGGAGGGCATTTCGATCGGATGGCCATCTGATCAGATGGTCATCCATTCGGATGACCATTCGATCGAAGGGCTTCGGTGAGTTGGTTTCCGACTTTTCGTTTCGTGCATTGAGCGTTGCAGTGCATTTAAGCGAGTGTCGAATAAGCGATGTGATAGTTTTAAATAGTAGTTACACAAATAATATAACTACTAATAACCACAAAAAGTACACTTGCGTTTCCAGTTCACGATGAGATCGAGTTGCGATTGCATTTGAGATTAACACCTTTAACATAATTAAACATGCACAAGTAACATATAATAGCACACACACGTAAAACAATATCCAGAACTTCGATTCAAGTTGTGATGCGATAGCGATGGGATAGTGTTAAGTAGATTAGCGTTTAATAGCGTTTATTGCATTTACTCCACATAATACAACTAAAACAACGTAACTTAAAATATCAATTTTCGAGTCAATGAGTACAAGTAATAGTTAGGCAAGGAATGACAGATCGAATTAGCAATCTTTTCTTTCTTTGACTTTGACTTTGACTTTGACTTGTACTTTGACTTCAAATAGTCGGGTTGTTACAGTTTACAAGAAGCCCGAGTTAACGGGACTTAAAAAATAATATAAAATAATAAAACGGTTTATGACTTCCCTGAACCCACTAAGTAACTAGGATTGATTAACCTAGTTAGTTAATTGTTTTAAAACAATTAACGAAGCATAAATTGGTAGTCCTTTTTATAAAAATTAGAACTAAAGGGACCAAAAAGGAAAATGGTGGAAAGTTATGAAATAAAATTTAACAAAAACCAAAAACACACACATAAGTGTGTGTTTTGGTCGAACATACAGGAGAACAAAAAGGGTTTCTCTTTGAAACCCTAAACTCACAAAAACTCAGCAAATTGAAGAGAAATTGAGCCGGGAAATTGGGGCTTTCAATAAAATCGTGATCACCAAGCTTAGGGGATCATAAGGTATGTTAAATTTTCATCTTTAGTGAAGTTTTGATTCTTGCTGAACTTATGAAATCGAAAATTCGAGCTTGAATGAATGATGTTTGGGTGAAACTAGGATAAATCCATGTTTAGGAACGAACCCTAGTCAATAAATTGATGAGTTGATGTTCATAATTATGAACCTCATAATCACCCACTTAGGTGTTAAATGGGTTTTGTAGGATGATGAAGAACACTAGAATTTTGATCATGAAATTAGTGTTGTTTGATTTCCAAGAAGTGAATCTAGGTGTTGTTATGCATGCTAGAAATAATGGATTTGAAAATGATGTTAATCTTGGCAAAAATAATTAGTTATGAACTAGTTTGTAAATATGTAAAAAAATTATGCCCATTAGGTGTTTGTTAAAATGCCTAAATGAAAGCTAAAATGTTGAAATTTCGAGTAAAACGCGTATTTGAATAATATGGCAAATTATGCGAAATATGAAGCGATAAGGGTTCTAAACATGATGTTGATTTAGACTTAATTTTGTATATCATGAGATCAAAGGTAGTTAACTTTTGGGAAGTTAAACTAACCAATGAAGAAATAGTAGTTTCTACATAGAAAATACGTAAGGTGGAATAGTCGTGATTGTAAATGACTAACCTAACCACCTTGTAAATGATGACAATAGTTTGACGCTTAACGAGCTAGATGGAGACTTGGGAAAGAAGCGGGTCAAACGGATCGAGTACGAGGAAAAGAGCATAACCGTATGCAAGGTAAGTGAGACTTACACCTTTTAGTAGAATACGTGTTTATTCTATAAGTTGAATATACGATAAAGATGAAATTCAAAATATGGTTTTTGACGCGAAATAATAAGGGTCGGAACTAATATAAAGGATAAAAACCGTGTCTAATGGTAAATAGAGGTAAAATGGTAAATTAGCCATGAAAAGGCTAAGGTAAAAATGAGTTTTTGAACGGCTACTTTGTAAGTAAGCCTAAACGAATAAAAAGTGTAGAATGGTGATTTAGTCAAGTATAAATGAATCAAAGTCAATGTTTTAAAACGGCACCAAATGGCATAAGCCATGTTGGGTAAACGCATAAGAAACGGATTTAAGAAACTTAATCAAATTGGTAAAAAAATCCGAAATGAGTTACTTAATGAAATGGTAAATAAATACCATTTGATTATAAGTGCAAAATATTTGGTCATTTAGACCAAACGGGTCAAATGGTAACGTTGATACCATTTGACAATTAACGAATAATAAGCGTTTGTTGAGACATACGCTCACGGGATATGATGGCTTATGGATTAGTGATGCTACAGATTAGCAATTTTGAGAAAAGGTATTAAAACGGGTCAATATGTTAACCCAAGCCAGGTACGCATAAATAGAGTTATAGTTAAAAGTGATATTTTGGTCAAATAATTAGTGGAAGTCCTTTGTAGTAAAATGAGGGACTAAAATTGACCAAAAAACCCCCGATGGGTAAACCGGGTAAACGACCCTTAGAGGTTGTTTAAGAATATGTAACATGACCAAGTAGGTGGTAGATAAGCATAAAAGTTATAGGCATAAGCCTCTCGTGGGTTAAATGCCTAAGAATGGGTCATTTACGTAAAATGACCACCCGAAGGGTAAAAATTTGGATAATTGGTTTATCATGTTAAATCCACCACAAAAATAGTTGTGGTGGGATATAAGTAGGTAATTTAAAATGGGAATACGAAGTGTAAAAAGAAAAGAGCGTGTTTGATGCTTAAATGCATAAAAGTCGCTCTGAACGGGTCAAAACGAATTACGCGCATAACTCGGAAAATGGCCGCGTAATTCACTAAGTAACAAGTATAAGTTAAAGATTGGGAGTTAAAGTAGTCGTTTATGACATAATCGTAAACGAGAAATAAGTGTGGATATTGAATTACGAAATGGGTCGAATAATTATAAAAAGGATTATAAGTCTTTAGCTTATAAATCGGTTTTGATGCGAACAAAGATGATAAATGGGTCCTTGATTTATTTACGGTCGCGTAGGAAAAAGAATCACGCAAAACGGACATCTAGATCAAAAGTTATGAGGTTTTAAAGTTAGAATTTTGGGTAAAATTTGAGCTGGGCAAGTGCAGCTCAACAGAACAAACCTTATGTCGAAAAGTGGCTGTCGCGCCCCGCGACGGAGAAGGGAATGGTTGTCGCGTCCCGCCCCGGACTGTGGCGGCCCACGAAAGCTGAGGTTAAATCTGTCGCGGCCCGCGACAGACTTCAGAACTCGCAATTTTGTTTGTTTTGCTTATTTTGTATGCCGGACTTGTTTAAACTTGTGTATAAGCTATCAAATCTAACTTTTAAGTTGGTTTTGATCATAGGAAAATGTCAAGGGTTCCCGGATGAAGATCAAGCGACGCACAAGAACCGAACACATGAAAAAGAAGCTTCCGCATGTTGCCTCGTCGTTATTTTAAAATTACAAACTCGATTACATTTTGTAGTATTATTATTAGATTTGTAAAAGTTTTAATTTACCCGTATTTTTCAACGTATATGTAATCATAATTACATGTTTATTTTCGAAAACTATACGTAAAACGTTAATTAATAGTAATTGTAACACCCCCAAAATACCACCTGCGGGAACTCCGCGAGGCGTGTTACTCATCAGAGTTCGAGCCACCAATCACATTGAACCAATGATAAATATTTAAATAAAACATGTCATGAATTACCAATAGAAAATATCAAACATAGGGTTACTCCCAAAGAGTTGTGTAGCGGAAGCATATAGTAAATCGTTTAACAATTGTTTCATAGTAAATGTTCAAAACCAACGTTTCACTTATAAGTTAATCCAAGAGCCTCGATCCATGACCACTCCAGCACTCCCAGATAGCAAGTCCACGTCACGAATTCTAGCGACCTGCAAGCATGCAGACAAGTGTGTCAGACGACGCTGGTGAGTTCAAGGTTTTGTTAACGTGTGTAGTTACCAGATATCTGTTAAGTCAACTCATCGTTTCGTTTTGGGATTGTTATTATTGTAGGAGACTCTTATATACTGGAAGTGTGTCCAATATATACCATGGGAGTGTGCCCAATATAACCTGGGAGTGTGCCCAACCCCAATGCCCCTAACCAAGCATTGGTAATGATGTCCAGGTAACTAGATCACGCCCGTCCTTACGGCCCGGTGTGAGGGTGTCAAACCTAATAGCGCTATCAACTAGTTACCCCATTGCCTTACAGGCAACATGGTAGATGATCGATTCTGTGTTCAATAACCAACATCCCAAATAACAGTTTACCCAGTATTCCCTTTAGAAACGTTTACCAGATGTCCCAAACCACCGGGACGCATGCTTAGAAAAGTGCAGTGAACTCACCTTGGTTTGCTCGGTAAGATTAACTACTCGTTCACACTTAATCAGTCAACCCTAAAGTAGGCACGTGTACCAAAATCAGTTTGCATTCACGAAGTTCATGTATAGATACAATCAATGATCACCAAGTAGTACATATCACATAATCGACATTGTACAAGTCATGCATAGCATTTAACAGCAGTTAACTAACTGGGTTAACTCTAACAGAAATAAACTAAGTTACTGTGCAAAGTATTCAAGTCGGCGAAACACAGGTTGACGAAACATACTCTGTTTCGTCAATCACCCTTTGGCGAAACAAAATTCTATTTCGTTGATAACCCTTGGCGAAACACAATTCTATTTCGTCGAGAGTTCTGTTTCGCCAAACAAGTCAGTTACGTCAAACATCAGTTACGTCAATCATGCCGATCAGTTACAGTATCAACACAGAAACCCTAATCATTGTAATCAGCCGTCATCAACAACATCGATCATCATCATCAGTAATTCATAATCATCATCGTAGCTCATAATATCTAGCATGCACCCTAGTTCATCGGTGACAGTTTCAACATCATCACTCAATCATAACCTCAACCCTTAAAACATACATAACAGTTTATGATCTATATGAGTAGGATTTTTATTGGACGACAATGTCCACTTAGCCGACAATCACATATGCTACTCAAAACATATCACATGCACATACACATGATTACTGACAATCCTTTTCATGAAACACAAAGAGCAATCATATCTAATCTTATCATTCATGTTACACAAAAATCAAAGTTGAAAACAATTACACCATCCCATGCTTTCTGACAATTCCATGTGCACATATAAATGCTAAAACAGTCATGTGAGCCTTATCCTTTTTTTTTTTTTTTGCTTCTCATGCATAACATCCAAAAGTCAATAGGATTTACTTATGGTGGCCGATGATTACTAAACTTTTTATGTTATATGATTGGCCGATCAATATCATGCACATATATTTCAAATCATCATCAAATCCATATATATAACCATACATCACGATTCAAACATTCCATAAGTGATAAATCAACAAACAAGATTTCATCATAAACATATGTTAAGCATTTAAGTTACTGAACATGTAAATCACTAACCGAGAATCAACAAGAGGGGTTTGGCTTTGACTGGGATGGGGGATGCCGTCGGGTTCCAGGAAAAACGAGAGAGAGATGGGAATGCGATTAGGGTTTTCTGAATATAACTCTCGTAAAGGCTGTGATAAAATATGCTATTCACTACTGGGCCTAAAGCCCACTTATTGTTTTCGTTGGACATGAGGTGGCCGAAATCACCTTGTGTTTTCAGTAAAGTGTGGGTGATGAAAACATGAGGTGATTTCGATGGAGATGTGATTTCGTGGGAGGTGTTTGGCCAAGTTCCACATTTTACATAAACAATCAATATTAAGTCTAAATATATCATTAACACAATTATCTAAATTACATACACACTTATAATACACACCACATATAACATATCAACCATAATAAGATTTAACGTATTACAAACGTGTCCAGTCGTAAAACAAACAAGTCGCGTAAACAAACAATCTAAACTATTAACGTGCAATAAAATGCAAGGATGGAAGTCTTGGAAACTCGAGTTGTCACGGTAATGGTCTTACAAGATACTTGAATAATCTATGAATTCGGGTATATGTTCATACTTGCCGTAGAATGGGTTTTGTATGATATGATAGAATGAATGTTATAATCATGTTAAAATGGATGTTAACGATTGTATGGACTTAGTAGAGAAATTTAGCTAAGACGGTGGCCTAGAAATAACGCCTACCGGGTAAATGGTGCAATGCCAAAACGAGTTTGTTAAACTTAGTTGTGCAATTGCATATGTTAATAGGCAGTTTGACTTTTAAAAGTCAAACCGACCTATAATGAGATCAATGGTAATTTTGATATAAATACGTAAGGTGGAATAATCGTGTTAAACGATGACTAACCTAACTTTCTTGCGAATAACAAACGATAGTTTGACGCTTGACAAGCTAGATGGAAGCTTGGAGAGAGAAGCGGGTCAAACGGGAAGTACGTGGGAAAAAGAGCATAATCGGATGTAAGGTAAGTAAAGCTTACACCCTTCTTATAGAATACCTATTTATTGAATGGGTCATGAATATGATAAGTTGATATTTGAAATATGATGTTCCAACGCGAAATGATACGCGTCGGAACAAGTGAAAATATTAAGAAACCATGTTTGATGGTTAAAAGGGGTAAAATGATAATTCGGTCATGCGTTGACGAATAAACAATGAGTTTCGATTAAGTTACTTATGGCATAACCCATAATGAGTAAAAAGGGTAATATGGTAATTTGGTTACGAGTTAACGGATAAACATTGTTTTTGAAGAAGACACTCTATGGCGTAAGCCATGATGGGTCAAAGGAATTAAGAAATGATTTTTAAGTAATATGATCGTACGGTGTAAACCGGAACGGGTTACATGGATGAGATGGCAAATAAATACCATCTCACAAGAATAAAATGGTCATTTCGACCAAACGGGTCAAAAGGTGATGATATCACCATTCGACAATATCGACTAATGATTATTTGTCGAGTCTTATGCTCACCAGGGTGAATAGCGATTGGAATTCGTGTTGCTATTAATTAGCGGTTATTAAAGCAAGGTATTAAAACGGGTCTATGCTTTGACCCGATCCAGGTATGTGTAATGGGTCAAACTCACATTGAGAACTTAAGGTTCGATGAGAGTTAAACGAAGTCAAGAATGAACATTGGGTTACCTTAATAGGTAAACCCAATAATCCAAATTATAGTCATTGCGTTTTTAGAAACATAATGATTTTTAAATAAGATTATAGCAAAAATGTGCGATTTTGGTTGAACATGTTATTAAAAGTCCTTCATCGTAAAAGAAGGGCTAAAGTTGACCAAAACGCCCTTGAATGTTAAACCGGGCAAAAGACCCATAAGGGTGGTTTGAATATGAGTTTTTATAATTGGTAGGATCCTAATGGTAGGATACAATGGTAGTCTTAACCATTTTTACTTAAAAAGGCATAATGGGTCTTTTTCGCAATTGTGTCAAACCCAAGGATAAAATAGGAATATAACGAGTTATCTTATCATAATTCATCACAGTTGACGTTGTGATAATAGATGAACAAAGATCATTAAGTGGGAATAAGAGATATGATGGGTTGTAGATAAATTAAGCTTAAAGTGCTTAAACCTCATAATGGGTCAATATAAAATATGCATAAACTGGGTAATGGTTGCGTAATTATTGAAAATTGTTAATCCAGATAGCGGATTCTAACTCTATACGATAGAGAATCAAATTGCAATCACGTAGGAAGAAACGAGAGGTAAAACGGATAGGAATTGAGGGAGTTATGACCATTTAAGTGAAAAATGGTATTGCAGGAAAAATGGAGCTCCGGCAACAATCTTTCTGTCAAAAAGGGGTTGTCGCACCCCACGACGGTAAAGCTGTTTACTGTCGCGCCCCGCCACAGCCTACGCGCCCCGCGAAGGGTTGATCCAAAACCGGTCGCGGCCTGCGACGAGCTAAAAAGTTGGTGAAAGTTGTTTGTTGCATTGTTTTTGTCTTTCGGACTCGTTTAGACGTGTTATAACTTCGTATGACTAACTAATTTCGTGATTTATGAAATGTAGGTATATCTAGAAGTGCCGGATGACGATCAAGCTCAATGCAGAACCAAACACGCTCAAAATTTAAGCTTTCGCATTACGTTTCGTCGTTACGCGATTAAACAACGACATTATGTTGAAATGTTTTAAATTCCAAGATGTTTTATGAAACTCATATTTTCAACTGTATGTGTATTTGTATAAACACGTCTATATGCGAAACTTATATGTAATATTGTTAATTAAAGTAAGGGTGTTACAGGTGGTGGTGATGGTTGCTGGTGGGGTGGAGGCAGAATGTATTACAGAGAATACCTAGGGGAGAAAGTGATGAGAGAGAGAGAGAGAGAGAGTTCAAAATGAATTTAATGATTATAATTATAAACAATTAAATTTTTACTTGTAAAGTTAATAAAACCCCCTTCTCATTATATATAAAATTACCAAATTGCCCTTATTTTTAACAAACATTTTGGATGGTGTTAGGAGCGGGGAATTTTTTGGCGACAAGATAGTACCATTAGTGAGTATTTTGGTACATTTTAAACTATTATTGCAAAAGCGTTAAAACGACCAAACCACAGGGAGCAAAATACAAATTAACTCTAAATAATAATAATAATAATAATAATTTTAAACAAAAAATTAGATAAGAATAAATATTTTTTTTCTATAAATAATTTTAAACAAAAATTTAAATAAGGATAAACGTTTGTTTTTTTATAGAATTCATAAAGTTATATCTCGAGTATTATGAGTAGATATATATACTTTGGAGATGGAAAATTAGGAATCAAAGGTTCTCGTTTGATATATACTTAATAATTGCATTATTGTTTTTTTTTCACTAGATTAAATAATTATTCTAGGTCCGGGGCATACGCTTCCATCAAATTTTAAGTGTTTTAGACGCATCGCTATAATGGCTTGGACTCATTATTATAGTCGCACAATTCTTTCAAATGTCAAATCTAGACAACTTAGTTTCACCTTTGTAATGTTAGCCATGCTGTTATAATTGATTTAAACCCATCATTTATCGCACATTGCATCAACATTTATAATAAACACCATTTTTAAATATAACAGTTCTATACTCCATTCAAAGGAAATTTCCCGATTTTACAGTGTAATTCATTAAAAAAATGATGAAATATGTACAAACTTGGGGATCGATCTTCACCTTTTTGTACCGTAAACTATCTTGAATACAAATTTGAGATGTGTATTTTATGAATAAAATAAACAAATAAGCATGAAGGTGCATAAAACTAACTAAAATCATTATATCTCATGATTTGAATGTATCATAAAAACGGAATTCAACCCCATATAATACATGTGTTTTAATGCAATAATAAATAAAAAACAAAGTAAAATGTTATAATAAATAAATAGTACATCAAAATTCATTTGTAAAAGATAAATTTTGACGATTATATGTGTTAACATATGACATTATATTTTATTCAACACAGTTAATACACGAGTTTTTTTTAAAGATATATCTTTTTTATTATCCTTTATATAAAATTACATTTATAAAACTCGTGTAATACATGGGGTTCTAACCTAATTACAAATATAAAATTAAATGATCCCAACTTTCTAAATTTGACCGATAATAATCCCAACTCGGTTATTTGCCGATGATAATCCGAACTGGTCCACTTTTGGCCGATAATTGTCCGCCTTTAAAAATAGCTTAACGGTGTTAAGTTATTTTCCAAATTGCAAATTGATGTTTTAGGGATTTTGATCAGAACGAGGATACGAGTCGATTTATGTAAAACTTACCTCAAAACGGTGCTCCAAACGGCTTGACTTTTGTTAATTGGAAGTTTAAACACCCGAATTGAAGCATCGTATTCGTTGTTTGGGGCAGTATTTTGAGGTAAATTTTACATCAATCAACTCGTATCCTCATTCTAATCAAAAGCCCTAAAACATCAGTTTGTAATTCGGAAAAAAACTTAACTCCGTTAAGCTATTTTTAACGCAGATTATTATCGGCCAAAAGTGGACCAGTTCGGATTATTATGGGCAAGTAAATGAGTTGAGATTATTATCGGCCAAATTGAGAAAGTTGAGATTATTTGAATCCAATTTGCCAAATATATATAGGTATGTATTTAATCTTAGAAGTTATATATTTATCACCTCATTTGGTTCTATGTATAATCAAAACTCAATCCAAGAAGACTATAGAACTCACAAAGGCAGTGGTGGAGCTTGAACAGAAACTCGATGAGGGCCGGACTCTAAAAATCCAAATCGGTGAGGCCGAACTCTTAAAAACCAATATTTTACACTACAAAAAACATTTTTTTAGAAATTTTCGATAAAAATAACTCTACGCGCAAAAAATCGGTGGGGGCCAGGACATTCTCGGGCCTCCACTATCCTCCGCCAGTGCACAAAGGTTTTGTACCTCAGAACTCGAAGAAGGTTTGTTCAACATTGCATATTAGATGAAGTTCATATGCTTAAGCAACCCAACACGAATCTTTGAAAATGTCGCCTGTCTTCTCTTTGAATTTTCAATCTTCTTGATTTCTGTCACTTGTCTTTCCATCTTGTTCAAATCGTGAGAGACCCGCCATATTATCAAACCTCAAATTCCCAACTTTAGTAAGTAAAACAATCAGGAAAAACAAATGGTTTGATATGTTTGTGGGTTTATTTCGATTTGATCAAAAGATAGAGAGTCAAGAGGATGGAGATGTAATGGGAAGATGGGCTACACTTTTCCCAAATCGCATATGGAAACGACAAGCTTGCATGACGAATTCGATGAGACTCCATGACGTCGGGTTAATGGTTTATCTATAAACTAGTGAAATTCCCAGCGCTACGCTGCGGGGAATTCGAATGTTATAGATCCGTTTCGTTTTGTAACGGGATTAATACGGTATCGAAACTCGGTACAACAACCGAAAGAAAAAACAAAAAAAAGGTCGTGCCATGACAAAAAACAATATCCACACATAAAAAATACATTACGTCTAGTAAGGTTCAATCTGCGCTAGGGATGAACACGGTACCGTTCGGTACCGAACCGGTACCGAAAAACGGAGAAAAATGGTCAACGCAAATACTGAATGTATTAGTCCAATCGTTACGTAATGCGTTAAAAATATGAAAGCGCGTTTAGACGTATTTGATGATCTCAATGTAACCTGTAGGTGTAAGCTCGAAACTTTAGAGACTTGAGGGATTAAAAAAAAGGTTTTATAAAGTTTTTAAAGACAACGACAAATTAGCTTTTAAAAAAATTAGCGAACGAAAGTTATTGAACGAAAATTAAGTTAGTAAAAGACTTAATAGGTTAAAAACATATATTATATGTGATACACTAGTAAAGCTAGAATGTTAAAAATTAGAGGGGTTAGTTTGTATAACATGTTAAATGGGGTTAAAATTACTAATTACAAAAAGAGTAAAGTCCTTTTTGAGTCCCTGTAGTTTGTGTATTTTAACCATTTGAATCCAAAAACCAAATTTGTCTTGATTTGAGTCCCTGTTCTTTCTAATTTTAACCATTTGAGTCCCTGTGGTCTCTAATTTTAACCATTTGAATCTAAAAACCAAATGTTTCTAATTTGAATTTTGTTTACGTTTTGGATTCAAATGGTTAAAATTAGAAACCACAGGGACTCAAATCAAGACAAGTTTGGTTTTTTGATTCAAATGGTTAAAATGCACAAACCACAAGGACTCAAAAAGAACTTTACTCTTACAAAAATAAAGGGTGTAGTAAAAATGAAAAGAAGTTGTTGCATGCACTTCCCTTAAAATAAAGGGGGTAGCAAAAATGAAAAGAAGTTGCATGCACTTCCCTTTTTGTTTTTCGCCTGTCTTTCTCTGAGGGGGGAGCGAGAGAAAAAGTTTAAAATATAATAGTCCTTAACGTGCAATACGTACGCATAACATGCGTAATTATGAATATAACATGCATTATGAGGGTTTACTCATGCATGATTTTGTTGTTTTTTTTGGTGACTGCATGTGTGATTATAGTCACCATATGTGATTATGGTTTTTGTTCATGCGTGATTATGATTTTCTGTCCATACATGATTAGGGTTTGAGTTTTATAACATGAGTTCATGATTTTATATCACATTAATAATCCAAGACGGTATACACCTTTTTTTAAGTTTATTATTAACTCATGACAATATAGACCCTCTGTCAAATACATTACTAACCCATGACAATATGCATCCTTTGTCAAACACGTTATTAAACCATAACAATATACATTGTGAAATACCTTAATAATACAAGACAGTTTATCCACATGTCGAACATATATAAATAATCCAAGGCAATTTACCTGCTCGTCTAACACGTTGTAATATATCTGCGTATTTAACATGTTATTAACCCAAGACGGTTTAATCATGTATAAATAACATATATACTTTCAGATTTTATGTATTCGTAATTGCACGCTAATTATTATTAAGTTTATTAATTTTACTATAAATTATACTATTTTACTTCATTTAATATATTATGAAACGGGATTAGGAGAAAACGCTCAAAAGTGTGAGAACAGTGAGAACGCTTCCTGGCCCAACACGTGTCCCGCCGCTTAGAAAAGGGCGGAGGGGCTTTTTTGTCATTTCATCTTCTTCTTTTCCAGTTCCGCTTTTCCCAATATTGTTGGTTTTTAAGATTTTTGGCGTTAACCAAATTCAATATTTAATGGTGTTTAATGGTTTCATTGTATTAACATTTTGGCGTTTATGCCGTTTATTCAAATCGTTTGCCATTATCTATTTGAATGGCGTTTTTCAAGGCGTTTTAAACAAGTTGGCCCATTGTTCTATTATTTTTTATAAACATTTTGGCGTTTGAGTTATCTTGGCGTTTTACAATTGTTGGATTATATTTCAGCCACAGTAAAAAATACAAGCAAAGAAAATAAATTAAAAATCCTAATCGGATCTCTCTTCCCAATCTTCACTGTCATCAGTCTCTCTCTTCTTTAATAGTACCAGAACTGTCACCAAATATATGGCGTTTTATGTAAAACTTAACAAACCTATTGGTTTGATATTTTTGCCTGCTCGTCTGTTAATCTAGCTTTTTTTGTGAATGTTTGGGGACATAGATCTATGTCGTGTGAGTGGGTTTTTCGCTTTTTCTTTATCTTGGTCTTCATCTTTATAATCAACCCACTCTTCATTGTCATTGATCTCTTCTTGTCATCCAAACTTTCTTCAAGAACAAAAAATACAAAATGCCATACGACTGGCATCAGTATCTTTTTCTTGAATTTTTGTCCATCTCATGCAGCAAAATCTTTCTGAGTTACTCCCTTCTGCTAATAATTCATTCAATGAAATTTCACGAAGAACTATTATGAATATCTAAGAAAGCATATTAGCCATCTTTGATTTTTTTTGGCGTTTTTCAGTGAGTGGTATTTAGTAGTATTAGCGTTTGTTTTTTTTTTTGTTTGATCAAATGGAAGTTGCTGAGACGTATCATTTTATAGGATGTCTTTTTGGCGCCTAAGTTAGGCGGTGCATTATTATAATAAAGTATTCGTCTTTTCAGTTACTGTTTTTAATTATTGTTTTTCATAAGCTTTATCTCTGAAGTCTGTAACACGTCCCCTCTTTCAAGTTTGGCGTTTTAGATTCTAATATAATAAATTTTCCCTATCTTCAGTATTACTTATTTGTATTTTTTGTTTCTAGTTACATTTTCAAGTTTGCTTTTTATTTTTTTATTTTGGGTTTTATATATATATAGGGTAATGCTCCATAGAAAACCTTAGATTTTGAGAAAACTTTGCAAAATCAACATGTGGCCTAGATTGCTCCACATCAACATATGATTTTAGAGCTTTGGAGGGTAGGATTGTCTTTTTACACATGTTGTATAATACACTGTAAGTCATTTCATTCACCATCATAAGTTTTGTACTTCACCCCACCCTCTTACCAACTCCTTCATCTTTCTCTCTCTAAAAAACATCAAGAACACTTTTTTTTTCAATTTTATCAGATTTGAACAAACCATTTCTCAAAGACCTAGATGTAGATCTTATACTCATTCCTTTCTATTGAAGCCACCAAATCTGAGGATCGAAGCAATTATCGAAGCTCTTCAAGAAAAGAAAGTAAGGTGTTGCTCTCATCACATCTTTAATTCTATTTTTAGAGAGAGAAAACTGATGTTTTGGAGAGAGAAACAACAATATTCATCTTGTTCATCTGGACACCAAGAACACACGCACAAATGTGTGTGAGAGAAACACGTTTAAAGATCTTACTTTTGTTTTTTATGTAATTTGTTTAGATTTATACTTTTTATGATATTTGATAGATTTAAATTCAGAGCTTCGTTTGTTTATTTCAAAATTTTAAATCAAGACCAAGAAGAAATTTTTGTGTGCCCAATTTCTTTCTTCAAAAATCCGGTCTTCTTAGTTGTTTCAGATCTATATGTGTTTCAAACATATGGGTTTGAAGCAGATTTGATGTTAGATTCATTACTTTTGAGTTTTTTTATGAGTTCTTTGATTTTCGGTGATGTTATTTTCAATAAAATGTTTGTCTTTTTTTTTTCATCCTTACCAGGTGGTGATTCTATTAGATGGCATATCCTGTTACTACAACCCGTAGCTACACATGTTACATTTTTTTACAGCTACATATGTAACGACCCTTTGTTATATATTCATTCCTTTCTATTGAAGCCACCAGTACATTAATCTCTGGTAACTTGCTTGTAGGCAATGTAGCTTTTTACAAGTTTACCAGTCTTCTTGGAAGGTTTTAGTTTTGGGCGTTTGAAACAAAAATCCAGTCTTCTTGGTTTGTTTCGGATCCATATGTATTTCAAACGTATTTGTTTGAATCAGTTGTGATGTTTGATTCATGGCTTTTGAGTTTTTTTTTCTTTATTCTTCTTTGATTTTTTTTTAATGTTATTTTTGAATAAAATGTGTCTTCTTTTCATCATCAACAGGTGGTGATTTTGCTTGATGGCATATCCTGATTTCAGTACACCTTTCCAAGAAGGTTTAAATTCTTGGCTTTTGCCTATTATAACGTGTCTCCTGTGTTGATTTCTAATTATATTGTTTCAACCAATACATAGTACATGTGTTAACATTTCAGAGTAACACATGTTACAATTACAAAATGTTTCGCCAAAACATGTTTAACCAGGTTACACACATTCTATAGAAGATGTTACAAGAGATGGGTCAGCAAAGGTAGCAGATAAACAGCAAAGACAGACAGTCAATGGAAGCTCCACCCCTTCTTAGTGATCTGTGTTTTCGTTTACTAGTAATGTGAGACTCTTATTATTTTGTCTAGGACGTTTTGTTAAAAATGTTCTGGCCTTCTGAACTTCTGCCTTGAAGTCGACCTCAGCATATTTTGTGTTGCTTTTGGGCTCTATGCATCCATTTTTGTGTAACTTGCTTGTAGGCAATGTAGCTTTTTACAAGTTTACCAGTACATTAATCTCTAACACATGTTATGTGTAAAAGAATTTTTTTCTTTCGGCATATATGCATCCATTCTATGACAATTATTGTTAATAGGGCCTTAACACACATTAAAACGGTATGGACTTAAAACGGTATAGACTTAAAACATTTTTGTTGTTTTGTCTAGTACATGATGTTAAAACGGTATGGACTTAAAACATTTTGTGTTGGAGTCGCCCGTCTTTGTACTTCTGCTGTTAAGTTACTATTGGAGTTTATGCATCCATTTTGAAGTCTTAACACACGTTATAATAGAGGCTTAACACACGTTATAGCAGGTATACTCTGCTGTTATTGAGTTACTATTGGAGTTTATGCATCCATTCTGAAAGTCTTAACACATGTTATAATAGAGGCTTGACACACGTTATATCAGTTATACGGTTATGGGTATAGTAAATGGCCCACCATTTTTCTTAGTGCTATGTATTTTCGTTTACTAGTAGTATGTAATGTGAGAGTCTTATTGTTTTGTATAGTACATGATGTTAAAACGGTATGGACTTAACACATTCTGGAAGTCTTAACACATGTTATAAAAGAGGTTTACACAAGTTGTATCAGGTATACTATGTTGTTATTAAGTTACTATTGGAGTTTATCCATCCATTCTGGAAGTCTTAACACACGTTATAAAAGAGGCTTAACACAAGTTGTATTAGGTATACTATGTTGTTATTAAGTTACTATTGGAGTTTATGCATCCATTCTGGAAGTCTTAACACACGTTATAATAGAGGCTTAACACACGTTATACATGTCAGGCGCGTAACACATGTTACAGTATGTATATACAATTCATGGTGTTTTGGAAACCACTAGCTTATACATGACACCATGTTGGGTTAAACCAAGATTATAACAGAGAGTTAACACATGTTATCCCAGGTATACACGTTGTTACAATATTAACTTGTATGTTCCATATTAACTTGTACACGTGTTACGATCGGTATATGCACATCATGGTGTTTTGCAAACCACTTTCATATACATGAATACAAGTAGGGTTATAATGGATGCTTACATGTTATCATATGTATACAAGTGGGGTTACAACAAGATTACGATATTAACTAAGCTCCCCATCAAACTCATCGCCCCCGTCGACTGTTTTCACCCTTGTCACATGTTAAGCAATTACATGTCCCGAACAGACAAATTGTAACACATGTTAGATCAGTATATACACATCATGGTGTTTTGTAAACCACTAGCTTATACATGAATACATGTCAGGTTACAAAAAGATTATAACAGAGGCTTAACACATGTTATATATTCCAAAATGTGCAAAACAAATGACCCGTTTCATATTATATATTCCAAAATTACCGGTACATGTGTTACCATAAATGGCTCGTTTCATATTACACGTTACATACTAACTTGTACATTTATTACTTGTACAAGTTTTACGCTCAGTATCCACATTATCGGATATTTTAAACATCAACAAAAATAAAATAGATATTACTTGTTTTTTTTTAATTAACAAAAGGTTAACACACGTTATATATCATTCTAACAGGGGCTTAACACATGTTATACATGAACACATGTCAGGTTACATCATGGTGTTCTATTACAGCATGAACCACTAACACATGTTATAAATGAACGAAGAGTTCTTTCCCAAAGGATATGACTTATTCAATGTCCCCGCATTAACGTCGCCTACATCCATCCAGCTTGTCAATTGAATATCTTTTATGGATCTGTTTCTGTAAATCAACACACGTTATATATCATTCTAACAGGTGCTTAACACATGTTATGGGTCTGTTTCTGTAAATCAAACAACCCAACAAAAAAAACACTTACTGTTTAGATCAAAAGCCCAAACCAGCAACCAAACCAACAAAAAAAACAATTATTGTTAAGATCAAAATCCCCAAACAAGCAACCAAACCAACAAAAAAACCCGTTCAAAATCTCATCCTAAAGTTTTCGATTTATTTAAAATACATGCACATTAACCATTACTAGATCTTGATTGAAGACAGAGGAGAGAGAGAGAGAACATTAACCATTACTAGATCTTGATATTATATAGAGTTAGAATGAGATGTTATCAACTGATGATTAAACGAAGATTAAAAAAACAAAGAAACATACCGAACAGTGGAACGGTGATGCGTTGCGATGTTGTTCCGGTGGGATCCTCGTATCTCCGACGACGCTCAGGTTTTCTGGCGACTGCTCGGTTTCTCCTACGACGTTCCGAACTCTGGCGGTCACAAAAGGAAGCAAGGATCAAACTCAGTTGAATTTTGTTTGTTGTTTCATTCATGATTATCTAAGAGTAAGTTATTATATCAAAGGAAAATAACAAGAATCGAATGAATTGTTGGAAGAATACCGATCAAGACGAGATTTTGTTTGTGTTTATATCTAACATTAACCATTACCGAACTCAGTTGGATTTTGTTTGTGTTTGGTGTTCATCATTGAAGGATCACCATTGAAGACCATGAAGCTTTTCTCTTTCACATGATGAAGAAAGAGGAGAGAGATAATAGTGTTTTGAAAGATGTGACTAGAAGAAAGAGGAGAGAGATGATGATAGTACTACTCAATTTGCACTACCGAAAATGCCCTTCCAATTGTACTAATATGTATTATAAGATTTCTTTTAAATATAATTCTTACCAAAATTAAGAGAGCCATTGATCAAGTTAGATGAAAGATAATCAATAGATGACAATGGGTTTGCATAGTTTTCTTAAAAAGATAGAGTTTTCTATAGAGCCCAACCCTATATATATATATATATAGGTAAAGTGTAGGATACAAATCACCTAATCGTACATTACATACGCGACAGTAGTGGCCGTACACGTGTCCTGATTCGTTTTTCTTTGATAAGGTTAAATCAGACAATTAATTCAATCATCTGAGGGCAAATTCGTCTCTTCATTCAATTAGCGAGAAGTTCGTTACACTAATATCCCGGTAATTATCATTCGAATCAGTTTCAAATTTTTTATAATTCTCAAATTGCAGTTTTCGTTCTTCTGCGTTAGGGTTTCATTCAATTGTTTTTTTTTTTCGATGGATCCACATAGCAGCACTGGACGAACAGATGTTGATTTTGAAGAAACTCCACCGATCGGTGATCATGCTCAATTATCTGCATATCAGAGAGTTTCGATTGAGGATGTTTTAAATCTGCAACCTGCAAATCCAAATCCAATTGCAAGTTCAAGTGCTGTAAACGAGTGTTCTAATGGTAATTATGTTAATTCAGATATTTAAATTGTTCGTAGACTTGTTTTTTGTTTAATCGTAGCAATGATTTTGCATTGTTGTAGCTGTTTTTGAAGTTTGAGTGTTGAGTGTATTTTTGACATGAAAGCAACATGTACAAGTTCGCATGTTATGAGTCTTTCAATTCGCATTTGATGTTTATTTTGTTTACGGATTTTCGCATGTTATGTTATAATAAATCGCATGTGTAAAACGTATTAATCAAAATCATCATTTTCGCATGTTATTGTTCATACAATTCGCACGTGTTGTTGTTCTTACGATGAAATTATGCAGTTATTAATATATCGCATGTAACGAGTCCGATAATTCGCATGTGTTTTTGTTTTTTTGATTTGATTTATGTAGATGAAAGGGTTTACACTCCGTAGGTTTAAGCATCAGCTACACATGTGGTTGGAATGCAATTTATCTCTATTGAACAAGCATATGTGTTTTACCAATCATATGCTAAGTTAGCTGGTTTTTCTATTCGGAAAGGTGGTGAATTACACAGTGGTGGTATAATCAAAACTAAGTATTTTGTTTGTTCTAAAGAGGGACATAAGCCATTGTGTATTGACGATCGTTATTCGAAGTCAAAAAAGCAATTCAAATCAAGGAACAGGGGGACCATTAAAACTGGATGCAAAGCTCAACTTATGATTTGCACTATGGATGGTAGATTATATACAGTAAAGAGATTTGTTGATGGCCATAATCATAAGTTTGTATGTCCACATGATATTCACATGTTTCCAGCTTACAGACAATTGTTAGATGTCCAGGAGGAGATGGTATGGGAACTAGGCACTTTAAACCTTGGTCCTGTCAAAGCTTTCCATATAATGAGGAAACGTTATGGTGGTTTCGAGAACGTTGGTGCCACGGTTGATGATTGCAAAAATTTTAGGAATCGAATTAACAGCTATATAGGAGAATATGACACTGACATGGTGATTAATAGGATGACCGACAAAAAACAGTATTTAGCTGATTATTCGTTTGAATATTCTATTGATGATGACAAACAGTTAACTGGTTTGTTCTGGGCTGATGGGTTATGCAAGCTTAACTTTATGGAGTTTGGGGATGTGATATCGTTCGATGCAACTTTCAAGACAAACAGGTAAGTGTTTCAAGACAAACATGTTTTTTATTTATTTTCGCATGTTATATGATTTCCTAAACTTGCAATATCGCATGTGTAGACATTGAAGAGTTGGTGTTGAATATATCGCATGTTATACTGTATATTTTCGCATATGATATATGTCTATTTCTCATGTTTCAATGTGTATTTCGCATGTGTTTGTTCAGGTACAAGATGGTGTTTGTTCCGCTCACTGGCATTGACAACCACTGTCGAAATGTAACCCTTGGAGCTGGGTTGTTGGCATCGGAGAGCATTGAATCCTATAAATGGCTTATTAATTCATTTGTAAAGTCATTTGGTCGGCAGCCAAAGGTTGTAGTGACGGACCAAGACCCTGCTATGAAACAGGCTATTGAGGAGGTTTTTCTACCAGCAGACACCGATTGTGCATGTAGCACATAATGAAAAAAGTGGCAGATAAGGTATAGCATGCTATATTGTCTTTCGTTAGCATTTTTTTATAATATAGATTTTGTTATTGGCTGACATAAAAAGCATTTATCGGTATAGGTTGGACACGAGTTGTGCAATAACGATGAGTTTAAAAGGAGAATGTGCGACATTGTATGGACTGATTCCATTGAGCCTGAAGAATTCGAGAGACAGTGGAAGTTGGTGATGATTGAGTTCGGTCTCACTGAAAACAAATGGATTGATGATATGTTTTTGATGAGATACATGTGGATTCTGGCTTTTTATCGGCATGAGCCCATGTCTGGTCTCATGCGAACAACTTCGAGATCAGAGAGCGAGAATCATTTTTTTGCCAGGTGTCAAATTCACAACTCACTCTTGTAGAGTTTATGAATCATTTTGACGGTGCAATGGATGTCCAAAGGTTCAATCATAGAAAGAATGATCATATTTCAAGATATACTGAGCCTGCTGATTGGAGCGAAACTACTTTGGAAAAAGATGCTACTAAGATACACACCAGGTATATATTCTTTGATTAGCAAATAGAGATTTATGGAACAATTTCCGAATGTCTGCCGATGGACACCAAAATCGAGGGTCCACATATCAGGATATTGTTGAAAGACTTTAAAACCCATGGAGATGGTTTATTAGAGGTATTATAGCATATATATTTCAAACATGCGATTTTGAAAACCTATATGCGAATTTCATTTTCAGAACATGATTTTTGCAATATGCGATTTTGATGTACTCATGCGATTTTAAATTTATACAATTAAATGATTTTTAGACATGCGAAATTGTTAATTTACACATGCGATTTTAATTTTTAATATATATTTTTTCTTTTGGTTTTCTTAGGTGTGTTTCAAGAATCTTGAAGATGATGTAACTGCACAATGTAGCTGTTTGCGTTTTGAACAGTATGGGCTGCTTTGTAAACACATCTATTTTCTTTTCAAGATGTTTGGTGTTAAAGAAATACCAAACAAATATGTTTTAAAGAGATGGACAAAGGATGTGGTTCCGAATGAATTAAATGTGAAGTACAATTTAAAGGTGGGTGACAACGATGTGCAACACAAGGCTAAACGGATTGCTCGTGAAATCATCCACACAGGGGAGTATTTGGTTAGCAATTTGATTTCCGACCTTGATCAACTTGTTTTAGTGAGGGATCAAATGATGCAGCTTAAAAAGAGAGTTGATCAGAGTCGTATAACCAAGCAACTTGATCCAAAATTTGACCGATTTTCAAAGTTGATTGGTTACCAACAACCAGTAACTAATGCACCTCCTATTGTCCGTGTGCCGGCTGGTATAAGAAACAAAGGTCGTGGCTCGCATAAAAGGATTAAATCCAAGAAGAAACAAATGATCAGCCGCAAAGGAAAAAGGTCAAGGACATGTAGTGTATGCAATGAAAAAGGTCATGATATTCGGACTTGCGAGATACTGAAAGGAAAACAACAAGGCAAACAACAAAAGAAGAAGATGAAGGGCGTCCAGATTGAAAAAGATCCCAGAGACAAAGACAACGAAGTTGAAGACGATGAAGAGGAAGATGAGTTTGAAGATTACAGTGGTAGTAGTGATGATGGATCTGAAGAAGAAGAAGAAGATCAGTGGGAGGAGGTTTCAGAAGATGAGGAAGATTAATTTTTTTTAATGTAAATGCGATTTTATACAAAACACATGTGATTTTATATTCATCTGTTTATATCATTTTTTTATGCGATTTAGTATATAAACATGCGATTTTACATGCATCAGTTTATAATTAGTCTTACATGCGATTTCACTGTAAGTACATGCGATTTTGTGTTATCTTGTTTTTTTGTGACAAAGATGTCTAAATCATTCATGCGATTTTATATTATAAAGAAGCATAAGATGTGTTCAAAACATGTACCCAAAATATAAAGTAGTTGATATTGTCTAACACAGCTACAACCATAAAACAATTAAACAGAAATTTAGTTACTTGAAGCAAAGTTTTTGTCACGTTCAGCAGAGCTGAACTCCATCTTCTCCTTCACAGTGTTTAGAGCAACTTTCAGGAAAGATAAGGCTAAGTCATCAGCTCGATATTGCTCCTTTATGTGATTCAAAGCTGCGTCTCTGAAGCTTGATGGTGGTTCTTCAAGTAGTCTCTCCCACATCTCTTGATTTTTCTTGATTTCTTCAAGAATTTTCCCCTGCACATCAAGAATCAAATGAGAAGAGGAGACATCGGTGCTTATTTCTGTCAACGTACGAGTTGACAATAGCTTTTTTATTGCAATGTTTTTTATTTTTTCTGAATCTTCAGATGTCATTTTTTGTGGGTGTGTTGTGTGTGTTTTTGTGTTCTATGTCTTAATATGGAAGTTAGTTACTTGGGTATTTTATATTAAATAGTAAATTTATTATGTAGGTAGGGTGGTAAGTTCAGTAGTATTTATTGTAAAATTGATCATTACATGTCAAATTACAGTCACATCGGTAATAAATTAAGTTTTTTTTTATATAAAAGAGTTAATTTTTATTTATTTTAGTTATTAATTCGTAAATTTTTTATTTTTTTTTTTGCATTTTTTAGGACAAAGTAATTTGAAAGTATTAGCAGCATTTTATTCAAAATCGCATTTGATTCGAAAATGAATTCGCAAACTTTAAGAAATCTCAAAGATAATTAACTTTTTTTGAAATCGCATGTGTAAACCATGAATTCGCAAACTATAAGAAATTTCAAAGATTATTAACTTTTTTTGAAATTCGCATGTGTAAAATCATGAATTCGCACATCATAAGACATCTTAAACATTATTACCTTTTTTTTGTAATCGCATGTAACGTTATATGATTTCGCAAACTTTACAAAAAACACAACGTTTCTTTTTGTCTGAAATGTTTTTCGCACTTTTGATATGTATTTTGCATATTTTATTTTATTTTCATCCTGCATCATCTTCTTCGATAGACGGTCTATCGATTTGTTTCAGTTCTGAACTTCCAAATTCAGCAGAAATTCAATTCGCAGAAGGAGTTGGTGAATAAGAATCGATAGATTTTTTGATTACTTGTTGGATTTTAGAATACGATTTTGAATAAGAATCTTACGGTATGATTTTGAGTTTTTTTTTTTTTGCTGATTATCAGGGGTTTTTGATTTCGTAATGGACGATTTTAACCTTGGCGGTTTCATATATATTTTAATTTGATTAATTTAATAGTTAAGCACGGGGTTTATTTGAGATGATCTGACGGTTGTGGTTATAGCGTACGTAATGTACGATTAGGCATATTGTATTATAACCGGATATATATATATAGGGTCAGGATTTAGAGAAAACGGTAGAAAGTGTGAGAACGGTGAGAACGCTTATTGATCGTCCGATCAAAATAATCTATGGACTAGATTGGCGCGGTGGCATTTTAGTAAATAACACAAATTTTATTACGTGGACGCGCGTCATTAAAGGTAAAAAGGTAAAAAACCATTCCTCACATAAAACGCCATTGAAAAATAAAACGCCAAATAAATACAAAACGCCAATTTTATCACTGCGTACTTTTTTCTGTGTTTTTATTTAAGCTCTCTGGCTACAAAAACGCCATAAAATATGAAACGCCATTATATATAACGCCAAAGTTTACATCCGGATAAATGTTAATTACATTTTTTGTTATAAAAATAACATCTCGCCTAAACTACGCGCCAAAAAAATTCTATAAATACACCACCTTTCGTTTATCACACCAAAAAAACACACAGTGGTTGCTAAAAAAATTTACAACTCAATGTAAAACGCCAAAAAATACAACGACAGCAAACATCTTTTCTTTGATCCTCAGTAATGTTCTGGATGAAGCTTCATTTAATGATTTGTTACGCGAGTGTAGAAAGATTTTGCTGCATGAGATGCACAAAATTGAAAAAAGAGGGACTGATGACACCCATATGTCATACTGTCATCTTTGTTTCTGAAGAAGGTTTGGATGATAAGAAGAGACATATACCAGTGAAAATGTTACTTTGGCCTCAATGAATATAATGGAGACCACAGGCAGATAGCATCCACCCACAGGGGGTCGCTCTATGTCTCCAACATCCACAAAGACACTTCAACACATGAACAAAGAAAATAAACAACACCAAACCCAAAACGCCATTTATTTGTCACATTTCTTGTAGTTTCAAAAGAAAAAAAGAGACTGATGACACTGAAGATTTAAAATCATAAATTGCTTCTACTTTGTTTTTTTTTTTTAATTTTCTTTATCTATTATTTGTTTTGTAATGTCAGTTAATAAACAACAAAATAATATTAATGCTATAATGAAAAATATAATAAAACGTCAAAATTAGCAAATACGTGTAAAACGCCATAATGTCATAAAAAAGCCCCCCAAAAAACTACCAAACTATAATAAAATTAATTTGAACAACTAATATTATAAAAAAAACGTGAAACAATGTGCAAAAAATATAAAACAAAAGAAGTCCAATAGTTATCTAACCGCCATTGGAAAACAAAACGCCATAATTACAGCAGTCAAAAGATTAGACGTGTTACACCATTAAAACAGTTGAGTCTGAAAACAAAACACGGTAAACTGCAAAAAACAGTAAAATGAAACGACGGAAAACATAATTACTAACATTTATTATATTAAATTTATTTATCTTTTTCAAAACGCCATAATTACCTGACATACGCGGGAAAAAAAGTCAATATAAAAGAAGACCATCATAACCCAAGCTCAAACACGCCAAAAAGACTAAAATGCCACATATTCTCCAAAACGCCAAAAAAATTTAAAAAATGGCTAAGGTTATTGCATGGAGGTTTGAAAGGAAAGAAAAACGATTCATCATAAAGTTCTCTGACAGGAGAAGGGTAAAGGTAAGAACAATAAAAGCCATGATGGGAATGAATGAAAATGTTTAGAAAGATATCCTGGCCCTTGGGGTTCCAAGAGATAACGATTGTGAAAGAACAAGAACTGTAATAAAAAGACTGGAGAGAAAGTTTCCAGCAGAAGATGATGATGATATTGAAGATACTCATATACCAAAACTTAGCAGTTGGGTATTGCATGAGGAAGAAGGAACACTTGAAGTAACTTATAAAAACGGGGTGCAATATTCAAGACCAATGGAAGAAATGTTGAAGACAGGGTTGCTATCTATCATTGAACAACTCTGTGATTTAACACCTTCAAACGATCCAAAATCCAATGATGCAGTGATATTCAATAATAGGCTGCAGCAAAGAAGAGACGAGCTAATGGCGTTATACGCAAAAATGAAATTTGATGATGAAGAATCTGAAGAAAGTGAAGAACAAAGCAATGAGTACATCTCTGATGTAATCCCACCTACGGAAGACTATTAGTTTATTTTGATTTTCGTGTTATTGTAGTTTTTTAAAATATTAATCTATGGTAATGAATTATTAACAAAAAGATACAAAACGCCAAAAATGACATGGAAAAATCCATAACGCCAAAAGATTAACTATGTGACAAAAAGAATTAATTCAACGAGAAGAAATCTGAGAAAAAACAATAAAACGCCAAATAATTAATAAATCTACATAACGCCAAAATTATCTTGCACGCAAAAAATAAAGAAGCATGTCAAACGCGAAAATCGTGAAAGGAGAAGAATACTAAAAAGACAAAAAAACCCCTCGGACCCTGATCATGCCCCACGCCACGTGTTTGGCCAGGATGCGTTCTCACCGTTCTTACACTTTTTGCCGTTTTCTCCTGATCTCGTTTCTATATATATAAATATATATATATATTTTCAAGAACAAAATATTAACAAATAATGAAACTACAATTAATACAATTAATACAAAGTTAAATTTAATTCGAAATATTGAATGGGAATTTATAATAATAATAAAGCAAGAAGACTATAGAACTCATAATATATATATATATATAGGTATGTAATTAATATTAGAAGTTATATATTTATCACCTCATTTGGTTCTATGTATAATCAAAACTCAATCCAAGAAGACTATAGAACTCACAAAGGAAGTGCAGAGCTTGAACGGAAATTAGGTGGGGGCAGGACTCTAAAAATCCAAATCGATGGGGCCGAACTTTTAAAAACCAATATTTTACACTAGTAAAAACATTTTTTTAGAAATTTTCAGTAAAAATAACACTGTGCGCAAAAAATCGGTGGGGCCAGGGCACTCCCGGGCCTCCACTATCCTCCGCCAGTGTACAAAGGTTTTGTACCTCAGAACTCGAAGAAGGTTTGTTCAACATTGCATATTAGATGAAGTTCATATGCTTAAGCAACCCAACACAAATTTTTAAAAATGACGCAAGTGTTCTCTTTGAATTTTCAATCTTCTTGATTTCTTTCCATCTTGATCATATCGTGAGAGACCCACGATATTGTCAAACCTCAAATTCCCAACTTTAGTAAGTAAAACAATCAGGAAAACAAATGGTTTAACATGTTTGCGGGTTTATTTCAATTTGATCAAAAGATGGAGACATGCGGTGGAATCAAGAGGATGGAGATGTAATGGGAAGATGGGCGACGCTTTTCCCTAATCGCATATGGAAACGACAAACTTGCCCCATGACAAATTCGATGAGACTCCATGACGCCGGGTTTATGGTTTATCTATAAATTTGGATTTTAAAATGTATTTCTTTTATCCTTTTTATTTAATTTATGTTTTTTAACGGCTAATTTTCCCCTTGAATACTTTCACCTCCCAAGGATTGAACCTTGGTCTTCTCACAAGAGATAATTTCTCTTGACCACTAGGCTAAAGCCTAAGTGGCTTTATTTAATGGCTCAAACTAGCCACACACCTCATCCGCCTATTTGCACACCCTCTGCCTCGTATATGCCTCGTATAGGCCTATACGGGGCGTATAGGGTTACATCAAACTCAGTACCTGACTCATGTCAGTTCATGTTTGGCTGCTTCTATACGCCGCGTACATGCCTATACGTGGCGTATAGGACCCCTTGTATATGACTCATGCCCCATATATGCCACGTATAGGCCAATATGGGGCGTATACAAGTTTTTTTTTTTTTTACAAACATTTTATACAATATGAATCGTTTTAGCAAACTTTTATAAAAAAATAAGTTTTCTATTTTAAATAAATAAAAATAACAAGTATAGGATATGATACAACACCTGTATAGGCCTATACGAGACTTATATTATACACTATATGATACGATACGATACAATACGATACTATAGGATACGATACAACACCCGTATAAACCTATAGGTGTAGTATAGGTATCGTATAGGACTATAGGTGTGATTTATGTCCTGTATAGGCCTATAGGCCTATACAAGACCTATACGACACTTATACCACACTATACTATACGATTCAATACAATACGATACTATAGGATATGATACAATACCCGTTTACGCCTATAGGTGTAGGATAGGTCCCGTATAGGATTATAAGTGTGGTTGAGGTCCTCTATAGGCCTATACGGGTGTTGTATCGTATCCTATAGCATTGTATTGTATCGTATACGGGTGTTATCTCATATCATATAATATTGTATCATATTGTATGGTATCGTATAATATCATATAGTGTATAGTATAAGTCTCTATAGGTCTTGTATATGCCTATAGGCCTATACAAGACCTAAACCACACCTATAGTCCTATACGAGACCTATACTACACCTACAGGCCTATACGAGTGTTGTATCCTATCATATAGTCTCGTATCATATTGTATCCTATCGTATAATTAATATTAGTGTGATTGATGTTAATATGAGTTTTTTTATAATTAATATTAGTGTTATCGATATTAAAAAGAGAAAACAAAAAATAAATAAAAATATACGCCGCATACAGGGCTAGACTGGGCGTTTAGTGTGGTCCAAAAGACCATTATAGCCCTGTTTTGCCTCCAATCTAGTCCTAACTCAAGGCTATAATGGTCTGTTGGACCACACTAGACGCCTAGTCTAGCCTGTATGTGGCGTATATTTTTTTTTGTTTTCTTTTTTTAATATTAGTGTTATCGATATTGAAAATAAAAAACAATATATATATATATATACGCCGCATACAGGGCTAGACTAGGCGTCTAGTGTGGTCCAAAAGACCATTATAGCCCTTGTTGCCCCTAGTCTAGCCCTAACTCAGGGGTATAATAGTCTTTTAAACAACCCTAGACGCCCAATCTAGCCCTGTACGCGGCATATATTTTATTTTTTTTTGTTTTCTCTTTTTAAAAGTTTGCTAAAATGATTTAAAAAAATTTAAAAATAAAATGGCAAATTACCATTTTAGCCCTAAGACACCCCAGTCTAGGCCTAACTCAGGGCTAAAATGGTAATTTGTCATTTATAAAAGTGTTTTTTTAAACCCCTTTATATACATACGCCTCATACAGGCCTATACTAGGCATATACGATGGGCAAAAAAGACCAATTTATGCATGCTTACAGCCCCAAATCAGGGGTAAAATGGTCTTTTTCGTCTATACGCCCCGTATAGGCCTATACGACGCATATGGGGGGGGGGGGGGATATAAGACAACATATGACATAATCAGAGATTCTTTCATAAATTGAAAAGGGTTGTATGCGACGTATAGACCTATACGAGGCGTATATGAGAGTGTGAATATGTAAACCCTATTTAATTTATGTTGGTACTTATCTTTTACTAGTTTGCTTTATCCATTGGGTTTTAGACAAACTTGCAAGTACAATCGGATTGTAAACGTTTTGGTTGTTTGATTTTTTTATAAATATAACAATATTTAGAATTTTGACAAAAGGCTGGATGGTGTGGTTTCGCGTCCCCTGTCATCTCAGTCATTTTAGTGCCCTACACCACCCCGCCTCCGCCGAAGGGGGCGTTATCCCTGGCCTTCGCCAAAGCCATAGCGGGCGTGAAGAGGAAGAAGGGGATAGAGTCCGCTCCTTGAACCAATCAGAAATGAGTTTATTTATCTTTTCTTTCTTTTTTTAATGTATTAAAAGGGGCGTTATTCCACACCGTGCAAGTTAAGGTTGAAGCCCCCCGCTTATGTGCCGCCTACGTGGTGCTTATGTGACGTGATAAAGCCCCTGGGGGTGTGAGACCATACCACCCAGCCTAAATGCGGTTCAAAGCGTCTACAGTCAAATCAGTTCCTATATTGGTTAAGATTCGGGTTTGGAATTCCAAACCAATTCGCTTATGCACCTCTAGCTTTGCCTCATCTTCAACAAAATTCTTAACATCTTTAATTAACGTAAAACAAAATTCTTAACACCTTTAATATTTAATCACCCTTCAAAATTAATTATGTCCATGTTTTCGATTATTAATGTAAATATATTCTCTATGATCACAACTGACATTTATCATTGATGAACAAGATCTTTCCATTATAATTAAAAAATAATAATAATAAACGACAAGCGTTGACAAGTTGACCCGACCTAGTCCATTTCAACCGCATAAAAACTTACACATCAACTTGAACCGTTCTGACAGGGTAACACGCTCATTGCCCTATCAAAAAGTAACAGAAACCATTATCCAACATCCAACGAATGCAAACAAATGACAAGAAATAATAGCAGCCTAGACATTTCACACAGATACCATCTATTCATGTATCTTCTCTCAAATCAACAATCAAATGAAAACAAATATCAAAAACTAAAAAGTTAACTAAATAACCAACATTTTACGCCATAGTAAAGAGACTAAAGCATTTGTCATTCTAAAAACCTCTAACCACTTTTACAACAAGCAATAAACACCACCGCAAACTGCTTATTACCAAGTTGTTGAGGCTAATCAGCTCATGATGTTGATCAAATATCAATTGTCAATGACTCACTGAGATCTGAATTGTCACCCCTTTTCGTGCAGACGTATATGAAATGAGAATCTGGATCTTCTAAAACATAATCAGCAGGAAGCATTCCGTTCTCGGTGATAGGAACAGGTGACAGATACGATTTAGGCGATGAGGTTGAAGCTGCTGGCTTTTGGAAACCAGGCCGAGCTGCAAAAGACAATGTGCGCTTTAGTACTAAAAGATTAGGAATTACAAATATATTATAACAATAATAATAAAAAAAAATAAAGCGATTTGGCCAACTTTCGACCAATATGACCCGCTCCCCTTTTTAGCAAAAATGAAAATCTTTTACCTGTCTGACCTCTTATAGATAAACATATACCAAATAAACCCATTCATTAGTAAATGAGTTCAAACTGCCACTCTACCAATGTCAAGTTTACACAAACATCTTTTGGACCATGACGAGAATCCCGTGTTTTACTACAAGTAGATTTGACTACCGTACACTTGTTATTATGGGATATAACACTCCTTCCGTTTTTAGATATTATATCCCGAGGGTCGGTTACACCACCTTTTAGATTTCACTATTTGAAATGGACACTAAAAACATTTTAGGTATCTTTAAATACATCGTAATCTACGTAACCATTTCTATCATAGAGCAATATCGTTATATAAAAAGCAACAAAGATAACTAAATTAGTGAAAGTGCACTAATTTTAACGTTATTTTACTAATTTCATGAAAATAACGTTAAAAGAGACGGATGGTTAATCATGCATCATGTGGTGGCGTTGATAGCCGAAAGACAAGGGGGTACATGCACTAATCGGCATTTGTCTCAATTGCTGAGTGTTATGTGCCTTATGTCCAAGGCTTGATGCAAAACTACTATCGAGCCAGGGGTCTCACTGGAAGCAGCCTCTCTATTCCTATGGGGTAGAGGTAAGGCTGTCTACATCTTACCCTCCTCAGACCCTACCTTATCTTTGCTATTGGTGGGGGATTTACTGAGTATGATGATGATGATGATGATGAAAGATAACTAAATTTCAACTATGGGTGGAGTTACTTTATAAATAGATAGTAAGCCAGAAAACAAAACTTCATGTTGAGGAAACATCAAACATGCAACCAAGTTACCAAGCAAGCACCAAACAATTGTTCGAGACTAACTAATAGTGCAAGAACAATAAAGAACACAAAAATATAACATGGTTCACTCCATCAATGTGATACTACAGATATATTAATAAGTATTCGATTTCAGAGCTCATAACAGATTACAACTACATGAGATGACTATTCATATTACTCAGATCAGGGCTAATAACGTATTCCCTAAGTTTACACAATCAACATAATTCTAATTAACTTTTATATGGCATAAAACTTTGATGGTGGCTTCAAAAACTATTTATAAGAAAAACTATTTATATTTAGCAAAAACTTTGGCACGTGAGTGAAAAGGGTATGAAGTTGGTGGCTTCGAAATACACGATTTAATAATGCTATGAGTTGGATTCTGTGATCCATGTGTTCTTGAAAAACAGAAGGTTACCTTTTCAAATATTGGAATGTGACGAGGCCAGAAAATTAAAGCTTGTCCATACCAATGTCTATGCCCTACATCAGTTTCATCAATAAACGTATATCACCTTCATAGATGATTCCACAAGGCATGGTGATAAAACCCAGAAATCAAATTGACAAATTTAGAGGATAATTGTCCTGATTCGAGATAGGCTAGTCTCCATAAACAAAATACGGTTTTTTGATCATTAATAACTGAACTAAAATTACAAAGAAAAAACAAAGAAATTAATACTAATCCTAAGGCAGTTTAGCAGTTACTAGCTAAAACTGATTAAAAACTTTCCCACTACTTTCCCTCCATTAATTTCTCTTGATTTAAATAATTTAAGTGGGAACTTGAATATGTGACTTGACCCGGGTTCCTATCAATACATCCGTCCGGACAAACGACTTGTCCTCTAGTCGAAAATCTGAAAGTTGTGCCAAGCGATCAGCCATTTAATTGTAGCCTGACCCGCTTCATAGACCCGAGCTAAAGAGGATTGTGAAGGTCTTGCAATTTCCTTGTTCTTTGCATCTGGACCCCACCTAGATGACAGTTTGATAACATTCTCAAGACCAGAATTATGGTTCCTTTTCCCTATCTTAACATCAAAAGGAGAAACTAGTTGGGTAGTCAGTTTAAACTCAAGGATGGCATGAAGACTAATTTCAGCAATTTCTGCATTATTGGGGGTGTCACATTCTGTCACTGGTGCTGGGTCAGGTTCGATGTCCTCAGCCTCTTCTCCAGACTCCAATAGCTTGAAGGTCACCTTGCAACGATGCCCAGGGGCATATTTATCTCCGCACTTAAAGCATTCCCCATGAAGATATGAACCTTGTTCCTCAGCCTCAAAGATGTGTGGCGTGCTTCCATGAGAAAGTGTCGATGACTGAGAAGCAGAGAGTGAATTAGGTTTAAATGCAGGTTCCAGAATTAAGTTTCTATTGGGCTTGGTATGGCCTATTTTGGACTCAAATTCTAGGGCCAGTCTCATTGCCTTATAAACATTATGATGCTTATGGATCCTAACATAAGCCTTTAATTCTTCCTTGAGCCCACTTAAAAACACACCCAATAAACAGTTATCTGGCCAATTAGAAACCCTAGCTGATCGACGCAAATTCTTGGCGATATTCTTGAACTGATCCCGTCTGCTTGATGCTACATAAGTATTCATCTGGATTTTGAAACTTGTCATCTTCATATCTTCTGGAACCGCCGCTGGACTTGTTCTTAAACATAGCATGTGTCTTGAGAGTCGCTAGTCGCTACATCATCCTTGAGAGACTCTATTGATTCGAGAATTGATGCAATTGCAGCCAATTGAACTGCAATCGGATCTGGGTCAGAACCGCCGCTGCCTTCAGGGTCACTCCGGGTAGAAGGTGCCATAGATGATTATTCCCGGCAATGGAACCAAATGATAAAACCCAGAAATCAAATTGACAAATTTAGAGGATAATTGGCCTGATTCAAGATAGGCTAGTCTCCATAAACAAAATACGGTTTTTTGATCATTAATAACTGAACTAAAATTACAATGAAAAAACAAAGAAATTAATACTAATCCTAAGGCAGTTACTAGCTAAAACTGATTAAAAACTTCCCCACTACTTTCCCTCCATTAATTTCTCTTGATTTAAATAATTTAAGCGGGAACTTGAATATGTGACTTGACCCGGGTTCCTATCACATGGGTTTGTTTAAGAAGATCCACTAGAGAATAAGACCTCCAGTTAGATACTCTCCATAACTGAGATGGTGAGTCCAGGTCTTATTCAGAAACCTTGAGTTGAAAAAATCGGTACAAAAGTAAAAAGCTAAGAAAGAAGAGATAAGGCTGCTTAAAAGAAGCAGGCGTGGTCATTAGTCAAGTTCCGAGCAGGGATGAAAGCACTACATAATAAATGAATATTCAGGGTTAAAGAACATGATGGCAGCCAAAGGTACAAGATCATATTGGTGGTTGAGGGTTTCCATTTGAAAAAAAAATATGTTTAATGAGACCTTGTTTTCTAAAAAGTGAGTGAGGCACAGCAAAGCGATGCTTTTTAGCGCTTCATGGTGAGGTGCGCCTCTTGGCAACCTACCGATCCTCATCTATCACTGCATTCTTTTCTTTTTTATGGGCATCATCTATTTAAATGAGATGTCTAATTAACAGCAAAAGCCCATGTGATGTGCCTAGAAGCAACAACATAACTTTTTCACTTCTCGGTATTTAGTTTTTTTTTTAATTTAGAAGTCTGTCTTCTATACAGCAATATCAAATCATGAACAACAATCCTTTATTGATATATATATGTTACCCATTTAGTATAAATTGATATAAATATCTAAATTTTGGGTGTTTTAACTACTAGAAGTGTTTTAGCAAAACAAGTGTGCCTCGGTACGTGATGAGTGCACCTATGCCTCTCACCTCAGTTACAGGACCTATCGGCTCATGCTTTAAAACACAAATGAGATCTTCTCTTCACAACGACGACAATCAGATTGGTCTTAAGCATCGTACTTGTGGTAAAATTGCATCTAGAGCAACTAGATGTCAAAACTGTTGTCTTGCATGATGATTGATGACCTTGAAGAAGATATCTACATGGCAGTATGGCACAGCTTGAAGGTTTTTTTAAAGTAGTTGTAAAGGAAGACCTACAGGATCATATTGAAGAAAAGTTTGTATAGATTAAAGCACCAAAACAATGGTACTTGAAGTTTGGGAGCTTTAGCATCAAATGTTATTATCTCACAAAGAAACTAATTCATGTTTTTGTGTTATTAAATTTTGCACGCTTTATTATCTTATTATAGTATTCCTACTGTTACTTGGTGTTTCTCGTGCCCCACATTTCCCCAACAATGAACATATAAGGTGCTTCTTTGGTCGGTTAAAGTCCACAAACAATGGTATCAACTATCAAGATTCAAGAATATAACTGAGAACAGCCAAGTAAAAGTCTGATGTACACATACGTTGAGAGAGAATTAACTTACGTATGATGTACAATTCTATCTTCCAATTGTAAGTTGGTCGGTTAATATGAGTCATCCTCGCCTTCGGATCACCGTATGTAATCTGCAAAATAATGTAGTTAACATAGTTGTCAATAGCGAATAGCGGTAAGTAGCGACAAGCTACCTATATGCTCTGTAGCGATAGCGACGAAATAGCACCCTCTAGTTCATGTTTAGCGATAAAGTAGTAGAAAATTTAAGAAATATTTTACGTGTATATTATCAAAATACGCTATTTTTACATGTATATTTCATCTAAATATGCTGCTTTTTTCAATCGCGAAACAAAAAAAGCCCTAATGGACATCGCTATTTATATTTATCAAAAAAACACTAAAATTATAGAAAAAGTCGCTATTGTCGCTAAACACCTTATAGCACCATATGGTAGTTAATGGTATCTAGCAACTCCATGAGGTCTTTAAAAGGGACGATAACCTAAAAGAATGATTTATCATCCTACCAGCATATAGACCCCTCCAGGTTTTAGAATCCTACAAATAAAACACCAGATGTTATTATAACTACAATTATCAATATCAATAAGATATACAACATAATATTCTTCTTTTAAATTATGGCTAATGAAAATATAATATATATTGTTCTTTAAATTACATAAACTAGCACAATAGAAGACAATGAAAGAGACTTGAAACCTGCTCACTTCCCCCAGCATCTGAGAAGCACTAGTTGGACCATTGGTTCCACACTTCAAAAGAAGTTAAGAAATTAAAAACACGTGGAGCAATGATAAAAACAAATCTGATGTGGAATTTAAGTAGCTTACCATCAGCGCATCAAGAGTTCCTAAGACCCGCAAATCAGAAACCATGCAAAACAGAGCAGAAAAAGGATCGTTAATATAGAAAAACACGTGGAATAGGTCGAAATTGACTGTTTAAAACTAGAGTAAGAGTGACTGATATAAGTCTATACCTTTATCAATTACACCATCAAATGAATTGTCTAGAAAAAAACCCATATCCCGAACATCCATCTGCACGTCTTTAAGTACGATAAGAAAAATTCAGTAACTGTAATGTATCACAAGATAGTGAGCATCTGAAATATCAAATATCCTAACGCAATAAGATAGGCAGTTTGTAGAGAGAGAGAGAATACATTCCAACTGAGAAACATGCTCATATTTACGTCGCATCATTTCAATAGCCACACAAGAAATGTCAACATTCATGATGCTTTCATACCCATCTTTAACCATGTCCTCTGATATAACTGCAAAGAGCTAACAAAGAATTAACAAAGATAGGACAGGTTATGTATGCAGGTTTAAGCAGTTTTAGAATATATTCGGTTGGCATGAGTGTTATATGACATTTCATTATGTATCTTTTTCATCCTCATCCCATATGCACACACGTATCTAGAGTTTTGTAGGCACTAATAATATACCAAAATAGATATTGTAATTGCGATGTTTCATTGTGAGAGTAACACCTCATTTTATGTATAATTACATGACAAAACAAGAAAACCGAATGAACCTAAACGAGGAACAAAATCAATCTAATTACAGCAACAAATAAGTCAATAAACCCTAGACCCTAATACAATTATTATAATCACAAATCCCGATTCAATGAAAGTCAATACACCAAGTCACCAACGCGTAAAATGCTAACGCTTCCTTTCAATCATTATAATCACAAATCCCAATTCGATGAATGTTTAATAATTGTTATCTCCGTTTATGCGAAATGCTAAACTGTCGCCAATTCATTTACCATGTTATCAATCCAAGTGTAACTATAATAAACTTAGCAGTCAACAAAGCCCTCAATGACCATTCGCCCCTCGATTATCTACTAGAATCACACTCTTTAGCAACTAACTTCAATCCAAATTACTAGTATTTCACTTATTCACTATGAATATGAGAATATCCTATTCTTTATCATATTCTTTATCAATAATTGTCATCTCCATTATGTCAAACGTGAGCCTGTCACCAATTATCAATCCAAGTGTAACTATTACAAACTTAGTGGTCAACACTCAACAGAGACCTCAACGACTTCAATCCAAACTACCAATATTTCACTATGCACATCCTATTCTTCACCATTTTCTGCATAAAACTGAGAGACAAAACCCGTAGAAGCCAATTCAACATATTACCTCAACTATATAAATAATACTAAGGCTGTAAACGAACCAAACGTTCAGCGAACCGTTCGGCGGCGGGAAGTTCGTTTAATAAACAAACGAAAAAGATCAGGAAATTTCATTCAATTAATTAACCGAACGAACAGGAACAAACGTCCCATTTGTTCAATTGCATTCATGAACATTTTTACTAATATGTCGTTTACATTCGTTCATGGTCGTTTGTTTTATTTAGTTCATGTTCAGCCATTAGAAACTTATATATTTGAATCATTACTTTCCGACAATTATGTTTATGCTTATTATGTCTAACTTGTGCCCTTGTTTTCGGATAATATCTTTATAATTATTATGTCAAGTTCTTAACAAAGTGATAACTGATTACGTCTAACGTCCGGGATACGTTTGTTTGTGATCATGAACCGTTGTTTACAGCCCTCCTCAATAATTCTAAACAACAATTACAGTACTGTATGACAACTAAACAATATATAAACCCTAGAAATGAAATGTAAATAATAAATATAATGGAGAATGAAGGAGCATATATATACCTGCATTACCGCAACCAACCATAAGTAGACGAGAAGAAATTGGAATATATTTACGAAGAAAAGGACGAAGAGCATCGTAACGCTGGTACCAATCGAAAGCGGACTCGTTGAGGTATCGAGCGTCCCAGTAATCGGAGTCGCCGTAGTTGTAAGTGTTGCATGCCGATTCATCCCTCAGCATCTTTTATTCTTTGTCACCGGTCACTGATCGCCGGTGGTGGTGGTGGTGGTGGTGGTGAAAGGGTTTTGCGTGATGAGTTGTACGATGTGAATGAAATGTTGTACGTTGTGTGTAGTTGGTGATCTTAGTTGTGCTTCTAGAGTTATGCAGATCACAAGCTATACCAGGCGCTCTACCCCTAACCCTAGTAATTGCGGTGCGGATACATTGTAAACATTGAATGGATTAATTCAAGCGATATTTGATGCGAACACAATTTGAAAACATGCATTTTAACATATCCGGTTTAACTCAATAACATTTGTGGTTGGATCCAATGTAAAGTAATCGAATTTATACAGTACAATCAAAAAACATATTCGCATCAAAGGTTGAAATTTTACCCCTAGTACGTTGCGGCAGGGTCGAAACGTAGAGTAACTCAAATTTATACCGTCGAATGAGAATGTATTATATTTGACCTTATTCGATTCAGAACAAAATTTACAATGAAACGTAGACCAACTAAAAACGTACATAAAATAAGCACAAAAACGTATTATATTTGACATGACTTGTTTAAAAAAGTTTATGTAGAAACGTAGAAAAACTCAAATTTATACCGACACATAATTAAAAATACGCATGTAATAATAGTTTTTAGGTAAAGGAACGAAAGGGGTAAAGTTGGAGCTTTAGAAACTCGGGTTCGTTTAAATAATATTTTTACCAAGTTCTTAAACACAACGGAAAATTAGTAGTATTTTAAAAAGAAAATTAGCTAAAGAAAACTTACTTAAATATTTAAGGATTAGTTATGGTTAGATAAAAATTGCAATTTTCAAAAGTTAAGGGGGTTGTAAAATAAAGAGTTAAATGCCTGGATAGTCCCTGTGGTTTAGTTTTTTTTTCACCTTTAGTCCCTAACTTTCTAAAATTACTTCTATAGTCCTCAACTTTTCAATTTTCGTTCCCGGATAGTCCCTGGCGCGGATGAGAGTTAGTTTTTGGTGTTAAGTGAGTGTGAAATTACCTAAATACCCTTTATATTAAAAACAGATAAATAAAACATTTAAAAATAAATTTAAACTTAAGTGGGCTCCACCTAAATCACCACCCACCTCTTCTTCATCCCAACACCACCTGCAACAACCCACCTTCACCGTCATCTTCGCATCGTTTTCGCAAACGACACCGTCCTAGATACAGCAAATGGCATCAGTGGACCAAGATGAAAGTCCAGACCCATTTGTTAAACCTAAAGCAAGCTCCTTTAGAGCTACCAGATCAACCGAATCACATGTTTGGCTTAGGGTTTTGACACTCAAACATGAACAAAAGAACAAGGCAAACAACACCCAACTTATGAAATTCATTGATCAAACAAACCCCAATTTGACAAGTTCAGCACATCCCTGAAATACCAAGTTGCTAATATAGAACTAAATGATGAAATTAAAGGCCCAAAATAGAACAAAATATTCAAATCTCTATACAATAAGATGAATCAATTGCAAGATTTGGAACCCAAATCCCAAAACCTCAAAGAAACAAAAAGCAAAACAGAAGCAAGGAGATTAAAGAAAGCTTGTAAAAGAAGCAACTCATAAAACACTCAATGGCATATGTAACACCCCGTGTTTTCGAAATTCAAAGTCAAGGTCAAAGTCAATGACCGATTTCGCGCGACCTGACTTGTAGTGAATTTCTTTTATATGTTTATTTTAGTTGTATTATGTGGAGTAAGTGTCAATAATCACAATAATCGACGTATATTGTTCGCTATTTAATCGACTTACGACTGTGAACTATAGGAAGTAACAATGCGATAAAGTTAACTAAACGATAATCAAACTATGCTAATCAAATCGACATTGAATCGCAATCGCACTCGCAACTCGAATTACGCATTTTGGTTATTATCTTACGTGTGTGTGTGCCTTATGTGTTACTTGTGCATGTTTAATTTATGTATGTGTGGGAATCAATCGAAAGGCAATCAATCGCAATCGAAACGCAATCAAACGCAATCGAAATCGAACTATGATAATTAGTTGAGAAGAGATAGTGCGAGATATGAATGGTTGGGATTAAAAGTAATTTGAATAGGAAACTCTATCGCATCGCATCGCTCGCAACCGAAATTGAAACAGTAAAAATCGTCGCGCCGAACACCCGAACCAAGTGCCATCCGGCCAGATTGCCATCCGACCGGGCTGCCACTTGAGCTGGTGCCAGGCTGTCATCCGACCGAGATGACATCCGACCAGACAAGTCATCCGGGCGAGATGCCATCCGACCGACCTACCCTTTCCTCTTTTGGAACTCTATAAATACCCATGTCACTTTCATTCTTTCTACTTTTGGAAACTCTATGTCCGAACAGCTCGTGCTCCCCACCTTTACTTCGATTTCTCTCGATTCCGGTAAGATCTCGTCCTAAATCTTGTACTTCCTTAATCTACACGCACTCCTACACCTTTCTAGCTTTTGAATCTTAACTTTTAACCGTGAAATCACTAGATTTGAGGTGTTCTAGGATGACGTCATCATGGTGTTCTTATGAACTTCATGTTTTGGCCTCAACCCACCAAGAACAACTTAGATCTAACCGATTTCCACACAAGTAAACAAAGATCTTGCATAGATCTAAACACATTCATGGTGAAAAAGGATTGAAAGATGGTTTCTAACTTTCTTTCAACTCTTTTACACTCAATGCACTCAAAATCGATAGAATCAGACCTTGTTTTAGCCTCCTACTCATTCTTAGTGTTGTGCTAGCTCAAGATCTGGATTCTACTCACGAGACCACCGATTTCGGGTTAACCAAGAACAACCGTCTTGAACCGGCCAACTAGTCAAACTAGGGTGATTCCTGTTTGATCGGGTCACTTGGGTCAAGATGGGGTTCTGTTGGTCAGCACGTTGTCAAAACGTCTCGATAAAGCGACAAACAATCAAAACGGCCAAGTGAAGGACGAACGGAACAACCGGGATGAAGTGCTATCCGACCGGACTACTGTCCGAACGGATAAGCCATCCGAGCGGCCGGCTGTCCGAGCGACTTGCACCTTGGGTCCCACACTTAACCAACTTTATCTGAAGTTTGAGTATTGAACGAATTGCTATCCGATCGGACTACCATCCGACCGGATTACTCTTCGGATCATGAGATACTTGGACTTTAACACTCGAACAATTTTCAACATATTCAATGCACTAGGGGTGCCACCCGACCGGACTGCTGTCCGATCGAGTGACAACCTGCTGTGGATTTGTTCTCACTGAGTAACCCTGCCACTCGAGTCGCCGTCCGATCGGATAGATCATCCGAGCGAATTGTCGTCCGCGCGGCTGACCGTCCGATCGACCGACCAGAAAAGTAGAGATACTTCAGTGTTTTCAAAATGCTACAACGAAAACTTCAAAGGACAAGCCATCATACACAAACACATCCTTCCAAAAGGAAGAAACAATCCACTCGAATAGTCATCCGACCGGACAACCTGTCCGACCGGATGACCATCCGAACGGATTGTCATCCACACGACTGGACCATCCGGTCGGATTACCATCTGACCGAACTGCCATCCGAACCACTTACGTCATGCATCGTTTTACGCGTCACTTATCGTTATGTTATCGATCTGTTCAGGCTAACCTTACTCTCTAGCGCTCCCTTCAATCCATCAACGCTGTGAGTATACTCGGTCCCTTTTTGCTTTACGCACTTTTGGGTGTTACATACGTTACAAATATTCAAATCACAATAAACACACTACTCAATACTATTTGAACGCTAAACGTTAATGCATGTTATACGTGGCTTATGAACGCTTGTTTGTTATGTTTACACATGGAATGCTGTCTACCTGCCTTAGCAATGATAGTACTATAGTTTGGACTCAGCACCTGTTCGCAGGGGTTGTTAAGGACAATTACTTGCATGCATTACGGTGGTAATCATGTATTGCGAACTGCCTCAAGCAGTCAACCCGCAGTCATTGGTATCGATGGATCTATGTCGATAACTAATGTGCTTCATTTCACTATGTGTACGTGCTGGTTATGCGTAAACGAATTTCGAACTCTATATGCTATTACCAAACTTGTATGCTCACCTTACATTATATGTGTTGACTTTATTTTAATGTATGTGACAGGTGCTTAGGATGCACATCTGCTAGGAAATCGAAGCTAGAATAAGGCTCTAGAGGCCAACAAATAGTTGTCTGTACAAATTAAGTCAAGGGTCTCTAGAAGCAGATAAACAATTGCTCTATTTGAAAATCTGAGTTGTCGGAATAGAACTATTTGCCTAGATTTTGTCTGTAATAATTTGTTTACCTTTTGAGACATGGTATGGGACATGTTACTTTAAATTGATTGGTATTGATAATTGTTATGGAAACTTCTGGACAATCTGTTTCGCTCAGTGCCATGCCCCGATGTTTCCGCCATCGGTTGGGGTGTGACAGCATAGGAGAGAGTCTTTAATGATTTAAAATCTCAAGCTAGAAGAAAGTAAACTCTTTTATTGATTCTCAAACCAGACCCACAAGAAAAATGAAACCATAGTATCGTTTAGTGTCGATCACTTGTGAATGAAGCAAGAAAAGCAGACAATAATCAGGTTGAAGATGATGGTGAAGCTGGGTGGTTACAGGTGGTGTTGGGATAAAGAAGAGGTGGGTGGTGATTTAGGTGGGGACCACTTAAGTTTAAATTTATCTTTAAGGGGGTGTTTGTTTTTTCTTCAAACATCTTCAAGGGAGCTGATGTCTGCAGGCGCGCAGACATTACCCTTGAAGACTGTTTGTTTTTTTTTTCTTTTAAACAGATCTGAAAATGGCTTTTTTGAGCTTTAAAAAAAAGCTATCCCCCCCTTCTTCAAACATCTTCACAAGTTCTGAAACTCAAAAACCAGCTTGTTCATCATCATCTTCACCATGTTTTCTCCAAATCAAAATCCCCATTCAAGAACAACAACCTCACAACAATAATAACCACCACCACTGCCATAAGAACAACTCCTGTTCATCATCATCTTCACCTCAGTCGGCCACCACCACCGTCGCGGCTGCCATCAACCTTCAACATCATCATCGTCATCATCGATCATCCTCATCTGCGATCTCTCTCTCTCTCTCTCTTCGATCTCTCCCTTTGTTCTGAATCATCGATTCTTCTCAAATGGGTTTCACTAAATTCCCTTTCTTTCTCATCTAATTCCTCTAAAAATCTAATCTTTACTTCAATTTCATCATACCCACCAATCCTTTGAGCTTCTTCACTGCCATAAATGCAGTAAAACTTCACCCTCCATTATTGGTTCCTTTCCTTTCATTTGTCTTACTCACGAGAAATGCAGTAACAATTAACCCTCTTGTTAGTTTCAATTTCTCTTCATTTTTCACTGCTCATTTTGCTCCAAAAGCCCTAATTTTTATGGGTTTTTTTTTACAGGTGGTAGTTGTTGCTTGAATAGATGTAGCTTTGCTCTTCAAAACCCATAATTTTGCTGTGTTTGGTTTCATTGAGTTGACCCAGAATGTTTGCATTTTCAAGAAAAGGAAAGAAGCTTGGAAGGTTAGGGTTTTCTACTTCTAGTTTATTTATCTGTGTACAAGATTGTATTTTTATATATGTTTGTGTAATGGGTATGTGTGTATAGTGATTGTTTATGGATAGTTTGATCCTGAAAACAAAAATGTTGTGAGATCATACAGGCCAAGATAGAATTAAAACACCAAAGGTTAGATTTTCTAGTTAAATTATTATTCATTTAAATGTGTGTATTTGTGTACATGATTGTATTTTGATTTATGTTTATGTAATGGGTATGTGTATGGATCGTTTGATCCTGAAAACCATAATGTTGTGAGATCATATAGTCCAAAATAGAATTAGAAGTTAGAAGACAAAAGGTTGATTCTTGAATCTTGATTTACAAAAGGTACACACGGTATCAATTTATAAAAACAAAGTTCATGTAGTATGTACAGACGGTATCAATTTATAAAAACAAACAGTCTTATATTTTCAGCTTGAAGAGCTTCAGACAACATCTTCAGTTGCAGACATGAAAACAGATGAAATCAGCTTGCAGACAATTTATGTCTGCAAAAACAAACAACACCTAAATGTTTTATTTATCAGTTTTTCATAGAAAGGGTATTTAGGTAATTTCACACTCATTTAACACCAAAAACTAACTCCTATCCGCGCCAGGGACTATCCGGAAACGAAAATTGAAAAGTTAGAGACTATAGAGGTAATTTTAGAAAGTTAGGGACTAAAGATAAAAAAAGGCCAAACCACAGGGACTATCCGGGCACTTAACTCTAAAATAAAGTAATAGTGTAGGGGTTAAAACACCAATTTTCAAAAGTTGAGTTGTATGGTGGGAAAAGGAGGGACCGTTATTGTAAATGTCGCGGACTTTTGAGATGGTTGTAAAATGGATAAATATTATTGGGGTTAAAATTATAATTTGAGTAAACTGCCATTTTGGTCCCTGTGGTTTGGGCACTTTTGTCATTTTAGTCCAAATCTCAAACTTTTTACATCTGGGTCCCTGTGGTTTGCATTTTGTTGCCATTTTAGTCCAAAATCCAAAAACCCCATTTTTTGACTGTTAAAGCTGCCTATTTTGTCCTTTAGTGCAGGGGCATTTTGGTCATTTGTTAAATTGAAAACTGATTATTTTTTTAGCTCTCTCTCTCTTATTAAAACCCATATATCAGCTCTCTCTCTCTCTCTTATTAAAACCCAGATCAAATAATCAGCTATCTCTCTCTCTATAGCACCACCACCGCCATCAGCTCTCTTCTCTCTCTCTATAGCACCACCACCACCGTCATCTGCTCTCTCTCTAAAATACCACCACCACCCCCACCACCGCATCATCCCCACTACCACCACCATCCCACTGCCGCCAACACCACCCACAAACTTAAAAAACAAACCCACAAACAAAATCAAATCTTGATCAAAACCCAATAACCGCATCCAAATTACAAACAAGCCCACTAAATCAAATCGAAATCAGATTAACTATCAATACCGATTTCAAAACAAAAGAAAAAAATGAAAAGTTCACCTGCACTAAGCACCTACACTACCGTTCCACCGCCACCTGACCACCGCCGCTGCTCTCTCTCTCTTCGTCAATCTCTCACTGCCACTAAATCAAATCGGCTCCCCCTTCTCCCACCGCTCTCTCTCTCCTCGTACCTGACCACCGCCACTAAATTAAATCGGCTCCCCCTTCTCCCACCGCTCTCTCTCTCCTCGTACCTGACCAACGCCACCTGACCACCGCCACTAAATCAAATCGGCTCCCCCTTCTCCCACCGCTCTCTCTCTCCTCGTACTCTCTCTCTCTCTCCTCGTACTCTCTCTCTCTTCGTCAATCTCTTTCTCTCTACTCGTCTCTCTCTTCTTCGATCTCCCAACCGACACCACCCACCACAGTTGGATGGTGGTTGTTGGGGTTTTGAGAGGATCGTGGTGTTGGTGGTTGTCCAGAGGTGGCGGCGTGGTGGTGGTCGGAGACGGTAGGAAAGTGGAGGTGGTGATGAATTTGGGGGTTAGGGTTTTGGAAAGTGGAGGGGGAGAGTTTATGAGAGAGAGAGAGACCTTGTGCAGTGTAACATAGCAGGGTCATTAATAGTGTTTATGTTTATAATAAATCTAAAATGACCAAAAATGCCCCCGAGGGTAAAGACAAAATAGCAGGGCCATTAATGGGAAATCTGGTCAAATTTGAAATTTGGACCAAAATGGCAACAAAATGCAAACCATAGGGACCCAGATGTAAAAAGTTTGAGATTTGGACTAAAATGGCAAAAGTGCCCAAACCACAGGGACCAAAATGGCAGTTTACTCTTATAATTTTCAAAAGTTAAGGGATAGTATGATGGGTGTAATAAGGCAAGGGGCTATTGTGCATTTTAATGAAACCTTAGGGGAAGCTGGTGGAAAGTCCTGCGACTTTCTATTTTAAGTTATAGTATAATATGGGGAGAGTAAATTTCCAAAATCGTCCTTGCCGTGAGGTTTGAGTATATTTGTCTGTTTCATCCGAAACAACCTTTTTGTACCATATTGCTCTTCACTTTTAAGATTTTTTTACCATTTTCATCCAAATCTGTAAAGTTTTTTTTTTCGGGATTTTTTTGTTATTTTCATCCAAATGTCTGATAGAAAAAATAAAACAAATTAGACGTTTGGATGAAAATGGCGAAAAATCTCAAAAGTGAAGGGCAATATGGTAAACAAAATTGTTTTGGATGAAACTGTCAAACATGCCCAAATCTCAGGGACGATTTTGGCAATTTACTCAATAGTAAATTAACATTTTGACATGCTTTATTTTTTTGTTATTCTAATTTGGGGTAGATATAAATAAAAAGTTGATTTTGTTTAAGTAGGATAAGAAGGAATCTTAGAGGGTGTTTAGGATTGCTTATTTAACTCTAAAAGTGTTTTTTTTTTTTTTTTTTTTTTTTTTTTTTTTTTTTTGTCAAAAGTGATTATTAACTTATAACATTTTCAAAATGAGTTTTTAAAAAAAAATGTTTGGATTAACTTTTGTGATGAGAAAAGTAAAATGACAAAAAAAATGAGATAAGTTTTCATGTTTAATTGTTATTTTAAAAGATGAGGTTAGATTGGTAATTTAATGTTCAAAAGTCATTTAAAAAGTTTGGTTTTTGTGACTTTTGGAAAACAACTTTTCATTTTTTTTTCCAAAAAGCCAAAATTAAAAGTGTTTTTGTCAATGTTAAATATTTTTTTAACTTATTGGGTTTTTAAAAAAAATTAGGAAAAAAGGGAAATTTTTAGAATTGGTTATTTGTTGATTTTCTCTTTCCACATTCCACATGCATATTTCACTCGATTTTTAAATGTTCATAACTTTTTTACGACATTATTTAAAAAAATACTCTATAAATTTGAGTATCTTTTTATCTTGAATTTGAGTATCATCTTACTATATAAAATATGACAAATTAAAAAAAAAGTGGTGGTGTATTTATATGTTATATAACATTTTTGTATAGGATTTTTGTGCTACATTTTTTTGTGCTAGATGTTTTTTTACTTTATTTTTTGTGCTATATTTTTTTACTATATATTGTGTTGTATTTTAAGAAAACAAAAGAGTGGGAGTTTGTGTTTTAGGACCAAAATATCCGTCAATCCTACTTATAAAGAGTGTCATATGTCATCTCTACAATCTTTCTTAAACTACTAAACTAGTTAGGCAAAACCCATTTTTTTATGAATCTTCCCCATTGTAATTTTGTGTCTTAGTTATTGCTTAAAACATAATACTTTTAACTTTCTTTTATTTTTCTTTTCAATCACTATTAATTAACGAGAAGAGGTCCTTAAAGTCCTTATATGGAGCAACCATCCCACTCAAACTAGGTTTTCCCTTGTTTCGTCACTATCATATCATTACTTTCCCATGGTATTCCAACATAGGGGTGTGCATGGATTGGTTTGGGTCGGTTTTGATCTAAAATCATAACCGTTGTAACAACCTGACTTTCAGTTGTTCCTATTTCTATCGTTGTTTTATTCGTAAACGCTTGTACTCCGAGATTCGATGATTACCAATGGGTTAACTACATTTTTAAACGTTTTTTATATCGCTTATTTATCGCATTTAAACGCTTATTACTTAAACACTCATCGCAACGCAAACTCAACGAGAACTCAAAACGCGGATTTATTTGTATTATTTGTGTTATTTGTGTGTTTAAATGTTAAATATTTATATCAGCGAGTATCGAACATTCGCTTAAAACGCTCAATTGCACGAGTGAGCTGTAACACCCATGTTAATTTAATATGAATTTACTACTAAATACGCATTTAGTTTGCGTAAAATACGGGTTAACAAAAATTGTTAAGTTTAATATCCATACACGATTAGAGTATTTAGGATTAACATCCCTACTAGTTTAAGACATTCTAAAAGTGACATCAAAGTTACATGTTCATATTTAGTTAAAACAAAATATGATAACGCGGAAGCTTCAAGTGTTGTGTTCGGTTCTTGAAATCTTGCTTGATCGCCATCCGGAGTTTCGCCAACTACACCTAACATCAAAACCAACTTAAATGTTAGTTTTGACAACATTAAAACGTGTATAATCAAGTTCTAGTGTCAAACAAATGAAAACAAAATAAAATTGCGGAATATAGGTCTCTCGCGCCACGCGAGAGACTCAGTTAAAACCTTCGCGGGCTGCGAGCGGCCCCGCGTGTCGCGCCTGATCGATCGTGCCCCGTCGCGTGCCGCGAGGAAGTCATTTTTCCAATAGGTCTGTTTCTGGACCTGCATTTTCTGCCCAGCTCGATTTTTTCTGCCCAGCAGGTCCGTTTCTGGTGAGCATGCTCAACTTGTCATACTTTGGATCATTCTTTTGTCAAATCCGCAATTTGTTACAGTCCCGCTAACTTCAGATGCGAGTGTCCTTCCAACTAAAACATTTACAAAGATTAGTTACGTCAATATCAATAAATGCCCGAATTATAATACAAGGCTTTCTACTATACGTGTCAACACACGTAATATCGTTAACTATTTCAATCATTTTAATTAGGGTAACGTGTATTACACGATAACCCTATGTGTTGTTTATAACACTTTAATATGCGAAATCGTTTATACACATATAACTTACCGGATTTGCGATCAAGACTCGAACCGAACACGCTGTACTCTTTAACCTTGAGCTCTGATTACCAACTTGTAAAACCCATGTTAATTTAATATGAATTTACTACTAAATACGCATTTAGTTTGCGTAAAATACGGGTTAACAAAAATTGTTAAGTTTAATATCCATACATGATTAGAGTATTTAGGATTAACATCCCCACTAGTTTAAGACGTTCTAAAAGTGACATCAAAGTTACATGTTCATATTTAGTTAAAACAAAATATGATAATGCGGAAGCTTCAAGTGTTGTGTTCGGTTCTTGAAATCTTGCTTGATCGCTATCCGGAGTTTCTCCAACTACACCTAACATCAAACCCAACTTAAATGTTAGTTTTGACAACATTAAAACGTGTATAATCAAATTCTAGTGTCAAACAAATGAAAACAAAATAAAATTTCGGAATATAGGTCTCTCGCGCCACGCGAGAGACTCAGTTAAAACCTTCGCGGGCCGCGAGCGGCCCCGCGTGTCGCGCCTGATCAATCGTGCCACGTCGCGTGCCGCGAGGGAGTCATTTTTCCAGCAGGTCCGTTTCTGGACCTGCATTTTCTGCCCAGCTCCATTTGTTTTTACAAAATCAAACTTCAAATGTGCATAACTTTTTATCTACAAGTCCGTTTTACACGATTCTTTTTTCTACGCGTTCGAAATTTAATTCTCCATCTTATGGAGTCAATAACTGATATTCAACTACTTCAAAAATTCAGATTTCAAGATCTCGGCTTGAAATTCCTTTTAAACATTTTTGAGCAGTTTCATGATTCATTAAACCACTTTTGTTTAAATGATTGTAATTTTTTGAGATATTCATTATCTCAAAACCATTAACTCGTGAGTTCAAAACTTTCATACATTAACCATTAACTTCATTTTGACCCGTTAGAGAGATTTACCATTAACTTTAAATTTCACTATCTCCTTTCACCCATCATTTTACTACATCAAGGTATCTACCTATATTTCGTTATCTTAATGCAAATTCCTAAACAACCCATATGGGTCGTTTACCTAATTTACCCATCAAGGGCTTTTTGGTCAATTTTAGTCCCTCATTTTACGACGAAAGACTTCCACTAATTACCTGACCAAAATACTACTTTCAACTATAAATCTAATTATGTGTACCTGGCTCGGGTCATAGCATTGACCTGTTTACATACCTCTTGCTTTAAATTTTCTAGTTAAAGCAACGCAACATATGTAATTTCCTGTAATCACAAAAACTCAACAAGTAGTCATCAGTTTTTTTTTGTCAAATGGTATTAACATACCATTTGACCCGTTTAGTCGACATGACCATTTTTCAACGTATGATGGTAGATTAATACCATCATGCCCCTTGAACCTATTCTGGTTCGCGTCGTAAGTTATTACCTAAAAGACAATATTCTTAAATTGTTCGACCCATTATAACTTTTACCAAATGGTGTCTTTAGTTTGATCACTATTATTTAACTATTAATTTGACCAATTTGGTTGTCGAGTGAATTCCATCACTTCAATGACATACCAAACACAACCATTTTTGCTATATCAATATTACACATATTTTAACTATCTATTTTGACCCGTTTGGTTGTCGAGTGAATTCTATCACCTCAATGACATACCAACGCAACCATTTTCGCTATATCAATAATTAAACATATTTTAACTAAGTTTGTCTACATAAACGTAACGGGACGACAACTCGCGTACCTTAGATCTTCCCTTTAAGTCATGTATAGCCCCGACCTTATAATCCGCCTTATCAAACGAGTCGCCTTTATTTTCCATTTAGAAGTCCCGCACTCCATTAGCTCGTTTGACCCGCTTCGTCCAAGCTTTCACCTAGCTTGATAGGATCAACTTGATACAACATTCACCACACTTGATTAGTTAGTCATCATAACATAATGACTACCTCATCTATGGATTTCTCATGTCTCAAATCATTCAATGCATTTTAAACATGCTAATCACATTATGATACGACTCTTTATGATTTAAACATGATCTAACATGAATCGGATTTAAGCTAGGACATCAAAACATGCATCATAGCAACTAGTCTCCATCTACATAGTAACCAAAAACTTGGCTCATCTAGGCATTTCATCAAACACCTAGTGTGCATAAGTCATTCTTAGCATAAAGTACAACTTCCTAAAGCATGTTGTATACTAATCATGAACAATTCACTAATTTTAGTCATACTAATGGTAGATTGATGTTCCTAATCCTCCATAAACATCAATTTTACCCAATACAAGCTAAACCATCACCAACATACTCAATCAAGAATTTCTCCATCATAGGCATTCTAAAAAAAACAAGATTTGAGACTTACCTAGTGATGAGATAGTGGAGTACATTACAATTTCATAATCATGCAGTGATTAGCCCTTAATTTTTCCCCCAATTGATCAAGTTGGTGTTAGGGTTCTTGAAACCCTTTTTTCTTTCCTCTGATGGTCGACCAGAACACACACTTAGGTGTGTGTTTTTGGTGTAGTTTTCTTATTAAAACCTCATCTATCATGATTTACCATTATGACCCCTTAAGTTTTAATGTTTCTTTATAAACTAGCTACTAACTAGTAATCAAACAACTTAGTCAAGTTTTTTTTTTACCACTAACGGTATTTTACCAGTCATTAATATTAATGTGGTTCCCAAACCCGTTTTTGGGGTGTTACATGAGCGGCTCGACTAATCGCGCAACTCGATTTACCGTGCTAAAACGCAACGCAACACAACACTTAATTACCTCGCTAAAATACTTAAAGTACTCGAACTAACTAACGCAACCAAACGCACCAAACGAACACCCGACATGCGAAACGGGAATTTCTAGCACGAAATAGGTCCCCTCGTACGAAGACACCACCTTCGTACGAAGGCAGCAGCTTTGTATAGAACCTGCAGCGCTCTCTATAAATACCTAGCCACTCCCTCATTTCATAACTTGCTGCCATTCTCTCAAGAACACTCCCTACTTGCTTTCTCTCTGCATTCCAAGTAAGATCCGTTGTTTTTACAAGTATCACAACGTTTTCCACAACGATTTTCATGAGTTTATCTCTGATTTCATCTAAACTTCTCTATTTATATGAAAACCTTCATCTTTTTCATCAAAACTTCTGATTTTGCTATGGATCTACATTTAAACGAGTGTATTGGGCTTAGCTTTGGCTTCCCAAGATAGAGATCTGAATATCTCGCACTCACCAAGTGTTTAATCCAAAGAAAAACTGTTTTAAACTCGATTTTTACACTAAAACGGACCAAAACGACATATGTTTCGTTCACTGGATAGTGGGACGATGTGATGTCGAAACCATCATGAAAAGGACTCGAAAACACATCTAATTCAGGCAAAAACACAGCTCCGAACGCAAAAACAACCACTTGTGCGAGTTGGACTGGCTTGTACAAAGCCCCGGCTTCGTACGAAGGCACTGCCTTCATACGAAGGCACCCCCGGCTTCGTACGAAGGCACCCTTCATACAAACCAGCCCGTGATCCCATGTGTGACTAAATCGCTTAAAAGTCCTCTCCGGCTCTAAGTTTAATCAGTAGCTTAAGGCTGGAGGGATGAACACTCGATTTCCTGAAGAAAGACGCGAAGAACACTCAATTTTGGACACGGAAACAAGCCACTGGTACGAAAGCACTAGCTTCGTACGAAGGCACCGCCTTCATATGAAGGCACCCCCTTCGTACAAAGATCCTGTTTTCCCACTTGACACTTCAACTCGATCGTTTCAGCACTTTGGAAGACTTATGCACTTCTTTTCCCGTACGCAGGCTGATCCGGCGCTCTCTCCACTCCTTTCCAGACCTTGTTTAACTGTTAAGCACGCATTGTGAGTATACTCGAACCCTTTTTCGCTTAACGCACATTTGGGTGTTACATACGTTCTCTATCAAAACACGAACGCACACAACGCTTAAACTCTTTTAAAAATGCTAACCGTTCTCGCATGTTATACGTGAATAGTTGAATGGTTGTTTGCTATGTTTACACAGTGATGACTTGCCCTACCACCGTTAGCAACAATAGTTGTCACACCCCAACCGATGGCGGAAACATCGGGGCGTGACACTGAGCGAAACAGATTGTCCAGAAGTTTCCATAACAACTATAATTACCTATTATTTAAAGCAACATGTCCCATACCATGTCATAAAAGATAACATAATTATTACCGGAAAGATCTAGTCAAATTGTTCTGTTCCGACAACTCAGATTTTTATTACAGACAATTGTTTATTGTTCTAGGTCTTTCCTAGCCTCGATTTCACAGCAAGCTAAGCAAATAAGCATCCTAAGCACCTGTCACATACGTTAAAGTAAAAGTCAATACACATAGTGTAAAGGTGAGCATACAAGTTTAATAGATATAATAGAGTTCGAAATCATTACGCATAACCAACACGTACACAGAGTAAAATGAGGCATGTTAGTTATCGACATGAACCTATCAATACCAATGACTGCGAGTTGACTGCCCAAGGCAGTTCGTATTGCATGATCACCACCATGACCCATGTAATTAATTGTCCTTAACAACCCCTGAGTGAACAGGTGCTGAGTCCAAACAAATAGTACTACCGTTGCTAAGGCAGGTAGACAACATTTCATATGTAAACATAACAAACAAGCATTCATTAAGTTATGTATAACATGCGGTAATTGGTTAGCGATTAAAGTATTGCATAGTGTGTTTGATGTGATTTAGAATAAGTAACGTATGTAACACCCAAAAGTGCGTAAAGCAAAAAGGGATCGAGTATACTCACAGCGATTGGTGGATTGAAGGGAACGCTAGAGAGTAGGGTTAGCCTGAACAGATTGATAGTATAATGATAAGCGATACGTAATTCGGTGAGAAGTGTGAAAGGATCGAACAGCAATTCGATCGGACGGTAGTCCGATCGGACAGCCGGTCGTTCGAGTGTCAGTCCGCTCGGATGGTCATCTGATCGGGTGACCTTTTGAGTGGATTGTTTCTTCCTTTGTGAAGGATGTGTTTGTGTATGATGGTTTGACTTTTGAAGTTTTCGTTGTAGCAATTTGAAAACTTAGAAGTATCTCTACCTTTCAGGTCGATCGATCGAACGACCGTTCGATCGGGCAACAGTCCGATTGGTTGGACACTTCAGCGAGAGCAAGTTCATAGGGGATTGTCACTCGATAGGATGATGGTCCGATAGGGTGGCAACCCTCGTGCATTGAACAGGTTGAAAATTGATAAGTATTGAAGTCTGATCATTACATGGTCAAGTGGTAGTCCGATCGGGTGGTAATCCAATCGCGCAGCACTTCGTTCAATGTTCATCCCTCAAAGTTTGAAAATACAAGTTGAGTGTGGGGCCAGGGTGCAAGTCGATCGGGTGACCACCCGATCGGGTGACAATTCGATCGAACAGCAGTCCAATCGGGCGGCACTCCGTTCTGGTGTCCCGGTCGTCTTCTTCCTTGGTCATTTTGATAGTTTGTCGTTTTATCAAGATGTTTTGATAGCGTGTTAAGCAACAGAAACCTCGTCAATACTTGGTACTGCTGATCGGACAGGAATCACCCAAATCCGACCAGTTAACTGTTCGAGACGATGTTCCATGTTTAACCCGAAATCGGTAATCTCGTGGATAGAATCCATATCTTGAACCAACACATCAACAAGCAAGTGTAGAAGGTTAGAACAAGCTACGATTCTATCGATTTTGAGTGCATTAAGTGTAAGAGAGTTGAAAGAAAGTTGGAAAACCATCTTTCAATCCTTTTCAGCGTGAATATGTTTAGATCTATGAAAGATCCTTGTTTATTTATGTGGAATTCGTTCAGATCTAAGTTTTTCTTGAAGGATTGAAGCCAAAACATGAAGTTCATAAGAACACCATGATGACATCATCCTAGAACACCTCAAATCTAGTGATTTCACGGTTAGAAGTTAAGATTCAAAAGATAGAAAGGTGTAGGAGTGCGTGTAGATTAAGGGAGTACAAGATTTAGGTGAAAAACTTACAAGAATTGCGAGAAATTTGAAGAAAAATGGGCAAGAATGCTGGTCGGACGAGAGTTTCCAGAAATTGTAAGTTTGATGTTGAAGGGAGGGTATTTATAGGGTTTTCAAAAAGGAAAGGGGAGGAGAGGGGCTGATCGATCGGGTGGCAGCCCGGTCGAATGGCTGGTCGATCGAGCGGCAACTCGATCAAGCGGCTGGTCGATCGGCTGGTCACTTGGTCGATTGGCCACTTGATTCAAGCGTTCGGGGCGACGAGTTTCGCCGTTTCGATTGCGATTACGATCGTTGCGATGCGATAGAGTTTCCTATTCAAATTACTTTTAATCCCAACTACTATATCAACATACAAGCATCCTTATTTCATATTCGTTTAGCGTTTGCGATTCGATTGCGATAGAGTTTCGATTGCATTTCGATTAATCACCACAACATAACATAAATAAACATGCACAAGTAACACATAAGGCACACACACACGTATAACAATATCTAGAATGCGTAATTCGAGTTGCGAGTGCGATTGCGATAGCGATAAATCGATAAAACAGGCGATAAATATCGAATAAACCTCGATTATTAATAAGTACTCCACATAATACAACTAACGTAAGACATAAAATAGATTATCTACAAGTCAAAGAAGTCAAAACAGGAATTGAGCAAGGAGCGACAGATCGCAATTAGCAATCTTGTCTTCCTTTTACTTCAATCTTGACTTTGACTTTCAAAACACGGGGTGTTACAGCCTCCCCTAGTTGAGGGAATTTCGTCCCGAAATTAGGCCGAAGCCGTAACAAACAACTGCGGGTACTTCGCCTTCATGTCGCTTTTGAGTTCCCAAGTGAACTTTGCGCCTCGTTTGCCTTCCCATCGGGACTTTCACAATAGGAATGCGCGAGCGTCTGAGCTGCTTGGTTTGGCGGTCCATGATTTCGACAGGCTTCTCCACGAAGTGTAGTGTTTCGTTTATTTGAAGATCGTCAAGAGGTACAATTAAATCATGCTCAGCCAGGCACTTTCAGAGGTTCAAAACATGGAAAGTTGGGTGAATGTTACTAAGTTCCTCTGGTAGTTCGAGTCTGTAGGTGACTTTTCCGATCCTTTCCAGAATCTTAAAAGGTCCAATATATCGAGGCGCTAGTTTCCCTTTCTTGCCGAATCTGACCACACCCTTCCAAGGTGATACCTTTAAGAGTACGTAGTCACCAACGTCAAATTCAAGGGGCTTGCGTCGTCTATCAGCGTAACTTTTCTGTCGACTTCGAGCTTTCAGCAGATTGTCTCGAATTTGGAGGACTTTGTCAGTCGCTTCTTGCAATAGCTCAGGACCGGTTAATTGCGAGTGCCCGATCTCGTGCCATACAATAGGCGATCGACATTTTCTTCTGTATAAAGCCTCGAATGGCGCCATTTGAATGCTGGAATGATAATTGTTATTATACGAGAATTCGACTATCGGCAGGTAAGCATCCCAATTTCCACCGAAATCTATGACACACGAACAGAGCACGTCTTCAAGAGTACGGATTGTTCTCTCAGTCTGACAGTCGGTTTGAGGGTGGAATGCGGTACTTAGATTAAGCGTAGTACCGAGAGCCGCTTGAAACATTTCCCACAGTCGCGAGGTAAACCGAGCGTCACGGTCAGAGATGATGTCGTGAGGCGTCCTATGTCGACAAATGATCTCATTGGGGTAGATTCGGGCTAATCGTTCTACCTTGTAGTCTTCTCGTATTGGCAGGAAATGAGCTAATTTGGTCAAACGGTCAACAACGACCCAGATGCTGTCGTGACCTGATGGCGTGTGCGGGAGTTTTGTTATGAAGTCCATAGCTATACTCTCCCATTTCCACATAGGGATCGGGGGTTGTTCGAGTAAGCCAGATGGTCTTTGGTGTTCAGCCTTGACCTTTGAGCAAGTCAGGCACTTCCCAACGTAGAGAGCGATATCCCTCTTCATGCCCGACCACCAGTACTTGTAGCGAATGTCCTGGTACATTTTATCGGCACCGGGATGAATAGAATACTGGAATTTGTGGGCTTCGTACATCAATATCTGTCACAAATTGGTCCGGTTAGGGATCCAAATTCGGTCCAGAAAGTGAAATATCCCATTCGACTTATTCACAAGCTGGGCTCAATCGTGATAGATTATCTCCTTCTTCAGAGTGCGTTCATTAAAACATGCATGCTGAGCTTCACGGATGAGGGTTTCAAGATCGTATAGGGCTTGGGTATCACGAATGCTGAGCAGATAGCTCCGTCTGCTGAGAGCGTCGGCAACGACATTTGCTTTGCCTTGGTGATAACGAATCTCACAGTCGTAATCATTAAGGAGTTCTACCCATTGGCGTTGACGCATATTAAGTTCCTTATGGTCAAAGATATGTTGTAGGCTCCTATGATCGGTGAAGATCATACACTTGGTACCATACAGGTAGTGTCGCCAAATCTTTAACGCAAAAACAACTGCGCCTAGCTCGAGATCATGGGTTGTATAGTTCTTCTCATGGATTTTGAGCTGACGGGATGCGTATGCAATGACCTTGTCCCGTTGCATGAGGACACAGCCAAGTCCAAGGTTCGAAGAATCACAATAGACAATGAAGTCGTCGTTTCCGTCGGGTAAAGTGAGGACGGGAGCATTGCAAAGCATGTGCTTGAGGGTTTGGAAAACAGACACTTGTTCAGTTCCCCAAACAAAAGGCTTGTCTTTATGCGTGAGAGCGGTAAGCGGCACAGTGATTTTTGAGAATCCTTCGATAAATCTTCGATAATAGCCCGCTAATCCGAGAAAAGAACGGACTTCAGACGAGTTCTTAGGTGTAATCCAACTCTTAACGGCTTCAATCTTCGCGGGATCGACGTGAATACCTTGACTATTGACAATATGACCGAGGAATTGAACCTCCTCCAGCCAAAATTTGCACTTGGAGAACTTGGCATAGAGTCGATTCCCTTGGAGTAGCTCGAGAACCAAACGTAGATGTTGCGTGTGTTCGGCTTTCGACTTGGAATAGATCAAGACATCATCGATGAACACGATGACGAAGCGGTCGAGATAAGGTTTACACACGCGATTCATCAGATCCATGAAAACCGTGGGTGCATTGGTTAAACCAAAAGGCATAACAACGAACTCATAGTGGCCGTATCGAGTGCGAAAAGCGGTTTTGGGTATATCTTCCTCTTGAATGCGTAACTGGTGATAGCCTGAGCGTAGATCGATCTTGGAGATACACGTAGCACCTTGTAGCTGATTAAACAAATCGTCTATGCGAGGCAGGGGATAACGATTCTTGATTGTCAACTTATTCAATTCCCGATAGTCGATGCACATCCGAAACGACCCATCATTCTTTTTGACGAAAAGGACTGGTGCGCCCCATGGAGAGGTGCTCGGGCGAATGAAGCCTTTATCAAGTAGTTCCCGGAGCTGACTCGAGTGTTCAGGCATTTCGGATGGAGCGAGTCGGTAAGGAGCTTTGGCAACAGGGTTTGCTCCAGGAATGAGGTCGATACGAAAGTCGATATCACAACTTGGCGGTAGTCCGGGAAGATCCTCAGGAAAAACGCTAGGAAATTCTTGAACCACAGGAACGTCATTTACTCCCGGTTTACCTTTCTTTTCCTTCTCCGCTACTACAATGTTAGCCAAGAAAGCTCTATATTCCTTGCGGAGGTACTTGCTAGCTTGGACACATAACATGAGCTTGAGACCTTTCGAAGCAGTTTTGCCATAAACACACAATACATCACCATTCGCGAGCGAGAATCGAATCATCTTATTGAAGTACACAACTTCAGCATGGTTTTTACGAAGAAAGTCCATGCCTACTATGACGTCAAAACTTCTGAGTTGCATAGGAATATGGTCGATTGGGAAGATGTGATTGTTAAGCTCAAGAGTACAATCACGAAGAACGGAATTAACGTCGATAGTTCTTCCGGTGGAAACTTTGGCATCGAACGTCGAGGGGAGTTGAGAGCGCTTAAGACTAAGGAGTTTCTCGAATTCAAACGACACAAAGCAGTTATCGGCTCCAGTATCAAACAAACATGAAGCATAAATACCATTCACAAGGAACGTACCATTGACCACGTTGTTGTCAACCTGGGCTTGGCGCACATTGATGTTGAAAGTTCTGGCGGAGGCGGCATGTTGTTGTTGCTGATGAGGCTGTTGCTGCTCCTGCTGCTGGGGCTCTTGTTTCACAACCCTGTTCGAGCACATGTTCGCGAAGTGGTTGGGATCACCATACGTGAAGCAAACTCTGGCGTTGACCGCGAGTGCCTAAGCCGCTTGTTGGCCTTGAGGAGCAGGAAGTAGAGCTTGATGAGCAGTGGCTTGAGCTGGTGCTTGTCGGGGACCAGTACGGTAATTGGCGGTAAAGTGGCCGTACATGTTGCAGTGCACACAAAATCGGCAAGCAATACCCACCGGGTGGTGATAGGTACATGTTGGGCAGGCAGGGTGGGGACCAGTGTATGCACGCTTTGCAAGTGGTGCATAGATAACTGGAGCTGGTCGATGCTAGTTTGCTGCTGAGCCAACACGGCTTAAAGTGGAGCAGCAGAGGTAGTGACAACACAGTTCTTGTTGCTGGAGCTGCTATAGCTGTTCTTCTTCTTGCGGCGAGAGGCTTTCGATGATTGAGTGGCGGCGGTTTTAGTGGGTGGTACGGCGGTGGCTTGATGCAAGTTCTTTGAAGCTTTATCCCAAAAACCAGCTTTTACTCGCTTGTCATTGATTTCAGCGGCAAGCAAGTAAGTCTGTTCGATTGTTGTTGGCTTTGCGACATGCACAAAATCTGCAACACAGTGTGGCAGAGCTCGAATGTACTTCTTGATTGTCATCTCGGGCGTCCTCTCTTGATCAGGACAGATAATTCTAAGCTGCTTAAAGCTAGCAGTCAGAGCTGCGTTCTTTCCATCCTTCTTGATATGCCAGAATTCGTCCTCCAGCTTTTGGCGTTCATGGGGAGGGCAGAATTCATCCATCATAATGGCCTTCAGCTCTTCCCACAGCTCATAGGCTGCGTCATTTCCGCGTTTGTTTCTCTCGGCCGTCCACCAGTCTAGTGCGCGGGACTGGAAGACGCCGGTAGCATTTAGAGTGCGGAGATTTTCAGAACATCCACTCTGGTGCAGAGTGACTTCGACGGAATCAAACCATTGAAACATAGCCGTTGGGCCATCCTCGCCAGTAAATTCCTTTGGACCACAGGCTTTGAACTGCTTGAAGCTGAAAGTAGTCTTGGGAGCAGCTTTAGGAGCTTCGGTTCTGGACTCCTCGGATGATTTGCTCACATTCTCATATATTTCACTCACGATCTGAGGAACTACCTTTGCCACTTGCTTAGCGACGAGAGCAGCAAGGCGTTTGTCTCTCTGTTCTCATATATTTCACTCACGATCTGAGGTAACCCTCGTGTATTGAACAGGTTGAAAATTGATAAGTATTGAAGTCTGATCATTACATGGTCAAGTGGTAGTCCGACCGGGTGGTAATCCGATCGGGCAGCACTTCGTTCAATGTTCATCCCTCAAAGTTTGAAAATACAAGTTGAGTGTGGGGCCAGGGTGCAAGTCGACCGGGTGACCCCCCCGATCGGGTGTCAATTCGATCGAACAGCAGTCCGATCAGGCGGCACTCCGTTCTGGTGTCCCGGTCGTCTTCTTCCTTGTTCATTTTGATAGTTTGTCATTTTATCAAGATGTTTTGATAGCGTGTTAAGCAACAGAAACCTCGTCATTACTTGGTACTCCTGATCGGACAGGAATCACCCAAATCCGACCAGTTAACTGTTCGAGACGATGTTCCATGTTTAACCCGAAATCGGTAATCTCGTGGATAGATTCCAGATCTTGAACCAACACATCAACAAGCAAGTGTAGAAGGTTAGAACAAGCTCCGATTCTATCGGTTTTGAGTGCATTGAGTGTAGAAGAGTTGAAAGAAAGTTGGAAAACCATCTTTTAATCCTTTTCACCGTGAATATGTTTAGATCTATGAAAGATCCTTGTTTATTTATGTGGAATTCGTTTAGATCTAAGTTGTTCTTGAAGGATTGAAGCCAAAACATGAAGTTCATAAGAACACCATGATGACATCATCCTAGAACATCTCAAATATAGTGATTTCACGGTTAGAAGTTAAGATTCAAAAGATAGAAAGGTGTAGGAGTGCGTGTAGATTAAGGAAGTACAAGATTTAGGTGGAAAACTTACAAGAATTGTGAGAAATCTGAAGAAAGTGGGCAAGAATGCTGGTCGGATGAGAGTTTCCAGAAATGGTAAGTTTGATGTTGAAGGGAGGGTATTTATAGGGTTTCCCAAAAAGGATAGGGGAGGAGAGGGGCTGATCGATCGGGTGGCAGCCCGGTCGAATGGCTGGTCAATCGAGCGGCAGCTCGATCGGTTGGTCACTTGGTCGATTGGCCACTTGATTCAAGCGTTCGGTGCGACGAGTTTTGCCGTTTCGATTGCGATTGCGATCGTTGCAATGCGATAGAGTTTCCTATTCAAATTACTTTTAATTCCAACTACTATATCAACATACAAGCATCCTTATTTCATATTCGTTTAGCGTTTACGATTCGATTGTGATTGAGTTTCGATTGCATTCCGATTAATCACCACAACATAACATAAATAAACATGCACAAGTAACACATAAGGCACACACACACGTATAACAATATCCAGAATGCGTAATTCGAGTTGCGAGTGCGATTGGGATAAATCGATAAAACATGCGATAAATATCGAATAAACCTCGATTATTAATAAGTACTCCACATAATACAACTAACGTAAGACATAAAATAGATTATCTACAAGTCAAAGAAGTCAAAACAGGAATTGAGCAAGGAGCGACAGATCGCAATTATCAATCTTGTCTTCCTTTGAATTCAGTCTTGACTTTGACTTTGACTTTCGAAACACGGGGTGCTACAATAGTACTATAGTTTGGACTCAACACCTGTTTATTCAGGGGTTTTTAAGGATTACTTACTTTACATGCTCACTACGGTGGACACCTATCGCGCATACGCTACTCGCAATCATGTTGGTTAGCCTGTATCATTGTCGATAGCTTACTTGATTCGCCCTTTACATGTTACATGTTGGTTATGCGTAAACGCTTTATTACTATACTTATGCAAACTTGTGTACTCACCTTTACATTATTGTATTGACCTTTATTTTAACGTATGTGACAGGTTGATGGATTACTGTTGGAAATGGCTTAGGATTTCTAGAAACATGCCTAAATTTTGATTGCAAGTTTTGCTATGTCTTGTTTGTTGCTTGAAAAACTACTGAATTTCGTTTTGGTTTTTGTGAGATATTTGTTTGATTGTATGGTAAATTGAAATTTACTTAATATTGTCACAATTAGTCGTTATGGATTCTCTCGAGCAACCTATTCGCATCATGCCACATCCCGATGATTCCGCCATCGGTTGGGGTGTGACAGGTTGGTATCAGAGCCATAACTATGGGGAAATTAGGTCGAATCATGCAAAACAAACCTAGTCTATAGTCTAATTACCAAAACAGACCCTTCTGTATGAACCTACTCGATCCGTACGAACCCACATACTATGGCTTCGTACGAACCCACATATTGCACCTTCGTACGAGCCCCCTGGCTTCGTACGAAGGGAGCCTTTCCTAAGGCTAAATACTTATTTGCTTTTCCTAAGGCTAACACAATATACACGTTTGAAGACTTGAAGATACTCCTATAACACAAACGAGTGATTGCTTCGGGATTAGGTGTGGAAACCAAGAACTCTCGATAAAATCACTCACTCCGCGCATTACTCTAAGCACGAGAAGCTTTCGTTGAGTTAGGAGTGAAATCCATATCTCAACAATCTCCATTTTTATCTTGTGGTTATTCTTACCACAGTTAGGAGCGAAGTTGTTAAGTTAGGGGTGAAACCCACATCTTAATAACCCGTTCCACTCCTTAAATTGATTTTAAAAGATCTCACCAAAGTCTCGACTGTTCCAATGACTCGGGGCACGTAGTAACTGGAAGGATGAATGTCTTTAGCCGTATTACGGTGAGAGAATAAGTCTATTAGGCCAAAGCGTGTGCCCGAACTTGTGGGAATAGTTGAATCACTTTGGGTAGTCAATGTATCAGCACCCAAGACACTCTATTTATTTCAAGCCTGCAATTGTCATTTTTGTGCATCATCGAATTTATTGTGTTTATGTGTTTTCAATTATCGCTCCCCGCTTTGTAAAAACACGCACAACTCGCACAGCTCTCGCAATCTAAAACGCTAACTAATCGCGAACAAACTAAGAAGTCTGATTTACTTTACGCAATTTGTGAGATCCCAAGATGCGTCTATTTGAATTATGTGCCAATACGTTCTTATGTGTATACGTGCAACACGTGATTATGTGCTTACGTGATTTTGTGATTTTATGCCTTATGTGAATAATAATAATAAATTATATGGTATAACGAAACACCAAACTCTTACCCAAAACCCGTTATTATCGAATCTCGTCTAATTCGTCATGATGACATCTGCAGAGGAACTCACGCTTGACAATGTCGTCGTTAGGACCTTACACTCGCCAAACTGTCTAGTGAAACAATGCTGACAAACGCATCGCCTCTCTCATGGCCAAGGAAATGGCCAAGGTGATCCCTCAAATCGTCAGTGAGATTCACGCTGTCAGCAGCAACTCTTCAGTTGATTCCAAGAACGACTCGCCGAAAGCTCCGTTCAGCTTCAAGCAGTTTAAAGCATGCGGTCCTATGACCTTTACTGGTGAAGATGGACCCAGTAAGATGTTTCAATGGTTTGACTCAATCGAAGTCACTTTTTGGCAAAGCGGATGTCTCAAGAATCTCCGTACTGTCAACGCCAGTGGTGTATTTCAATCAAGGGCACTTGACTGGTGGACCGCCGAGCGCAACAGGAAAGGAAATGATGCAACCTATGGTCTCGCATGGGAGGAGCTGAAAGAGCTCATGATGAAGGATTTAAGTCCTCCCCACGAAGTCCAGAAGCTGGAAAATGAGTTCTGGAACATCAAGAAAATTGGAGGTGATTGTTATGGGCCATATTCTGAGCATATATATCCTGACTAATATTCTGCTTTTGAGTGTTTACTTGTGATCAGGATACCGGATCAGGATATTGGTAACATTCTGGTGCGATATCCTGGTATTAACTAAATTAACCACGTGCAGGTTAGAAGCTGTGGGTCACTAACGGTCGAATGGACCTCTTCTCCTTAAGACTCGGGTAAACCAGTTACATGAGAGATGTTGAACCCGAAGGACCAGGTCTACAACGTTCAAGTAGGGAATATCCGCTGAATCCCGGTTTAATAGGGTAGTTTGTTGAATTTATTTTACTATAAATAGATGGGGTGGATCAGATTAAGGCAACAAATTTTTCACTCACTTCACTCGCACACTTTGCTCTCTAGCTACTAGCAAACACTATACACAAACACTTGTACTCGAATTACATTGTAACACCTAGTTGATCCGCATCACATCCTGCACTGTATCCTGATATTCGAAGTAATAGAAGAACAAGGCAGCTGCGATTGTCAGCTCCCGAGGTTTTGTGCCGGTGATCTAGATTGATCAAGGGCTTTCCTCATACATCTCGTGTCACCCTTTACATTTTTGCTCATTGTTTGATCATAGATACAACTCTATATCCTGAGCCGTATCCTGAAACTGTTTTTGCAAATAATTTGATTAACATATTTTCGACACTCATTTCTAGCACACTACCTCACTTAACTAATTTGATCACTTAATTGCTTCGGTAATTTTTGACCAAAACAATTTGGCACCCACCGTGGGGCAAGTGGTGCTATTTTTACTAAAAACTTTAGTAAAATCATTACTTGGTTTTCTATTGTCAAAACTTTTTGCTACATTGTTTTCAATGGCCTCGAGATCAAACATGAGCTCTTCCACCATATCTGCTACAACCTCTGCAACAATTGGTTCGGTGCTTCCACCTCCTCCTCCAAGAATGCAAGCCTCTTCACAAGGAGCTGAAAGTTATGTGGCTCGGGATGTTGTCCCCGCTCCCAGTGCCCAGGGATCTGGTCCTGTTTTGGCTTCTAATGACGAAATTCTAAATTTGTTTGGTAGTGTACAGGAACAGATGAGGCAGTAGCAGGAAACTAATTGGATGCTGATGAGAGAGATACAACTCTTGAAATCCGGCCCAAGTAGGCCTGCTGAAGAAACTGTCACTCCTTTGCAACCTAGGGCTTTGAACTTCAGTTCTGCAGTTTACACCGAGGATAACCGGGGGAATATCGTGCCAAGCCATTCTCAGAATCATACTCCTGAGATACCCTCCTCGGTCAGGATGTCAACTGTGAGGAACTCAGGATATGCTTCAGGATATGGCCAAAATCCTCAGACCGGTAACGTGTCAAATAATAATATTCTTGCTGCTAATAATAATGGATCTTTGCAGGATGCAGGTATGACGTCAACATTTACTAGGGAGCTTCAGAAATTGAAGGACATGATATCCAGTGTACCTGGAGTGGTCCAGCCAATTCCGGAAGTGTCCCAAGACAGCCACAGGATATCCCGCTTTGCATATCCTATCTATGATGCTGAAATCCCAAAGAGATTTCAAACCCCCAACATGAAACTGTATGATGGGACTACGGATCCTGAAGAGCATATTGCCCAGTATAGAGAAAGAATGGAGATGAACCCTATCCCTCCGGAGCTCAAGGAAGCATGCCTGTGCAAGGGTTTTGGCTCTACCTTGACAGGATCAACCTTAAAATGGCTGTTAAATGTTCCTCCCCACTCAATTACTTCTTTTACTCATTTGGTTAATTTGTTTAATAGTCAGTTTTCTTGCAGCCGGAGTTTTGAGAAACTAACCAGTGATCTTTACAGGATAACTCAAGGACCTCAGGAATCCTTGAGGGATTATGTGAACAAGTTTAGTCGGGAATCCTTGGATATCCCACATCTTGATGTTGCAACAGCTGTGAAGGCTTTTAAAATGGGATTACAAAAAGATTCTCAGTTTTATCAGGATCTTGTAATGAATCCCTGCAGGAATCTCGACGAAGCTCGTAACAGGGCCTTGAGATATATTCGCTTGGAAGATGACAAAAAGATGCAAGAGAGGATGAATTCTACCTCAACCTATGAATCAACCAACAGGAAATCAGAATCCTCGTATAAACCATATCGCTCTAAGCCATATGGTAGAAATGACAACAAGAAAGTGATTGCTGTTGAAGACGAGGATCCTGAAGAATATCCTGAATTATCATAATATTGCTTTTCGGTTAACATACCCGAGTTAATGTATGCTATGCAGGGCTTAGGAGACAAAGCTAGGTGGCCTCGAAAGAATCAACAAAAAGCTGATTGGAAGGATAAATCCAAGTGGTGTGCCTTCCATGAAGATTTCGGACATGTAACTGAGGATTGCATTGCTCTAAGGAAAGAAATAAGCTACCTATTGAGCAAGGGGTATATGAAGGATCTGATGGGAAGAAAGAAGAATAAAGGGCAGGATCCTGAGAAGGATCCTGAACGAGCAGCATCACCCCCAGCAGATGCCAAAATAATTAACTTTATTTCAGGAGGATCCGACATTTGTGGGACTTCGTATTCTGCGGCCAAGAGACATGCAAAGGAGGCTAAGACTGAAAGGGGAGATAAACCAGCCAGGATGACTACCCTCACAACTGATAAAGTGATCACTTTCGACAGTGATGACAGGGATACTGTCCAGGATCCTCACCATGATGCTCTAGTAATAACGTTATATGTTGCTAACCATTTTGTACGCAGGATATTGGTGGATAATGGCAGCTCCGTCAACACAATCCAACTAGAAACTTTGAAAAGAATGAATGTATCTGCAATGGATATTACTTCAAAATCCACCGTGCTTGTTGGGTTCAGTGGAGAGGCCAGGAACACAGTGGGAGAGATAAAGTTACCAGTATATGTTGAAGGGGTCAACTCAATACAACGTTTCTGTGTGATGGACTCCCTATCCTGCTACAACATCATACTAGGCAGGCCATGGATCCATGACATGAAGGCTGTGCCATCGACTTATCATCAGTGCATCAAGATCCCTACCCCTTGGGGGGTTGTCAAGGTTGATAGTGATTAGCAGGAGGTGAAGGAATGTTACTCATCCTCAATGAAATCCTCGGTCAAGCCTAATGCAGCATAGCAATTAAAGATGCGGGCCCAGGATATCGTGGAGGCTTCGGAGCAGGATGTAAAGAAAATAATCCTGGATCAGGATAATCCGGATATCTCGGTGCTCGTAGGAACCTATATCCCACAGGATATTGAAAATCAATTGACTAATTTTTTGAAATGCAGGATGTCAACATTCGCATGGAAGCACGAGGATATGACAGGTATTTCCAAGGATATTATAACACATAAGCTCAGTATTGACAGGTCATTCAAGCCGGTCCAACAAAAGAGAAGGAAATTTGCTCTGGAGTGAAATGTGATCATCCAAGAGGAAGTTGAAAGACTACTAAGGAGCAAGATGATTAGAGAAGTGAAGTTTCCTAAATGGCTTGCGAATGTAGTCGTGGTACAAAATAAAAATGGGAAATGGAGAGTTTGTGTAGATTACACAGACTTAAACAATGCCTGTCCCAAAGACCCGTTTCCTCTACCTCATATTGATTCAATGGTAGATGCTACCGCCGGCCACGAGATGTTAACCTTCATGGATGCCTCTTCAGGATTTCAGCAAATCCAAATGGAACCCTCTGATCAGGAGGATACTGCTTTCATGACACCCACATGTATTTATTGTTATACTGATATGCCCTTTGGTTTGAAAAATGCAGGTGCAACATACCAGAGGTTGGTAAACATGATGTTTAAAGACAAGCTGGGGGACACCATGGAGGTATATATTGATGATATGGTGGTGAAATCTAAAAAGGCTGAGGATCACCTCCAGGATATTAAGGGAGCGTTTGATATCCTGGATCAATATAACATGAAACTGAATCCTGCTAAGTGCCATTTCGGAGTGGGGGCAGGAAAGTTTCTAGGATATATGGTGACCAAAAGGGGGATAGAGGCAAGCCCGGAGCAGATTAAAGCTATCCTGGATATAAAATCACCTTCGAATATGAAGGATGTTCAACGGCTAACAGGCCGAGTAGCAGCATCGAACAGATTTATTTCAAGATCCTCGGAAAAGTGCAAGGAATTTTTTATATCCTCAAGAAGAATAAGAAGTTCGAATGGGGAGCAAAGCATGAAGCAGCCTTGCAGGATTTGAAGCAGTATCTTTCAACCGCACCCTTATTGATGAAGCCTGAGGATGGCGAACCATTATCCCTGTATCTTGCAGTATCAGGGAATGCAGTAAGTGCTATCCTTGTAAAGGATCATGAAGGTCAACAATATCCTATCTATTATGTTAGTAAAAGCTTATTAGATGCTGAAACTAGATATTCTCATCTAGAAAAATTAATATTAGCCCTAGTTATGGCATCAACAAAACTTAGACATTATTTTGAGACACATAGGATTCATGTTAAAACCAACTATCCTGTTAAAAACGTGCTTAGGAAACCCGAGATGTCTGGTAGGATGGCTAAATGGTCAGTGAAATTAAGTGCTTTTGATCTAGTATATGAGCCTAGAAATGCCATAAAGTCTCAGGCTTTAGCTGACTTTATGGCTGATTTCAGTAGTGACATTCAAAATGAAGTAGACTTAGAAGTACAGCAGCTAGGAGAAAACTTAGAATCCTGGACATTATATACTGATGGTGCATCTAATGTAAGAGGTGTAGGTTTAGGTATACTACTAAAATCGCCACAGGGGGACATATTACCCCAGGCTATTAGGTGTGAATTTCCTGCTACTAATAATGAGGCAGAATATGAAGCTTTAATTGCAGGATTAGAGTTGGCTAAAAATATGAGTATCAAGAATTTGCAAGTATATGTTGATTCTTTGTTAATCACTAATCATTTTAATGGAACCTATGCAGTTAAAGGTGAGAAGTTAATCGAGTATCTCGAAATTCTCAAAAAATTAGCAGGATATTTTGATATTTTTACACTTGAACATGTACCAAGAGAGGATAATGCTGAAGCTGATGCCTTGGCAAATCTGGGATCATCGGTCAGGATACCGGAAGGAACCCGAATACCAATATTACATATCCTATATCCTGCGATAAATCCTTAGGATAAGGAAGTAATAAGTATTCAGGATCCTGATGATGAGTATCCCGATGAGGATCCTAAGTCCTGGACGGCTCCAATCATGAGATATCTCAAGGAAGGACACATCCCAAAGAATGAGAATCCTAAGGCCTTTAGAATGAAGGTATCATGATTCACTATTATAAATAATGTTTTGTATAAGAAATCTCTTGCAGGACCATATCTGAGGTGCTTGGAGGATCCCGAAACCAAAGAAGTGCTTCAGGATATACACGAGGGGGATTGTGGTAACCATACTGGGGGCAGGTCGTTATTCTCAAAGGTATTGAGAACAGGATACTATTGGCCGACGATGAGAAAAGATGCTACAGAATATGCTCGAAGATGTGATGCATGTCAAAGACATAGTAATATATTACATCAGCCTGCTGAACCGCTGTATCCTATTGTTTCCCCTTGGCCGTTTATGAAATGGGGTATGTATATAGTGGGAAAGCTTCAAAAGGCTCCAGGAGGAAAGGTTTTCATGTTGGCAATGACGGATTATTTCTCCAAGTGGGTTGAAGCAGAAGCATTTGTTCAGGTTAGAGATCAAGAAGTGGTATCCTTCATAAAAAGGAATATTCTGACTAGGTTTGGAGTACCAGCTGAGATAATTTGTGACAATGGATCTCAATTTATAAGTAAAAGGACTACTGACTTTTGCAAGAGTTGGGGAATCAAAATGATCACGTCTACTCCGGTACATCCTCAAGCAAATGGACAAGCAGAATCCTCGAACAAGATAATTGTCAACAACTTGAAAAAGAGACTAGGGGCTAAGAAAGGAAGATGGGCAGAAGAATTACCCTTTGTTTTGTGGGCTGATAGGACGACGGTGAAGAGTGCAACTGGCCAAACCCCGTTTTCCTTGGTGTTTGGAGCAGAAGCGGTGATCCCGACAGAAATGGTGATACCTACAGCGAGATCCAACCTCAGGGATCCTGAGCAGAATCCTGAAGTCCTATGCCAGGAACTGGATACTATTGATGAGACAAGAGACGCTGCAAGGCTAAGGATGGCAGCATATCAACAGAGGATATCTAAAGCATATAACAAGAATATAAGGACTAGAAGATTTCAAGTTGGAGATTGGGTATTGAGAAAGGCTTTTCAGAATACTACTAATCCTGCTGATGGAAAGTTGGCTCCAAAATGGGAAGGACCCTATGAGGTTGAATCAAAATCAGGAAAAGGAGCATACCGACTCAAGAATATGGAGGGGGATATGCTACCGAGATCCTGGAATGCTATACATCTAAAACTCTATTTCAAGTGAGTATGGAATTTAAATTCTAACTCAGGATGGTATGGATTCTGTCTCTTTTATTAAATTTTGATATTATTTAGTGTTTTGAACCCACTACTGACTTAAGCATCGGAGGGGTGTTAGCCAGGCTAACACCCACCTTAGCTTACGATTGTTTTGCAGTATATGCTTTGGGATGTAGCACCAGGATACACATTCAGGATACTTCGAAAGATTAGAGGATTGGCCCCCTCTCTCACGTCTAAGGGATCCTGATCCCTTCACAGGTTTAAAGGTATTCACCTTTCTTCCGAATTGGGTTTAAACACCCCGCCTGGAGCGCAAGTTATTCGGGAATAGTTCAAGGTGGCGGGACCAGTTCATGTAAAAGTGGCTGACAATTTCGTTACTGTTGGCTACATCCTGAATCCTAAAGGTATATGAGGATTGACCACCCTCTCTGACGAAAGGGTATTGTCATACTCTCTAAGGTTTAAAGGTTTTCACCTTTCTAAGTCTCGGAGTTTATACACTCCCGCCTGTAGCGCATGAAAATTTGGGATTTTCCCCAGGATACTAAGGATTTATCTCCAGTATATTTTTGGGTTTTACCCCTATAACACAAGAATTGTCTAAACAGTTGGAACTAATGTTCAAAAATTTTCTAAGTGTTTAAAGACTTCATGCACATGGGACATTCCTTCTAAAGCAATTGTGTGAAGCTCAAAAGATCAAAATCGGGCTAAGTGTCTCGGACTGGGGACATCTTAGTAGGAGAAGTCGCAAAAGGGGTTGGAGTTTAATACTAGGGTTACACTCAATTCCTGGTATGATCTTTCCTTTGTGAACCTTACATGAATTGTTCAACTCTGATTAAGGCTCAACATATCCTGAAAAGGATATATCTTTAGGATATGTCTTCAAAATGTGTTTTTGGGATACGTTTCGGGATATTTGATTAAAATATTTGGGAAATGATACTTGGATTGAAAATTAAAACTCTGATCAAACAAGTATTATCAAAACAGGTTTTAGAAAATAGACTATCTTTTATTCTTTAGAAGTTTTGTCTAAAATTGATTGGATTTTGAGAAATTCTAAAGGTCTTCATAATATATCACTGAGTATATTGATCAGGATATTTTCAAAAGATAGTTGCACAAATTTTGCAAAGCTAAAATTTACACTAAGAAATGCATGACAAAAATTAGGAGGCAACAACAAACAAGTCAAAAGGAAGTTATATTATTAACATGTCAAAAGTTGTGCTTTTGGTTTCACCTCAAACCGAGGCCCATCCGCCAAAAGCACGATTAGTTTTTACCATACTTACATAACGGTTGAAGGTTTTATCTTGAAACGGGACCTGTCCACCTCCAATCGTTACGTCATCCAAAACAACTTATACTAACTGATGACCAAGGGCTTCATCCTGAAACCCAGGACCCATCCACCTTTGGCCACCATATTGTTCTAGTGCAGAAAATGTAAATTGTTCAACGACAGGAAAGGTAAATTGTTTATACAAACCACAACCATGGGATTTAAAAAAGTGGGCTCCGGCCTTGGCACGTATATTCATCATCGCCCACATCGCTGCACTTAAGGGGCAGCTCCTTCCTTCATCGTGACGTCTCCACCAGCATCCTCTTCAGTATTTGTCCCAGCATCTTCAGCAGCATTCTCTTCACCAGCATTTTTTCCAGCATTTTCCCCAGCATCATCAGCAACATTCTTTGAAGCACTAGCATCCACTATCTTGGCAGGTTCTTCCGCAGCAGATTTGGCAGGAGGCTCCACAGGATTCCCCCCAAGATCGCTCAGTTTCGCCTCCCAGGCCTTGGTGTTCCAAGAAGGGCATTGCAAACCCAAAGCCATTGCCTCGTAAGCCATTTTCAATCTGGCCTGGAGAAGGGAGATAACGACAGAATTCTTGAGGCTCTCCCGGTATGAAGCCATGGCCAGCTCGTGTTGAACCTGAGCCGCATCGAACTTAGCTTGAGCCTCCTGGGTGATCTTCTGGATGACAGACTGATGATCTTGAGTCATAGCCTTGTACTTAGCCTCGTAGTGCTCCGATTTGGCGGTGGCAATTGCTGCTTGATCTGCGATGGTGGCCTCGGCCTTTTTCAGCTGGCTTTCAAGCATGACATTCGAGCCTCATGCATCTTCATAGAGAAACACCAGGCGTTCGAGACCCTGCAAAGTAATCAGGTATTGACTTTAGTTGACTTTATTAACTAGCATATGTTGCAGGATATGGGTCTGGATACCAACCTGGTTGAGGAAGCCGGTCATGAATTTGTTGGATTCCGTAAACCCGTGGTTCTCGAATGGGAACACATGGGGTGTAACGGGGGGCTCAACTTCCTTTCTCTTCCGGGAGCTAGAGGCCCGAGTCCTGGACGCTGGGGGAGCTTTAGGAGCAGAAGTGGTCTTCGAACTAGTAGGCTTCGGAGTGACAGATGACTTCGGATTGGATTCTTGCTTGGGAGGTGCGAGGCTAGAGTAACTGTCCAACTCGTCAAGCTGGAAGCCTTCGAGGTTGATAACTGGCACTGCGCAAGGGAAGATATTTTCAGACTTATTATATCTCTGAGAAATAATCGGTTTAATAAATACAAATAATTTCTGAGAATATGCTTACCAGACATGTTGGAACTTGATCTTTGACTTTGACTTGTGAGTAGCAGGGTAAAGGACCTTTTGCTTTCCGGAAGATTGTAGATTTCTTTTATCCTTCTTTCCGATTCGGCACTTGGGGGAGCTAATTCCTTGAAGTTTACTGCAAAAAAGGAATAAACATATCAGGATATCAGTTCAAGATGTAGTCTCGGGATATGATTGGGGATATTCCTAAAACCCTAAATCCTACCAGAAGTTAACCATCTCGTAGGAAGGTCAGAACCTCTATCAATGGAGTCCCTTTTTACAAAGAAGAATTTTCTTGTCCATTTATCCTCATTCTTGGTGGCCTTAAGAACGAGAGGATCTCTGGAAATAGAAAATAGAAGGAACCGGCTGGATCCATGAGATCTTAAGCGATAGGCCATCGGCAGATCTTCGATGCACAGGTCGGGCATGTGACGAGCCTTAATCCGCTCCAAAGTGACTAATACGCGCCAAACCATGGGCATGGTTTGGGCGAAGCTAAGGCCTGTAAGCTCGAAGAAACGAGAAATGAAGGGAGAAAACGGATACTGAAGCCCTATGGAGAAAGGATAAGCAAAAAAGCAAACCCACTCGTCAGAACAAAAATCCGATCGGACCTCTTCGTCGAATGGACGGAAGATTGTCTCGGCGGGAAAGGCACCGGAAGCTCATAATGTCGCAATATCGGCATTATCAAAAGAACACGCCTCTTTTGAGGGTTCCTTAAGCAAGTTTTGACTGTGAAAGGGGGGAACAGAGTCCGCCGTTTGGGATCTAGTGCGGGTCGCCATGGAGGATCACAACCGGAGAACAGAGGATTTAAACAAGGAAAATAGGGAAGAGAGAGAGAAGAGTACCTGATATTCGCTTGAAGATAGAGATGACCATAATGAGAAGTCCCTCAGTTAATATAGGCTGGATATAGGGGGTAAAGAGTAAATAGCGCTTTGGAAGTTGCATATTGTCATTTCAAGAGTCTCGTCATATTGATTGCCTCGGTTTACGAGATAAGATTTTAAAATATATCCGTTGGATTGGTATACCAACAGATATATTTGGGGATAATTGTTATGGGCCATTTTCTGAGCATATATATCCTGACTAATATTCTGCTTTTGAGTGTTTACTTGTGATCAGGATACCGGATCAGGATATTGGTAACATTCTGGTGCGATATCCTGGTATTAACTAAATTAACCACGTTCAGGTTAGAAGCTGTGGGTCACTAACGGTCGAATGGACCTCTTCTCCTTAAGACTCGGGCAAACCAGTTACATGAGAGACGTTGAACCCGAAGGACCAGGTCTACAACGTTCAAGTAGGGAATATCCGCCGAATCCCGGTTTAATAGGGTAGTTTGTTGAATTTCTTTTACTATAAATAGATGGGGCGGATCAGATTAAGGCACGCAATTTTTCACTCACTTCACTCGCACACTTTGCTCTCTAGCTACTAGCAAACACTATACACAAACACTTGTACTCGAATTACATTGTAACACCTAGTTGATCCGCATCACATCCTGCACTGTATCCTGATATTCGAAGTAATAGAAGAACAAGGCAGCTGCGATTGTCAACTCCCGAGGTTTTGTGCCGGCGATCTAGATTGATCAAGGGCTTTCCTCGTACATCTCGTGTCACCCTTTACATTTTTGCTCATTGTTTGATCATAGATACAGCTCTATATCCTGAGCCGTATCCTGAAACTGTTTTTGCAAATAATTTGATTAACATATTTTCGACACTCGTTTCTAGCACACTACCTCACTTAATTAATTTGATCACTTAATTGCTTCGGTAATTTTTGACCAAAACAGTGATAACGCTGGTCTCACCGCCCGATTCAAGCAGTTGAGCATCATCTGCCCGAGTCAAGTGGACACTCCTGAGAAAGCCATCAAGAAGTACATCTGTGCTCTCCCCGATTGTGTCGCTGACTTTCTTCAAGCAGCGAAACCAGCAACAATTGAAGAAACTTATCAGCTTGCAGCAGAAATCAACGACAAGCGAGTCTTGGCTGGAGTATTCAAAGCCTCTACCAAGAGTCTCAATCAAGCTACTGCAACACCAGGCCTTGACGACGCACCGTCTCAAGCCCCCAAGTCTAATCCTCAGAGTCGTAAGCGAAGGAACTCCAGCAAGAACTGTGCCGTAGTCACACCGCCCAACACCTAGTCTCGTCAGGTTGCTACTCCCAACGCACCGCCTGCTAAGCATGCGTATACTGGGAATCACCCACTGTGCCCTACTTGCACCTATCATCATCCAGTGCAGACAAACTACCGTTTCTGTGTCAACTGTAACATCTATGGGCACTACACATCCAACTGCCGCTTAGGCCCTCATTAGCAAGCCCCTCAGGCTCTCGCAGCACCGCCAGCTCAACCTCTCGCTCTCCAGGTCAACCCAGCACTTCCAGCACCAGTTGCCCATGCACGTGCTTGCTACACTTGTGGCAATCCCAGCCACTTTAGCAATGTCTGCCCGCAACGTGTTGTTAAACAAGAGCCACCACAACAGCAAAAACAGCAGCCACAACCACAGCAGCCGCAGCAACAACCACAAGCTGCACACGGAAGAACTTTCAACGTCAATCCCCGCCAGGCTCAGAATAACAACAATGTTGTCAATGGTACGTTCCTTGTCAACGGTATGTATGATTCATGCTTATTTGATACTGGAGCCGATAACTGTTTTGTATCGTTTGAATTCGTACATCTTTTAAAATGTAAACGCGCTCCACTCCCAAAGACCTTCGACGTAGAAGTTGCCACCGGAAGAACCATTACTGTTAGCTCTGTTCTACATGAATGTACTCTTGAACTCTACAATCATGTTTTCCTGATCAATCTCATACCTATGCAACTAGGTAGTTTTGACATCATAGTACGCATGGACTTTCTTCATGAGAATCGTGCCGAAGTTGTTTGTTTCGATAAGATGATTCGTTTTTCTCTCCCAAACGGTGATCAGTTACGTGTTTACAGTGAAGTACTCTCGAAAGAATTGAAGCTTATGTCATATATCCAAGTGAGTAAGTGTAACAACCCTCATTAAAAGTCCTATTTATTTTATTATTTTATCCAATAAGAAACCCTAATTGAGACACCCAAGTGATTCCGCACAAACCCTACAAATTTCAGAACAATCAGAATCAGGATCAGGGCCCCTAAAACTCATGGGGGGGTATTTTCTACTCGACGATTATCCTTATAAAACGCTGTCAAAATTGAATTTATCGATTCCGTCGACTCAGCAGGCCTAGTCCCACACGTGGCTACCCTATAGCGAAAACGTGTCCCTTACGGACCGTAAGGGATGAGTCTTACGGTCCGTAAGCCTGGTCAAATTCATGTATAAATAGCAGGCATTGGCACTTGCATTCTGGTTTCATTACAACGTTCAAATTCGATTTTGCGATGAGTTATAATAGAAACAGTCACAAAAACACTAATTAGTAGAGGGGGTGCTGCTACGATGCCGGGTATTAACTCAATCGCTGCTACGATTCAATGTCCGATCGATTGGAACTATCCAATGGATGTTTAAGTGCTGCCCACATTAGGGTTTATGCTTTGTCATTAGTCGTGATTCCGATGGATGTTTAAGTGATTGCACTTTGTCATTCGTTGTGAATCCGATGGATGTTTAAGTATCGCACTTTGTCATTCGTTGTGAGGGTTTAATCTCGTGAGTTATCGTAAATGCTGTATTAGTTATTTACCTAGTTCGTGTGCACTAGGTTACAAGACTAATCAATAAGCTAAGCTCTGCCTGTATCTGCAATATATCAAGGCTTATCTGTAGACTAAACTTTGCCCGTATGAATCTGCATGATTATAATGTGAGTCATTCTCTTTTTATCAAATTACTTTCAAAATCAAGTTTATTTTCAAAGATTATAATTACAGTGATTAAGTTTATGTAATCACCAAGTTACAGCCGGTATGTGGGGTTTTGTATACATTACTTGATAACCGTCACTATTGGACAACGAGTTAGCCAATGAGTGATATGACCATAGTCACAGACACCATCGGGCAAAGAAGCTACCGATGGATGTTCGAGTGACAAGTACTGTGGGTAGTTGGTTTGATATCTGAAACATTGTAATCTCTCTTAATACTGTAATTGATAACACTGTTTTCTAGTTATACTTTGCAGTGATTAAGTCTTTGCCAATCTTTAAGAAGCAAATGTAAAAACTCTTAATGCTGTAATTTATAACAAATATGTTTTAAGTAAAATGAATGAACTCACTCAGTATTTCCCGCTAACAAAACCTTTTTAAAACGTGTTTCAGGTAATTACAGTAGATTGGAGTAAAAGATGGATACGGCACTGAAAGGCATCAAGAAGTGGCTTATTTTATTAATTAAATCAAAATTAAGAAATATTGTTTTATGTAATCAAATTTATCTTTATTAAAGCTACCATTGTAAAACATGGGTTTATCCAATCTATTTAATAAATAAAATCCGGTGTTTCTAAACTCTGATATTTTTCCTAACTCACGGTCCTGATGAAATTTCCGCTGCAATGTTTTCAAAATAATCACCGGTACCACTGGGCTGTTCGCGACTCCCGATTCCGTCCAGGGAGGGTCGGGGGCCGTGACAGAAGGTGGTATCAGAGCCACTGATTTAAGCCTTTAGGTGTTGTGACAGTAATACCTAAGTTTATATAAAAGAGTTAGGAGATTGCTGTTAACTTGTAGCACACATGATAGCATTTAGACTTGAACTTAAGAAAAGATGCCTTAGTATAAGATTCGAGATAAGCTAAGTACTTGTGTAAATAAAGTATGATGGGTTCTGGTATACCATAAGAATGGTAATTAGAATATTGCAAGATATGATAAATAAGCAAGAATTAATAGTAATTATTGCTTATTGATATTACTTGATCTAGAATAAAGATATGTTATGGAAATACAAATTTCCTTGATTCTGGATAAAAGCCCTAATAAAAGAGGCACTTTTTAAATCTTGAAAAGATACTATTTATGGGAAATAGAAAATTTTCTCCGGCAAGACTGGGTATGGTGTAGCAGACTCTCCAGTTTGTCCGGAAATATATTGAAGTTACCGCTCCGGCGAGAACCGGATAAGACGGGGTATATAATATGTCAAACAAGTGACAAGATTTCCCTAAATAGTATCATGATCTGATATCTGAATTGCTTTGGAAATATGAATCTGTTAAATACATGATCTTATTAAGGGTATGTATATTACAGCATGTGAAATATGTGATTATATAGATAGGTATATCTATAAGAAATTCCAAAAGTCAATTTGGAATAAAGTACAAGCATCTGTGTCTAGATTTCTTTATTAAGAATCTCTTTTCCGATATCAAACATTATTTCGTTTGATCATCTACCTCGTGTGAAAATATAAACAATGGAAACCCTTTAAGTTGGGACACTATCAAAAGTATAAGAATTTCCAATGCGTTACCATAAACTATTAACGTAAGTAAGAAGAATGAAAAGTTGTGTTAATGCACAAGAAAACACATGAAAATTTAATTATAAGTCCACAGATGTTAAAGTATATCACACACAACTTTCAAGACAAGACCTTTGGAAAATATGATTGGGCACTTTGTCACATGATTCTACAAATGACCTGAATCGCTAAGGTACGTTGTAATAAGATTTCACAATTATCGGTGCACAGTCTAATCAGAGTCATAATTATTATTACTGCAAAAGGAGTCACATATCTTTGTAAATTCCCTATTTTATTTTATACGACATTTCCTGGTAATTTCACTTAACAACAGTTATCACACGAAATTCCAGATAAAAGTTTTTATATTTCTTTCATTGAAATTCTGACTTTTGCATATAATAAATTAACTTTTGTATTTCTACTTTCCCTAAAGGTCATCATACCATGAGGATTTCTTTCATAATAACAATTATTGATCTATTACATTTTTTTTTGGTAAATTCACACGTTACACATACACTATTTGTTGTGCATGTGATTCGCTTGCTTTATGAAGATCACTGGAGGGCTTCATTCCGATTTATTATTTTATCCAAACTCAATTATCATTCCGCTTTTTGTACTGTGAACCACATTATTGCAAAAACAATAACTCCTTGATATCGAGTCAATAAATTTCTTGAAACTTTTAATTTTCTTTGACATACATAGTTTCTATAGTAACCATGTCCAAACTTTCTTATTAAAATTTGTTTTGTTTAAATCAAGTTCAAATTATTTGACTTGCTCATATTACATATTCATTTTAAAATCCCATATAGTGGATGGAAACTATCATATTCCAAATAATCCCAACAATCACTTCATTTCTCTTGAAACATAACATGCTTAATTGGTCTTTGACTTCATTGAATCGTTTCTTTAAGTACGATCACTTTGTGATGACGTTTTCACAAAATCTGAAGATTGCTCTAAATATCGGATTTGATTATTTGTTTATTTATATTAAATTCGCTTTGTTGATTTATTCTATAAAAGCAATCTTAAAACAATTGTGTGCTAAGATAATAATATACAAAGTTTTGTCATATTTTAGTATATCTCTTAATGGTTCTTATAGCATTAATCGAGCCTTTTGTGATAAATTTAATTGATTATATATACATCAGTAATTACCTAAATTACAATATAGTATTACTATATTTAAAATTCTTGTTAAACCATTGAGGTGAAGAATTTATATTTTTTTATAAGATATACTCTCATTTAAATTTATGTTTAAGTTATTTATTTTATTATTAGTAATAAATTAATAACAGAAGTGTTGATATTATTTTTAAGTACTAAGGTTATTATCAAGAGCAGGTATTAGATAGCCTAGCCTTAGTTAGGCATGGACTGATCACCTATGCTTAAAGAAGGCAGCACTAACCAATATCCAATCATGATAATGACTAGTTAATAAATATAAATTAAGTCATCATACTTATTTAGTAAATCTTAATTATATGTAAAAATATTTTACTTTGTACTGTAAGAAAAAGATATATTTTCATAAAACAATACAAGAATTAGAGGAACAAATAAAACAATCTAAATAACTGTCTAAGTATTCATGAACAAGACATTTATACTTATATGTAATTGTTCATCTTGTTTAAATAGTCTACAATACTTTTATAATATATGTATTTTAATATATATTAAAATATCAAATGTTATTTACTCAAGCCAATATTTAAGTATGCTTGATATTAAAATAAACATTTACTATTTTACTTTTATGATTTAAAATATTTTATTGTAAATCTTACAGTTTAACATATTTGATTTTAAAATAATGATCATAAATTCTAGAATATTTGGATCAACATATTAATAAAAACATATATCATTATTTTGTCAAAATTACCACAAGTTTTAAAAACTATCTATATTAATTTAGTATTTTTCTTTATGATAACATAAAAGGAAAAGATATTTAATAAATTAAAATATCATATATTTTGTGGTAACTATGTAACACTCTGGCAAGAAAATGACCATATAAGAATAATATGGTAGTCATCAACTACATTGGGTTAGGGGAACATTGTATTATATAGGAATAGTACTCGTGTTCATTTATTTACAACATTTGTAAATACATTCACAACGTTATAGGGTTTTAAAAATAAAAATAAATAATCATATAGAATTGACTCATTAAGTGTTATATATTTACAAAATATTTTTACAAATACTTTTGGACAATAAATATTTTTACACCTTTATTTTACAATTTTCATTTAACGTTATAAATAATAGTGATTTCTTTTACAAAATAAAATATTTTGTAAATGAAATAACTTCATTACGGTGTTTTGTAATATATATTACATAGTAAATATAAGTTGTTTTACCTAGTATAGTAAAATGCTAAAATAATATTTATTTAAAAGTAGTGACCATTTACATATAGTAAAAATGTGTAACAAATAATATATATTACATAGTAAGATACGGTTCAAACAGAAACACAAATAATATATATTACATTTGCTTTACAAATATAATATAATAGTTGGTCATCCCAAAACAACTTGTTTTATCATATTTCAATCTCTAGGACATAGTATGAAAAATATGATCCCTAAAAAGTGTATTATCACAATTAAAATAACTTGGAACTCTAAAAACAATGATACACAAACTCTATTGTCTTTTGATGTATCTTTGCAATTCACTCATTTCAACACTTTGATTTTCTTATATCATAAATATTTGACAAATTATTTTCATGCTTTTATTTTATTTGGAACCTGTCAATTATAAGTCTTCCTCAATTGCCAATCAAAGTAAACTTCCTTTTGATAAAGAATTTTATTGATTTTAAAAGTCCTTCACTTTCATTTTAAATATCTATTGATCATATATCTTTTGGCTTGAACCTAATCACTTTGGAAATTATATCACTTCATTTCATTCGTTTGTCATCGATTTCTTGAACTAATTCAGTTGAACCATTGAATCCTACTTAAGATACAACTTGTATTCACAAAATTCGATATTTTAAATTTTGTGTCATCTACCTTAACATTATTTTTATTAATTAAAAGGTGACATAAGTTTAAAAGAAATATCATAACCCAAATACACTTGGGAGCTGGAATCTGAGAAGAAGAAAAAGTATTCCTACTTATTTCAGTAAATCTCGAGGACGAGATTTTTATTAAGGTGGGGAGAATGTAACAATCCTCATTAAAAGTCCTATTTATTTTATTATTTTATCCAATAAGAAACCCTAATTGAGACACCCAAGTGATTCCGCACAAACCCTACAAATTTCAGAACAATCAGAATCAGGATCAGGGCCCCTAAAACTCAGGGGGGGTATTTTCTACTCGACGATTATCCTTGTAAAACGCTGTCAAAATTGAATTTATCGATTCCGTCGACTCAGCAGGCCTAGTCCCACACGTGGCTACCCTATAGCGAAAATGTGTCCCTTACGGACCGTAAGGGATGAGTCTTACGGTCCGTAAGCCTGGTCAAATTCATGTATAAATAGCAGGCATTGGCACTTGCATTCTGGTTTCATTACAACGTTCAAATTCGATTTGTGCGATGAGTTATAATGGAAACAGTCACAAAAACACTAATTAGTAGAGGGGGTGCTGCTACGATGCCGGGTATTAACTCAATCGCTGCTACGATTCAATGTCCGATCGATTGGAACTATCCAATGGATGTTTAAGTGCTGCCCACATTAGGGTTTATGCTTTGTCATTAGTCGTGATTCCGATGGATGTTTAAGTGATTGCACTTTGTCATTCGTTGTGAATTCGATGGATGTTTAAGTATCGCACTTTGTCATTCGTTGTGAGGGTTTAATCTCGTGAGTTATCGTAAATGTTGTATTAGTTATTTACCTAGTTCGTGTGCACTAGGTTACAAGACTAATCAATAGGCTAAGCTCTGCCTGTATCTGCAATATATCAAGGCTTATCTGTAGACTAAACTTTGCCCGTATGAATCTGCATGATTATAATGTGAGTCATTCTCTTTTTATCAAATTACTTTCAAAATCAAGTTTATTTTCAAAGATTATAATTACAGTGATTAAGTTTATGTAATCACCAAGTTACAGCCGGTATGTGGGGTTTTGTATACATTACTTGATAACCGTCACTATTGGACAACGAGTTAGCCAATGAGTGATATGACCATAATCACAGACACCATCGGGCAAAGAAGCTACCGATGGATGTTCGAGTGACAAGTACTGTGGGTAGTTGGTTTGATATCTGAAACATTGTAATCTCTCTTAATACTGTAATTGATAACACTGTTTTCTAGTTATACTTTGCAGTGATTAAGTCTTTGCCAATCTTTAAGAAGCAAATGTAAAAACTCTTAATGCTGTAATTTATAACAAATATGTTTTAAGTAAAATGAATGAACTCACTCAGTATTTCCCGCTGACAAAACCTTTTTAAAACGCGTTTCAGGTAATTACAGTAGATTGGAGTAAAAGATGGATACGGCACTGAAAGGCATCAAGAAGTGGCTTATTTTATTAATTAAATCAAAATTAAGAAATATTGTTTTATGTAATCAAATTTATCTTTATTAAAGCTACCATTGTAAAACATGGGTTTATCCCATCTATTTAATAAATAAAATCCGGTGTTTCTAAACTCTGATATTTTTCCTAACTCACGGTCCTGATGAAATTTCCGCTGCAATGTTTTCAAAATAATCACCGGTACCACTGGGCTGTTCGCGACTCCCGATTCCGTCCAGGGAGGGTCGGGGACCGTGACAGTAAGTACTTACGCAAGGAGTACATCGCTTTCCTAGCCCATATTGTGGAGACGAAGAACGAGAAGAAAATCGTGAAAGACATTCCAGTCGTTTGTGATTTTCCTAAAGTTTTTCCAGACGATTTATTTGGTTTACCCCCTACTCGTGATATCGATTTTCTTATTGATCTTATTCCTGGTGCTACGCCTGTTGCAAAAGCTCCGTATCGCCTTGCACCATCCGAAATGCGCGAGCTATCTAGCCAACTTCAAGAATTATTTGATAAAGGCTTTATACGTCCGAGCACATCACCATGGGGCGCACCCGTTCTTTTTGTGAAAAAGAAGGATGGATCATTCCGAATGTGCATCGATTACAGGGAACTTAACAAGCTTACCATCAAGAACCGCTACCCGCTACCCCGAATCGACGATTTATTTGATCAAGTTCAAGGTGCTACATGTTTCTCAAAGATTGATTTACGTTCCGGTTATCACCAGTTACGTGCACAAGAGCAAGACATCCCGAAAACCGCATTTCGTACCCGTTATGGCCATTACGAATTCGTGGTCATGCCTTTTGGTCTCACAAACGCACCAGCGGTCTTCATGGATTTGATGAACCGTGTGTGCAAAGCCTTTTTGGATTGTTTCATCATTGTGTTTATCGATGATATTCTTATCTACTCGAAGTCGAGAGCCGAACACGCGCAACATCTTCGTTTAGTTCTCGAACTTCTTCAAGGAAATCGCCTTTACGCCAAGTTCTCTAAGTGTGAATTTTGGCTCGAGGAAGTTCAATTTCTCGGTCACATCGTTAACAGTCAAGGAATTCACGTCGATCTCGCAAAGGTTGAAGCTATAAAGAGTTGGATTACGCCGAAGACTCCATCCGAAATCCGTTCATTTCTCGGATTGGCGGGCTATTATCGTCGATTCATCGATGACTTTTCAAAAATTGTTGTACCTCTTACCACTTTAACTCATAAGGACAAACCCTTTGTTTGGGGTTCTGAACAAGAGAACGCCTTTCAAACTCTCAAACGTATGCTTTTCAACGATCCTATCCTCGCACTTCCCGACAGATACAATGATTTCGTTGTTTATTGCGATGCCTCTAACCTAGGTCTCGGTTGTGTTCTTATGCAACGAGACAAGGTTATCGCGTATGCGTCTCGACAACTCAAGATCCACGAGAAGAACTACACTACCCACGATCTCGAGCTCGGTGCAGTCGTTTTTGCGTTAAAGATATGGCGACACAACCTTTATGGTATAAAGTGTATGGTCTTCACCGACCATAAGAGCTTACAACATATCTTGAACCAGAAAGAACTGAACACGCGCCAACGCAAATGGGTTGAACTTCTCAACGACTATGATTGCGAGATACGCTACCATCCCGGCAAGGCAAACGTCGTAACCGATGCTCTCAGTCGACGAAGCTATATGCATAGTATTCGTAATGTCCAAGCCCAGAATGATCTCGAAGCCCTGATTCGTGACGCGCAACACACCTGTTTTCTTGAGAATACCTTGAAAGAGGAAATGAAGTGTGGAGCCAAAACTCAGTTAGTGAATAAATTGAACAGTATCTTTGACTATCTCGACCGAATTTGGGTTCCTAGTCGCAATAACTTGCGGGGGATATTGATGACGAAAGCCCACAAATCTCGATACTCCATTCACCCCGGTGCTGACAAGATGTACCAGGACCTCCGTTCTAGGTATTGGTGGCCGGGCATGAAAAAGGAAATCGTTCTGTATGTTTCGAAATGCCTAACTTGCTCGAAGGTAAAGGCCGAACATCAACGACCCCCTAGTTTACTTGAACAACCCGAAATCCCGATGTGGAAATGGGAAAGTATCGCCATGGATTTTATTACAAAACTCCCCCCAGCGCCTTCTGGTCAAGATAGTATGTGGGTTATCGTTGATCGTCTTACGAAATCTGCTCATTTCATTCCGATACGAGAAGACATTAAGGTTGAAAGATTAGCACGAATCTATACCGACGAAGTCATTTGTCGACTCGGGACGCCTCGTGACATCATCTCTGACCGCGATGGTTGTTTTACCTCACATCTCTGGGAGACATTCCAATCCGCTCTCGGTACGACTCTCAATCTCAGTACCGCATTCCATCCCCAGACCGACGGTCAGACTGAGCGCACGATCCGCACCCTCGAAGACATGGTTCGTTCGTGCGTTAAAGATTTTGGTGGTAATTGGGATTCGCATTTACCCTTAATAGAATTTTCATACAATAACAGTTATCACGCTAGTATACAAATGGCACCCTTTGAGGCACTATACGGTAGAAAATGTCGATCGCCCATTGTTTGGCACGAGATCGAAGACGCACAGATCACCGGTCTCAAGTTAATACAAGAAACGACAGACACGATTCTCCAAATAAGAGACAATCTCCTGAAAGCTCGGAGTCGTCAAAAGATCTACGCCGATAGACGCCGCAAGCCCCTAGAGTTCAAAGTTGGAGATCACGTCCTCTTAAAGGTTTCACCTTGGAAAGGGGTGATCCGATTCGGCAAGAAAGGGAAACTAGCGCCATGTTATGTGGGCCCCTTTAAGATTCTGGAAAGAATTGGTAAAGTAGCCTACCAACTCAAATTACCAGTTGAACTCAGCAACGTACACCTGGCTTTCCACGTCTCAAACCTCAAGAAATGTCTAGCTGAAGAAAATCTTCATGTACCTTTTGAAGACTTGCAAGTAAACGAGACACTGCACTTCGTGGAAAAGCTGGTAGAAATCATGGAACGAGAAACCAAGAAACTTCGACGTATTCGCATTCCCATAGTGAAGGTTAGATGGGAAGGCAAATGTGGCGCCGAGTTCACTTGGGATCTCGAAAGAGATATGAAAGCTAAATATCCACAACTCTTTGTTACGTCTACTACTTAATTTCGGGATGAAATTCCCTAAAGTAGGGGAGACTGTAACAACCCGACTTTCGGCTGTTCCTATTTCTATCGTTGTTTTATTTGTAAACGCTTGTACTCCGAGATTCGATGACTACCAATGGGTTAACTACATTTTTAAACGCTTTTTAAATTGCTTATTTTTCTCATTTAAGCGCTTATTACTTAAACGCTCATCGCAACACAAACTCAATGAGAACTTAAAACGCGGATTTATTTGTATTATTTGTGTTATTTGTGTGTTTAGATGCTAAATATTTATATAAGCGAGTATCGAACATTCGATTAAAATGCTCAATCGCGCGAGTGAGCGACTCGACTTATCGCGCAACTCGATTTACCGCGCTAAAACGCAACGCAACGCAACACAATACAACACAACACTTGATTACCTCGCTAAAATACTTAAAGTACTCGAACTAACTAACACAACCAAACGCACCAAACGAACACCCGACATGCGAAACGGGAATTTCTAGCACAAAATAGGTCCCCTTGTACGAAGACACCACCTTCGTACGAAGGCAGCAACTTCGTACAGAACCTGCAGCACTCTTTATAAATACCTAGCCACTCCCTCATTTCATAATTTGCTGCCATTCTCTCAAGAACACTCCCTACTTGCTTTCGCTCTGCATTCCAAGTAAGATCCGTTATTTTTACAAGTATCACAACGTTTTCAACAACGATTTCTCACGAATTTATCTCCAATTTCATCTAAACCTCTCTATTTTATGAAAACCTTCATCTTTTTCATCAAAACTTCTGATTTTGCTACGGATCTAAACTTAAACGAGTGTATTGGGCTTAGCTTTGGCTTCCCAAGATAGAGATCGGATTATCTCGCACTCACCAAGTGTTTAATCCAAAGAAAAATTGTTTTAAACTCGATTTTTACACTAAAACGGACCAAAACTTACATATGTTTCGTTCACTGGATAGTGGGACGAAGTGATGTCGAAACCGTCATGAAAAGGACTCGAAAACACATTCGATTCAGGCGAAAACGCAGTTCTGAACGTAAAAACAGCCACTTGTGCAAGCTGGACTGGCTTGTACGAAGCCCCGGCTTCGTACGAAGGCACCCCCGGCTTCGTACGAAGGCACCCTTCGTGCAAACCAGCCTGTGTTCCCACTTGTGACAAAATCACTCAAAAGACCTCTCCGGCTCTAAGTTTAATCAGTAGCTTAAGGCTGGAGGGATGAACACTCGATTTCCCGAAGAAAGACACGAAGAACACTCGATTTTGGACACGGAAACAAGCTGTAACGCCCAGCGTCCCTAAACCTTTATCTTTGGGCAAGTCTAGTCCCTATACTATTTGAGGCTTAACTATGTTGAATATGTGTACCATTTGTGAAACTTCGTGAAACTTTGAAACCTGACTCTTGATGCTTGATACTTTTTAAACGCTATGAATCTTGATTCTGGGTGATACTAGATACATGATACTTGATTCTTGACTTTTGAAACTTATTGAACGAGATTCTTGATACTTATTGAACGAGAAACTTTGATACTTTGTTAAGCAAGAAACTGGAAACTTGACACTTACTAGCTAGCTTATATGTAGACTTGAAACAAGGAAACTTTTGTGTTAATTATACAATCTTATCATGTGATGATATTACAGAATAATACGCAACACAACACTTAATCTAGCTAGCAAATCGAATCGAAATCAGAAAACTAGAAAACGAGGATTGGCTTCAGATGACCATCCGATCGGATGGCCATTCAATTGAACAGTCATCCGATCCAGGCCATCCCACCGCCTTATCCTCTCTTGCACTATAAATACCTCCTGTCAGATCACTTGATGTGACAGGCTTAGCCGACCAGACGCACTCTCTCATTCTAAGGCATTTTCCTTCGATTTCAAGCAATTCTTGTAAGTTTTCTCCATGAATCTTGTACTTCTACCATCATTACACAATTCCTCGCCATTTTCTCCTTCAAAATCACTGTTTTCCTTCATAAAATCGCCTGATTTGGACCTTTGGAGGTGACATTATCACTGTGTGCTTATGTCATCAGTTGAATGATGTCATCTTACCGAGAATGGTGCAAATCTAAGGGATTTCTACACGTTTTACACAAATCTCTGCAAAAATCTAGACATTTTCAACTAGTAATATGATTTCTTCAACTTTATTCACTTTTCTACTTAAACTCGGTGGAATCTGGACCCAAAACAGGCTTAGGACTTGTTCCTTAGTCTGGAGTCGGCTTAGAAATGGATTTCCACCGGAGAAGATGACCGATCTACGGGTCAGACATAAAACTTAGTCAAGAACAGTACCCTGATCGAACAGGGTGATGCCCGTCCGACCAGACAAGCTGAACCTTGGTGGGTGTTCCGTTGTCCTGATACGTTATCATGTCGTCTCCGTTAAACTCAAACTTAGAAATTTTACAAAAGTTTCAAAGGAACAAGATCACAACAGTCGAATGATCATCCGATCGGACGATCATCCGATCGGACGATCATCCGACCGAGTGACTTGTTCCTTGTTGCCTTCAACACTTAAACTATTTGAATCAGGACTTCAAACTATCAAACTTTCACTCGAACAGTCATCCGACCGAACGGTCATCAGATCGGATAACCATCCGATCAAATGACTTGAATCTATACTACAACGGACATTTTAAAAGTTTGAAACATTTTTGCAACACACTACTGATCATCTGTCCGGACGACCGTTCGATCGAATGGGTTCCATTTGGGTCGAATGGTCATCCGACCAGATGACCATCCGATCAGGAAACCTGTCAGACACTTTTACTCGATGTTCGCACGATTCGACATTTTGTTCCACGCTCATATTGTTATACTATAATCAGGATAACTCCAGCCCCCCTTCGATCCAAATAGTCGGTGTTGATACTTAGCACCCACTGTGAGTATACTCGATCCCTTTTTGTTTTAAACACTTTTGGGATGCAACATGTATTCTATAAACTTGACACTTGACACTTGAAACTTATTTGGAAACGTGTTCTATCCGTAGTAGACATGGAAACAGGATACTTGTGAAACTTGAGACTTATATGCTATGTGACGTTTAATCCTTGTATGTGATATGTCTTAACAATTATGGTAATATGCATATGCTATAGGTTGTAACGCCCCGCCTGCTATTCTCTTGGATATTGTTAAGATCAAACCTCCTGTTAGACTTTGGGAAATGCAATGAACGTTTATAGCTCCCGCTAGACTCTTGGGATTGCTATGTTAATTGCGTTGGAAATGCGTGTTACATAGGGACTGCGTTAGCTTAGCATGGTGAAACTTGTTATATGTTTTCATGGCGGATACGAGTTTTTGGAACGTTTTAAACTATTATGCTATTACGTACTCAAACTTGTATACTCGCCAACATTTTTGTTGATAGTATTTTAATACATGTTGTAGGTTGATAGTAGCTGGAACAATGTTTGATCGTTATGTAATTAGGACTTTTTGTGGATGATGTTCTAGACTATTTATGAAACCTTGAATCTAATTATATTGAAACTATTAGTGTTATGGAAACTTTTGAGCAATCTGAACGCTTAGTGTCGCACCCCGATGTTTCCGCCATCGGTTAGGGTGTGACACAAGCCACTGGTATGAAAGCACTGGCTTCGTACGAAGGCACCCCCTTCGTACAAAGATCATGTTTTCCCACTCGACACTTCAACTCGACCGTTTCAGCACTTTAGAAGACTTATGCACTTATTTTCCCATACGCAGGCTGATCGGCGCTCTCGCCACTCCTTTCCAAACCGTGTTTAACTGTTAAGCACGCACTGTGAGTATATTCGAACCCTTTTTCGCTTAACGCACTTTTGGGTGTTACATATGTTTTCTATCAAAACACGAACACACACAACGCTTAAACTCTTTTATAAACGCTAACCGCTCTCGCATGTTATACGTGAATAGTTGAATGGTTGTTTAATATGTTTACACAGTGATGACTTGCCCTACCACCCTTAGCAACGATAGTACTATAGTTTGGACTCAGCACCTGTTTATTCAGGGGTTGTTAAGGATTACTTACTTTACGTGCTCACTACGGTGGACACGTAAGCTTGTATCATTGTCGATAGCTTACTTGATTATCCCTTTACGTGTTACATGCTGGTTATGCGTAAACATTTTATTACTATACTTATGCAAACTTGTGTACTCGCCTTTACATTATTGTATTGACCTTTATTTTAACGTATGTGACAGGTTGATGGATTACTGCTGGAAATGGCTTAGGATTTCTAGAAACACGCCTAAATTTTGATTGCAAGTTTTGCTATGTCTTGTTTGTTGCTTGAGAAACTACTGAATTTCATTTTGGTTTTTGTGAGATGTTTGTTTGATTGTATGGGAAATTGAACTTTATTAAATTTTGTCACAATTAGTCGTTATGGATTCTCTCGAGCAACCTATTCGCATCATGCCACATCCCGATGATTCCGCCATCGGTTGGGGTGTGACAGGTTGGTATCAGAGCCATAACTATAGGGAAATTAGGTCGAATCATGCAAAACAGACCTAGTCTATAGTCTAAGTACCAAAACAGACCCTTCTGTACAAACCTACTCGGTCTGTACGAACCCACATACTGTGGCTTCGTACGAACCCACATATTGCACCTTCGTACGAACCCCTTGGCTTCGTACGAAGGGAGCCTTTCCTAAGGCTGAAAACTTATTTACTTTTCCTAAGGCTAACACAATATACACGTTTGAAGATTTGAAGATACTCGTATAACACAAACGGGTGATTACTTCGGGATTTGGTGTGGAAACCAAGAACTCTCGATAAAATCACTCACTCCGTGCATTACTCTAAGCACGAGAAGCTTGTCAAGAAGTCTCTCTCACACTGAGAGAAAAAGGTTGGTTTATTCTTCAGTTGTCTCACGATAAGCTTTACACGATTCATACGCATTACATTGTCACCCAGTTACATCATAATGACAATTGAGCATGTCAAAGCAAATCGGTCCTCATGATGAGTACAATACTATCTCATGTCGAATGATATAATAATTTAGTCAAATCGAGTTTTACTTATAAATAATTTCAAAGACTTTTATAACCAACATGTGTGAATATGGTTGGTTGCATCTCTACATTATATTCATCTTTAGATTGTATCAAATAGTCGTTCATATCTACCTTTATTCATTAGGAGTCTTATGAAGATGATCCTTCACCTATGGACATTAACCTTAACCAATACTATAATTTTCAACTTGTTTAGGCATAAAGATGATGTAACTTATGCTTTGAGGGTTTCAAAAGAAATTTGAATTTTTGACTTTTAACCCAAAATTGTTTGATTCTTTACTTTTAACTCAAAACTATTTGATTTTTTTACTTTTGACCCCAAAACTTTTCATCTTTACTTTTAACCCAAAACTATTTGATTTTTTTTACTTCTAATCTCAAAACTTTTCATCTTTTGCATTTTAACCTCACAGTTTTTTTACTTTCAACTTTGGTTCTCTATACTTTTCATTTTTCGCAAAATTTTCGTTTTACGTTCTGTTCTAAATTTTGCAAGTTAACACAGCGCAATGTGCGTGTGTGGTTAAACGTTTTTACGTTGTCTATTTTTCCTGTTTGACAAGTTCATCATAACGCGCAGGTCCTAGATCGACTTAGTTATTCTTTTATATGTTTTACGTTTCGGTTTAGTTGCATTAACACGCCGCAAATTTAGTGTTGGTGGTCGCTGACAGTAGTGTGACATTGGTGTTCGGCCCGCTGCAACGCGGGGATGCTTAATACTGGTTTAGAATAATATCTATTGTTCACAAAGTGATTAAACATGCAAAAAGGGACATTGTGAGATTTCTTTAAGCATATATCATTTGAAATAATCATTGATAGTAAACTCTGTTAATTATTGATATGGAGCAGTGTATTAGTAAGGACAAAGACAGAACATGACATCTTAGCATTAAAAATTTATTTACTACTTTGTTTATGATTTAAATTTAGTAACACCTAAACTTGTGGTTTTTGTTAATGTGTCATTATAACTTAAAAATGAATGGTCTGGTACTAGTTCACTTGTTATTGTCCGTTATTTGTTTGTTAAGTATCCTTGAATAGCAAGGATTATTCTAAATACCCATAACTATTTATTGATATGGTACTCATAATAAGAGGTTACATGAGTGATACAAAAAATATCAATATATCCATCATCATCACAAGTCTTTTCTCAGTTAGGCATTGTTGCTACAACAAATACAAGACCAAAGCCTGTAGTGATATCTCCGGGGTAAAAGGGTTCAAGGTTTCAATTAGCCTAACGCAGGTCGTAGGGTCCTCCCACGTTTGTAGCACGTGGGGTTGGATCACTTGTTTATTGTTCACTTTCAATTCTGGATTGAAGGGAATTCAAGCCAGAATTAAGTTGTTTGTGAAGCAATGATGTTTGAAGTGAAGAAGAGAAGCAAGCATGAAACTTGTTCTCAAGGAGGAAGAGAAGATCAATGAGTAGGTAAGAACTCAGCAGATCTGGAGTGTCTGATATGGCTGTTGGAGCTGGTACTTATAGATAAGATGTATTCTATAAGAGGAAGCTCGTGACCATGGATCCAAGGCTACAGTGGAGGAATTACCCGTTTAGGGGTTGAACCCTTTGGACCTGTGGATAAAAGGTTGTTCCCCGTGCACATATTCTCTTTTACGGCTGTGAGAGTGTTGGACACGCAGAGGGTGATGTGACAAGGCTCTGACTTGTCCTTTTTACTGTTCATGACAACTGACCATTTCCGAACCTTTTAACCTTTCAACCTTTTAAGCTATTGTGTCTCTAATCAATTTATTAAGGTTTGAGCTACCCCCGTCATCAGCCCCCCAAAGTCAGAGGTATTTGGGGGTGTAAGCTCAAATGCTTCTGACTTTTGTACACAATTTTTATTGCTTAAAGGCTTCAAGGCTTGAAAGGTTATCAGGCGTCTAAGTTTTTTGGATTTGAATTTTTGAAATGACAGTTAATGTGATGGATGGCAGTTTTTTGCCTTTTGCGTAATAATAACCGCCTAGATTTCACTTTATTTTTTCTTTCGATCGTCTCTCCTGGGTGCTAGCAAAGACCTGTATGTGAGTTATTCTTGTCTCACTCGAGAGGAAGTTGAGGCTTTTTGTAAAGAATGGGGGATCGATCTAAAGTTTAATCCGGTGACTCCGGATTTAGATAAATCGATTGATCAGTGTCCCGCTGGTTCTATTGCTCTTTATTGTTGTCATTTCGAGTTTTCCAACTTGTGTCATCCGTTTTCGGTCTTTGCTCTAAATGTTTTAGAGTATTATCGTGTGTCGTTTGGTCAGTTGTTTCCTCAAAGTCTTGCTGGGACTTTACACTGTGAAGTTTTGTGATAGGGTATGGCCCATCGATGATGTTTCTTCCGGTTGACCAAGAACGACGATTGGGTCACGTTTGAGACATCCTAAGTTGTTGTTTGTTTGACTTCCTCAATGGTTACTACCTTTGGTTCTTGGAAGGACCGATTTTTCTGGATTTCTGAGTCCATTGTTCCCTTCGAGCTTGTTGTGAGGCACCCTGATGCTGTGTTAAATAAGCTTGAGCCATTTGAGTCTTAACTAGATAGTTGGTTGTTAAAAGCCATTAGGAAATGTCCTTCGAGGCTTCGTCCCTTTCCTGAACACCTTTTAGTGTTGATGGGTGTGAGCATCTTGTGGGACAAGCCAGATCGTGACCCTGTGCTCATGAGGGATGATCAAGGTATGATGTTTCGCCTAATGCTTTATAAAGAGTGATGATACCTCTGATGTTGTGTTTGGGGATGCTGAGGCTACCCCCGCGCAAGATGCTATTGCCAAAGGTGCTGAACACAGGTTCGAGGGTTCAGGTTATGTGAACGTTCCAAATGTCGAAGGCTTTACAAGGTTCGGTGTTTCCAAAGCTTCTATTCATTGTTTAACCCAACGTATGTTGAAGGGAGCTGAACTACCATCGGCCTCTGAGCCAGTGGAACCAAGTGATGACATAGAGGCTTCGGACAACTCGGAAGTTGGGGTTGAGGGAAAATAAAAAAAACATCAAGGAGTTGCCCTTGGTGATTGGTAAGGAGAGTAAGGCAACGAGTAAGAAGGTTGTGAGCTTGAAGGGTTTCAGGAAGGGTGGTGAAGGTTCCACCAATGTTGATCCAGAAGAGGTTTATGTGCCGGATTGGAAGGTCACAGTTGGTGACAGCTTCAAGTCTTCATCCATTTGTGAGGATGTTCTTACCCATTTTGCTCCTCCCACTGTTCGAGGTTCTTGCTCGTCTATGGATGATGAACTAATGATTTCGAAAATGATGATGGGTGCTTGCAACCTTGCTGCCTTGCTTCTAGAGGGTGTATCCCGATTTTGTAAAAGGATGCGATAATATGAAGTCTTTTCAAAGAAGAGGGATGAGATGAAAGCTTCAATGGTTGCTTTGAAAGAAGTTGAGGGCTATGCTGAGAAGGAGAGAGCATTGCTGTTTGAAGATTTGAGGAGTTTTCTTCCCGCACAAGACTGATATGGTTGAGTTGGAAAAACGCTTGGAGGCTGACAAGGTTTAAGTCAGGGTCGATAAGGCTGCCTTGAAGGTTCAGAAAAAGGCCTTATTAGAGGAGAAAGAAGGGTTAAAGGCTTCACTTTCCCAGGCAACTGGTGATAATAAATGGCTCATTGAGCATGGATTTCAGCAAGTGGTTACCTATCTTCTCCATTCATCGGAGTTCAACAAAGTCTTGTGTAGGATCGTTTTCTGACCCAAACGAGTCGTTCAGAAGAGTTTATCTCGGTTTCAGAGGCGGAAACTAAGAAACGAGTTCAATTCAGCAAGCAATACACTTTAAACTGTTGTATGATTGATTTCTGAACGTTTTACAACCTGACAACACTTCGGCAGCACTTCGTTGCACAAGCCGAAAAGTTACAAATGGTGAAAGTTTGAAGGCTATTTATAGGACAAGACCCTCCCGTTTGAAAGTGACATGACACTCTTCAAACTAAACCCTTCAAAAGTAACAATTCTAACAAGACTCGATATAAGACGAAGTCGACAGACGCATGCACCAACAGACTCCCCCTCGAATGTTGACGAGTCTTCAGTGTCGAGTCTTCAATGTCTTCAGTCTTTATCAGTCCTTTGGGCTTTTCTCTCTCTCTCTCTCTTTATCAACAGCTTGAAAATCTTCAGACTCCCCCTCTCGATTTGCTGGCATTCCTTTGTTCTTCAGCAACATCTACTTAAGGATCTTTGTCTGGCTTTATTTGTCTTCAGAATCTTAAACCTGGCATTCTATAGAATCTTCAATTTCCAGAATCGAAACTTGGCTATTCCTGCACTTCTTAACCCAGAAATAAGTTTCTAAATTTAACAATTTAAATGCACCAACATTCTGATATAATCAGATAACTCCCTCTCATAATCATATACATCAACAATCACTCTCCTTCAAATCACAAACTCATGATGAACCATTTGTTGATTTAGAAAATACATTTTGACATTCTAAAACACACTCCCTCTCACAACAATGTCATCATGTTTAGCACTCGGAATTTTGAAAATCAGCTCTTCAATATCAGTTGTCGAAAATCTTTTTGTATTTTTCAAAATTTATGCTAAAACACACTAAATTTTTTTTTTTTTAATTTTGAATATAACAAAGAAATGCAGTAAAGAAATATTTACAAACAATATTTTTGTGAGTTTTGTGTAAGAGGATCATATCAGTTTATGAGACATGTTACTAACACCGTTAAGCTGCATTTCATTTTCAGTTCTAAACAATTCACCTAGATTGTCAGTATATTTGTCCACTTAAATTTTCACACAAAGTTCAATTGATCCGAGATATGAGATTAATGTTTTAAGCACTTGAACTTATACGTGTGTCTCACTACTTGAATATACTCCCGTATCCAGATCCCAATATTCAGTCTTACAGGTGAGTATACCACAGATGATATCTGTAAGGGAATAAATTATAGTGCGAGGGCCGTGAGAGCTCAGGTCGATCTTTCGATACGCAGAGAGATGACGGCTTCGACTTTTGGTGTGTCCCCTTTAGAGGATCTTTTGCATTACAACAGCAGCGACTATCAATTTTATTGTTTCATCAGCTTGCTAAGGGTGATGCTATGTTTCAAGCATTTGCAGAAAGCATTATCCGGGGACTAGGTCAGAAATTTCTTTCAGCAGAAGTTCCGGGATAATACCCCAGATATCACTGAGCATAAAGACCTAGTATCTCAGAATAAGGGACCTTTCAAACAAGATTTCAGGGGTTACCTATATATCCAAGTTTGTGTTAACCCACAGAACAAGCAAGTTTGAAATTTATGTTTGTATCTCGTCACAATTTACTAAATGTGTAAAAACCTACTGACACATCCACAGTGAGATTGTTTATCACATATTATCTAAACAATTCTTTAGCATGTTGTGACAGTCCACTGATGTACTATCATTTCCTCTTCTTCGCAACAAAACTCATTTTTGAATTTTATCATGTTTTTGGCTTTTTCAAATTTTCTAATGTTTTTGGATTTTCAGAAATTTCTACTCCCCCTAAAATGCAAACATATTAAAGGAAATTTGAAAACAAACTGTACAATATACTTGACAACTGATAACGAATCGCTTCAAATCGCCATCCACTTGGCATAAACAATCAGAACTCCCCCTTTCACAAAACTATTTTCTCATTATGATTTCAAAACACTTAAGTTTGTTTTAACCAAAATGATTTTTCCGGAAAATAAGTTTTGTTGGTTTTACCACTTGTAAAATTAGGAGTTTGGTTCATCATATTGTCCTTCAAACATACGAATCAGGATTACATCAAGTTCAAACTAATGACCTTGACGAATCACATTGTAATACCAAAACATATAACCACATGTAGGAATAAAACCTCTACACAAACCATTTTACTAATCAAGATGTCGATCCTGCTTCGCACTTACCAACCTGGAAGCTCCGGCAATTCCTGCAGTATAACCTGCCAAAATTTAACTATTACAAGATTCATTCACAAAAACAATTTTCAAGAAAGATGCCGATTCCTGATCCGCGATATAAACTTGGGATCTCCGGCATAGTCCTAAGACTTTACGGGAAACAAACTTCCATCCAAGTCTTCTCAGACTTGATGGCTTTCAGTTCTTGCGCAGTAGGGTTGTAAGTTGCCTTTTTAGTTGCATAAAAATCTTTAACCCCCTTAACTTTCCCATTCAACATTTTTCCAAAAATTTTCTTAACACTTCCATTAAATGTTTTCTCAACATCAAATTTCTTCTGATCAGCAAACCATTGATTTGAGATTTCAACCTTACCCACTTGTTGTTTAACCTCTTCAAACTTCAGTGATGGAAACTCATCATCATTCACTGAAATTTTCACCTCAACCTGTGGCTCTTCTGGTTTTGTGGAACCAGATTCATCGCCGACTTTCTCATCAACTTTCTTAACAACCCACACTTGATTGTCATTCTCTTTCTTTTTATAAAAATTCTTTTTAGAACACTCACCAACCTCATAAGTTGAATTTTCAAAAATTTTAAATCTATCGGTTGGTGGTTCAACATCAACAACCTTTTCTTTCAATTTCTGAGAAACTCCCTGTTTTGTTTTGACAATTTTCTGACAGTTCCATGCAATGTGACCAGTTTCATTGCACTTGTAACAGGTACGAGTCTCTCTTTGATAAAACACTTCAGTTCCATTCTTCTTCTTTTCAGCAAGAAATTCTTGATTTGACTGTCTCCAGAATGGTTTCTTCTGTTCCTCTTCTGCAAGTCCACCTGATACAAATTCTGTTTTTATTTTAGAATTTTTCAAATTTTTATGATTTTCTGGTGGAATAAATCCTAATCCTTTCTTTTTGTAGCTACGATTTTGGTTAGATTTCTTTTGAAAACCAGAACCAAAATTGTAACCCTTTTTCTTGTTTAGACGTTGTTGCACTCTTGAGGTGTAAGGTCTTGGATTTTTAGAAAGATTAATATCGTTTATTTCAGAAATGTTGATTTCTGTTAGTTTGAAAACCTTTTTAATCATTTCAGTTTTAACACCTCTTATTGGAAATTCTTTGTCATAATATAATTTGTCCGAATCATTTAAAGTGTATGCAACTTCAAATGTTTCATCATCCAAATTTGCTTTTGATAACAAAAATTCTTTACTATAAGACCGTTTAACCGACGACTTGGAATTTTTGACCGACGAACTCGAACTTTTGACAAACGAACTTGAACACCCAGACTCAGACTTTGACTCAGACTCCTCCTCAGTATCTAACACCTGATCGACTACCTTTTTGATTAACTCAGACTCATGATCAGTATCGGATGAGGTAAATGTGACATCAATGTTATCTGGTAAAACGTCAGTTGGGTGATGTGTACACCGAGCTTCTTGCTCATGTGAGACACCAAGGTTTGTATGCTGGTTACAAAGCTTTGTGAGCATGGGAAGCCTTGGAAAAAGTCTTCTCTTTTTCAACCCAAAGCCTTCAAAGTTTTCAAGGGAACAGTTTTGAAGATTGAGCATATGATTTACCCTTATGTGGGTAATGTCTCCAAGTGTTTTGGTAAACCTTTGCCTGTCTTGCAAGGGCTAAAACCTCGGGGCCTTAATGAGGCTGTTTATAACAAAGTGTTGAAGTCCCTCTCAAAGAAATGTCTTTGCTTCGGAGATAGCGAGGAAATGTGTTCTGAAGGTGGTGAGGGCTCAAAGGGTTCAAGCCTTGAAGCCTCTGAGGCAACGGGTGCAGCAGGGAGGAAAAAGAGGAAGGCTAAAAAGACCCAAGATAATGAAGGTTCGAAGAAGGATGATACAGCAAAGTCTACCATCCCTGACGTTGCAAAGTGAAGAAGAAACCTTAATTCATAGCTTTCTTAGCATGTCGAATAATGTTATGGGTTGTTTGTTTGAACATCTTTTTATTTTAAGGGAATCGTTTAGGTCCCTTGGTGGTTAAAGCCTGTAAGGCTTGTGGACAATGTTTTATGTTTTATGGTCATTATGGACCTTTCTATCTTTAACTTATCTTGCTATGTTTATTGTGTTGTTCTGTTTACTCCCTTGTGTTTTCTTTGGTTTTGTATGTTGTCTTTGTTTTGGGCGGTGCATCTTATGTTACTCATACCTTAAAGGGTTCAGTGCTGCAGTCACTTAGCCTTAGGATATTTTTTAACAAGAAGATACAACCTCTATCCTATGTATGACATTCACTTAGAGTCTTTTTGGTTCGTAAGCCAATATTAGGGCTTAAGGAACATTTGGTGTAGGCTGTTCAAACCCGTCTATGAGACATGATTTTTAAGATTTCTATGAGTCTCATGGAGTTGTATTGATTTAGGAACTCACCCCTTATATAGGTCCATTCAACCCTTGAACCTATTGAGCGATGTGGCCTAGGAGCTCATCCCCTTACATGGCCCTTGCCATGGAGTTTCTTGCTAGGTTCTCAACCTGATTATAGGATAGAAAGAAAAATTTTGATTCATTATTCATTCATTTCAAAGTACTTTGATTACGAGGGGAATAGAACAACTTTTTAGAACTATTTGTAACACGTTTTGGTTAAACATGGAACCTTTTAAGGTTTTTGCCATTCCGATGGCGGGTAAGCTTTTTTCCTTGTGGACCTGCCAGCTTGTATGATCCCCCTTTGTGGGCTTCAAGGATAGTGTATGGCCCTTCCTACTTAGGGTCAAGCTTTCCTTGGCTTTCCTCCTTATTGGCCTCACCGTTTCGAAGCACAAGGTCCTCAGGCTTGAAGCATTCATGCTTCACCCGTGTATTATAATATGATTCCATGTTTTGCTTGTACCTTGCTTTTTGTATGGCTGCTTGATCACGAGCCTCTTCGAGGAGTTCCAAATTCAACATCGTCTCTTTCTTATTTGGCTCGAGGTCGATGTTTAATGTTCTTTGTGTTGTTACTTCGATTTCAGCTAAGATTACAGCCTCTGATCCAAACACTAGGCTGTAGGGTTTTTCTTGTGGCTCGTTTTCTTGGTTGTTCGAATTTCCAATAGCACATTGGGAAGCTATTCGAGCCAGTTGTTGTCGTATCTTCCCAATCGAGATTTAATCCCTTCAACAATGTTGTGGTTTGTCCTATCGACCTGGCCATGTGATTGTGGGTAAGCTACCGAGCTGAATACTTGAGTTATTCTGAACTCCTTACACCAGGAGCTAGAAGGCTTCTCGGTAAGCTATTTCCCGTTATCCGTGACTAGTACCCCTGGGAGCCCAAAACGGTAGATTATGCTTTCCTAAACAAAATCAATGACCTGTTTCCCTGAGATTTTTGCCAATGGTTTTACTTCTGGTCACTTGGTGAAGTAATCCATAGCTACCAATAAGAGCTTGATTCCTCATTTGGCTAGTGGGGATGGACCAACGATGTTCATTCCCTACTTGTGAAATGGCCAAGCCGAGGAGACGGGAATGGGGTCATGTTTGGGTATTTTGGGTACCGGAGCATGTAACTGACCAGCTTCATACTTTCGCAGTTGTTCGGAGGTATCTCGATGCATGGAAGGCCAAAAGTATCTGTGGTTCATCAACTTTTGATACTACCGATCTTGGGCCACAATGAGCCCCACATATCCCTTCGTGAACCTCTTTGATCAGATATTGCTTTGTTTTTGGGCCAATGCATCGAAGTAGTGGTGCAAGGTATCCTTTTTTGTAAAGGATATCTCCTTGTAACACATACTGCCTTGACTTGATACGAACCCTTTCAGCCTCAGTCTGGTCATTAGGTAATTCACCGTTTTTGGGGAACTTTTCAATGGGAGTCATCCAATTTGGCCCTTCTTTGGTGATCACATCTTGAACCTCGTGTTTTTTGATGGATGGTGATGTGCGTAAGTGTGTATATGTTTTTAATGTATATTTTAAGCCCTTTTACACTTTTTAGCCAAGTTTTAAATTTATAAAGCACGATATTTACTAACACTAAACACACATATGGGCAAGTGCACCCATCGTGAGCGTAGTATAGTGTTGGTAAGATACCAAGGTCGTCAAAGGACACAAGAGCTTTTAATACAGGTTTATCCTCAACGTCTAATCAAATCAAAAGTTTAGAAAAAGGTTTTAAACTAGAAAAAAAAAACTAACTAAAATGCTGAAAAATAAAATAAAAATAAAAACATATAGACAAGATGAATCACTTGGATCCGACTCGTGTATAGTGTAACCTTTGATTATTTCCGCACTTTTGCATTTTTTAAGAGATTATCTTAGTTATTGTAGTAGGCCCCTCTTTTGAAGGTGACGTTACCCTCAACCCAGTAGTTTGAGTCAGCAAGGATACAATCCTAAAGGGTCGGATTATTGAAAGATAATTAATTAAGTTATTAATTCATATTATGGTAGGCCCTTCTTTTGAAGGTGACGTTACCCTCGGCTAAGTAGTCTGAGTCAGCAGGGATACAGTCCTAAATAGCCTGGTTAAAGTATTAATAGTAGCTTACTTATGAGGGGATCCAAGAGTTTGGACCCCCGTCATCCAATACCGGTGGGTATTGAAGGAGGTCCTACTAAATTTGACCCAGGTCCTTTGCAGGATCTATACACTGAACAATGGCAAGACTCTTACCAAACCATTCCCTTAACCCCCGACCAGGTAGCCAACATACCTCCATATAGACCGTGGAGATATGAATGGTGAAAATCTTTTATTTTATATAGACAGTAAAATAATGCCAAGACACCACGGACAAATGATAAGGAAGAATCACCTTCAACATAAGAAACTAGTTATTAAAGTCATTAATACATAACCAAATAAAAAGTGCGAAAAGATTAAAAATAAAAAGTATTACACTAGACACTTGTCTTCACCAAGTGATGTAAGAGACTTAGGCAAACATGGCCTTTGATTGTCAAGAACTCTTACGATCAATCTTGGATCCCGAGACGACTCACACACTCTATGATGGACAATGGATGATGGTGGTGGATGATGGTGTTGTGATAGTGGTGGGTGGTGGATGAAGTGTGAGAGAGGTGGTGTGCCAAGGGATGGTTTGCAAATGAGCCAAGCACCCCTATTTATAGCCTGAACAGTAGCTCGGGCACGGCCCCGTGTCCATCCTCCTTCTCTTTCTTTATTAATTGCAGTTTGTCTGCATTAGTTGACCACGCCCCCGTGTCCGCTGGGCACGCCCCCGTGTGCAGAAGCGTATCTGTACTATCAAGATTTCCCCAGATTCTGCGAATCTTAGAGTTGACCACGGCCCCGTGTCCGCTGGGCACGCCCCCGTGGTGGGTGATAGAAGCTTCTACAGCTTTGTCTTTTCTGCTGACACTTGGGCACGCCCCCGTGCTCACTGAGCATGGGGCGTGTTCAGCCTTCTGTTCTCTTGTTTTTGCTTGGGAAGATGCTGTCGGGGGGTCGGGCATGCCACGTTTGTTCCTTTTCTTGTATTTATGTTAGATTTAGCTGCCTTTTTGCTTCTTTTGTTCATTTGAGCTCATTTAATCCTGAAAATACAAAAGGAAGACAAAAACACAATTTTTCCAACATTAGTACTAAAAAAGGGTTAGTTTTAAGCCACATTTGATGTAATTTATATGTTGCATTTTGCGCACATTAAATACCCCCACACTTGAATCTTTGCTGTCCTCAAGCAAAACTCTTTATTTTGTGGCTTAAACTCCCAAATGAAATGGGTAGAAGAGAAGGTTTTTGGGCTTGTCATAGAGTGTCGGGATTTCCAAGATTCGTTATTAAGTTTTATTTTTATTTATTTACAATCCTATTCGTCATGATTTATTTAAAACATTACATAAGATAAATTACTTATTAGGGCATAACATGCCTTTTTAAAATTCCATTTATATACAAGTTCACATACCTCACGGGGGATCACTCAACACTCGGCCGAAGATGTATTTTAGTGAATCACTCGAGAGCAGTTAGGACTGTAAAGTTTATGGTTTTTTCTCAGCTTGGAGGGTTCCGGCCTTCAGGCCTTCTGGAATCCGAGCCTTTGAACCGTTTGTCATAAGAGCCATACTGGAAGCTCCAGTTAAGAGTTCTCTCTCTCTTTTTTTTTTTGTTCTTTGATGTCTATAGCTTATTCTTCTCGAATGTGGGCTTCAGCCCTTTTGAGTGTTTCTTCAAGGGTTTTGGGCAGGCATTTATTAAAGTCTCTTGTGAGACATTTGGAATTTATAGCATTCATGAACCCTGTAATCCTAATCTTTTCATTGGCGTAAGTTAAACCTTCCTTCTTGTACCTTTCGGTGAAGTCTCTAAGACTTTAATCGTCATGTTGTTATGGGAAACCTTTGCTAAAATTGTCAAAGGTCTAAATGCTTTGTTCAGGAAGGTCATTAAACCATATGCGTGAAGACCCTTTAAGGGTTCGCATGAACATGAGACAACATCCGGGGTTGGGCCATTTTTCAATTCTTGCTGCCCGGCGAAGATTTGGAGGTGGTTTTTAGCACCATAATAGCATCTTTATCTGGGTTTGAAACTTGTACTCAACAATTTGTTGGGAGAAGCAAGACAAGTTGTTGGGCTTGTAAGGTTTTGAGAGGTATTTTACTACCCTTGAAGCTGGGTTACCGCTTGAGGTACCCTGGTGAGTGGTTGGCACTTGGTTGATGAAATTAAGGTTAAAGCCTTGAAGGCTTTCTGTGTCATCATCCACTTTTCACGTTCTGCAAAGGAAGTTGTGCCATCATCCGTGTCATCAGCTAGGGCATAAGGTTAAAGCCTTAAAGGATTTCTGATGCTACTCATAAAAGATGTCATCATCTGTGTCATCAGCTGGGGCATAAGGTTAAAGCCTTGAAGGCTTTCTGATGGTACTGTATAAGGCATTCCCATGAATGTGCTCATAACCATACCTTGAGCCAAAGCCACGGTGGCCATGGCTTGTTTTCACGAAGTAGCAATGGGAGGGGGAACACTTGAAACTGGTGACTGCCATAATTGATCAAGAGTAGTTTTATGCCCAATAGATGCACGGGTTGGGAGGTAAATAAAGGAAAAGCGGTTGGACTTGGCCTCCCAAAAGCTTAAGGGCTTGAGTGGTTGGTATGTCACACTAGGACCAACTTCAAGGTAAGATGTGGTTAAACGTGAGCTGCTATAAGGAAGAGATAGAGGGCCAGGTGATAATGTCCTCCTAGTTTAGTTTTATTCTCACCTTTTTCTTCCTTTCTAGGTTCACATGCTAGTTGAGAAGAGATCTCAGTTATAAGAAGTTTCTAGCTACTCCCTCGGGTGTTAGATCCATGCGTTTCAATGTACGCATTGCACCGATTTGAGGAGATGCAACCCCTGATCGAGATAGGGTTGGGGTTTGAAAAGAAGTGAACTCCAGGAACATAGTTCCCGTTGGAGTACTTCTGGGAGTAGAAAGGGGTGTAGATCTAACCGGTGAGATCCGACCAGGATATGGTGTTAAATCGGTGTTGTTAGGCACCTGATTTACCTTGCCAAGAGACTCGTTTTCAGACATGATGTAAAGAGAAAATGGAACTACACAACTGGTCTTTAAGATAAAGTAAGCGGCGTAGCCCCACGGTGGGCGCCAACTTGTTGCTACAACAAATACAAGACCAAAGCCTGTAGTGATATCTCCGGGGTAAAAGGGTTCAATGTTTCGATTAGCCTAACGCAGGTCGTGGGGTCCTCCCACGTTTGTAGCACATGGGGTTGGATCATTTGTTTATTGTTCACTTTCAATTCTGGATTGAAGGGAATTCAAGTCAGAATTAAGTTGTTTGTGAAGCAATGATGTTTGAAGTGAAGAAGAGAAGCAAGCACGAAACTTGTTCTCAAGGTGGAAGAGAAGATCAGTGAGTAGGTAAGAACTCAGCAGATCTGGAGTGTCTGATATGGCTGTTGGAGCTGGTACTTATAGATAAGATGTATTCTATAAGAGGAAGCTCGTGACCATGGATCCAAGGCTACAATGGAGGAATTGCCCGTTTAGGGGTTGAACCCTTTGGACCTGCGGATAAAAGGTTGTTCTCCGTGCACATATTCTCTTTTACGGCTGTGAGAGTGTTGGACACGCAGAGGGTGATGTGACAAGGCTCTGACTTGTCCTTTTTACTGTTCATGACAACTGACCATTTCCGAACCTTTTAACCTTTCAACCTTTTAAGCTGTTGTGTCTATAATCAGTTTATTAAGGTTTGAGCTACCCCCGTCATCAGGCATATTATTGCGTTATTTAACTTGAGGTGTTTGTAGTACTCAACACAAGGTACATTATGATTAGACGTAATCAAACAACTTGAGGTGTTTGTAGTACTCACACGAGGTACATGATGATTAGACGTAATCAAACAACATCGTATAACTAGTTGGCTATAGAGATTATGAATAGTATTAATGAGACGAGAGACACGTAGCCAGTTTTTATTAGTGGGCCTAGAAGTTTTGAACTAGACGTTGAGAAATTGAATTTTGATAACTTGATGTGCTCAATGCCTTACTCATACTAATACCACATCAAAAGAATTAATTAATTAATTTTTTTTTAACGGCCGACAGAAAATTTTTATTAAGGTAGCAAGGAGCTACACACCAGAAAGTTACAACGTTTAACACCAAATACAACTACACCGAGAAACTATACATTTACATCAATGCAAAGCATCCAAATTAAACCGACTCCAATTTTCCCATGTTAGATCCACCACTTTTGATCGACTTTTAACCCATAAGTACGCCATTGATTTAATTTCATCAAGCGTTCTCGTAACATTTGGTACCCCTTGTCTAAAAACAATTTCGTTTCGCATCTTCCAAATACTCCAAAAAGTCACCAATATAATAGCATGAACCACTTTCCGCTTCCTCCTCGAGCCCGAAGCTGAATCTTGTAGTGTAAGCAGATCATTAATCCCAAACGCAATTAATTAATTAATTTACATCTTATATATGTATTGATGTGGATCGATGACAATGGTCTTGGATGGCAAACCCTTCTTTGTGATGGCTATGCACAATTATGTCTTATAGTCACAACACATTATTAAGAATACTTGCATCATAGGAACCCAATGTGACCTACGCCAAACTATATGGCCTACCCCAAACGTCCTTTGTCCCCTATTCACTTGTTAAATCCTTTGTAAAAAAATGACTCACCACTAAAAGATGTATCATTTGAATAGTCATATTCACAAATAGGAAATCACATAGATATTTCAATCCCAATTAATGCATACTAGATATGTCAATTCTGAATTTATTAAATCAAGACTAAGAAATCTAACATACAAAATGGTTATTAAAATTAGAGCTAATTACATCAATAGTCCATGTTGTTTCGACTCTAGTCACATCTTCAGGATCTATATATTTTTAACTTTTGTTTAACAGTTGTTTTACTCCTCAATGTCACTCAACTAATCGGTACTTAAGGGATTTAAATCCACACCACATTCATAAGGGACAATCACAATGCCAGTAGATCACAAGATAATAGACGGGATCTAAGTTTGATAAATTACATTTGCTAATAGATCACAAGATCATAGACGGGATCTAAGTTTAATAAGTTACATTTTTTAGCAATAACTTTCGTTTAAGTTTCTAGTAAGCTTTTGTTAAATCCAAACCTAAAAGAAACTTTGACGAAAGTTAGTGATAAGATACAAGCTTAAAATAAACTTTAGCCTAATGTTGTGTTATAATTCAAACTTGTTACAAAATTAAAACCACATATAAACTTAGTCTTCAAAGATGTAACTAACGTCAAATAACAAGGAGTGTATGTGCGCAATTAACGACAAAAATTTAGTCAACAACTCTCTTCATATCTTAATTTTCATTATAAAAAGCTATTTTAAAATAAATTATTATTAGCATAGTCTTCATAAATCATAAGTAACAACTAACAACATTTATTAATTAGTGTAATTGTGTAAAGATTAAATATAAATGTGTATTAATATAGAGAGTTAATATTTACACATCCCTTTTTCTATCTCTCTATATATACATAGATATATGAAGAGATAGATAAAGTGAAAAAGGATGTGAGAAAAAGATTTAAGGATGTGGGAATACTGTGAGAGCATTAACGTACAAAATACCTTTAACATGAGAAGTGAAGAAAGTTTTTTTTCCCATCTACTTAAGTATGATGTTAAATTGCAAAATGTAAAAAAAATTGATTTTACACTAGTAGAGTAATTATAATTACTCTACAATAATTACATAATTACTCTACTAGTGTAAAATTATGAATTTTTTATTATTATATTTTTTAGATTCAATGACTTAAATACTTTCTTGATAAGATGGGGAAACAATTTCTTCTTTCACTTCTCACGTTAGGTCAATATGTATCTTAGGCCATGGGGTGTACTCTAATATCTAGAATGTTAACAATGACATGTCATGTTAACTAACATTGCAAACCACTCCCTCTTTGTATTAAAGTGCATTAAATGAGTTATGTGTTAATATGTTAACCAAATGTTAAGAGATTGAATTAATTATTATTTTCTTTTTTAGACAAAAACCCAATGTTAAAGTGCATTAAATGAGTTGTGTGTTAACATGTTAAACCATTTTCTTAGAGTGGGATAAAGTGAAATGAGGAAAAAAATTGATGTATCACTTAGATGGAGTTAAGTTAGGTTAAAGTATACCCAAAGGCCTTAAAACCTATTTGTAAAGTGAAATGAGGAAAAAAATTGATGTGTCACTTAGATGGAGTTAAGTTAGGTTAAAGTATACCCAAAGGCCTTAAAACCTATTTGTATAATAACCTTATTTACAATATTTGTATATAATTTTCTTTATTTTTTATGTTGAAAAGTTATTGCAATCTAAAAACATAGTCTTATTGAAACTACTTGACTAAGATTGCTTTACAACCGGCAATTTAACCACATGCTCTTTTAACATGCCTTTACGTGTGGTTGCCCGCAAATCATGCATCAAGTTAAAGTGTTATACACCCAATCATGTGATTTTTGAGCTTGTATTCAAATATTTCAATCATTCCTGGTTTTTTATATAAATTTAACAAATAATTTACATCAAAATAAATAAAAAAGGTAAAAGTAAATGAAATTGAAGTTTACTTCAAATGAGAAAAAAACTTGCTTTAAGAAAGTTTATAATTCATTTCAAAACTTAAACTAATTGAGGAAAAAATTACACCGTTGGTTCCTGTGGTTTCTGTCGAATTTCATTGTCGGGTACTGTTAGGGGAGGATTTTCTAACAATTAGTGATCCTTATTCGTTATCCTAACTGGTGATCCTTACTTCTGTGACAGGTGGTGATCCTCAGAAGGGCTTTAGGATCAGGATCAGGGATCACTTCAAGGATCCTCATACTGACGATTGTATACATATGTTTTATAACTTCTCGCAGGTTTAACAAGCTTGACCAAGTCTTAGCGGCATTCTTGGAGAATATTCCCGAAGTATTCTGCACGTGCCAGATCAAAACTAGACGTTATGGAGAACGTGGAGGCTTGGCCCGAAAGTCGGAAAGTTTGTTAGATAGATATTTTTCTTATTTTAAAGGGGTAACGAGCTAGTTAGTGACACTTAGTCATTTTTTTGGCAGTTACACACACTCGCAAACACGCTCATACAAGCTCTCGTTCAAACACTTAGCGAATACTTACACTTTTTACACATTTCACCGTAGTGATCCTTGTACCTAGCTCGTTACTATCCGAAGTTGTAAACGTTTATTCATTTATTTGAGCTTGGTGATCGGTAGTTTCCATCACCCGGGGTTTTTTGTGCCGGAGATCAATTCTTGGTCAAGGGCTTTTTCCCCGTATAAATCCTTGTGTTGTTTGTGCATTCCACATTGAAGTGATCCTCATTGTTGTTACACTTTTTGAGCATCATACCCCGTAATCTAGAGTTTGGTTGCAATATTCTCAACAGATTTTTTGACCAAAACAGTTTGGCGCCCACCGTGGGGCAATTGGTGCTTTGTCCTTGGAAGAATTCGCATTTCTGTGCTCATTCCGGTTCATTACTACCAAGCAAATGGCTTCCTCAGCGAAGAATGCTTCAAACTTGATGCCTTCGTTCACTTCTTCACAAGGCGTCCCTCCTTTGCCTCCACCACCTTCTGGATCCCAGAAGAATACAGAGAATGCTGCGAAGAAACCGACTCCCATTTTCTCAAAACCACCTACTTCTTCTGTTTCAACTAATCCTACTACTAATGATCTCTATGCCTTGATTTTGCAGATGAGGAATCATGCACAAGAGCAGGATAAAACCAACGAAAGGATCCTCCGGGAGATTGATGAAATTAAGAAACAGAAGAAAACGGCAGAGGATCATTCCCCACTGATGCCCAAATCTTTGAATTTTGACACTCCGGTGATTACTTCTCAGCCATCAGTGGTTCCAGACATTCAATATGCGGGTGGACCAAAAGGAGTACACTATGGAACAACAGTTATGACCCAGGCACTAGGCTCATATTTCCAGCCAGCAGGATCCTATCCCCAGCATATGGGATCCCTCACGAGTGCAGGAGGATATTCAGGAATGCAGCAGCATCAAGGATCCTTCTTCGTCCCAGGATCATCCCAGGTTCAAGGATCTTCCTTCGTTCCAGGATCATCCCAGGTTCAAGGATCTTCCTTCGTTCCAGGATCATCCCAGGTTCGAGGATCCTCTTTCGTTCCAGGATCATCCCAGGTTCAAGGATCCTCCTTCGTTCCAGGATCATCCCAGGTTCAAGGATCCTCCTTCGTTCCAGGATCATCCCAGGTTCAAGGATCCTCCTTCGTTCCAGGATCATCCCAGGTTCAAGGATCCTCCTTCATCCCAGGATCGTCTCAGTTTCAGGGATCCTTCCAAATGCCAGGATCCTTGAGGAGTTTACAAACAGGAAGTTCAGATATCCATCAAGGAGATTTTATTCCAATGCAGACCAATGCCTCTACCGGTCCCTCGATCATTCCAGAATCTCAACAATATGGATTGACCTCAATTCTTCCTAACTTGAATCCAATGGGGGGTAACATTTTTAATAATTCTCATACTACTAACCATGGTCTTATGCAGGATCCAGGTATCAATCATGCCATGGCCAGAGAATTACAAAAGATAAAGGATATGATCTCGAGTGTTCCGGGAGTAGTCAAACCTATTCCAGAGATTGCGGATGGGAGCCATAAGATATCTCGCTTTGCACCACCAATCTGTGATGCTGAGATACCCAAGAGGTTCCATGTGCCTACAATGAAATTGTACGATGGTTCGACGGATCCTGAAGAACACATAGCACAATACAGGGAGAGGATGGAGATCAATCCAATCCCAGAAAAGTTAAAGGAAGCATGCTTATGCAAAGGATTCGGATCCACTCTTACTGGATCAGCTCTCAAATGGCTGCTAAGTCTTCCTCCCTATTCTATTACCTCATTTGCAAACCTAGTTAACTTGTTTAATACTCAGTTTTCTTGTAGTAGAAAATTTGAACGATTAACTAGTGATTTATATAGGATAACCCAGGGTCATAATGAATCATTAAGGGATTACATTACCAAATTTAGTAAAGAATCCTTAGACATTCCCAACTTAGATATAGCCACGGCTGTTGAAGCCTTCAAAATGGGACTGCTTAGGGATTCGTTATTTTATGATGATCTTGTTATGACACCATGCAGGAACCTAGATGAGGTAAGAACCCGGGCCCTCAGGTTCATTCGGCTAGAGGATGACAAGAGGATTCAGGAGAGGATAACAGGATCCTCAAAGCAGGATAAGCAAGGATCCTCATTCAGAAACAACAAGTTCAGATCCTACAACAAATCTGATAATCAGAACGTGCATTCTATTGATCAAGAAGAGGATGATGAGGATTATCCTCCAATCTCTGAATATTGCTTTAGTGTTGATAACAATGAACTAATCCTTGCCATGCAGAACCTAGGTGATAAAGCTAGATGGCCAAGAAAGAATGACAGGCCAGCTGCAACTAAGGATAAATCAAAGTGGTGTGCATATCATGAAGATTTTGGGCACCTCACAGAAGAATGCATTGCATTAAGAAAGGAGATCGGATACTTGTTGAGCAAAGGGCATCTAAAAGAGCTGTTGGGTAGGAAAAAGTCAAGGACTCAGGATCCTGAAAGGATCCCTGAGAAGGCTCCAGCCCCTCCAGCAGATGCACAAGTGATAAACTTTATTTCTGGGGGATCCGACATTTGTGGCACATCCTTCTCAGCAGCTAAGAGGCATGCAAAGGAAACTAAAATGGATAATGGAGAAAGACCAGTTCGAACATCGAGTGTCTCCGAAGGAAAAGTTATAACCTTTGATGAAGAGGATCGTACTGATATCCAGGATCCTCATCACGATGGTTTAGTTATTACTCTTTTTATATCTAACTGTTTTGTCCGCAGGATCCTAATAGACGGAGGAAGTTCAGTGAACATTATCCAGCTTGATGTTCTAAAGAAGATGGGTATCCCTGAATCAGAGATCATACCAAGATCCTCCGTGCTCGTGGGATTTAGTGGCGAAACTAAGAACACCCTGGGGGACATTAAACTCCCAATATATATTGAAGGCTTACACTCTTATCAAAAATTTTGTGTTATTGACTGTTTATCTTGTTGTAATGTTATCCTTGGCAGGCCCTGGATACACGATATGAAAGCAGTCCCATCTACTTACCATCAATGTGTGAAGCTCCCTAGTCCTTGGGGAATAGTAAAGATCGATAGTGATCAGCAGGAAGCTAAGAATTGCTACACTTCATCGATGAAACCAGCTTCGAAGTCAAGGGAGCAATAGCAATCAAGGTATCCTCCAAGGAATGTCTTGGAGGCCAGAGAGCAGGATGTGGTAGAAATCCTCATGGAACCTGATGGTCCTGAATCCAAAATCTATATCGGATCAGGGATCCTTGGCGAAATGAAGGAAGACCTCATATCCTTCCTCAAAAGGAGAAAGACTACCTTTGCATGGAAACATGAAGACATGACTGGTATATCCAAAGATGTTATCACCCATAAACTCGGCATCGACAGATCCTTCAAACCAATACATCAAAGAAGAAGGAAGTTTGCACCAGAAAGGAATGCCATTATCCAGGAAGAGGTAGAAAAATTGCTCCGGGCAGGTATGATTAGAGAGGTCAAGTATCCAAGGTGGCTGGCCAATGTGGTTGTTGTTCAAAAGAAAAACGGAAAGTGGAGGGTATGTGTCGATTTTACCGATTTAAATAAGGCATGTCCCAAGGATCCTTTCCCTTTACCCCACATTGACTCCATGGTGGATGCAACTGCGGGTCATGAACTGTTAACTTTTATGGATGCTTCATCTGGATTTCAACAAATCCAAATGGAACCATCCGACCAAGAGGATACAGCCTTCATGACTCCAACTGGTATATATTGCTATATTGCTATGCCGTTTGGATTGAGAAATGCAGGTGCAACGTACCAAAGGCTGGTGAATATGATGTTCAAGGATCAGATTGGACAAACTATGGAGGTTTACATAGACGATATGGTGGTGAAATCCTTAAAAGCTGAGGATCACCTAAGAGACTTGGAGGAAGCATTTGATATCCTTGAAAAATATAACATGAAGCTTAATCCTTCAAAATGTCATTTTGGTGTTAAAGCAGGTAAATTCTTAGGATACATGGTGACTAAGAGAGGCATCGAAGCTAGCCCGGAACAAATCCAAGCAATAGTGAACATCAAATCTCCGTCCAATGCTAAGGATGTTCAAAGGCTAACAGGAAGGATAGCAGCCTTGAACAGATTCATATCCAAGTCCTCCGAGAAGTGTAAAGAATTCTGTTTTGGTCAAAAATCACACAAGGATAATGCAACCAAATCTGATTTTGTGAGGAATGATGCTTGGTTAATTGTATGAACAACAAGTATATGAAATCAACGATGAACACCGAGATTTATACGAGGAAAAAGCCCTTGATCTTTAGAAGATCTCCGGCATAAAAAACCTCGGGTGATGGAAACTACCGATCACCAACTATATTGCAAAAACAGCAGTGATCCTTGTACAACTTCGGAAGAAAACAAGCTCAATACAATGAATTTCTAGTGAAAGTGTGTGTTTTTTGCTAAGTGTTTGCAGAGAATTCGAGTGTTGTGTGGTGTGTACGACTTGTGCCTTCATTGAGCTCGTTTTCCCCTTAAAATGATAAGAAAAATCAAGTAACTAACTTCCCGATAAAGGTGGAAGTCACCCCATGACCACCACTAACGGTTATTTCTTCAATATGCACGTGCCTAAAAGCATATTCCACGAGATTCCAGCAAAGGAGTGGTCCACTACGTCCATTACCTGCATTTACACATTAAAAACGTGCAAAACATAAAGGATCCTGATCCTCAGACTCGTGATCCTCAGACGCGTGATCCTCAGACTCTGGATCCTCAGACTCTGGATCCTCAGACTCTCTGCATCAGCCATTAAGCATCCGTGATCCATGCCTAGTCTCAGGATAGATGATCCTTAGCATAAAATTCATGCCCTAACAATTGCCCCCAATATGGCAGTTGTGATAAGGATTCACAGCTGTCATATTTCCGTCAGAAGCGGACTAGCCGTTGCTGCTGGTAACTAGTTGTTACACTGCCTGTCGTCACTGATAAGACCTGCTATAATCATCATTGCAGAATATAGAGTTAGAGATAACTCCTCAAGTGCCTTTACAGATCAGAAGATCCTTCCGTTCGTGGAGAATGAATCCTTCTACACAGTTTGCTATTAACCTTCCTGCACTTTAATTTCTGCATAGACACTTTAACTGTTAGATAGCCTTATCTGGCCTGGGTGGACGGTCCACGATTTTGCTGGTGAAATCCAGGCCAGATGATTTTGATACATAATGAATAGGTAATAACATTAAACTTTTTTAGCTACATCTATAGTTGTTTCTTCCCTTTTTATTTTTCATGTATGCTTTCTATTTTCAAAAATATCATCACCAAACAACTGGAAAGTTATTGAAAATCTGATGATAATGTAAAACTTTTAACAGAAAACTTGAAGTGTTCGAACAAATGTGGATCAATGATCCTTAACCAAAAAGGATAAGAGACAACTTACAGCTTCGAAAAAGTTAGAATATAACATACCAGAGAATCCAAGTTAGGATTCTATATCCTTGTAAATTATTGCTGAATAAGCAAACTATGAAAAGTAAAGCTTCTAGGATCAAGGATCCTTATCGTCAGAACTTGTATAACTTTAGACAGTAGTTTCTAGGGTGAAGAATCATGGATCCTTGAATAATAGGCAGGATAATGGGTGGTGGATGGATCCTCTGTTTGGGGGATGAAGCCACTCGTTATCCTTCCGTCTTTTATTTTCTGCACTACAAAGACCCGTAAACAATGGACACCCTTTGCCAACCCATGTGGACGGGCCACGTTTTGCTGGTAGAAACGTGGGTTGGCAATTTTGACAACCTTAAAAGGTTTAATGTTTTGTGAATAAAATAACTTTAACTTTTTGGCTATCTCCCGTGTTGCTATCCTTATGTATCCTTTAGTTTTCAATTGTTGTGATATACATTTGTTTGAATAAGAAAAGTTAAACAAATTAAGTTTAAGAATTTTAGGATTTGATCCAGGATCAAATATCCTATAGTTGAAAAGTTCCGAAAAGTAGTATATTTTAAGGATCATAAGTTCAGTTGTCAAAGTATAAGGGCTATTCAAATGAATAATGAATAAAATCAAAATAGTTAAGGATCATACCTGAGAATCCAAGTTAGGATCCTAACCTTTATCATTATAAACAGGATAACCATAAGACAAACCTTAATGGAAGGTAAGGATCAAGGATCCTTGGTCATTTGTCTCCAAAAACCTGAAATAGGATACAACTTGGGACTAAGCCAATATAAGATAAGAGTTAGTAACTGGGGACAAGCCCAACAAACTGGGGACAAGCCCAAATAAACGGATGTAAACTGGGGTCAAGCCCATATAAACGGATGTAAACTGGGGTCAAGCCCATATAGACGGATGTAAACTGGGGTCAAGCCCATATAAACGGATGTAAACTGGGGTCAAGCCCATATAGACGGATGTAAACTGGGGTCAAGCCCATATAAACGGATGTAAACTGGAGTATGGCCCTAACTGGCGACTATCCAAACTTAGTGACATGAAGATGCCAAAACCTTAGCTAACGTGAAAACGTTAGAAACCTTAGCTAACGTGAAAACGTTAGAAACCTTATGAACGGATGTATGGTACGTCTACCATTATACGTAGGATCCTAAGCATAGCCAGAACAATGGAATTATCAGCCCCTAGAACGAGTACTGGTCCCAAAGCCTTGAACTATACCAGGATCATCATGCGCTACAGGCGAAACTGGGGACAGGCCCAAACTGGGGACAAGCCCGAAACTTTGGAGGGTTGGCCAACCACTTTGATCTTCTGTAAAATGATAACAACTCTGCAAAAGCTTAAACTTTGTGAAAATAGATGTTAACTGATTAACATCTTTAACTTATGATAAGTAATAAGTATAAAATGAATGAAAATGAAAGTAATGTGTTACCAAATGTAGAATCATATATCCTTTGAGGATCCTGGATCCTTAATCAGAATACCGGTATCGCTGAGGATCCCTGATCCTTCTTACTTAAAGTATTTTTTGAGATGAACAGCATTCCAAGCTCTTGGTAGGAGATCATCATCCATTGTTAACAAGTGATATTCCACCTTTCCTGATTCAGCTTCAATTAGATAGGGGTCTTCCCACTTTGGTGCTAGCTTGCCATTAGAAGGATTTGTAGTGTTCTGGAATGCTTTTCTTAGCACAAAATCACCAACTTGAAATCTTCTAATCCTGACATTCTTGTTGTATGCTCCAGCCATTCCTTGTTGATAACTGGCCATTTCCTTTTTACTGACTTTGAGCAAAAGCTTCTTCTTAGGATGCAGATGTTATGTTGGTTGGTGTAGAATAGTACTGTGTCTTTGACAAGCATCACACTTCTTTGCATAATCCACAACATCCTTCTTCGTGGTAGGCCTATAGTATGTTGTTCTAAGAATCCTTGAGAATAGTGCTCTGCCCCCAGTGTAGTTTCCACAGTCTCCTTGACTTTGAAAGCTTTAGGATTTTGTCCTGTAGGGATCTCTCCATGTTGTATATATCTTAGGATTGGAAGGATCCAGGATCCTGAATTCGACTGTGCAGGATCACCAGGTATGATTGCAGAATCCTCCACTATCTCCATGGCTACGTGATCCTCAATTGCAGGAGTTAAAACATGGGTGATGAGTATTTTTCACATCTTCTGGAATCTTTAGGAATGATCCAAGGTTAGTTAAAGCGTCTGCTTCTGCATTCTCTTCTCTGGATACCTGTGTTAGACTGAAAAAAGCAAAAGAATCTGCCAATTTCTTGACTATTTCTAAGTACTCGATTAGTATTTCACCTTTAATAGCATAAGAACCATTAAAGTAGTTAGTAATTAATAGGGAATCTACGAATACTTGAAGATACCTGATCCTCATATTGTTAGCTAATTGCAAACCTGCTATCAAGGCCTCCTACTCTGCCTCATGATTAGTGGTTTGGAATTCACATGCAATGGATTGGGGTATAATGTCCCCCTGTGGCGATTTTAGTAGTGTGCCTTGTCAAGTTCCTTTAACATTTGAAGCTCCATCCGTGAAGAGTGTCCAAGGATCCTTTGTCTTCTCAAGTTGTTGAACTTCTAATTCAGCTTTCCTTTGTAGATCACTACTGAAATCAGCCACAAAGTCAGCTAAGGCTTGGGACTTGATGGCAGTCCTGGGTTCATACTCAATGCTTGACTATCCACTTTGCCATTCTACATAGTATACCGGATGTTGAGAGCCTTCATGATCCTTAACTAGGATCACACTTACTGCTTTAGCTGAAATAGCTAAGTATAAGGATAACGATTCTCCATTTTCTGATTTCATCAGGGCTGGTGCTCTTCTTGGATAATGGCATTCTTTCGAGTGCAAACTTTCTCCTGTCATATCTTCATGTTTCCAAGCGAAGGTAGACTTTCTTCTTTTCAAGAAGGATATTAAATCCTGCTCAATATTGTCTAGGATCCCGGATCCTATAAAAATTTTGGATTCAGGATCCTCTGGGTTCAACAGAATATCCTTGACGTCTTGCTCCTTGGAGGTTGGCTTCAATGAAGAAGTGTAACAGTTCTTTGCCTCCTGCTGATCACTTTCTATCTTTACCACATCCCATAGAGTTTGGAGCATTGATGATATGTTGAGGGGACTGCCTTCATATCATGTATCCATGGCCTGCCAAGGATAACATTATAGCAGGATAAGCAATCTATGACACAAAATTTTTGAAAAGAATTAACTCCCTCTATGTAAATAGGAAGTTTGATGTCCCCCAATGTAATCTTTGTCTCTCCACTGAATCCAACAAGAACAGATGATCTTTGGACAATATCGGATTCAAGGATGTCCATTCTATTGAGGACATCCAACTGGATTATGTTCACTGAGCTTTTCCCATCAATGAGAATCCTGCGAACAAAATGGTTAGATATAAATAATGTAATAACTACACCGTCGTGATGAGGATCCTGAATGTCCGCACAGTTATCCTCATCATATGATATCACTTTCTGCTGGGTAAGGATGGAGGTCCGAACAGGTTTGCCCCCATTCTCCATCTTTGTTTCCTTTGCACGTCTCTTAGCTGCTGAGAACCTCCGGAGATGAAATGGATAATTTGAGCATCGGATGGTGGAGGAGGAGCTTTTTCAGGAACTTTCTCATGATACTTGATCCTTGACTTTTTCCTTCCGAGCAATTCCTTCAAGTATCCTTTGCTCAAAAGATAACCTATCTCCTTCCTTAATGCTAAGCACTCATCTGTGAGATGACCAGAATCCCCATGGTAAGCACACCATTTCGATTTGTCTTTGGTGGTAGGCGGTTTGTCATTCTTCCTTGGCCACCTAATCTTGTCACCTAAACTCTGCATAGAAAGGATTAGTTCATTATTATCAGCAGAAAAACAATATTCAGAAATAGGAGGATAATCCTGATCATCTTCCTCTTGTTCCACAGCATGCACACTTTGGTTGTCACGCTTGGAGTATTGCTTAGATCAGTTATCCTTGAGATAGGATCCTTATTTGTCTTGCTTTGAGGATCCTGACAATCTCTCGTGGATCCTTTTGTCATCCTCTAAACGGATGAACCTAAGGGCCCTGTTTCTTTCCTCATCTAAGTTCCTGCAAGGGGTCATGACAAGATCATCATAGAACATTGAATCCCTAAGCAAACCCATTTTAAAGGCTTCTAGAGCTGTAGCAATATCTAAGTTAGGGATTTCTAAGGATTCTTTACTGAATTTAATTATGTAATCTCTAAGTGATTCATTATGACCTTGAGTTACCCTATATAAATCACTAGTTAATCGTTCAAATCTCCTACTGCATGAGAATTGGCTATTAAACAAATTAACTAGATTAGCAAATGAAGTAATAGAGTAAGGAGGAAGACTTAGCAGCCATTTTAACGATGATCCGGTAAGTGTGGATCCAAAGCCCTTGCACGAGCAACCAGATTTGGTGTCTGAAACCTCTTCGGTATCTCTGCATCACAAATAGGTGGTGCAAAACGAGATATCTTGTGGCTTTCATCAGGAATTTTAGGAATGGGCTTAACCACTCCTGGAACGTTGGATATTATATCCCTATGTTTCTGCAATTCCTTAGCCATAGCTTGGTTGATACCTGTATCCTGCACAAAGCCATGGTTAGCATTGCAAAAATTATTCAAAGTGTTACCTCCTGAATGATTCAAATTTGGAATTCCAGATGTGAATCCATGTTGGCGGGATTCTGGCATAACTGAGGGACCAGAGGAAGCAATGGTCTGCATTGGTATGAAGTCTCCTAGATAAACATCTGAACTTCTGGGTTGCACACTCCTTAAGTATCTTTGATCCTGGAAGATGTTGGATCCTTGAAGTGCTGTGAATGTAGGTCTTGGAGGATAATCCATGGATCCGGAAACCTGAGATGAGGATCCTTGAACCTGGAAGGAGGATCCTTGAACCTGAGAGGATCCTTGAACCTGAGAGGATCCTTGAACCTGGGAGGATCCTTGAACCTGAGAGGATCCTTGAACCTGAGAGGATCCTTGAACCTGTGAGGATCCTTGAACCTGGGAGGATCCTTGAACCTGAGAGGATCCTTGAACCTGAGAGGATCCTTGAACCTGAGAGGATCCTTGAACCTGTGAGGATCCTTGAACCTGAGAGGATCCTTAAACCTGCGAGGATCCTTGAACCTGAGAGGATCCTTGAACCTAAGAGGCTCCTTGAACCTGCGAGGATCCTTGAATCTGAGAGGATCCTTGAACCTGGGAGGATCCTTGAACCTGGGAGGATCCTTGAACCTGCGAGGATCCTTGAACCTGAGAGGATCCTTGAATTGGCTGCGTCCCCATGCATTCTCCTAAACTGGTGAAGAATCCCTGATGCTGAAATGAGGATCCTGAAGGCTGGAAAGAGGATCCTTGAGCCTGAGACATTGCCGATGATCCAGAACGTATTCCTGTTGATCCACCCTGGTATTGGACATGTGGAGCTGCAAAGTGCTGGGAAGTTATGGCAGGAGTGTCGAAATTCAGCGACCTCGACATCAAAGGGGAGTGATCCTCCGCTGATTTTATCAATTTCGCGAAGGATCCTGCCATTAGTCTTGACCTGCTGCTGCATGTGATCCATCATCTGCACAATCAAAGCATAAAAATCACTGTTAGTAAGTGTAGAGGAAGAAACAACAGTTGGTTTTGTGAAAACGGGGGTTGTCTTCTTCGGAGAATTCTCATCATTCTTCTAGAATGCAAGGGGGAGATGATCCAAAGGCGGAATGCCCTGTGAAAAAGTGACCGCTGACATAGAACTTGGAGTAGTTTTCCCTGAGAAGCCATGCGGTTGAAGGTAATGAACCGAAATGAATGAAATGAACAAAATTTCTCAGAATTGAAGCACCAATTGCCCCACGGTGGGCGCCAAACTGTTTTGGTCAAAAATCACACAAGGATAATGCAACCAAATCTGATTTTGTGAGGAATGATGCTTGGTTAATTGTATGAACAACAAGTATATGAAATCAACGATGAACACCGAGATTTATACGAGGAAAAAGCCCTTGATCTTTAGAAGATCTCCGGCATAAAAAACCTCGGGTGATGGAAACTACCGATCACCAACTATATTGCAAAAACAGCAGTGATCCTTGTACAACTTCGGAAGAAAACAAGCTCAATACAATGAATTTCTAGTGAAAGTGTGTGTTTTTTGCTAAGTGTTTGCAGAGAATTCGAGTGTTGTGTGGTGTGTACGACTTGTGCCTTCATTGAGCTCGTTTTCCCCTTAAAATGATAAGAAAAATCAAGTAACTAACTTCCCGATAAAGGTGGAAGTCACCCCATGACCACCACTAACGGTTATTTCTTCAATATGCACGTGCCTAAAAGCATATTCCACGAGATTCCAGCAAAGGAGTGGTCCACTACGTCCATTACCTGCATTTACACATTAAAAACGTGCAAAACATAAAGGATCCTGATCCTCAGACTCGTGATCCTCAGACGCGTGATCCTCAGACTCTGGATCCTCAGACTCTGGATCCTCAGACTCTCTGCATCAGCCATTAAGCATCCGTGATCCATGCCTAGTCTCAGGATAGATGATCCTTAGCATAAAATTCATGCCCTAACAAATTCTATGATATCCTAAGAAAGAACAAGAAATTTGAGTGGACGGAGAAGCATGAAAATGCTTTAAAAGCCCTCAAAGATTACCTATCCTCGGCCCCGGCTTTAATGAAACCAGAAAAAGGCGAAGTGTTATCCTTGTATCTCGCAGTATCCTCAAAAGCAGTAAGTGCGGTCCTTGTTAAGGATCATCAAGGTACACAACATCCCGTTTATTATGTAAGTAAAAGTTTACTTGATGCCGAATCCAGGTACTCACACCTTGAAAAACTTATCCTTGCATTAATAATGGCATCTACCAAGTTAAGACATTATTTTGAAACTCATGTTATCATTGTTAAAACTAATTTTCCAATTAAGAATGTCCTCAGGAAACCGGAGATGTCCGGAAGGATGGCTAAGTGGGCAGTAAAGCTGAGTGCCTATGATATAAGATATGAGCCTAGGACAGCTATCAAATCCCAAGCATTAGCTGACTTTGTGGCTGATTTCAGTAGTGATCTACAAGAAGAAGCTGAGCTAGAAGTCCAGCAGCTAGAAGAGACCAAGGATCCTTGGATACTCCACACTGATGGATCCTCAAATGTCAAAGGCACAGGGCTTGGAATACTACTAAAATCGCCACAGGGGGACATAATACCCCATTCTATAGCTTGTGAGTTCCAAACCACTAATAATGAGGCTGAATATGAAGCCTTAATTGCTGGTTTGCAAATTGCAAAGCATATGGGGATCAGGTATCTTGAGGTACACGTAGATTCTTTGTTAATTACAAATCACTTTAATGGATCATATGCTGTTAAAGGTGAAAAACTAACCAAATATTTGGAGATAGTCAAAAGTTTGGCACTCTCTTTCGTTTCCTTTAGTTTGTCACAGGTACCAAGGGAAGAAAATACAGAAGCTGATGCATTGGCTAACTTAGGATCATCTTTGAAGATCCCAGAGGATATCAAGATTCCTATTATCCATATCCTGACCCCGGCTATCGAGGATCACCAGACTATGGAGATAGGAGATGATTCTGCAGTTATCCCTAGTGAGGATATTCAATCCTATTCAGGATCCGGGTCATGGATCTCACCAATTATGAGATACTTACAACATGGAGAGATTCCTACAGGAGAAAACCCTAGGGCTTTCAAATCTAAGGTATCTCAATTTACAATTATAAATAATATGTTGTATAGACGATCTCTTGCAGGACCATACTTGAGATGCATTGAGGATCCTGAAGTTCAGGAAGTTTTAAAAGACTTCCATGAAGGAGATTGTGGAAACCACACTGGGGGCAGGGCTTTATTTTCAAGGATCCTGAGGACAGGATATTATTGGCCAACCATGAAGAAAGATGCTGTGGAGTATGCCAGAAGATGTGATCCTTGCCAGAGACACAGCAATATCCTTCATCAACCAGCCGAATTATTGCATCCTATATCCTCCTCTTGGCCATTTATGAGGTGGGGTATGGACATAGTTGGCAAGCTCCCTAAGGCACCTGGTGGAAAAGTATTCATGCTAGCTATGACTGATTACTTCTCCAAGTGGATAGAGGCTGAAGCTTTTGCCCAAGTTAGAGAAAAGGAAGTTATATCCTTCATTAAAAGAAATATTATAACTAGATTTGGAATTCCCTCTGAGATTATATGTGATAATGGTTCTCAATTTATTGGGGGCAGAACCACTAACTTTTGTGACAGCTGGGGGATTAGGATGATAACATCAACACCAGTCCACCCACAAGCTAATGGCCAAGCAGAATCATCCAACAAGATCATCATCAACAATTTGAAGAAAAAGCTTGGATCCAAGAAAGGGAAGTGGGCAGAAGAACTACCCTATGTGCTCTGGGCTGACAGGACAACCCCTAAGAATTCTACTGGTCAAACACCATTCTCTTTGGTGTTTGGGGCAGAATCAGTGATCCCAACAGAAATGGTGGTTCCTACTGCTAGAACAAGTACCCGTGATCCTGAGGAAAATGATGAAAACTTGGCTCAAGACCTGGATACTATTGAAGAAATCAGGGATAAGGCTAGGATCAGGATGGCCAGTTATCAACAAAGAATGGCTGGTGCTTACAACAAAAATGTCAGGATCAGGAGGTTTCAAGTTGGAGATATGGTGTTAAGGAAAGCATTTCAGAATACCACCAATCCTGCTGATGGAAAATTGGCTCCAAAATGGGAAGGCCCTTATTTGATTGAAGCTGAAGCAGGAAAGGGGGCATATAGATTGCTAACCATGGAAGGTGATTTGCTACCAAGAGCTTGGAATGCTGTTCACTTGAAGAAATATTTCATGTGACAAGGATCCTCGTGGCAGAGGTGATCCTAATGAAAGGGATATCCTTAAAGGATCCTCAAAGTATCGGTGATCCTTATTCAGGTAATATCCTAATCTTGAACTATTTCATTTCTTTATTTTCTCATATTAGGATAAGGATCATGTATCCTTTATCCATTTCTCACGTGAGTTCAAGTTTTGAAAGTTCAGGTATCTTTAGCATAACGATGGTTATCCACAGAAGCAATCCGTCATATGGGTCTAACCCCAGTTATTCGGGCTTGTCCCCAGATTCCGCCTGTAGCGCACGATGATCCTGGTATAGTTCAAGGCTTTGGGACCAGTACTCGTTCTAGGGGCTGATAATTCCATCGTTCTGGCTATGCTTAGGATCCTACGTATAATGGTAGACGTACCATACATCCGGTCATAAGGTTTCTAACGTTTTCACGTTAGCTAAGGTTTCTAACGTTTTCACGTTAGCTAAGGTTTTGGCATCTTCATGTCACTAAGTTTGGATAATCGCCAGTTAGGGCCATACTCCAGTTTACACACGATCCTTGGGCTTGTCCCCAGTTATCCTTGGGCTTGTCCCCAGTTATCCTTGGGCTTGTCCCCAGTTATCCTTGGGCTTGTCCCCAGTTGCTAACTCTTTTCTTATATTGGCTTAGTCCCAAGTTATGCTCTATTTCAGGTCATTGAAGATAGGCAGCTAGGGATCCTTGATCCTTATTTCACTCTAAGGTTTATCTTATAGTTATCCTTACTATGGTTAGGATTCTAACTTGGATCCTCAGGTATGATCCTTAACTCTTTTGATTCTATTCATTATTCTTTTAAATAACCCTTATACTTGACAACTGAACTTATCAATTTTAAACCATATCACTTCTTAGAACTTATCGGTTATGGGATATGTGATCCTTGTTCATATCCTAAACTTTTTGGATATCTTTTCTAGTTTTTCAAGGCTTGATAAGTATAAACAAATTGAACATTATAACAGTTGGAAAATAACATACTAAAAAGGATAACAACACAAGATAAGCGACAAAAGGTTAAGTTTTTATTTATTAACATAAGACTAACCCTTTAAAGGTTGTCAAAATTACCTACCCGAGCTTCTACCAGCAAAACGTGGCCCGTCCGCTGGGGTAGGTAAAGGGTGTCCATGATAATGAGTTCAAAAGTAGTGCAGGAATATAAAAGCAGCAGGATCACAATGGCTTCATCCCCCAAACAGAGGATCCCTCCACCGATTGCAATCCTGCCTATTGTCCAAAGGATCATACATGATCCTTAATCCTAAAACCTATTGTTCAAAGTACAACCCATGAAATTGTCTTAAACATCACAACCACAAAAAAACTACCATCAAACTAAAAAATTGGGCTCCGGCCTTGGCACATATATCCATCATCGCCCAATTGTGCAGCTCACACCTTGGCTGCATCACCACCAGCATCATCACCACCAGCCTGATCCTTCCCACTGCCACTTACCTCAATTGCCAGGACATCAGCTGCCTCCTCCTCATCATCCTCAAGATCTGCCAACCTTGCCTTCCAGCCTTCAACATCCCAGCTGCTCTTGTCGAAACTAGGATCTTGAGCTTCCTGGGCCATCTTCAACTTAGTTTGATACATTGTGATGGCAGCAGAGAGCTTGGTATCTTCGATGAGGTCATGCTTTTCATAATCAAAGTTGACCAGCGCCTTGGCCATTTCCTGCTTGGTATCCTGGAGTTCCTTCCGAGCATCAGCAAGTGCAAGATCTTTGAGCACGGCAACTTGTTGGAGATCAGCTATTTTCCTGTCTTGATCCTCTACATGGCCCACATAATCCTCGATCTCAGCAAATTTCTGCAGAAAGAAGATAAGGCAGTTCAAGGTCAAGTGATCCTCATAAGAGCAGGATACCTAGGCAAAGTTAAGGATCCTTACTTCATTGAAATATTCAAGGAATTGGTGGCGGATCAGTGGCAGCCCTTGAAGATCTTCAGCATCAGAAGCTTTCCTTTTCTTGACACCCTTTCCTTTAGTGGGTGCCCTTGGAATGGAGATGCTAGGACTGGTAGTGGACTTCTTCCTCCTGGGTCGTACGAGATCAAGATCAGCTGCGTTGAATTGAGAAACAGGTTTGACAGGTTTTCCAGTGCCTACACATTCAAAGCAAGATAAGTATCCTTATCCTATTTCAATTTATCTATTTATTTTAATATTTAAACTATGCAAAAGACAGGATACTTACTCGACATGGTAATGGAACCTGAGGATACTTCTTGTGAGTCTTGGGTGTCTATCTTGAATGTCCTTGTTTCAGGATCAAGCTTCCAAAAAGCAGCGAGCCTATCCTTGGTTTCAGGTGATGTGCGGATACGTGAAACGGTGATAGCTGCAAAACAAGAAAGCAAAAATATAAGTTATCCTTGCAATCAAAGAAAGTTCCTGGTGATCCCTATCAGGATCCTCCATCCTACCATGGGTAGCCCAATTTTTAGGAAGATCCTTTCCAACCTGGATAGAATCTCTCTTAACAAAGAAAAAGCGACGTTTCCAGTCTTTGTCATTCTTGGTGACCTTCAGAAGAGGATGATCTGCACCGGGTTTTCGCTTGAACAAATAACGATGGGAACCAAAAGTAGTGAGGTCATACAGCTCCGCCAATTCTGACATGCCCAAAGCAATGCCTTCTTGTTCGATGATCCTCTCCAGGGTATACAAGACCCTCCAAATCATCGGCATGGCTTGGATATAAGAGATGCCGGTAAGGGAAAAGAAGGATTGTGTAAACTCTGGGAAAGGATAGGTGTATCCTATGGTGAATGGAGTGGCTGGAAATGCAACCCATGTTTCTGAAACATAGTCGCTAAGGGTAGTAGGATCAAAGGGTCTGATAAAGGCATTCGCCAGAAAACAGCAACGGATTCTGTCTATCTGTGCGTCGTTAAAACAACACTTTTCATTCGCTGAGTCCTTGATGATTTTCTGACTTTCCAAAGGGCTGTCCTTCTTGTGATCTTTGCCCGGAGAACTTCGGAGCAACATCTTTGATGGAAAGATAAAAAACAGAGCAAGAGAGGGAAAAGGATAGAGAAAGAGAATACCTGAATGTCTTCGGAATGTGGATTATAAAGGGAGTTTCTCTGAAAATTTAAATGCATTTGATCCTATCTATATCTCTATTTATAATCATGATCTTGCAGGTTGTCACTTCCGTGACATCATCATCGCAACGGCTAGTTCAAAATTAACGGCTATATATCCGTTAGTTTGTTACGGATAAGATCAAGAAAACATAATTCGCTAATTTTACAATTTCACTCCTTATATTTTGGGGGCAATTGTTAGGGGAGGATTTTCTAACAATTAGTGATCCTTATTCGTTATCCTAACTGGTGATCCTTACTTCTGTGACAGGTGGTGATCCTCAGAAGGGCTTTAGGATCAGGATCATGGATCACTTCAAGGATCCTCATACTGACGATTGTATACATATGTTTTATAACTTCTCGCAGGTTTAACAAGCTTGACCAAGTCTTAGCGGCATTCTTGGAGAATATTCCCGAAGTATTCTGCACGTGCCAGATCAAAACTAGACGTTATGGAGAACGTGGAGGCTTGGCCTGAAAGTCGGAAAGTTTGTTAGATAGATATTTTTCTTATTTTAAAGGGGTAACGAGCTAGTTAGTGACACTTAGTCATTTTTTTGGCAGTTACACACACTCGCAAACACGCTCATACAAGCTCTCGTTCAAACACTTAGCGATTACTTACACTTTTTACACATTTCACCGTAGTGATCCTTGTACCTAGCTCGTTACTATCCGAAGTTGTAAACGTTTATTCATTTATTTGAGCTTGGTGATCGGTAGTTTCCATCACCCGGGGTTTTTTGTGCCGGAGATCAATTCTTGGTCAAGGGCTTTTTCCCCGTATAAATCCTTGTGTTGTTTGTGCATTCCACATTGAAGTGATCCTCATTGTTGTTACACTTTTTGAGCATCATACCCCGTAATCTAGAGTTTGGTTGCAATATTCTCAACAGATTTTTTGGCCAAAACAGGTACCAATAGGTTTTTGTTGCAAAATTAAGTTTGTACTTTTTAATTGTCATAGTGTTGAGTATTAAGGCCAACCTTGTTAAAATTTTTGTTAAGCCTTATTAAAATGATTAAAATGACCTTTAATAACTAAAGGGTCTATTTTTGTAATTAAATATATTTGATCACAGGCCATATGATAAATATGTCGAAACTACTTCAAGGGGGTGGATTGTAACTTCCTTTTTGAGATCCCTAACAAGCCTCCTCATGTCGTTCTCCAACTCGTATTTGCCGGCCGTTACGCAGGTTTTCCAGCCACTCTAAAATGGTTTCGGTTCATATCGAATAATCACGTACAACCACAATTCAAGCTTTTGCGATTATAAAAGAACCCATTAAACACTCCATCATCGCTCAATAATTCGTTTTTAAATTATCCGACGTAACCGTCTTGTTCCCCGGTGATGTATTGTAAAATACATCTATTGATGATGTATAGTTTGTATATATTTCGAGTCAGTTTGTGTCGTTTCTAGGTTAGAATTAGTTACTGCGGATAGGTTTGTGGATTGCAGGTCTCGGGTACCGAAAATGCTGAAATTTGTGGAAATATGTTAAACGAGAAGGAAAACCAAGAATCGGATTAGATACAGCTGAACGGAAACTGAAAGAACGAAGAAAAGCTGGAAAAGTACCCCGCTGCGTCGCACGACCACAAAGGAGAATCACCTTCGCGTGACGCGAAGCTATTAAATAACAATAAAAATATACACATGCGCCGTGCTACGCGACGCTTGATGTGCGTGTGGTGGTATAGGTTTTTATGTATATTTTTAGCCCTTTTTACACTTTCGTCAAGTTTTAAATTTATAAAACACGATATTTTACTAACACCAAACACACATATGGGCAAGTGCACCCATCGTGAGCGTAGTATAGTGTTGGTAAGATACCGAGGTCGTCCAAGGACACAAGAGCTTTTAGTACCGGTTTATCCTCAACGTCTAATCAAATCAAAAGTTTAGATAAAGGTTTTAAACTAGAAAATAAAAACTAAAAATGCTGAAAATAAAAAATAAAAATAAAAACAGATAAACAAGATGAATCACTTGGATCCGGCTCGCCTTTAGTGTAACATTTGATTATTTTCGCACTTTTGCACTTTTTAAGAGATTATCTTAGTTATAGTAGTAGGCCATCTTTTGAAGGTGACGTTACCCTCATCCCAGTAGTTTGAGTCAGCAAGGATACAATCCTAAAGGGAATGATTATTGAAAGATAATTAATTAAGTTATTAATGCGTAATGTGGTAGGCCCCTCTTTTGAAGGTGACGTTACCCTCGGCTAAGTAGTTTGAGTTAGTAGGGATACAATCCTAAGTAGCCAGGTTAAAGTTTTAATAGTAGTTTACATATGAGGGGGTCAAGGAGTTCGGACCCCCGCCATCCAATACCAGTGGGTATTGAAGGAGGTCCTACTAAAGTTGACTCAGGTCCTTGCAGGATCTATACACTGAACAAGGCAAGACTCTTACCAAACTATTCCCTTAACCCCTGACCAGGTAGCCAACATATCTCCATATAGACCGTGGAGATATGAACGGTGAAAATCTTTTATTTTATATAGACAGTAAAATAATGCCAAGACACCACGGTCAAATGATAAGGAAGATTCACCTTCAACATAAGAAACTAGTTATTAAATTCATTAATACATAACCAAATAAAAAGTGCGAAAAAATTAAAAATAAAAAGTATTACACTAAACACTTGTCTTCACCAAGTGATGTAAGAGACTTAGGCAAACATGGCCTTTGATTGTCAAGAACTCTTACGATTAATCTTGGATCCCGAGACTACTCACACACTCTGTGATGGATGATCGACGATGGTGATGGATGTGGGATGTGATGGTGGTGGTGGGTGGGTGAAGTGTGAGAGAGGTGGTTTGCCAAGGGATTGTTTGCAAGTGAGCCAAGCACCCCTATTTATAGCCTGCACAGAAGCCCGGACACATCCCCGTGTCCACCCATCTTCTCATTCTTCATTAATTGAAGTTTGTCTGCATTAGTTGACCACGCCCCCGTGTCCGCTGGGCACGACCCCGTGTGCAGAAGCGTATCTGTACTATCAAGATTTTCCTAGATTCTGTGAATCTTTGCGTTGACCATGGCCCCATGTCCGGTGGGCACGCCCCCGTGGTGGGTGATAGAAGCTTCTACAACTTTGTCTTTTCTACAGACACTTGGGCACGCCCCCGTGTTTAGTGAGCATGGGGCGTGTTCAGCCTTCTGTTCTCTTGTTTTTGCTTGGGAAGATGTTGTCGGGGGGTCGGGCATGCCACGTTTGTTCCTTTTCTTGTATTATTGTTAGATTTGGCTGCATTTTTGCTTCTTTTGTTCATTTAAGCTCATTTAATCCTGAAAATACAAAAGGAAGACAAAAACACACTTTTTCCAACATTAGTACTAAAAAAAGGGTTAGTTTTATGCCATATTTGATGTAATTTATATGTTGCATTTTGTACACATCAAATACCCCCACACTTGAATCTTTGCTTGTCCTCAAGCAAAACTCTTTATAATGTGGCTTTACACTCCCAAATGGAATGGGTAGAAGAGAAGGTTTTTGGGCTTGTAATAGAGTGTCGGGATTCCAAGATTCTTTATTAGCTTTTATTTTTATTTATTTACAAACCTATTCGTCATGATTTATTTAAAACGTTACATAAGATAAATTACTTATTAGGGCATAACATGCCTCTTTAAAATTCCAATTATATACAAGTTACAAAACCTCATGGGGGATCACTCAACACTCGGCCGAAGGTGTATTTTTATGAAACACTCGAGAGCAGTATGGAACTTACTTCTACCATAAGCTTGCCAAGCAATCAATCCTCCTCCTTTTTAACTATATACCTTTGTAAATATCAAGAGGACTTTTTGGGGGAAGAGTTAGGCTTAGGTTAAAGGTAGGTGGTTGGGTTAGTGGTTAGTAGAAAAGGGTGAAAGGCGTAAAAAGCGTCGGTTTTCGTAAGACTTTTTATTTTTTCAACTTTTTATTTATTTATTTATTTTTTGTTTTTTTATTTTTTTTTTCAATGAAGCATTTCTTTAAACAAAGTTCTTTTTGATGAACTTGTTTGTTTATTTCTTGGCTTCATAATAATTTTTTTTTATAAGAAAGTCATAAGAAAACCGAGCTTTGTTACTAAAATAAAGGGTTTAAAATGAAAAAGGGTTTTTTGGTGGGTAAAAAGGGTGTTTGATTTGGGTTAAGAAATAAAAAGGTTTAGGCTCAAAGGGGTTAACTAGGGGGATTTTGGGTAGGTGGTAAAAAAAAGAAAAATAACGGTGTTGAAATAAAAAGGGTTAGTCCTAATGCCTCCATCATTTACTTACTTGGGTTTAAGTTGGTAAGGACCCGGAATGTATCGTCATGGCAAGTTCTAGAGTCGTAAGAACCAAGCGGCTATTCACACAAGAAACGAAAAATGAGCATTTGGTTTAAAGATGTGTATTTGTATGCTCAATAAAGGCTCAAAACTCACTTTTTGTGTGAATGGGTTTTTATGTGATCAAGTATATATAATCAAATTTTAACTAGATTTGTCATGCCATTTCATAATTTTCTTATGTTGGTTCTTTTTATCATGACGCTATCGGTTGTAAATTTGTAAAAATATAACCTTTTTAGAACTTGTAATTCCCAAATTAAACAAAGACAAGTAAAAAAAAATGAAAAGATTTTGAAAAAAAATTTGGGGTGATTAGCGGTTCCAATAGAGTTTTGTGTAAGACTTGTAATTATGACTTGCAAAATTCAAGGTTTTAGCATCCCCCCCACACTTAAGTTACACATTGTCCTCAGTGTGTCCCAAAAATAAGTTTTTAGGTTGATTGAATGTGTAAAAGTGTGTTTAAAAACAATTTTTTTATGTTATTGGGCAACTGGACACGGCCCCGTGTTGGATGAACACGACCCCGTGGTCAGATTGCCAATAACGAGAACATACAGAAGGTGGACACGGGGGCGTGTCGGCTGGGCACGACCCCGTGTCTGGCGAAAATCTGCATAATTTAGACAAACAGCGGGTCTGGGGCAATGGACACGGGGGCATGTTGGCTGAACACGACCCCCGTGTGGACAAACTGCAAAGGTGTAAAACGGGTTTCTGGCTTTGGTTTTCCTGTCCCGGCTTTAGTAGCACTAATGTTTAGTGCTCTAAGCCTCGTATGTACCTGTTTAACTAATAAATACCACACCAATCATAACAAACATCCTAAATTACCAAAGTTAATCATCCATACCACAAGCTAAAAGAAAAAGAAATGTAGAAATTAAAAAGAGTTAAAGAAAGTAAATTGTTTAACAAACGGCACGCAGGCCGGAAATTGTTCATGAGATAAGGGGGGTTAACCAGATAGACCTCCAACCTGCTGATCCTACCTCCACTCCTCCCTCTCAATCCATGTCCTCATCTTCATCATCATCGTCTCCTCCGTGCCCTGCCATGTACTCCCGGATGTTCCCAATGTCATCCTGTATGTCGGATATGTTTCTTTCTATTGCTCCGACCCGGGTGTACGTGTTGCTGGCCATGTTATAGGTGTTCCTAGTGCACATGAGGTTTTCCTGCAATAAATCATGTAAACTTTGAAAGTTAGGAAAACCGCCTCCTTGATAGGAGGATTGACCCGGATCGCCCCGGGGCTGGTAGTGGTACTGAGGGGGAGGACTGATGTGTGGTGCGTGTAAGACGAGTGCCTCTTGCGGGTTCCATGCATGCCCTTGAACTCATTGAAAGCTGACCGTCCCGTCATCCGCTTCATAGATCAAGTTCATGGAGCGGCATATGATCATGTCCACTCTCCTCGACCATGGGCTCTTTTGGAAAGACCTTGGCATTCTATCAACAAAGTGTTTGAAGAGGCGGTAAATCCACCCTCCAAAGAAGATAGGTGTTGGGGGAGTAGCAAGTTGGTTCAGGTGCATGTTTCGGAGTAGTAGGTATGGAACATCAAGGTTGGTGCGGGTGTGAATGCAATGGAGGACCACCAGATCTCGTAACCCTACAACGCCGCTGCTGTCGTGCCTTTGGCTAAGAGAGTAGGTGAGGACCCTATGGATGTAGCGGTAAAGAGGGTCTCTCAACTGTGTGCTCTTAGTTTGGCTCGGATTATAGTTGTCATCTCCTAGTTGAGCCCAAGCAGCTTGGCGTTGATTTGGTGGGATCTCACGTAGACCGCCGGTGTTTTCTTCATCCCCAGCATCTTCCTCCGCGTACAGCCCAACTATTGCCCTAAACTGTGCTATCGAGATTGAGTACACAGTCCCCCCCCCCCCCCCCACAACGAAATTCTAAGCCATCATTATCAAATGGATCAGCTCTTGACTTGAAAGCGAACGTGCTGTAGAATTCCATGTTGTATTCATGGACTGAGCGAAGCCGAGTGCACAAGGCGGCTCTTAGTGGGCCGGTGACAATGTTGTTAAATAGGTCTAGCTGGTTTACTGTTCCTAGAAGATCCATGCATACTTGTCGTGGGTACTCCTCTGGCCTAGTTCTTAGCACATCGTATCTTGCTTTAGCATCCAACTCATTTGCATTGAATCGAGTGAATTTCTTGGCCATCTGAAAGAAAACACCAAACAATTAGCAAGAAACAGCGAAAAATTCAGAGAAAACTGAAAACAGTCGACTGAACACGCCCCCGTGTTCAGTAGACACGCCCCATGTTGGACTGACTTTGGCTGGACACGCCCCCGTGCTCAGTGAGCACGACCCCGTGTCCAGGCGTCTGTTTCCCAAAAATCCCATTTTTCGACCTGGTCCCGAAAACTTGAAAATTTTTGGTCCAGTAGGGGCGATTTTCCCAGAAAATGAAACCCCAAGTGCCGTTTTTCCCAAAACAAACCGTTTACCCTTTCAATTTTATCTTTTTCGGTTAAAAAACAAGGGTTTGGGGTTTTTTATGAGAAATCGGGCAAATCTACAAACAATACAAGTTGATTTACTTCCTATAACATGTATCTAAACTAATGCTAACAGATTTATGCAAAAATTTGAGGTTGGATTCGGTTCAAGTTGAAGAACCCTAGATTTTCCCCCAAATCTTGATGTTAAACTACATGCAAATGCTTAATCTAACTACTAATAATGATAGAATCATACCTTGATGTTGTTAGAAGTAGAGGAGACGTCGAAATCTTGCAGAAAAAATCGCCTGAACCAGAGAGTTTTCAGGGAAACGGGGCGTGTGGAATTAAGAAACTGTGTTGAAAAAGGGGTTTTATCCCGACAGTTGCGCGGACACGGCCCCGTGGGCGGGCAATTTTTTTTAAAAAAAAATATTATTTATTTTTTTTTATTTTTTTAGTGCTCGTGTGAGTGCCTTGTTTCCCAAAAACTTGGTTAGAAGACTTACCGATTTAGATGTCAACCCGCTTGTTCGTAACTTACCAGGTATGATGTCGATGCTTTCATTCTTCGACCGTTTGAAGCGATATTTCTTCCTCCTCATCCTCAATGAATCATTGATAGAGCTTCAGCCGTTGGCCATTGACTTTGAATGGAATTCCATTTCGAGATTTAATTTCTACTGCACTGTGTGGGAAAATATAAGTGATGGAAAAAGGTCCTGACCACCTAGACTTTAATTTACCAGGAAATAATCGAAGTCATGAATTAAACAATAGAACTTGATCTCCTACTCGAAATTCATTAGGTTTAATGTGTTTATCATGCAAGTTTTTCATTCTTTCCTTATAAATTTCCGAGTTAGAGTATGCATAATTCCTTAGTTCGTCTAATTCATTTAATTGGCAAAATCGATTTTTACCGGCAAATTCTAAATCTAAGTTTACATTTTTAATTGCCCAGTAGGCCTTGTGTGCAATTTCTACTGGCAAATGACAGCTTTTTCCATAGACGAGCTTAAATGTGGTTGTACCTATTGTTGTTTTATAAGCAGTTCGAAAAGCCCATAAAGCATCATCTAATTTATCGGCCCATTCCTTTTTATTTAACCTTACGGTTTTTTCAAGTATTCGTTTTAAACCTCTATTAGTCACTTCGGCTTGTCCGTTTGTTTGAGGGTGATATGCCGTTGAGACCCGGTGATAGACCCCGTATCGTGTTAAAAAAAATTCGAGTTGATGATTGCAAAAATGGGCACCCCTATCACTTATTAATGCTTTAGGTGTTCCAAAACGAGAGAATAATTTTTTCAGAAATCTTACCACGACTCTTCCATCATTTGTTGGAAGTGCCTCGGCCCATTTAGACAAGTAATCAACCGCCACAAGTATATATTTGTTTCCTTTTGACGGTGGGAAAGGTCCCATAAAGTCGAGTCCCCACACATAAAAAATTTCACAAACAAGAATGCCATTTTGTGGCATTTCGTTTTTAAAAAAAAATATTACCTGTTCTTTGGTAAGCGTCACATGTCTTGACAAGACTTTGGGCATCTTTGTAAATGGTTGGCCAATAAAATCCTGAATCAAATATCTTTCGTGCGGTACTAGCAACACCATGATGTCCTCCGTATGGAACTTCATGACAATGGCAGAGAATTCTCCTTGCTTCACTACCATGTACGCATCGGCGGATGAGTTGATCGGCACACATTTTGAAAAGATAAGGATCTTCCCAAAAATAATGCTTCTCTGTTGGTGCATCCGTCTGTCGTCTTCGTCTTATATCGAGTCTCAGTCTCGTTCGGATCTGAAAGAGGATGATGTCATCATCTTGAATGATGACATCATAATAGTGATGTCATTATTGCATCACTTCATATAAGAAAAATGCATTTATGTTTGTAATTGTTAATTTCATCATTCGGATTTCGCCCGTAATGTCTGAGTTGGTGATTTCGCTCATATTGTAAAAGTTGATTTCGCTCCTGATGTTGAATGGTAGCTAGGAGCGAAATCACAAGTACTATATATAGGTTGTTTGGGGCGAAATCAACACATAGTTCTAGGTGTTGTCTTCCGGTGAGCCACGAAGTGCTGCCGAAGTGTTGACTCGATTGTAAACGTAATTCAAATCAATAGAAGCAACAGTTTAAAGTGTATTATCGCTGAATTGAATCTGATTTGTCTGTTTCCGCCGTTCAAATCAGTAAAAGCTCTTCTGATAGACTCGTTCAGGTCCGTATACGATCCTACAAGTGGTATCAGAGCTCAGGAAGAAGAGCTCTTGCCAATTCAGCTGCGTTTTCTGTTTTTCTACACCTTCTTTTCAAATTGAACATCATTTCACGGTTAAAATCGGTTCAAATTTTCACATTATGTTCGGAATTGATAGTTAACAAAGCCTTAGAAGTTTCAAGTTCAAATTCGAAATAAAATTTGTCAAAATCGTGATTTCGCTCGAAAACGTTCGTGAGAATGATGACGTCACTAGTTATTCCGCTCGGAAATAGATCTTGATTCCGCTCCAAATCGAGATTTCGTTGATTCCGCTCCTGAGTATATTGTTAATTCCGCTCCTGAGTATATTGTTAATTCCGCTCCTGAGTACAGTGTGATTCCCGCTCCTGAGTACAGTGTGATTCCGCTCCAAAGTATTATCTTGATTCCGCTCCAAATTATTTTGGTTGATTCCGCTCGAAATCTGACCTTTAGCTTGAATATTCATCGTTGAGTCTGCTTGAATACGTCTTAACTGCTTGAAAATTGCATTGTGTTGTGTGAAATGTAAAATGAAGTGATCAGTTTGCATTGTGAAAGCATATTGAATACAAGAGTGTTAGTTTGCACTTTGTGATTGTATGTGATTCTTATAACCGGTTTGTGCAACTTTAAAGACAAAGGCATGTGGTAATATGAATTTGCATGTGAAAAGTAAAAAGAGATTGTCGGCCAATTTAAAAAAGGGGAATAAATTTGCATGTGATCATTATTAAAAGGTTGTCGACATATACATGTGATTGTCTAGTTATTGTATTCGATGCATGTGAGGTTTGAAAAGTTTTTCATGTGATTATTAACTAATGCTTGTTGGGTAAGTGGATTGTGAGGCCCAATAGAATTTTAGTTGATATTTGGGGTGTCGGCTATTAGAAAACATTGATACATTGATACTCAATATTCATCAGAATTTTATTGATTAATTGTGTTTTCAGGGAATAACATCATTTGTTGTTAGCTCATTAATAAAAAAAACAAGTATTTCGGTCCAATCAGATTGTAGTGTGTTTAATACTTTTGTCGACACATGCGAATCATTCTTAGAGTCAAGTTGAGCAGCTACATGTGATTAATATTGTGTTTCATAGTTTTGGTCTAATCATAATTGAACAGTGTGATTTTAAAAATTGTTGGCCACTGTGTTAAGTGTTTGCAGCCCAGGTCAATAGTTCGGCCCATGTGATTCATTGTTTGCGGCACATTGAAAGCCCAATTTGACGGCCCAATCTAGTTCATTTAGTATCAAACATTTCATACAAAGGTCAAGTTCACGAGAGTTTCGGTTTTCGGATCCATTTCACCGGCCCATGTGACTTGGATTAGTGTTAGATACACAAAGTTGGTTTCGGCTCATTCACTCAGTTTGCACGATTTGGAGTTTAGTCAGTCCGCGAGTCTTCGACACGAGTCTTCGATTGATTTCATCAACACATTTTTACGTGTTCAGTTCATTTAAACTGATAGATTTGTTTGTTTGTTTCAGGTATTGTTTCACGAGGGGAACCAGTTCGTTTGAAGCTGCCTGTTTGTGAACCATGGAAAACGAGTTTTACAATGCTTTTGCTAGTCCGATGACTGTAGCTCAGAATACGATGCTTGAAAATGAGACGGGGACCACACAAAAACCACCAAAGCTCATGAATATTGAGGATTTCAGTGGATTGTCCGAACGATTTGAAAATTGGGTGCAAGCATATCATTTGGATGCTTGGGAACATACTGAAGTTCAATATGTTAGACCAGTTAAGAATGGTATGAAGGTTCCTATTAGAGATTTTGAAGATGATGAGAAAAAAGATTACAAAAATGAAAAATTGATGATTAGTCTGCTGCATCAATCCATTAAAGAAGACATCTTGATTCTACTTCAACACAATGGGAGTGCATATTCGATATGGGAAGAATTAGAACAAAAGTTTAATGGAAGTGATGAGATGCTCAAAAACAAAAAGTCGCTGTTAAAAAAGAATTTGATCTATTTCGTGGGTTGAAAACTGAAAACACCAAACATATCATTGAAAGATATTGCAATTTAGTGAAAAATATGAGCAGATTGAACTTAAAAAAGGACAAAGATGAATTGATTGAAAAGCTTGCTGATGCATTGCCACATGATGAGTGGGGCACGTATCTGATGATGTTAAAGAACAAAACAAGTTTTAATGATCTAACATTGGGTGATTTCATAAAACAACTTGAAGCACATGAGATGGAACAAAGAAAGATAGCAAGGATGAAGAATTATGATGGAGAACAAGACATCGGATTGTATTTCAAAAATGGTGTTAGTGATAAGACAAATTTTTCTCCAAAGGTTGGAACTGCTTTCAATGCAAAAGATTCTTCTGAAAGTTCATCTCAGGGATCAAGCAGCAAAACTGGATTTACTTCATTTCCAACTTTTGATCCACATTTTTCTACAACAAAGAGTGGAAAAGTTCTTCATTGCAACATTGCTTTAAATATTGAAAATGATCAGAATTATACTGAGGAAGTTGCTAAAAGTCACATGTCTCTGTTGGTAACTGTACTTGAATCCTATGGAGGGTTAGTTGCAGGAAAGATCGGGAATCCAATGCTTACAAAAAAGGATTACGATCAAATTGATGCTGAGGAAATGGAATTGATGGGTATAAAGTGGTGTTTAGCAAGTGTGTTGAGACGAGCTGAGAAATTTAAGCAGATCACAGGAAGAGATGACTTACGTGAAGCTAATATTTCTACTTTAGGTTTTGACAAATCTAAAGTTACTTGTTTTCGTTGCAGGGAAAAAGGACACTTCAAGAGGGAGTGCACTAATCGCGAAGCAAGTGGAGCTCAGAATCCCTTTGGAAACAACGACTATTATAGGAAGGCGATTTATCATCAGGTTGCTCAACAACCACATCATCAACAACAGCAGCAAACCTCTCATGGTAGGAGGGTGATTGAAGATGAATCATCAAAGAAAGCATGTGTTGGAAGTTCATCAAAAGATTTCAATTGGGATAAATATATTCCAGCTGATAATAAAGCACGTCTGATAAACCAAGATGATGAAAGACTTCCAGAAGCATTTAGCTGGGATGACTATTGTCCAGACAAAGAGATCTTAAAAACTAATGCTTTTGTTGCTCAAATTGTTAAAAATAATGATGATAATGGTCTTTTTAATGAATATTGGTCAGAAAAAATGGAGAAATATCTAGCCAAGCAGAAGAAAAGAGCTGAAGTAGAGGCCCAAGAGAGAAAATCTGAAATTGAGAAAAAGAAGAAGATGGAAGAAGAAATCCAAGAAAGAAAGGTCAAAGAAGTTTCAACATTTGAGGTTAAAAAAGAAGCTGTTGCAGAAAAAGTATCAGAGAATTGTGAAAACTGTGAAACAATGAAGAAACAAAACAGTGATTTGATTCACAATATGAATAGGCTGAGAGAATCATATAATGTCCTGAACAAAGCCATGAATAAATACAACGAGTCAAGCAGTGAACAAGCTACAGCCATGAAGACACTCAAAAGAGCATATATGAGACAGCTTGATGATGTCAACTTTTATACTAAAAAATGTGCTGAGCTTGAGTTAAAATTAGAAACACAGAGAATCGAAACTGAGAGAGTAAATAGGTTGTTACAAAGCTACTCATGTTCTATATTTGTGGTTGACATGATTTATCCAATCGTGGAAGAAATGAAGACGTTTGAAGAAGAAGATTCTGAAGAAAAGAAATTTGAAACAAAAGAAGATTTGGAAGTGAAAGATTCCGGTAAGAAACTAAGTGTTGATTATAGCAAGTGTCCACCTCCAATTGAAAATGGATATTCTCCACGAAATCCAAATTCAGAAAGAGTCAAAAAGGTAACAAATTTACAGTGGGAGTCGGAGTCTTCAGTTAAACTACCAGAAAATATTGATGTTACGTTTACATCATCTGACACTGATCATGAATCCGAGTTAATAAAGAAAGTGGTCGATCAGGTGTTGGATAAAGATGAATCTGAGGAGTCAAAGTCGGAGTCTAGTTCAGAGTCAAAGTCTGAGTTCAGCATTCCGGGTCAAAATGAAAAACAGGGCAAAATAGTTTATGACAAAGAATTCATGTTATCAAGATCTAATTTGAATGATGAAACATTCAAAGTGGCATATACTTTGAATGATTCTGACAAATTATATTCTGATGAGGAATTTACAATAAGAGGTGTCAAAACAGAATTGATCAAAAAGGTTTTCAAACTTACAGAAATTAATATTTCTAAAATAAAAGATTTAAATCTTACTGATAAACCTAAAAAATACACCTCAAGAATGCAACAGAGATTAAACAAGAAAAAGGGTTATAGTTCTGGTTTTGGTTTTCAAAAGAAATCAAACCAAAACCGTAATTTCAAAAAGAAAGGTCTTGGATTTAATCCAACAGAAAAACAGAAAAATGAAAAATATGTTCGTGATTTTAAATAAAAAATGACATTTGTTTCAGGAACTTCAGCAGAAGAGGAAGAAAAGAAAGATTTTTGGAGACAATCAAACAGTGAGTTCCTTGCAAAGAAGCAAGAAGAGATGAAGTATGCTGATCAGAAGAAAGATACGAGAACCTGTTTTCAATGCAACAAAGTTGGACATATTGCCAGGGAGTGTTCTAAGGCAATACAATTAAAACAGGGAGTATCTCGTAAACTAAAAGAAAAGGTTGTTGAGTTTGAACCACCAATTGATCGAACCAAATTATTCAAAAACTCAAAATTTGAAATTGGTGAATGTTCAAACAAGTTTTACAAGAAAAGAGCTAAATCTGACAACCAGAAATGGGTTGTTAAGAAGTCTGGTGGTAGCTCTAGCGATGATTCTGATAGGTCGAAATCAGAGGAGCTATCTTCTGGCGATGAATCTGATTCCACAAAATCAGATGAGCTACAGGTTGTTGAAAATGGTGAAAAATCAGTTCCGATTGTTGATGATGAGAATTTTCCATCACTTCGGGTTGAAAATTATAAAAAGAAAATTGGTAAAGTTGAGATTTCAAACCAATTTTATGATCATAAAAAGGTTTTTGATGTTGAAAAGGCTTTTAACCCCACTGTGAAACACATTTTTGGTAAAATGATTGATCGAAAAGTCAAAGGGGTTAAAGAGTTCTACGAGAAGAAGAGGAAAGGTAAGAAACCGAGTGATGATGACTCGGTAACACCCAAGGCTGGTCAGGCTTGGGTGGATATTTTCTTTGACTAAAAACCTGACTTGCCAGAGCTCCCAAGTTGGTAATCGCGGAGCATGAATCGGCATCATTCTTATATTGTGTATGAAAATTGTTTTTGTATAAGTGTGAATTGCCGGAACTCCCAGGTTGGTAAGTGAGGAGTAGGAATCGGCACCTTGAGAATTCAACCAACTGATGATGATTGGTTGAAAATGCTTGATTGGATTGATCTTACAAGTGGTAAATCAGGGACATTAAGTTGTATCTGATTTCCTACAAGTGGTTGAAAAACAATGTGATGAATCAAACCCCTAATCTACTAATGGTTTTACAAAATCAACACAACTTATTTTCCGAAAAAACCATTTTGATTAAAACAAACTTAAGTGTTTTGAGATCATAATGGGAAAATAGTTTGTTGTGAGGGGGAGTTCTGATTGTTTATGCCAAGTGGATAGCGAATTGAGGCAATTTGATATCAGTTGTCATGTTCTTGTACAGTTTGTTTTCAATTTTCTTTAGATGTATTTGTATTTTAGGGGGAGTATATTTTTCAGAAAATCCAAAAACATTAGAAAATTTGAAAAAGCCAAAAACATGATAAAATTCAAAAATGAGTTTTGTTGTGAAGAAGAGGAAATGATAGTACATCAGTGGGCGATCACAACATGCTAAAGAATTGGAAAGTTAAAAAGTGATAAACGATCTCACTGATGATGTGCCAGTAGGTTTTTGCACATTTAGTAGACTGTGACGAGATATAAACCTAAATTTCAAACTTGCTTATATCATGGGGAAACATCTCTCGGATATATGGGTAACCCCCAAAATCTCGTTTGAAAGATTCCTTTTTCTGATATACTAGGTTTTTATACTCAGTGATGTCTGGGGTATTATTCCAGGACTTCTGCTGAATGGAAGTTCTGACCTAGTCCTCGAATAATACTTTCTGCAATGCTTGAAACATAGCATCACCCTCAGCATAAATGATAAGACAATAAAATTGCTTAGCAATGCTGTTGTAAAAAAGATCCTCTAAAGGGGACACACCCAAAAGTTGAGTCATGATCTCTCTGCTGAACGGTAGTTCTGACCTGAGCTCTCATGATTCTTCATAATTTACAGATATCATTTGTGTCATAATTACCTGTAAGACTGAATATTTGGATCTGGATACGGGAGTATATTCTGAGGTGGGACACGCGATTAAGTTTAAGTGCTTAAGACATTAATATCGTATCTCGAAGCAGTTGAACTTTGTGTGAGAATTTAAGTGGACCAGTATACTGACAATCTAAGTGAATCGTTTAAAACTTAAAATGAAACGAAGCTTAACGGTGTTGGTGATTTGTCTCAAAACTGATATGATCCTCTTACGCCAACTCACAAAAATATTGTATGTAAATATTTCTTTACTACATTTCATATTTTTCAAAAATCCCAAAAATATTTCAGTGTGTTTTAGCATAAATTTTGTAAAATACAAAAAGATTTTCGACAACTGGTGTTGAAGAGCTGATTTTCAAAATTCCAAGTGCTAAACTTGACGAACTGGTTTGGGAGTGTTGTGTGTGAAAGAATTTTAAGTCTTGTTACAAGTGGTCATCAGAAGTTTTGAAAATGATATTTCTTCAAGTGGTTCATCAGAGACTAAATGTTAGATTATTTTTGTGATATTTACAAGTGGTGTCTGAGTGTATTAAAGCTTAATATTAGAAAACTTATGTTTGAGGTAGAGAATGTACAGGTTTGAGGAAGAGTCAGGTTTCGATACCTGAGGACTCTATGATTTAACAAGCCAGACTGTGATCCCAGCATATCGAAAGGGGGAGTCTGAAGATACTTAAAGGAAGGAGTATGTTGGTGATGAAAGGTGAAAGAGAAGATAGAGATTGAGGATACTTACAGCGTCAAATACTTCAAAGAGTTCGAGAGGGCTGATAAAGACTGAAGATGTGAAGACTCGACACTGAAGACTCCGTCAACATCCGAGGGGGAGTTTGTTGGTGCATCCGTCTGTCGTCTTCGTCTTATATCGAGTCTCAGTCTCGTTCGGATCTGAAAGAGGATGATGTCATCATCTTGAATGATGACATCATAATAGTGATGTCATTATTGCATCACTTCATATAAGACAAATGCATTTATGTTTGTAATTGTTAATTTCATCATTCGGATTTCGCCCGTAATGTCTGAGTTGGTGATTTCGCTCATATTGTAAAAGTTGATTTCGCTCCTGATGTTGAATGGTAGCTAGGAGCGAAATCACAAGTACAATATATAGGTTGTTTGGGGCGAAATCAACACATAGTTCTAGGTGTTGTCTTCCGGTGAGCCACGAAGTGCTGCTGAAGTTTTGACTCGATTGTAAACGTAATTCAAATCAATAGAAGCAACAGTTTAAAGTGTATTATCGCTGAATTGAATCTGATTTGTCTGTTTCCGCCGTTCAAATCAGTAAAAGCTCTTCTAATAGACTCGTTCAGGTCCGTATACGATCCTACATTCTCATCGGCAAAGAATTTCTTTCTTTGATGATGTGGCCATCCTTTGGCGACTATACCGCTAGCTAGGTAGTTAGAATAGTCGGCGTACCATGGCTCTTCTCTGTATTCCACCATTTCCAGGGACTCCGTTGGAATATTTTCATTTATTTGCTCATCCCTGGTTGCCTCCAAAGCTGGGTCTTCTAAGTGCGAAAGATGATCTGCTGCGGTGTTTTCTGCTCCTCTTTTGTCTTTGATTTCAATGTCAAATTCTTGGAGGAGTAGAATCCACCGAATCAAACATGGTTTAGCATCCTGTTTCTTGAAGAGATATCGAATGGCTGCATGATCTGTATAGACTATTGTTTTAGAAAGAACAAGATAAGAACGAAATTTATCAAAAGCAAATACCACGGCTAGTAACTCTTTCTCTGTTGTTGTGTAATTTTCTTGTGCATCGTTAAGTGTTTTACTAGCATAATAAATTGGGTGAAAAATGCTTATCTTTTCTTTGTCCCAAGACGGCTCCAACTGCAAAGTCACTTGCATCACACATGATTTCGAAAGGTAATTTCCAATCAGGTGCTATCATGATAGGTGCATTGACTAGCATTTCTTTTAGTGATAGAAACGCTTGATTGCAATCCTTGTCAAAGATGAAAGGGGCATCTTTATCAAGTAATTTTGTTAGAGGCCTTGAGATTTTAGAAAAGTCTTTGATAAACCGCCTATAAAATCCGGCATGCCCTAGGAAACTTCTGATAGCTCTAACGGAGGACGGGGGTGGTAATCGAGAAATAGTGTCTATTTTTGCTCGATCCACCTCCATTCCTTCACTTGAGATTTTGTGACCGAGTACTATTCCCTCTGTTACCATGAAATGGCATTTTTCCTAGTTAAGGGCGATGTTAGTTTCCTCACATCGGGATAGCATTCGTTCAAGGTTATCGAGGCATTGGTCGTATGAATCTCCAAAGATAGAAAAGTCGTCCATGTAGACTTCCATTGTCTTTTCTATCATATCATGGAAGATGGCCACCATGCAACGTTGGAAGGTTGCGGGGGCATTGCATAGACCGAATGGCATACGTCAATAAGCAAAAGTTCCATAGGGACATGTGAATGTTGTCTTTTCTTGGTCTTCGGGTGCTATCGGTATTTGAAAGTAACCTGAAAAAGCATCAAAGAAACAATAAAATTTATGTCCGGATAATCTTTCTAACATTTGATCAATAAAGGGTAAAGGAAAGTGACCTTTCCTTGTTGCTTCATTTAATCGCCTATAATCTATACATACCATCCATCCTGTGACGGTTCTCGTTGGTATTAATTCATTTTTCTCGTCAGTTATTACCGTCATACCTCCTTTCTTTGGAACTACTTGGACGGGACTTACCCAAGGACTATCGGAGATAGGGTAGATAAGTCCGGCGTCAAGTAATTTGATGACTTCGTTTTTAACCACTTCTTGGACATTTGGATTTACTCTACGTTGTGGTTGTATTACCGATTTATAGTCATCATTCATTAAAATTTTGTGCGTGCAAGCGATCGCATTTTTGTGTTTTTTCAAATGCTTAATTAATTTTCCTTTTTCTAAAATACTTAATTTTGACGAAATAATTACGGGTGATTTACCATCTTTGTCTAGAAAAGCATATTCCAAACCCTTTGGGAGTTCTTTAAGCTCAAGAGGTGGGTCTTTAGGAGACTCCTTATTTGGTTGCTCATTTTGATCAAGAACTTTAAAAGTTTGTTCTATGGCGACCTCTTCTTCAACAAAGTGGTCAATTTCTTCTCTTGTATCGGGTGGTTCATCTTCATCTTCAATTAGGGGGTCATTATTGCCGAATGGATATTTCACTGAACGCTCAAGATCGACACTTCTTTTAAATGCCCCTAATTGAATAGATAGATTGTTGTACTTCCGGTTTTTCAAAGCTTCGTGGGTTTTTACAAAAGGTCGTCCCAACACTAGAGGAGCGTCATCAAGGATGACAAAGTCGGTTGGGATTACCACTTGATTTGTTTGGACCAAGACATCCTCAACTATACCGATTGATTTTATTACTTTCCGATTGGATAGAAAAATGGGTATTTGAAGTGGAGAAAAATCACTAATACTTAATTTTTCAAAAATGTAGTTTGGCATTATATTAACACAAAGATCTTTATCAATTGTGATATTACTAATAAAGGAATTTTGAAAAAAAACATGAAACCGGTGTAATGTTAATTTCAAATGGGTCTTCTTTTATTAGCGAAGTTTGATCATTTGTTAACTTAATGCTTACCGTTTCGTCAATTTTAGTGTTAGTGTTTAGCTCTTTTAAAAACTTAGCATGAGTGGGTACTAAATAATGATTTTCGAAAGAATGTGACAAGAGATTAATTTTTTTCAAAATTAGACTCTTCTTGAATTTTAACGTTGTCGGACTCACCTTTCTCGTTGTTTAACTCATGTGTTGGTTTTTCACTTACTTGTTCTTCCATTTTTACATTTTCAACTATCTCTTTTTTATTTAATTCTTCTCTTGCGCGGGACTCCTCTTCCCTTGCGCGAGATTCTAATATGCAACGTTCGATAGTTTTAATTTTTTCTATTATCCTATCGGCTATGTCGGTGATAGAGTAAGGGTCGGGATCCTCAAAGTTTGAATCCGGATGTTTGATCCTTTGTTCCTCATAATACTCATAGGAAGTAGATGGTTCACACCATTGTTCTTCATTGTAAGTATATCATGGATAAGGGTCGTAATTTTGTTCTTCATAGTACTCATGTGAGGTGGGTTGTTCACGCCATGGTTCATCATAATAAGCGTATGACGGTGGTGGCTCATATCTTGGTTCCTCAAAGTATGAGTATGAAGGCTCATACCTTGGTTCATCAAAATATGAGTATGAGGGAGAAGGTTCATACCTTTGGTCTTCATAGGATGTGTATGAAGTTGATGGCTCGTACCTGGGCTCCTCATAGTAGGTGTATGAAGTGGATGGTTGAAATAAGTCACAATATTGAACCGAGTGCGGGTCACCACAAATGGTGCAATAATCTTCCCTATAATCATCCTCCTCATAGGTGTAGTTATAGCCTCCTGAGTATTGATCCATAAGAATCACTCAGCAGACCACAACAGAGTCTCGAGACTAGAAAACAAAAATAAAAACGGAAACAGAGGCTGGACACGGCCCCGTGTTCAGTGGACACGGCCCGTGTTCAGGATCTGTATCTGGACGTTTGAATTAAAGTGACTAGTTTTATGCAGCATGGGGGCGTGTTCAGTGAGCACAACCCCGTGTTCAGACTCTGTATCTGGGTGTTTGTAAAAAAAATGCAGCACGGCCCCGTGTTCATTGAACACGGCCCGTGTTCAACCTACTGTAAATGCAAAAACTAACTAAAATACAAAAAAATGTGCGCGCGTTTTAAAAAGGTTTTGAAAAACTGATTAGGCCGTCGATTTTAAGCTTTTTTAAAATCCTTGTGTCCCCGGAAATGGCACCAAAAACTTGATCTGCGTGTGGTGGTATAGGTTTTTATGTATATTTTTAGCCCTTTTTACACTTTAGTCAAGTTTTAAATTTATAAAACACGATATTTTACCAACACCAAACACACATATGGGCAAGTGCACCCATCGTGAGCGTAGTATAGTGTTGGTAAGATACCGAGGTCGTCCAAGGACACAAGAGCTTTTAGTACCGGTTTATCCTCAACGTCTAATCAAATCAAAAGTTTAGATAAAGGTTTTAAACTAGAAAATAAAAACTAAAAATGCTGAAAATAAAAAATAAAAATAAAAACAGATAAACAAGATGAATCACTTGGATCTGACTCGCCTTTAGTGTAACCTTTGATTATTATCGCACTTTTGAACTTTTTAAGAGATTATCTTAGTTATAGTAGTAGGCCCCTCTTTTGAAGGTGACGTTACCCTCAACCCAGTAGTTTGAGTCAGCAAGGATACAATCCTAAAGGGTCAGATTATTGAAAGATAATTAATTAAGTTATTAATGCGTAATGTGGTAGGCCCCTCTTTTGAAGGTGACGTTACCCTAAGCTAAGTAGTTTGAGTCAGCAGGGATACAATCTTAAGTAGCCGGGTTAAAGTTTTAATAGTAGTTTACATATGAGGGGGTCAAGGAGTTCGGACCCCCGCCATCCAATACCAGTGGGTATTGAAGGAGGTCCTACTAAAGTTGACCCAGATCCTTGCAGGATCTATACACTGAACAAGGCAAGACTCTTACCAAACCATTCACTTAACCCCCGACCAGGTAGCCAACATATCTCCATATAGACCGTGGAGATATGAATGTTGAAAATCTTTTGTTTTATATAGACAGTAAAATAATGCCAAGACACCACGGACAAATGATAAGGAAGATTCACCTTCAACATAAGAAACTAGTTATTAAAGTCATTAATACATAACCAAATAAAAAGTGCGAAAAGATTAAAAATAAAAAGTATTACACTAAACACTTGTCTTCACCAAGTGATGTAAGAGACTTAGGCAAACATGGCCTTTGATTGTCAAGAACTCTTACGATCAATCTTGGATCCCGAGACTACTCACACACTCTATGATGGATGACGGATGATGGTGGTGGATATGGGTTGTGATGGTGGTGGTGGGTGGGTGAAGTGTAAGAGAGGTGGTTTTCCAAGGGATGGTTTGCAAGTTAGCCAAGCACCCCTATTTATAGCCTGCACAGAAGCCCGGACACGGCCCCGTGTCCACCCATCTTCTCTTTCTTCATTAATTGCAGTTTGTCTGCATTAGTTGACCACGCCCTCGTGTCTGCTGGGCACGACCTCGTGTGCAGAAGCGTATCTGTACAATCAAGATTTGCCTAGATTCTGTGAATCTTTGCGTTGACCACGGCCTCGTGTCCGGTGGGCACGCCCCCGTGGTGGGTGATAGAAGCTTCTACAACTCCGTCTTTTCTGCAGACACTTGGGCACGCCACTGTTTTCAGTGAGCACGAGGCGTGTTCAGCCTTCTGTTCTCTTGTTTTTGCTTGGGAAGATGCTGTCGGGGGGTCGGGCATGCCACGTTTGTTCCTTTTCTTGTATTATTGTTATATTTGGCTGCATTTTTGCTTCTTTTGTTCATTTAAGCTCATTTAATCCTGAAAATACAAAAGGAAGACAAAAACACACTTTTTTCCAACATTAGTAGTAAAAAAAGGGTTAGTTTTATGCCATATTTGATGTAATTTATATGTTGCATTTTGTACACATCAACGCTTAAGTAAAGTCCCATTCGTGTGACGTGAAGGGACTGTTTTCGCAGAAGGTTTTGGGGTTGGAGCTGGGCAATTACATGGAAACATATAAATATTTATTATTCATGATGTCCAACCCTAGTTACGAATTTGCAAAGACTTGGGTGAAAATTCTGAAGTTCTAAGAGCGTTTTCAAGGTTGACGAAGCACCGGTTGAAGGTTGGAAGTGCTCGGATCGTTTGGCTCGTGATATATCATTCGAGTTTACGTGTTCTTCACTTTTAGTTCTTAACCATGTTTTGTTTTCTTGATAATACTCTTGTTTTGCGATTATTGAACAATATGTCTAGCTAGAAACCTTGTACTGCCTAGACTACGATGAATGGTTTGTTAAAGTTATGATTTTTATTATGGATGTTTGTTAATTATGGATTATTTATGTTAGAAAGCTGACTTGATTATTGGTTCGTTGTATATGCATGCTTAGATTTGCTTAAGAGTTGTTTATTACTTCGTATGAACCTTGGTGAATGTCTTTACCGTAATAGGGTTATGCTAGATCATAAATTATGTTTGTGATTTGTTTGGTTAATCGGCCGATATACCTTAGAAATAATACTTGATAATTGAGTAGGTCTAGGTGTTCTACTAATCTCAATAGCTGAGAGGTGCGAGATTATTGGTAGGTCTAAGTTGGTAAATTGCTAGGTAGGGTCTTCGAGAGGAGTCTGAACTAGTTTCCTTGTCAACCGTTGTCTATCGAGTCGAATCAAGAACCCAAGTTACCCTACGTTTATAGCCCGAGAGGGAGTAGATCGAATTAGGGTACTTTACATAAACCACTTAGATAACCCGAGAGGGAGTCTAGACCAACCGGTGTTCTCAACAGCCTTTAGAGTTCCATAGGTGTCTTCCTGAGAAGGGTCAGGGGTCGTGTTTGGTGTCTCGAGAGGTTTAGTATTTTATGATCCCAGTTTCATAATAACTTGCATCCTATTAAAACATAACTAGTAACATTCCGAGATTCTAGTCTAGGTAGTCATTCGTCATCATCTGAATTAAACCCAAGTATTTTCATGTCTTAGTTAACTTAGTTAATTAGTTTTAATTAATTGCAATTTTAGGATATTTTGACCCCCCCCCCCCTCCCGAAAATATAAAAACAGTTAGAGTCGTGTCAGTCTAAGTCTAGAGAGTCTAGTTAACGTAATTAAATAGAGCCTTGTGGGTTTGATTTCCGGACTTACTTAGCTTTACTATAGACGATCGGTTCACTTGCCGGTTAGTAGTTTAGTCGAGTTCAGAGAGTCTAGGGTATTACTTAGTGTCTAGATTAGGTTAATTTGGGTCGTTTTAATTAAACTACTTTTAGCACATCAAGTTTTTTGCGCCATTGTCGGGGATTCTTTGGCTGTAACGCCCTGCTTTTTCGTAACTTTCCTTGTTTAGAAAGCGTGTCTTATATTTCTATTTTTGGAAAGTTTTTTCTCTTGTAATCGTATCCTATTTCGAATCGTTGTAAATCTGAGACTTGATTATAATAAAATTGATCATTTATGTGAAATATACATTATTCGTACATTCATTTTCATACACTCATATGTTTAATTCAATTAAAAGCTTGTTGCATATTCATATCATGATCATGCTTAGCATACAAACGATTAATCGAAAATACGTGATTTAAGCATCCTACATATACTTGATGAATCATTACAATACTTTATTTGTTCCTACAACATTAAACCCACACTTATTTACTTGTTTAAAACTCTTGATTTCGTATTCCATATACACTTTTAGGCCTTGACACATGCTAGGTAGACATTAGAACATCTTAAATACATAACATATAACACAAATACCTAACTTATAATGTCAAAAAAAAAATTATAAGCTGCCAAATAGCCCGATCGCAGCTGTTAATGGTGGTTGGTTTTTTTTTAATGCTAACTACCAACTAAACCTCATAAATACTCACCTAACTCAAACCCTAATCCCTCCCCTACACAAATTACACTTCCCCATTCATTTTACCACTTTACAAACACTCTAAACCTCTCAAAAACACTTCTAAACTCAGCTTGTTTCCAGCAGAATTGAGCAGAAAGTTTCAGCCATTCTAAGTTAGTTTTAACTCACTTCTTCTTCTTCTATTTCTTTCTTGTTTATTCTTCTAAAACACTTGGACAACCTCTAGGAAAGTTTTCACAAGTTTTCTTGGGCATACTAAGGTGAAACCTCACCATTTTTGAGGTCCAAAGTGCACTTTAAATTCTGCTTGTTCTTATCTTTTTGTATTTTCATGTTTTTGATAGAAACTTAGTGGAATCTTGTTCCCACCAAGCTCATAACTTAGTCTATGGTTGTGGGTTTGTGTTGAGGTGATTTCCATCAAAGTTTTGGGTTCAAACACCCATTTTAATTCTGTTTATACATGGTATTTGAATGATGAAAGCAAGCACAAGACATCATCTTCCATATGATGAACTTGTGACTTGTGAAGTGTGAACAAATGGAAGCTTGGGCTTTCCAAACTAAGTTCCACACCTTCATTTGAACCTTGTGTATGAACACTCTTGTGACTTACTAGAAACAAAGTACCTTAGCCCCGTCTAGCCCTTGTCACTTAGTTCATTCTTTCCATGATGTGTGGGCACACCCGGGTTGTAGTGTACTTGGTCACTTGAGCATTGTTAGATAGGTTTATTTTCTTGTTATTCATGACCCTCCGAACCATCTTCATGGTGGTTTGTGTAGTGGTAAATCATATAATGAGGTTTTAACCTCCATGCTTGACATACATGATACTACATGATATTCTTGATTTGACTTAGTTTAGGCTATTATTATTATGACCATATAAGTATATAAACTATATAAAACATGGTTGAATTTGTGATGATAATCAAGTTATGATTATTCGTCATAAACCTAGGCTAACATATTAAAAATTCTAAGATACTTGTTATGATTCCAATGGGTAATTTGGGACCTATGAAACCACTTAACATGGTCATAAACGAGCTCTTAGAACTAGATATTATTTTCGTATACCTACTTTTGATACTGTAAATTCCAAGTCTGAATCTTCCATTCCAATTCCATAAACTTACACACCTTGTTTCCCCATGTAGGGTAACTTGGTGATTTCAACCTCAACAAACAACTCTTCACAGAATATCAAGTTTGAAGCTTGCAAAACCGTGAGTACACTTGACCCACTTTCGTTTTACACATTTTTGGGTGCAACATGTTAGCTTATTAAAATCACAACACTTAAACTTTATCTTTATGCACAAACAATCCGATACATGCATGCATACGTTATACTTGATACGTCTATCTAGGTTAGTTCATTTTGTGATTGAACTTGTCATTAACTTCGATCAAGCCTACCTTAACATGTATAGCGCTATAGGAGTAACGCACTGCCTGTGAATGTTGGGTTATGTTAAGAATATTTTACTTACGTGAACTTTGGTTTGACTTGTTCATCACATGCTAGATTTACGTTAATCTTGAATAACATAGTTTGCCAAGTGGATTCGTTTAAACATTTTTATACTTATGCTATGTACTTAAAAACTTGTGTACTCGCCAATGCTTTTGTGTTGAACTATACTTTTAACATGTTGCAGATTGATGATGTTGATTATGATGAAATATAGTAGGGGCGACACTAGAAACGCATCTTTAAATTACTAGATTTGTTTACTTCATTTTGTTGAACTTGTTGTATTTTCTTTCCAATGTTGTACTTTGATTTTTCATGATGTAATTGATGATTTATGTTATGAAATGAAATTTGGTTTTTAATTAATATTGTCACGTAATGTTATGAAGTCTTTGAGCAATCTTGTTCGTCTGACTCCGATGTTTCCGCCATCAATTGGGGTGTGACATTGGCAATTGCATTAACTACTTTGTTTGGACTTGCTTAATCTCATACGTGCTAATTGTTTGTTTTGAGTCGTAGGAGTCTAAATAGTTCTAGTGTCTTTTTTGATTAAGTTGTTTGTTTTAGAGTCTACTTACTTGCTTTTGTGTTAGTTTTGTAGTGGATGCCTCATACACGTTCACAAGGACCGTCGCCAAATCCGCCATTGGACAATCTTTCCTTCTCCACTTCCATTCCAATGGTTAGTAAATTTCAACCTTCATCTTCCACCCGTTCTGACTCTACCCTCTAATCTAAACCACTAGCCTTTGACTTTACACCAAAGTCATCACCCCAAAATTCCCCACCACCCTCACCACCATCAAGTCCAACACCTATCGCGTCGAACATAGCCGACCGTCGAACTATTCACCAATAATCAACCATCGGTTTTACCGGAGTAAACTCACCCATCACTCTCCCCGCCAACAATAATGATAAATCTTGGCAGATCCGTCTTACGTCATGACCGTCATCACCAATTATTTCCAATTCCACATTCGTGATGACGAGGATGCCCCCGCTCATATTAACCGTCAAACCTGCATTTGCAGCACTTTCCAACTGGAGGGTGCTCATAATGACGCGGTTTCCTCTAACTTTTCCCATTTTCACTTGCCGGTCGGACCGCCACTTGGTTCGATTCACATCCGGCAGGTACTTTCTGTACTTGGGCAGGTCTTCGTGATGCTTTTCTCATCAAGTACTTTCCACCCGCGAAAGCATCTCGCCTTCGTGATCAGATCAATTCTTTCCGGATGGAACCTGACGAGCCCTATTACCCTGCATGGGAAAGATTCCAAAACCTGCTGGCCTGATGCTCTTAGCACGGTCTACCTGATTGGGGACTTGTAGAGAAATTCAACAATGGGCTCAATTATGACAGTTAGGCCCGTTTTGATACTTCCACAGGAGGCCACCTTATGGGTAAGAAAACAGTGGTTGAATACAATGACTTGTTTGAGAGCTTTGCTCATTCTGAGTACGAACAACGGTCTTCTAACAGGAATTTCATTCCTGCACCTTGTTCATTCTCCACCATCGAGGGGTGCACCAAGTTAGCTTAGAAACTACGGTTGCCGCTGCTTTGGAAAATTTTAAGAGATAAATGAGTAAGGAAATCCAAGAGCTTAAGATCAAAGTAGAGAAGCGTGAGGTTTGTCGCGGGGGGGGGGGGGGGGTGTTATGGTACATTGTGTCATATGCTTACACATGATCAGGTCGAGTACATCACCGGTCAAAACCATGGTTCCACTAACACATTTAATAATAACTCCAATTATTATTCGAATTTTCAGAATAATAATAATTGGTGTTCTTCCGGTTATCCCCCTGGTTTCCAATCGTACAAAAATCAAAATAGGGGGCAGGGTCAATTCGTTAGTGGGGGTTCACATAATCAAGGGTCATTTGCTAGTGGAGGTTCAAACAGTCAAGGTTCAAATAACCAAGACTTGGGTAGTGGGTTAGAGAGGATTGAGGCCATATTGTCTCAACTAGTTGTTAGGGATCAGGCTACCCAGAAAACTTTAAAGGAGCATGCTATTATGTTGAAAAATCACCAATCTGCATTCCTCGATCTTCAAAGGTCTGTTAGAGACATTGCCCGCCAGTTGCAAGAACGACCCCCGGGGTCAATTCTCTGGTAACACTTAAATCAACCCAGCTAACCATCATCTCAAAGCCATAACTACTAGGCCGGGTCGAGAGCTGGGGGAATTTGAGAGATCACCGATTCAGGTAGAGGAAGAAGAACCGGTGGATGAGGAGTTAGAGCTAGAGCCACCCTTGTTAGAGAAGGTTGTTAGAAAACCACTTGAGTTAGTTAGACCGAGTCCAGAGATTGATCGTGCTCGTATTTCGTATCCTGAACGCGTAAAGAATAAAAAAATACGCTAAAGAGTACGGGCACTTCTTAGATATGTTTAAACAACTTACGATCAATCTGCCATATATCGAAGCCCTCAAGCATATGCCAAAGTATGCTAAATTCTTAAAAGATCTCCTGAAAGGGAAGGATAAATTGGAGGAGCTTTCGAATGTACACTTAAATGCTGAATGTTCTGCAGTGGTGACGAACAAGCTACCAGAGAAACTTACAGATCTGGGTATCTTCACGATCCCGTGTTTGTTTGGTGGTGATGTTCAGAACCATGCGTTGGCCGACCTTGGCGCTACTATTAATCTGATGCCATATTCATTTTACGAAAAACTAGGCGTCGGTGATCTTAAGTCAACTCATATGACGTTAGACTTAGCCGATAAAACCGTTAAGTATCCTCGGGGGATAGTTGAGAACTTGCTGGTAAAAGTTGACAAATTCGTCTTCCCGGTGGACTTCGTAGTTTTGGACATGGAAGTTGATGAGAATGTACCTCTAATCTTAGGACGTCCATTTTTATGCAATGCTAAAGCCTTTATAGATGTCTTCTTAGGCACTATCTCACTTAGGGTAGGTAAGGAAACAATAGTCTTTAATGTCACTAAGTCGAGAGGTTCGAGCACTCAAGTTGAGGCGGTAGTATTAGTGAGGAGGAGTGAAGAGGAAGGTGATAGAGATGAGAAAGTTGAGGAAGAGAAAGATGAGGAGATGTGGGTAAATGATCTTAGTTTAGAGAGGGTGACAGAACCCAAGTGTGGGGATCATTCGGGCATGAAAGTAGAGGAGTTAGAGAAAAGAATATTGTGGTTAGAAGCTAAGATGGAAACACTGAGCGAAGCTCAGTGTGGGGATGGATCTATATTTAAGAAATATAGGTTCAAACAACCTGAGGATGAGTTTGAGGTTTGTGAGAAGTATACTGAAGTGTGGAGAGAACCGGGTAGTAATTGTTATTGTAGTGCTAGAGCCCGTGGAGTAGGATACGAAGGTGAGCTGGGTCTACATGATACTCCGTAAGTGTTTAGAAGTTAAGAAATTAGGGTGGAATCCGGTTTGTAGAGTTTGAGTCGTAGTCGTGGTTTTTAGTATTTTTCGTAGTTTAGGTAGATTTGTGGTTTGCGTTTTCATGTTTTGAGTTGTTTGCAAGTAATCATGTCTACGGTGGAGTTAAGAATGCGGAGAAACGAAGTTCCGAACTGTTTTCTAGTAAAAAAATTGGCTTAGAAAGTGTTTTGGATGAGTTTGGAAGAATATTGAAATTTTCTAAGGCATTGAATCAAGAAAATCACAAAACTTTCTATGAAAAAGGGCCCCTCGCGTCGCGCGAGGGGCATATGACAATCAGCTGGCGTCGCACAGTCAAAGAAAGTCAAAGGGGATATTTTGGTAGCGCCGCGTCGCACGGAGCTTGAGCAAGACCCCGTCGCGTGAAGCGGCGGGGGTGTTTTTGTGGCAGACTTGTTTCTTTGTCCGGTTTGCACAGTTTCTTGCGTTTGGTTTCGTTACGGTAAGCGTTTACTTGTATTTTGAGTCTTTTATTTTATACCATGAGCTAACCTAGTATTTTCGAGTCGTTCTTTTGTGTCGAGTCGGTACTGCTTTGGTTTTTGCTTGTTTTTGTTTGTGCATGTTTGAGTTGTACCACCCGTACTCAATCTCCATTTGGGTGATTTCGGAGCTGTTTATCAGATTTCAACGCGATTATAGTTTTTGGAGCTGGATTGGACTAGAGTTTTTGGAGCTTACGCGATTATATAACCAAGTAAGTCCTTTCCAATTTTGCCCTTGTTTTTTTAATTCTATTTTGTTTTAGTTCTTTTGAGTCGGTTTCTATTCCTACATTGAGGGCAATGTAGAGTTTAAGTGTGGGGATGGGAAACTGTCGTTTGAGTCATAAAATTTTTGAAAAAATGAAAAAAAATATTAAAAAAATTTAAAAATCCAAAAAAATTGAAAAATTAGAAAATGTTCCTGTTTTAGAGTTTGCAAATAAATACGGAAAATGATAGTACATTCAAGTATGTTCGGTTCTCAAATAATAATAATATGAGTATAAATAAAGTTGAGCACGTGTTTGATTTGGGATATGTAGGTCGGTTCTTCCGGTTTTTAGGTTCCTTTGAGCTTAATATACTTAATATGTTAAATACCGGTGGGTACTCATCTAGGAGAAGTAGAGAAGCCGAAACCACCAATAATAGTATAAGAAATACCGTTATAAGCTAAAAGTCTTAGAATTTTTTATCAGGGAAAAAAATACGAGTAACAATAAATGAGCTAGATTGAATAAAAACGAGACTTATGTAATCTTTATTGGGTATGGTGACTCTGATTTAGATTGCCTCTAGGTTGAGTTAAAAGAAAAAAAAGCTAAAATACCGAAGCTCACGTTGTCGCTCTCGTGGATGATGACTCTGATTGAGACAACCTCTGGGTTAGCTATGCAAAAAGTCAAGTGCTCATGAAAGGAAAAAAGAAAAAAAAAAGAGGAAAGACAAAACTTGATTTTAAATTATTTGAGTTTTGGTATAAAACGATTAGGAAATAGCCAATTGGTTGTTCCTTTATTTCGTAAGCTTGAGGCAGGATTAGGTGGATCCGTGGCTTTTTAGTGTGAGACCCAAGGTTGATTAACTGCACTTGAACATAAATAAACATGATAATGGCCTAGGAACCGGTGTTGAGTTTAAGTGGATCTTATACCTGCAATCGTAAGTTAACATGTGCTTTGTTTATAATTAAACAATTTAAATCTTGAGTTCGGATATTTTCTTTGACTATGATTCCGTAGTATATATCTTTTTCAGGGACGAAAAAAGAGTAAGTGTGGGGATATTTGATGTATTGTAAAATACATCTATTTATCATGTACAATTTGTATATATTTCGAGTCGGTTTATGTCGTTTTTAGGTTAGAATTAGTTACTGCTGATAGGTTTGTGAATTGCAGGTCCTGAGTGCCGAAAATGTTGAAATTTGTGGAAAATATGTTAAACGAGAAGGAAAACCGAGAACCGGATTAGATACAGTTGAACGGAAACTGAAAGAATGAAGAAAAGCTGGAAAAGTACCCCGCCGTGTCGCGTGACCACAAAGGAGAATCACCTTTGCGTGACGCGAAGCTATTAAATAACAATAAAAATATAAACAGGCACCGCGCTATGCGACGCTTAAGTAAGATCCCCTTCGCGTGACACGAAGGGGCTGTTTTTGTAGAAGGTTTCGGGGTTGGAGATGGGCACTTGCATGGAAACATATAAATATTTATTATTCAAGATGTCCAACCCTAGTTACGAATTTGCAAAGACTTGGGTGAAACTTCTGAAGTTCTAAGAGCATTTTCAAGGTTGAAAAAGCATCGGTTGAAGGTTGGAAGTGCTCGGATCGTTTGGCTCGTGATATATCATCCGGGTTTACGTGTTCTTCACTTTTAGTTCTTAACCATGTTTTATTTTCTTGATAATCTCTTGTTTTGTGATTATTGAACAATATGTCTGGCTAGAAACCTTGTACTGCCTAGACTAGGATGAATGGTTTGTTAAAGTTATGATTTTTTATTATGGATGTTTATTAATTATGGATTATTTATGTTAAAGTAGCCGACTTGATTATTGGTTCATTGCATATGCATGCTTAGATTTTCTTAAAAGTTGTTTATTGCTTCGTATGAACCTTGGTGAATGTCTTTCGCGTAATAGGGTCATGCTAGATCATAAATTATGTTTGTGATTTGTTTGGTTAATCGGCCAATATACCTTAGAAGCAATACTTGATAATTGAGTAGGTCTAGGTGTTCTACTAATCTCAATAGCTGAGAGGTGCGAGATTATTGGTAGGTCTAAGTTGGTAAATTGCTAGGTAGGGTCTTCGAGAGGAGTCTGAACTAGTTTCCTTGTCAACCGTTGTCTATCGAGTCGAATCAAGAACCCAAGTTACCCTAAGTTTATAGCCCGAGAGGGAGTAGATCGAATTAGGGTACTTTACATAAACCACTTAGATAACATGAGAGGGAGTCTAGACAAATCAGTGTTCTCAACAGCCTTTAGAGCTCCATAGGTGTCTTCCTGAGAAGGGTCGGGGGTCCTGTTCAATGTCTCGAGAGGTTCACTATTTTATGATCCCGGTTCCATAATAATTTGCATCTTTTTAAAACATAACTAGTAACATTCCAGTCTAGGTAGTCATTCATCATCATCTGAATTAAACCCAAGTATTTTCATGTCTTAGTTAACTTAGTTAATTAGTTTTAATTAATTGCAATTTTAGGATATTTTGACTCCCCCCCCCCCCCCCCCGAAAATATAAAAACAGTTAGAGTCGTGTCACTCTAAGTCTAGAGAGTCTAGTTAATGTAATTAAATAGAGTCCTGTGGGTTTGATTTCCGGACTTACTTAGCTTTACTAGAGTCGATCGGTTCACTTGCTGGTTAGTAGTATAGTCGAGTTCAGAGAGTCTAGGGTATTACTTAGTGTCTAGATTAGGTAATTTAGGTCGTTTTATTTAAACTAATTATAGCGCATCACCCGGCCTCGTGTAACGAGTTTGACAACAAATTCGAATAAAATAAACTCTTTGAAAGACTATTCGGGCCTTTCTTTCTGAACACACTTATACCCTCAATTCCGTTATGCAAACTCATGCCTCAGTCTGTGTATTTTTGAAGACTCGTAGAACTCTGGCAGCGTGATTTCTTGCATCTTTTTGTCATCAGATAAAAATTGATTCGTGCAATATATTAATTTTCGCATTTTGATCCTAAGCCCTCTATCAATTCCATTGATCAGAGGTCATAATTATTGAATTTGGTCGATAATGGAATTAGGGTTCTTATGTTTAACAGTTTGGGAATTAAGATTAAAAAACAGATACATGTTAAATATAATTTGTATTCGTTTTATTCACAATTGCGAAGCAACTCTTTTGGTTACGGGTGTACTTGGACTTTGCAGGGACTCGGGTTCGAGTCCCCGCCACACCAATTCGTTTCGATTTTATATCTGATTATTTTATATATAATATAAGATTCCGAATTTTATAAGTTACAATAATTGCCCTGTGATCAAATATAATTAATTACAAAAATAGACCCTCTAGTTATAAATGAGCATTTTAGTCATTTTAGTAAGACTTAACAAAAAAAAAAAAATTAACAAGGGTTGGTCTTAGTAATCAACATTGTGACAAATTAAAACGTTAATACCGATTTTGCAATAAAAAACTATTAATACTCGACGTTGAAATTTGGCAGAAACCACAAAGACCAATGGTGTAATTTTTTCCTAGTTGGGTGTTATATTTAAAGCAATATATATATATAGGGTCATGATTTAGAGAAAACGGTGAAAAGTGTGAGAACGGTGAGAACGCTTATGGATCGTCCTATCAAAACAATCCATGGACTAGATTGCGCGGTGGCGTTTTCGTAAATAACATCAATATAATTATGTGGGACGCGCTTCATTAAGGGTAAAAGGGTCTTTTTACCGCTCATATTCAAAACACCAAAAATGATAAAACGCCATACAAAAAATAAAACGCCATTAAAAACAAAATGCCAAAAATTAAAAATAAAACGCGTTGAATATTACAGGAAGATGACACAACACAAATAACTGAATTTCAGCTATTAACATTTATTAGAAGAAATTCCCTCCTAAATTACGCGCCAAAAACATCATTATATAAACAAAGGAAAAACATAGCTTCCATAATCACTTCAATATATCCATTTTCTGCAAAAAAAAATCGTTAACCAAAAACGCCAACTTAAACAAAACGCCAAAAATGGCAACAATCATTTCGTGGAGATACACTCTGTGGATCAGGCGATACGTCCTCCATTTTGACAACAGAAGGAGTGTGTATGTTAAGACAGTCAAGGCAATTCTGAAAATGGAAGAAGAGATGACATTGAAGATTGGTAATCTAATTTTTCTTTCCAATCTTCAACGTCACCTCTTCTTCCATTTTCAGAATTGCCTTGACTGTTTTAACATACACCCTCCTTCTGTTGTCAAAATGGAGGACGTATCGCCTGATCCCCAGAGTGTATCTCCACGAAATGATTGTTGCCATTTTTGGCGTTTTGTTTAAGTTGGCGTTTTTGGTTAACGATTTTTTTTGCAGAAAATGGATAGATTGAAGTGATTATGGAAGCTGTGTTTATCCTTTGTTTATATAATGATGTTTTTGGCGCGTAATTTAGGAGGGAATTTCTTTTAATAAATGTTAATAGCTGAAATTCAGTTATTTGTGTTGTTTCATCTTCCTGTAATATTCAACGCGTTTTATCTTTAATTTTTGGCGTTTTGTTTTTAATGGCGTTTTATTTTTTGTATGGCGTTTTATCATTTTGGGAGTTTTGAATATGAGCGGTAAAAAGACCCTTTTACCCTTAATGAAGCGCGTCCCACATAATTATATTGATGTTATTTACGAAAACGCCACCGCGCAATCTAGTCCATGGATTGTTTTGATCGGACGATCCATAAGCGTTCTCACCGTTCTCACACTTTTCACCGTTTTCTCTAAATCCTGACCCTATATATATATGGGATGGATCATGAGAAAACTAGTTTAAATGAGAAAACAAAAAAACTAACTAAAAAAGCCTAAAAAATATACCAAAAAATTATTTTTTTTACATTTTTTTATAAAAAATCACTAGTTTTTATACATGGAAAAAAATTTCAAAAAAAAATAATTTTTTTTTCGTTGTATTACACATGTGCACTATTACAGATATAGTGCACATGTGTAGTACACATATAATGCACATGTGCAGTACAATAAAAAAATGTTTTTTTTTGAAAAAATTTTTATATATAAAAAATAGCGATTTTTTATAAAAAATTGTAAAAAAAAAATTGGTATGTTTTTTGGCTTTTTTTTAGGTTTTTTAGTTAGTTTTCTAGTTTTCTCATTTAGATTTAGTTTTCTAATGATCCTCTCCCTATATATATATATATGGGATGGATCATAAGAAAACTAGTTTAAATGAGAAAACCAAAAAACTAACTAAAAAAACCTTAAAAACATACCAATTTTTTTTACAATTTTTTATAAAAAAAATCGCTATTTTTATATATATAATTTAAAAAAAACAAAATTATACTGCACATGTGCACTAATACGGAAAGCCTAAACCACTTCATCCCCCCCCACTGACACCACCCAAAAACCTAACCCCCCCCCCCCCAAAAAAAAAAAAAAAACCTAAATTCACCCCCAACCAAAAGCCTAACCCCCACCCCCTCCCGAAAACGTAAAACTAAACCCTAAACATAAACCCGAAAAAAACATAACCCCCCCCCACCCCCCCAAGAATCTAACTATGAAGATAGTAAGATCTTATAAGGATTCAGTTTTGTCCTCATTGAATCGTAACATCCGTATTAAAGCACACAAAGAATCCAATTAAGGACTCTGATTTTGCGCTTTAAACATCCACAAGAATCTAACTATGAAAATAGGAAGATCCTATAAGGATTTTGGAATTCGTGTAGCGAGAAATGTTTCGAAACCTTGTACTAGGTATGTTAGGTAAATATGTTTATAAAATATTTTAAGATCATATGAAACACCTTTCAAATCATGTATGAGGTTTTTGAACGCATGAATAATGTTTTTGAAATTACGCATTTGGTATATTAGGTAAATATACTATATTAGAATGTTTTTAAATCATATGAAATGTTTTTGAAATCATGTAAGATGTCTTTGAAATCATATGCTGTGTATAATGTCATGAAAACCAGTATGTAGTGATATGTACATAGACATATCGCATAAGACCAATTAAGGACTTATGGAAAGTACCATTAGTTATCCCAGCAAGGATTTAAAGTGGTACTTTGAGCATTGGTCAAGGGTTATAACTTGCACCTTGTACTTTGTTTCTTATAAGAAACGAGTACTTAGGATTTTCGTGGAGATCGCGAGCGATCTCAAAAATGGAAGAACTGTGATAGTAGTTTATCTTGCAAGGAACATACGATATCGTAGGGGTATGCCATACATACACGTGTTCATATTGACTTTGTAAAAATGAAAACGACCAAGTTTATTTATAGAACAACCAAAGTGTTTCAAGATCCTTGGAAAGTAAACAGAAAACACAAAAGTTTAAGTGTTTATCCAGACATTAGCACAAGCCTTGATATTGCTAGTGTTAATCATGTGCCCATTCGTTGAGTCGTCATCTGCCAGCCAAGTTAATTGAAGTGGTTAGGATAACCACAATAGAAGCAGATTCCATGTGGGTAGTTAAGACAAACATGTATCGCATGAGGAGTTGCGATAGATTGAGTAGGAACTGCTATAGCTTTGTTTGGATTAGTGGCTGAACGACAGACATTTGCTATATGACCAAAGCGTCCACAGTTTGAACATTTTCGGCATTGGGCACTGGCATAGTGATGACAGTTACATCGATTGCACAGAGGAGCTTTTCCTCTGAATGGCTTCATAGCTGGTGGTGATGCCACCTGGCTAGGTCCCACTTGGTTAAGCGGAACTGGAGCAATCGCTGTAAGATTCCTTGAAGCTTTATGCTTCTTTGATTTTCTTGAAGGCTTGGCTTTTGTCTCCTTTGGTGCCTCTTGAGTTGTTTCATTATTAAGATGAGACATGGCGACAGCTAACTCAATGGTCCCATATAGTAATATGCTTAGCTGTTAGGCAATTATAGCAGCCAGTTCGGACCTTTGAGTATCGCTGCGATGAGGAGGCATTCTAAAAGAATAAGGAAACATGGGAAACATGTGAGATTGACATTTGAATAAACAAAAGAGGTATTGAAAATAGCGACGAAATACGAAGGTTGTGACCATTCGTTCGTTAATTAAAACAAACAAACGTCATGGTTACTAATCAAAGTAAGTGGGTCTTTATAATGTATCGCGAAGACATGCTTTAGCCTATAGGTGGACACTCACCCCAAGAGTACCCAGGTAAGAGTGACTGGTCCGGTGATGCGGATTTGTACAAACACTCTAGCCTTAGACAGAAATCTCAGAGTACAGGCACCCACCCTTCCGGATTGCACATATTCACATTAATAAAGCCCAAACTTTGAGGAGATTTCGAAAACATCAAAGGCTTAAAAGTCTAAAACAAATCATCTAAGGATAGATGATTTCTCGTGAAGTTTTGGAAAAATTTTGACTCGAGAGAATGAATTGTATTTTGTTTTTGTTAATCACCTAAGGATAGGTGATTGGTATTGTATTAAGAATCTAAACATATGTTTACTTGCGTTAGGGTCCTAGAAAGGTTATAGACTAGGTCAAGAGTATTAATAACAACCTAATTCCCTATAACTATGAGCTCTGATACCAACTCTTCTGTCACACCCCGACCGCGTAAAACAACAAACCACGACGGAAACGTCGGGGAGTGTAGTAAAAGAATCATTGTTTCACAACACATGGTAATTGAAGTTTGGGTTTATTAGAATTAATGTTTACATTGTCTTGGAAATAACAGAAGCATAACATGAATTAAACTGTCTTTCAAAATTTTAAGTCACTAAGGCCCGAGTCCGCCTAAGTGTAGCATGATCAACCTCAAACATTAGCTCCTGAAAACACATGTGAAAATAGGTACGTCAGCATAAAAATGCCTGTGAGATACACATAGGTTTTGTTGATGAAGGATTCATGACTTGGAAAGCTAAAAGAAGTGTTTCACAAAAGTAGTCGTGAATCTTGTAAAAAAATTTCTTTTATAAAATCATGTGAAAATCAATATGAAAATCAGATGATATAAAAGAATGATATATGGTTAAATAAATAACCAAGTGAAAAATGAGTTGTACAAAATGTGTCATTTGTAAAACAATGTCTTGTGAAAAAATATATCATTTGTATAAAATGTGTCATGTCTTTGTCTTTGTCTTTGTCGAAGAGTTTTTAAATAACGCTACGATATGTGATATCATATTACACACGCCTCGTTATTTAAATCACTTATCAATAACCACAAAAAATGTCTTGTTTAAACCAATGTCAAATGTCATATGTAAACAATGAATAATGTCACAATGTCAGGTATAAACCATGTCTTGTATAATTAAATGTCTTGTATGGTGAATAAAAAGCCTTTACTCAAACCATATATATAATTTCATGTATAATCAAATGTCATGTACAAAACAATGTCTTTGAATAAACCAACGTTTAAATCAAAAGTTGTGTTTTGCAAAACCAATGCTTTATTTGATATGAACATTTATGTGGTTGTGTTTATCGCATACATTCAAGCATTGAGACTGTCGGATAAACCCTTAACAAGTCAAAGGTTTATCAAAAATGTATTCGGATTCTGTCATTCCCTACTTCCAAACAAACCTAGAAAGCGAGGAACGGGATTTGTCAAGTCCTATGGTACCATTACATACTAACGAGCAGCGTGATCAATGTTAATGAATGTATTGTTGTCCCGTTAAACATACCAAATGTCATAACCAATGTAAGCATGTCATGTAAAAACCATGTACGAAGTATGCTAAGTAAACATACGAAGTAGAAATGTCCATGAAATCAATGTGCTAGCATGCTCAGTCAACATACATAGCAAAAATGCAATATAAATCAATGTGCTCATATGCTGAGTAAACACATGCCGCAAAAGTATCTTTGAAATCAATGTGCTAGCATGCTCAGTCAACATACATAGCAAAACATAATTGAAATCATGTACTATATGTGTACTAGATGAACATAGCATGTATATGTCATGAAAAGCAATGAAAGCATGAAAGTAACAAGTAGGCACATGTATATCACCCCAAAATCTTTGAAAGTGGTAAAAGAGGGGACTATGTACTCACTTGAGATTGCTTAATAGTCTTGGAATTAAGACCAAATAAAGCTCGAAGGATCACAGAATCAAACGACATCTAATATAGATAACTGTGTTAATAATCGGATCCTAAATCAGAGGATAGGATAGAATGAAGTTCTATAAATCAAATGAGTATTGGGACTCATATGGCATGATTTAATAGACCTAACATTCTGATTAGAAGGTTACCCTAAGTGCTTTTGACCCGTTTCGACTCATTATGGTAGTTTAAGCTACTTTAACGTGTCGTTTGCGTAAATATAAGGTTGGATGTTTATTTATGTCATATGTTAAGTCTTATATGCCCAAACATGTTTAGAAATGTTGTTATATCAGTTTAGATGTGAAAAGTTTAATTACATAAGTTAAAAATGAATTTGTGCTCAAAAGGGCATTTTAGTCATTTTTAATGGGCATATAAACGACTTAAGGAATAACTAACCAAACAAAGTGACCATAAGGTATAACCTCAGTAGGTTATTCCTTATACAACTATGGTCACAAAATATGTTTGGTCGGATCTTAATGATTGACCAAACGGGTCGGGTTCGAAAGTCTAAGCGGTTGTTAAGACCGCTTGACTTACGACCCTAAATAAGCACTAAACTAGAAGTGACGAGTTTAACATGTTAAAACATGTTTAACTAAGTTGGAAAACCGATTTGATATCAAAACAAAGCGTTTTGATACCCGAAAATAGTTCCGTCGTAAAATGCACATAAACGTGCATTTTGACCGAACTTTGACTCGTCACTACGACTAGTCAACATGGTAATCAGTAGGTATAATCGCTAGGGATTATAACCATCGTGATTATGATCACGTTGCAAAGTTCAATTGAACTTTGTCTTGACCAATTCATGGTCAAAACCGAACGTCAAACGGTAGTCAAACTGTTTGACTTTCAGCTTAAATTGCTGAAATAAATGAATAAGACTAGATAGAACACTTACTTGTGTTCTAGGATGCAAAAATAACAAGAAAACTCGGGTAGGAGGCATCCAAAAGATGGTAGCCTCCACTTAGAGTTCAAGAGAGAAGATAGAACAAATGAGCAAGTTTTTGAGTTGAATGGTAGGGGTATTTATACTTGTCATGAAGCTACAAGATCATGACAAGTGTTTTGAGTATTGCCCAAGGATTTAATATGGACCATACAAGTGTTCAAGATCAGATTTTGTGCTTGGGGAACACTATACTGGGTGATCAAGGCTAGAAAAATCAAACAAAACCAAGTTGTAACCAGCTAAGAGTTGAAAACAACTATTCTGCTGAAATACAGGGGTTGCGTGGCGTGACAGCACCACCCCCATGGCGTCGCGTGACGCGAGGGCATGAGCTAAGTTTCAGAATTGTCAGCTTTAGTCCCTGCACACACTTAAACATGTTTTCGACGCGTTTAACCCCCGTTAACCCATTTTCAAGGCTCTACAAGGATGTTAAAGAATAGGAGACTTGAAATATGCTTGAAAATATCATAGATGTCAGTTCGTTTGGTCGTACGATCGCGTTTTGCGCTTAATTACGACGAAACTCGAACGGATGTGAAAAACGATCCAAATTACGCGACGAATGGTATTTTTGCATTCCCATCACTAAAATAAAATATTTTAATGATTACAAAAATTTTGGATGTCCGGATATGGTCAGAACGCAAGATATGCACGCATTTGTATACTTTCGCAGTTTTGACGCTTTTAGTCCCTATGATCAAATAAGCGTATTTTCGCATACCGAACCCCTCAAAACTTATTTCTAAGCTATGTAAAGGGTATTTAGGGTATGTTTAGTTTATGATCTTGTTCCGGAGTGTACGTTGCTATTCGAATCGGCAGACTTTTGCAGTTTGTCACAAATAGTCCTTGTGATCGAATAAACTTGTTTTTGCCATACCAAACCCTTCAAAACTTATTTCTAAGTTATGTAAAGGTTATTTAAGGTATGTTAAGCTTATGTCACTGTTCCGTAGTGTTTGTCACGTTAAACTGATTACATTTACGTAACAGTTTGCGTATAACTTTCAAGAAAGTGATTAAAAGCTTGATATTGAACAAGAATTGATATGTGTAAATGTCACACGTAATTTGCACAAATCCCGAGAATGAAACACAAGATTTCATTGGATTCATATTTGTATGATGGTCGTAGAGGCACAAATGTCACATATACATATGTATATATTAAGAAAAACTTAGGGAAATGTGTGGTCCAGAATGCTTCTCAAGTTTCTCAAATACAGTGGGCTTCTCTTAGGATCCATACCATATAGGATGAAGATCAAGAAAAAAAAAATCCTCTTGAGTTGTGAGAACTTTGAGATCTCCAATTTTTCGTGCGAGTTTTGCCCCCACTTTTTGCACACACGTAGATTAAAATGTTACAAACACACCTGAAAAAAAAAATGTTAAAGTGGCGTTTTTAGTCTTTTTCAGCTGATGTTAAAAGCTGCTGACATTAGCGTTTTACACCACCTGTAAGCATCTTTTACAGGTGATGTAAATCAACAAAAAATACTTTTTTTTTTGGAAAAGTTGATTTTTTTTTTGAATTTTTGGTAATTGTTTTTTGGAAGACCTCTTGTAAGGCCGAGTTTTTACCCGAACCCTATATATATACACATATATATAGGTTGCACTAAATATTGCAATAACCGTGAAAATGAATGAGAAAACCACGAAAACTTGGTCAAAAACAATCCAAGTTCAAAATTTCTTTTTACACTTATCATTATTATTTGAATACAATACTAGAAATTGAATTTACACGTTTAAATTTACATGTATTTGTAAATAAAGATAATTTACACATGTGTAAGTTTGTCATTTACACATGCATAAATTTATTGTACTTACACATGTGTAAAAAACTTATTAAAAGTGATTTTGAAGGAGAAATGAATTGTTTAAAGAGTAAATTCTTTTTTTTAATGTTGTACTTTAATTATAACTAGAAGTGCAACCCGCCGCGATGTGACGGGGGCTGGATTTATATCTCCCTTCAGCTAGTTGTCATTTAGTCACATCGATATAGTTACATAAGCTGATGCAAAAAAAAGTTAGTATCTATGTTTAATTCACATGTTACGTGCCTAACATGGAGCATGTTAGCTACATAACTAGCACAAAAGGCATTTTCCTAGGCAATATGGTTTCTTGAACTACGGCTTCTAGTTGTGGTTCTTTCTCAGCTGGCAACTGCACAAAAGGTGTTTCCCCTTCCTATCATTCACGACGTCTGTTTATAGAGGCACTTCTTGAATCTATAATGTTAAAAAAGGCTGGTTAGTGTGTTTTGTGTGTTGAGATATGAAAGTATTAATTAAGTAAAGCATTGTGATAAATATCAAACCCTCGTAAAGCTTAAACTTATCATCACATCTTTTTTTGCGTAGCATTAATATTTGCCTAAATGTTTTGAACATGTATTGGCACCCATAACTTAGATGTGGCAGAGGCCTGTATGGTTATAACCTAAGCTGGTAGCTTTATTTAGTACGGTGTGGTTATAGTTCTTAAGATTTTATGTTTTGCGGTGTTCTTTGTTCACATGGGACTATCATTCTTCTAGGTATCAAGAAGCAAAATGTGTGATGCCCTTTTGGGTCATGCCTTAAACCTGCTCCTATCATCTAGTCTTTAAAAGATTCCTATTAACCTAAGGCAAATTTCAGCCTGAACCAAGCTTGACCAGTGACCAATTATCCATCCTATCCATCTTGTCACCTATAGTTTTTGTCCCTTCATAATCTTAAACAAAAAAGTAACAAAACAAAATAACATTAAAAAAACATACCCGTATAGTAGCTTTACGAAGAGCATAAGAACTGTCACACTCCGATATTTCCACGTATTACCGGTGGGACCGGTGGGGAGTATCGTGACGTAGTTGATATCATCATAGTCAGATAATCACAATTCAATGCACAGCGGAAGTCTAAAGTAATAATATTTCAAACCGATTCGAAAGTAACATTAATTATTACAACGGATTGTAAGATGGATCCATAGGCGGATCAAAACAAAAGAAGTATTGTTCAACAGACTTAAAGTGATAAAAGCATGCCAGACTCTTTATTTATTCACTCAGGAGTTCCAGCCCATTACGCTTAGTACCTGCACTTAACCTTTTTGGAAAATACGTCAGTTTACACTGGTAAATACAATTAACCGACACTTTTGAAAATATTTAAGAAAATTGGTTTAAATGCACAAGGCATAAATAATCTTGTATACAGATTTATATGTTTGTCGTCCATTCAGGACCCCGATTAGAAGAACCGGATTAGATTAATTGACACACCACAAGTATATGCCCACAAGAGAGTGAGATACCTTTTATACATACGCAACTGTCAGGTGTATGCCTACACCCTGTGCTCAAGCCGTGGCCATTTCTAATAAATGTGCCGAGGATATCCAGGACATGGTCATTAACCCCCCAAAGGCATTGCATCAAACAAAACAGATTAAAACGGGTTATGTAAATATATTAATCAAAATCCGATTTAAATAACTACATACCCGACCAAGCGGTATTATTATAATACCATATCCCAAGCCCGTATAACGGAAAATAAGTTAAAAGTATTTACCTGAGCAAAAATATAATTTTTATCCCAGCCGTATAACAATCAGCAAGTGCAAATAGCTTTTACTGGACTCCTAAATCTGGAACAAAGGTTTTAATAACCTATTAGATTCCTAACGGGTCTTACTTAAGTTTAAACTCAGACCGGTTAGTTTTAAAGAAAGGTATACGGTTCAAAACGCAAGATTAAGCGACGACCGGATTAGAATGTGATTTAGACCCGACAAGTATGAAAACTTGTATAATATGGGTAAACTAAACACATTCTGGATTTTGAGGTAAAAATGATAAGTTTTGACCAGTTTTGGTCAATTTATGCAAACTAGTCACATAAACCGCACCGAATGCGAAAAATGCATAACGGGTAACCAAATGAGTCATGTACAGGTTTCACAAGTTAATATGCCTTAAATATGTTGTGATATCAGTATGATACCTTGCCCAAAACGATTTTAAAATCAATTTAAGCCTCGTAGGGGTATTTTGGTCATTTTAAAGACTATAAAAGGGGTTAAATGAAAATATGAGGTTCTGGTCTAAAATGATCAGTAAAAATATTTATTTTTGCAAGTCATATCAGTAAGATATTGTATATATGTGAAATTTATCATTTATGGCCAAACTATGCACCGTATGGGCATTTTAGTCATTTCATATAAGCTTTAAAGGTCAAATTCGGAAATCTGATTTCAAAACTTTTACTTACTGTTAAAGTATGATAATTTACTTATAATATCAGTAGGTAATGAGTTTTAGGTGCCAAATATAGTTTTAACCCATACTATGCGTTTTAAAAGCGTAAAAGTCGGTATTTGATGATTTTTGAGTTATTTAAAGTAACCTGAGTTTTTGATCAGCTTATAAAGCTTAAAATAATTTATGTAACATATGAAATCAGTAGAAAAACGTTTGGTATCAAAATGTTATGTAAAACTCATTTTATCCAAGAAAAGGGCAATTTCGTCAATACCGAATTCACATGAAATCTCTATAGTTTAATCAGTTTAAAATTCAATAAAACTTCCAAAAATCTCTAAATATTATATTATATCAGTAGGTATAAAGTTTGGTGTAAAAATTTGGGTTCAAACATGATTTATGTGGAAAATGCAATTTAATTAATAAAAAGGCTTTCATTTACGATATCTTGCATAACTCCTATTTTAGAACACACACTGATGTCAAATTTGTAGGACACATTTATAAATCAGTAATAAAAGTTTTTGTCGTCTCACATTTTCAAAAATCTCGTTTTTATATCAAAAGGGCATAATGGTCAACTTTTAAGCAATTAACGGAAACATGCAAATGATTCGGGTTTCAAAGGAACCATATTGTATAATCTCAGAGGGTTATACTAACATGTAATACGGTCCTAAAGGAAACCTAAGGCATGTCTAAAACTAAGCTAATCGGGTCAGAACTGAAAGTCAAAGCAAAAGTCTACTTTTGCGACTTTCGGTTGAGAACCGAGCCTAAACTCAGAATTGTCGGGTTGAACATACCTAAACATGTTCTTATATTATTTACCAGGTTATTTTAATGTTAAAACATGTTTCTTAACCTCTGCATTATCAGTTATGAATTTATTTGTAAAAATAGCTTCTGTTGACTTTTTATTAATAAGTTTGACCCGACAATTGACCAAGTTAGAGTGATAATCAGTAGGTGCCCTCTTAAGGGTTTATTACCCACATAATTACCAACTCATAGCCACTTTCAATTCGAATAATGGCTGGACCATTAGTGATTATTCACTAAGTCAAAGATTAATTACTATGGCTTTAACTTTTGGTCATTAAACTAATAAAACTTAAACTAGAGAGGCTAAGAACGCTTACAAGGACACTTAGCACGAAATATGAACTGAGGAAAGCTTCCTAGAGCTCCAAGAGACTCCAGAGAATGAGTTTTTGAGTGAATTTGAAAGTGTGCAAGTTCTAAGTGCAAACAAAGGGCCTTTATATAGCAAATTCCACTTCACAAGATCATTCCACATGCCCCTACATTGATCCCAGATGTTACCAGGTGTCCCTAGTGCATGAAAAACCATTGGCACAGTCCCTGGTATCGAATTCAGGCATGCAAAGGCGGTGGAACTAGCTGAACATGCAGTTGTCATTGTTTTCTGTTACTGGCACTCTCACGCGGGCCGCGTAAGACTCAAAGAGAGTCTACGCGGGCCGCGACACTCCTTGATGACCGGAAAACAATTTTCAAATATTGCAGTTTTGGTCCCTGGTCCATAATAAGTTTATTTAACTTTCATTTATTGCACTTTGGACCCCCATAGTTATCTTTTAAGGACCTTGGGTCATAAACTAACTCCGTTAAGCTCCCGGTTAGCTGTACGATCACCCGAAAAGTCTTGTTTTCATCGAAACTCCACTAATTTAATATCCAATATTCTTGAGAGCGAAATAAACAATTATTACAATGTTCTTAGGATCGTTAAAAGGTTACTCAGAGGTATCTTTTAACATGTTAACACTTTTAACCCCTATGTTTCGTAAAATCCTTATTTTAAACACAAACGACTTCTAATGTTTGACAAATTATTCATTCAAGAATACGAACGTCGTATGAGGTCAATCAGAGGCACAAGAATGGCATGTTGACACTTTTGGATCCTTATACTAACATATTTACATTGTTTGACAACTTTAGTCCCTCGAAAACAATTCCTTACACGTTTAAAGTCCATGACACGTGTCTTTATTATATTGGTCGCGATTTTTACGAGGTGTTACATCCTCATCCCCTTAAAAGAAATCTCGACCTCAAGATTTACTGAAATAAATGAGGGTACTTCTGTTTCTTTGTGGATTGAACCTCCCACGTGTATTCTGGGCCTCTACGGGCATCCCATTTAACCTTCATAATTGGTACGTGCTTCCTTTGAAGCTTCTTAACCTGTCGATCCTCGATCGTTAGAGGGTTTTCAACGAACTTCAAGCTCTCATCTATCTGCACATCCTTATGCGACATTGCTTGCGATTCATCGGCTAGACATTTCTTTAAGTTGCAGATGTGGAACACATTATGGATTCCACTGAGCTCTTCTGGCAGATTTAGCTTCTAAGCCACTGTTTTGACACATTCGATGATCTCGAAAGGTCCTATGTACCTTGGGCTGAGCTTCCCCTTTTTGCCAAAACGCATCACCCCTTTCCAATGTGAAACCTTAAGTAACATTTTATCGCCCACCTCGAATTTCAAAGGTTTACGCCTTTTATCTGCGTAGCTTTTCTGCCTATCCCTGGCAGCTTTGAGACGATCGCGTATCTGCACAATCTTATCTATCGTCTCCAGGACTATATCAGGTCCTGATAGCTGGACATCTCCAACTTCCGCCCAACAGACTGGCGTCCTACACTTTCTTCCGTATAAAGATTCGAAAGGTGCTGCTTGAATACTCGAATGATAGCTATTGTTGTATGAAAATTCAATCAATGGAAGATGATCATCCCAACTTCCACCTAAATCAATGACACAAGCTCGAAACATATCCTCAAGTGTTTGAATTGTACGTTCTCTTTGAACATCCGTCTGAGGATGATAAGCAGTGTTGAAGTTTAATCGAGTGCCTAAAGATTGCTGAAAGCTTTTCCAAAAGTGAGATGTGTATCTAGTATCCCTATCAGAGATAATAGACATTGGCACTCCATGGAGAGATACAATCTCATCCACGTACAGCTGAGCTAACTTGTCGGAGCTGTGAGTTTCTTTAATCGGTAAGAAGTGGGCTGACTTAGTCAACCTGTCGACTATGACCCAAATAGTATCATTTCCTTGCTTTGTCTTTGGTAACTTAGTGATAAAATCCATGGTTACCATTTCCCATTTCCAGGTGGGAAGTTCAGGTTGTTGCAGCAAACCTGATGGCTTCTGGTGTTCAACTTTAACCTGTGCACACGTCAGACATTTAGCCACATAAGTGGCTATATATTTCTTCAAACCTATCCACCAATAATTTGCCTTTAAATCCTGGTACATCTTATCACTACCAGGATGAACAAAATACTTGGAACTATGGGCTTCTTGAAGAATCACTTCCTTAAGTCCTCCATAGATTGGAACCCATATTCGTCCATTCAATCTTAGAATCCCATCCTTGCCATATGATAACTGTTCAGTAGTTACGCCCAGCTTTTCATTTGGATAATTAGCTTCTAATACAACTTCCTTTTGAGCGGCTAACAACCTTTCATTCAAACTGTTCTTCAATTCAATGCTCTTGGCATTGATTCTAATAGGCTTAACTCTTTCCTTTCTGCTCAAGGCATCGACAACCACATTCGCTTTGCCTGGATGATAACGGATATCACAGTCATAATCATTCAACGTCTCCATCCATCGGCGTTGCCTCATATTAAGATCCTTCTGATTGAACAAGTGTTGAAGGCTCTTATGATCAGAATAGATCACACACTTAGTCCCATAAAGGTAATGCCTCCAAAGCTTCAGTGCAAATACAACGACACCCAATTCCAAATCGTGGGTGGTGTAATTCTTTTCGTGTACCTTTAATTTCCGTGAGGCATAGGCAATAACCTTGCCTTTCTGCATAAGCACACATCCCATACCTGTGTGCGATGCGTCACAATAAACCACAAATTCTTCAATACCTTCTGGCAATGTCAACACAGGTGCATTGCTTAACTTCTGCTTAAGAATATCGAAGGATTCTTGTTGCTTGGGACCCCACTCAAACTTAACATTCTTGCGGGTCAACGATGTTAAAGGTGCCGCAATCCTTAAGAAGTTTTCGATGAAACATCGATAGTATCCTGCAAGACCCAAAAAGTTGCGTATCTCTGTGGGAGTCTTAGGATCTTGCCAATTCATAATTGCTTCGATCTTAGCGGGATCCACCTGGATACCACGCTCGCTCACCATATGTCCAAGAAATTGGACTTCACGAAGCCAAAACTCGCATTTTGAAAACTTGGCATAGAGCTTCTCTTGCTGAAGAAGTTTAAAAATACATCGAAGATGGGTTTCATGATCAGCTTGACTCTTCGAGTAAATAAGAATGTCATCAATGAAGACAATGACAAACTTGTCCAAGTATGGTTTGCAAACGTGATTCCTGAGATCCATGAACGCTGTTGGTGCATTAGTGAGCCCGAAAGGCATCACTAAGAACTCGTAGTGACCATAACGAGTTCTAAATACAGTCTTATGCACATCTTCATCTCTGACCTTCAGCTGATGGTAACCTGACCTTAAATCAATCTTGGAGAAATAACTTGCCCCTTGCAGTTGATCGAACAGATCATCGATCCTGGGCAATGGATATCTGTTCTTGATTGTAACCTTGTTCAGCTCGCGATAATCGATGCATAGATGCATCGAGCCATCCTTCTTCTTCTTCACAAACAGAATCGGTGCTCCCCAAGGGGACGAGCTAGGATGAATAAAACCTTTTGCCAACAAATCATCTAACTGAGTTCTTAACTCTTTCATCTCAGTCGGAGCCAACCGGTAAGGTGTTCTTGCAACTGGTGCTGCTCAAGGAATAATGTCGATTCTGAAATCCACTTGCCTATTTGGGGGTAAACCAGGTAGCTCTTCAGGGAATACATCAGGGTATTCAGAAATAACAGGTATGTCTTCGATCTTGGGCTTTGGCTCATCAATGGTTACTTGTGCCATGTAAATGACACATCCTTTCTTCATACACCTTGACGCCTTAAGCAAGGACACTTGCTTAGGTAACCCGTACTGAGTATCTCCTTGTATTGTTAACGGCTCACCATAGGGAGTCTTAATAACCACTTGATTTTTATCACATACGATTTTGGCTTGGTTATGAGATAACCAATCCATGCTTATCACTATGTCGAATCCAGCTAGTTTCGATGGAAGTAAGGACAACGGAAAAGAGTGATTCCTAATGGATATAAAACATCCATCTAGAATGGTTGAAGCAGTCTCTACAGTACCAATCGGCTAATTCTACTTCATACTTTATGCTTAGAGTTTTAACAGGCAGATTTAATAACTTACAAAATTTATTATCCACAAAAGACTTGTCTGTACCTGAATCAAATAATACTCTAGCATAAACATCATTGATGAGAAAAGTACCTGTTATCACGTTGTCATTTTGCACAGCCTCCTGAGCGTTCATTTGAAAGACCCGAGCATTGGTCTTCTTAGCCTCTTCAGGCTTCTTTGCAAATTTGGGGCAATTGGTCTTAATGTGCCCCTTCTCGTTGCAACCGTAACAGGTTGCGTCCTTCATCTTTTTGCAATCCAATGTCTTATGTTCCTTGGACTTGTAGATCCCACACGCAATAGACTTTGACTATGACTGCGATCTTGACTCGAGTCTACACTTCCCGAAATGATGTTTCTGGCAAGTCTTGCACTTGGGTTTCTCACCTGACTGATGGTTATCCTTTTTAAATCCAGAACTCTTCTTATGATCCGAGTTCCCTTTATGTTTCTTATCAGAACGGCGTGAGTTCTCCTCCTCACGTTTCCTCTTTCTTTCATCGGAATTCTTAAGTGATCTCCGCCTGACCGCATCGAGAGTAAGAGATAACGATAAATCAGCCACTGACCTGAATGTGGTAGGTCTAGATGCTTTCACACTTGCTTTAATTTCCGGAGCTAGACCTCCATTAAATCGAGCTATTCGTTTCGGTTCCGGTGTGACCAAGTAAGGAACCAATCGAGACATGGTGTTGAAACTGGTAAGGTATGCCTGACAATCCAAGTTCTTCATGACCAAGGTCAAGAAGTCAGTTTCAATCCTTTCCACCTCATGCTGAGGACAAAAATTATCTTTGATCAACGCAACAAACTGATCCCAAGACATGTTGTAAAGTGGGATCTTTCCTGTAGCTTGGATTAGGGACCTCCACCAAGCTAAAGCTTCGCCTTTAAAAGATTGTGAAATGAACTTCACAATGTCCTGTTCAGCACAACCACTGATATCAACCACTGTATCCATCTCATCTAGCCACATCATGCAATCAATGTATCCTTTCTCCCCTGTTAAATCCCTGGGCTTGCAGGAGACAAAATACTTATAAGAACATGTCTTAACACGTGGCTCTTGACTAAGCACAATCTTCTTAGACGGAACACTCCTCTGATTTGAAGAATTGTGAGATTCGTCCTTATGAGATACATGAGTCTTGGAGGGTGGTTTTGTATGTGGTACGGACTGTGTTCTGGCGCGAGTACCACTTGATTCATTAAACTGTCTGTCGAGAGCTCGAGTAACGACATTATCTATTAATGCCTGCAGTTCCACACCAGCTACATTAACTCTGGCAGTATCATTATTATCCCTCGGGTGACTGTTGACCTCATCTGATCCGGCCATGTAGCTTGATTGCTACATAAAATATTGACAATGATTTATTCAGAAGTCTATTATGGAATTGTCGTTTATGGCAATTCATTAACCATGGTATTCTTAAGCCATATTGGTTAATTTAAAATTTTTATTATATTTTATCCAGTTATAAACTATTAAGGATAATAGGGTGGCATATAAAAGGCCTAGTCACAAGGACAATTTTAAATTATAAGCCATGATCTTATAGGATCGAGGCATTAAGGCTTGAACATAGTTCATTACCTTTTCTTGACAGGGAGTCGTAGACTACAACTGTCTTTTTGTCTCAGAGGACAATATATATGGCCCGTAGACACTTCACCACTAATGGATGTTTAAATAATAAAGAAAGGAATTGGAAGAATCCAATTTAAGGATGACTTGTGTGATTTTATCGAATCACATTTGCCAGGAGTGTTAACATGTTTTCAGATGTTAACAAGGATTTGAATCTTAAAAAGGGACTACCATCATGGCCCTGTCTTAGAATGACACATGGGCTAGGTTTTTACCTTTAAGATTTCATTTAATAATTAATGGCAGATCAATTACAAAAAGAAATGATATTTTTTGGTTTATTTCATATATTATATTCATGCATATGATGACAAATGAAATTTTAAAATTAAAACATTCCATAAATAAATAAAGAGAAGTACATAGATGCCCTAAACGAGACTTTTACATAAATAACTTGCCCACACAGGGGCTAAAATGAAAATACAAGTCCTCGCAGGGACTAGGTACATAAATAAATGTCCACGCAGGGACTTATCTGAAAATAAAAATTACAAAGCAAATAAATAAGGAAATTCAATAATCCCTTCTGCTCTTCCCCTTGATTAAATCAGCCAAACCCTTAAGTAGACCCCGACGGCTTTTACGTTCCACCTGAACATCACGTTCCACCTGGTTCAACCTCTGAAGGATCTCCTGCTGCTGCGGTGGTTGGATCTGAGGCGGCTGCGGCTGCTGCTGCTGCAGAGGTTCAGGAGGTGGTGGGTATTGATACCCATATGTTGGGTACCCTGTTTGGTATGAAGCCTGAAAGGGTCCTTCAGGATGAAGAGCATTGTAGTTTGCCGCTACGAGATACGGGTCAACATCGGGGGCATTGTAGTAGTTGTAGCCAGGATAAGCTGGCTGCTAAAAAGGGTTATACGCTGCTGCACCGGTGTATGAAGGAATTGGGTTATCATAACCCACGTGTGGGGTGGTGGTGCGACTGGCGGAGAGTCGACCTCTGAAACTGGGTTCGAAGGCCCACCCATCTGTGGGTCTTCATACAGTGGCGGGTAGTGGCTGCCACTGGAGTGTTGAGGGGTGCTGAAGTGGAAATCCCCTCTTCGCAGGGAAATCCGTGCACCTGATCTTCTTTGCCTCGGTAGTTCGAGAGGCGGCTGCTGCTCTGGCGGCGGCGGTGGCGATGGTGTAACCGCCTGGAAACGCGAATCCTCAGAGGGATCCTGCTGTTGCTGTTGAGGTGGGTTGAAAGGGGGAGTAAACTCCCAGTGGTATGTGGCCCACCTTTCTGCAAAGCTGTCTGGGCCCCGGTATGGCGAACCATGAAAAGATGATCCCTCAGAAATCTCGATGGGATGCGTGGGCGTCCCTGTTGACATCTCCGGATCCAGGTCTTCATCCATTTCCATATCCTGGGCTCCAGGAAAGTGGTCTTCTGGTCCCAATGGGTTATGGCCCATTGGTTCTTCACTCACGTTCGGCGGATTAAACCGGCTCTGAAAGTAGGGAGTCGGGTCCTGAAAGGCACGTTGGGAACCCGAACGCTGCAACGGGAGGTAGGAGTGGCACGAGTGGTTGGACTCGTTGTTCTGGTGGAGTCCGAATGAGTCATGGAATGATGGTGATGAACTGAGTGAGACAGAGCGTCTCGCAGGCTCCAGGTAAGTCCTCTAATCCTCGTGGGGACTTTAGCTTAAAGTTGCTGAAGGAGTTCGCCGGTGTGATGGCCCGGCCTCGTGGTCATTAGGAGCAGTGATTGGCGCCTTGCCTCGTCCTACTCTTCCTCTGAATCGTGGCGGCATTGTCTTATTCCTGGCAAAACAAATAAAAAGAAACCAACAAAAATAAAACAATAAGATTAGGATTAGTCCTAAGTCATTAGCCTAGACTCGGAGGTCAAGGAATGTGCAAACCGTTTCATTGAGATTAAACACAAAAGGCTAGTGTTTAATTCACTCAATGTTGGCTCTGATACCAACCTGTCACACCCCGATATTTCCACGTATTACCGGTGGGCCCGATGGGGAGTATCGTGACGTAGTTGATATCATCATAGTCAGATAATCACAGTTCAATGCACAGCGGAAGTCTAAAGTAATAATATTACAAATCAATTCGAAAGTAACATTAATTATTACAACGGATTGTAAGATGGATCCACTGGCGGATCAAAACAAAAGAAGTATTGTTCAACAGACTTAAAGTGATAAAAACTTGCAAGACTCTTTATTTATTCACTCAGGAGTTCCAGCCCATTACGCTTAGTAACTGCACTTAACCTTTTTGGAAAATACGTCAGTTTACACTGGTAAATACAATTAACCGACACTTTTGAAAATATTTAAGAAAATTGGTTTAAATGCACAAGGCATAAATAATCTTTTATAACTTGGGATAATTATTTAAAGATAATCTTGTATACAGATTTATATGTTTGTCGTTCATTCAGGACACCAGTTAGAAGAGCCGGATTAGATTAATTGACACACCACAAGTATATCCACACAAGAGAGTGAGATACTGTTTATACATACGCAACTGTCAGGTGTATGCCTACACCCCGTGCTTAAGCCGTGGCCATTTCTAATAAATGTGTCGAGGATATCCAGGACATGGTCATTAACCCCCTAAAGGCATTGCATCAAACAAAACAGACTAAAACGGGTTATGTAAATATATTAATCACAATCCGATTTAAATAACTACATACCCGACCAAGCGGTATTATTATAATACCGTATCCCAAGCCCGTATAACGGAAAATAAGTTAAAAGTATTTACCTGAGCAAAACTATAATTTTTATCCCAGCCGTATAACAATCAGCAAGTGCAAATAGCTTTTACTGGACTCCTAAATCTGGAATGAAGTTTTTAATAACCTATTAGATTCCTAACGGGTCTTACTTAAGTTTAAACTTAGACCGGTTAGTTTTAAAGAAATGTATACGGTTCAGAACGCAAGATTAAGCGAAGACCGGATTTGAATGTGATTTAGACCCAACAAGTATGAAGACTTGTATAATATGGGTAAACTAAACACATTCTGGATTTTGAGGTAAAAACGATAAGGTTTGACCCGTTTTGGTCAATTTATGCAAACTAGTCACATAAACCGCACCGAATGCGAAAAATGTATAACGGGTAACCAAATGAGTCATGTACAGGTTTCACAAGTTAGTATGCCTTAAATATGTTGTGATATCAGTAGGATACCTTCCATTATGCCCAAAACGAATTTAAAATCAATTTAAGCCCCGTAGGGGTATTTTGGTCATTTTAAAGACTATAAAAGGGGTTAAATGACAATCTGAGGTTCTGGTCTAAAATGATCAGTAAAAATATTTATTATTGCAATTCATATCAGTAAGATATTGTATATATGTGAAATTTATCATTTATGGCCAAACTATGCACCGTAGGGACATTTGGTTCATTTCATATAAGCTTTAAAGGTCAAATTCGGAAATCTGATTTCAAAACTTTTACTTACTGTTAAATTATGATAATTTACTTATAATATCAGTAGGTAATGAGTTTTAGGTGCCAAATATAGTTTTAACCCATACTATGCGTTTTAAAAACGTAAAAGTCGGTATTTGACGATTTTTGAGTTATTTAAAGTAATCTGAGTTTTTGATCAGTTTATAAAGCTTAAAATATTTTATTTAACATATGAAATTAGTAGAAAAAGGTTTGGTATCAAAATGTTATGTAAAACTCATTTTATCCAAGAAAAGGGCAATTTCGGCAATACCGAATTCACATGAAATCTCTATAGTTTAATCAGTTTAAAATTCAATAAAAATTTCCAAAAATCCCTAAATATTATATTATATCAGTAGGTATAAATTTTGGTGTAAAAATTTGGGTTCAAACATGATTTATATGGAAGATGTCATTTAATTAATAAAAAGGCTTTCATTTACGATATCTTGCATAACTCCTATTTTTTACCACAAACCGAGGTCAAATTTTTAGGACACGTTTATAAATCAGTAATAAAAGTTTTTGTCCTCTCACATTTTCAAAAATCTCGTTTTTATATCAAAAGGGCATAATGGTCAACTTTTAAGCAATTAACGGAAACATGCAAATGATTCGGGTTTCAAAGGAACCATATTGTATAATCTAAGAGGGTTATACTAACATGTAATATGGTCCTAAAGGAAACCTAAGGCATGTCTAAAAGCTAATCGGGTCAGAACTGAAAGTCAAAGCAAAAGTCTACTTTTGCGACTTTCGGTTGCGAACCGAGCCTAAAGTCAGAATTGTCGGGTTGAACATGCCTAAACATGTTCTTATATTATTTACCAAGTTATTTTAATGTTAAAACATGTTCCTTAACCTCTGCATTATCAGTTACGAATTTATTTGTAAAAATAGCTTCTGTTGACTTTTTATTAATAAGTTTGACCCGATAATTGACCAAGTTAGAGTGATAATCAGTAGGTGCCCTCTTAAGGGTTTATTACCCATATAATTACCAACTCATAGCCACTTTCAATTCGAATAATGGCTGGACCATTAGTGATTAATCACTAAGTCAAAGCTTAATTACGATGGCTTTGACTTTTAGTCATTAAACTAATAAAACTTAAACTAGAGAGGCTAAGAATGCTTACAAGGACACTTAGCACGAAATATGAACTGAGGAAAGCTTCCTAGAGTTCCAAGGGACTCCAGAGAATGAGTTTTTGAGTGAATTTGAAAGTGTGCAAGTTCTAAGTGCAAACAAAGGGCCTTTATATAGTAAATTCCACTTCACAAGATCATTCCACAAGCCCCTACATTGATCCCAGATGTTACCAGGTGTCCTTAGTGCATGAAAAACCATTGGCACAGTCCCTGGTATCGAATTCAGGCATGCAAAGGCGGTGGAACTGGCTGAACATGCAGCTGTCATTGTTTTCTGTTATTGGCACTCTCACGCGGGTCGCGTAAGACTCATAGAGAGTCTACGCGGGCCTCGACACTCCTTGATGACCGGAAAACAACTTTCAAATATTGTAGTTTTGGTCCCTGGTCCATAATAAGTTTATTTAACTTTCATTTATTGCATTTTGGACCCCCATACTTAACTTTTAAGGACCTTGGGTCATAAACTAACTCCGTTAAGCTCCCGGTTAGCTGTACGATCACCCGAAAAGTCTTGTTTTCATCGAAACTCCACTAATTTAATATCCAAAATTCTTGAGAGTGAAATAAACAATTATTACAATGTTCTTGGGATCGTTAAAAGGTTACTCAGAGGTATCTTTTAACATGTTAACACTTTTAACCCCTATGTTTCGTAAGATCCTTATTTTAAACACAAACGACTTCTAATGTTTGACAAATTATTCATTCAAGAATACGAACGTCGTATGAGGTCAATTAGAGGCACAAGAATGGCATGTTGACACTTTTGGATCCTTATACTAACATATTTACATTGTTTGACAACTTTAGTCCCTCGGAAACAATTCCTTACACGTTTAAAGTCCATGACACGTGTGTTTATTATATTGGTCGCGATTTTTACGAGGTGTTACAAGAACGCATATAATTGTTCATGTGTCTCAATACTGAGACAATGAGTGGCATTTTCACATCATTTGTATTTCTAATCCATGGATGACTGATGTGCGTAAAGTGTATATATAAGTTTAAGTATATTTTTAGCCCTTTTTACACGTTAGTCAAGTTTTAAATTTATAAAAGACGATATTTTGCTAACACCAAACACACATATGGGCAAGTGCACCCATCGTGAGCGTAGTATAGTGTTGGCAAGATACCGAGGTCGTCCAAGGACACAATAGCTTTTAGTACCGGTTTATCCTCAACGTCTAATCAAATCAAAAGTTTAGAAAAAGGTTTTAAACTAGAAAAAAAATAAAAACTAACTAAAATGCTGAAAAATAAAATAAAAGTAAAAACAGATAGACTAGATGAATCACTTGGCTCCGACTCGTGTTTAGTGTAACCTTTGATTATTTCTGCACTTTTGCACTTTTTAAGAGTCTATCTTAGTTATTGTAGTAGGCCCCTCTTTTGAAGGTGACGTTACCCTCAACCCAGTAGTTTGAGTCAGCAAGGATACAATCCTAAAGGGTCGGATTATTGAAAGATAATTAATTAAGTTATTAATGCATATTATGGTAGGCCCCTCTTTTGAAGGTGACGTTACCCTCGACTAAGTAGTCTGACTCAGCAGGGATACAGTCCTAAGTAGCCGGGTTAAAGTATTAATAGTAGCTTACATATGAGGGGATCAAAGAATTTGGACCCCCGCCATCCAATACCGGTAAGTAATGAAGGAGTTCCTACTAAATTTGACCCAGGTCCTTGTAGGATCTATACATTGAACAAGGCAAGACTCTTACCAAACCGTTCCCTTAACCCCCCGACCAGGTAGCCAACATACCTCAATATAGACCGTGGAGATATGAATGGTGAAAATCTTTTATTTTATATAGAAAGTAAAATAATGCCAAGACACCACAGACAAACGATAAGGAAGAATCACCTTCAACATAAGAAACTTGTTATTAAAGTCATTAATACATAACCAAGTAAAAAGTGCGAAAAGATTAAAAATAAAAAGTATTACACTAGACACTTGTCTTCACCAAGTGATGTAAGAGACTTAGGCAAACATGGCCTTTGATTGTCAAGAACTCTTACGATCAATCTTGGATCCCGAGACGACTCACACACTCTATGATGGACAATGGATGATGGTGGTGGATGATGGTGTTGTGATGGTGGTGGGTGGTGGGTGAAGTGTGAGAGAGGTGGTGTGCCAAGGGATGGTTTGCAAATGAGCCAAGCACCCCTATTTATAGCCTGAACAGCAGCTCGGGCACGGCCCCGTGTCCATCCTCCTTCTCTTTCTTCATTAATTGCTCTTGTCTGCATTAGTTAACCACGCCCCCGTGTCCGCTGGGCACGCCCCCGTGTGCAGAAGCACATCTGTACTATCAAGATTTGCCTGGATTCTGCGAATCTTATAGTTGACCACGGCCCCGTGTCCGCTGAGCACGACCCCGTGGTGGGCGATAGAAGCTTCTATAGCTTTGTCTTTTATGCTGGCACTTGGGCACGCCCCCGTGTTCACTGAGCACGGGGCGTGTTTAGTCTTCTGTTCTCTTTTTTTTCTTGGGAAGATGCTGTCGGGGGCATGCCACGTTTGTTCCTTTTCTTGTATTTATGTTAGATTTAGCTGCCTTTTTGCTTCTTTTGTTAATTTGAGCTCATTTAATCCTGAAAATACAAAAGGAATACAAAAACACACTTTTTCCAATATTAGTACTAAAAAAGAGTTAGTTTTATGCCACAATTAATGTAATTTATATGTTGCATTTTGCACACATCAAATACCCCCACACTTGAATCTTTGTTTGTCCTCAAGCAAAACTCTTTATAATGTGGCTTTACACTCCCAAATGGAATGGGCAGAAGAGAAGGTTTTTGGGCTTGTCATAGAGTGTCGGGATTTCAAGATTCTTTATTAAGTTTATTTTTATTTATTTACAATCCTATTCGTCATGATTTATTTGAAACTTTTCATAAGATAAATTACTTATTAGGGCATAACATGCCTCTTTAAAATTCTATTTATATACAAGTTCACATACCTCACGGGGGATCACTCAACACTCGGCCGAAGATGTATTTTAGTGAATCACTCGAGAGCGGCATGGAACTTACTCCTACCATAGGCTTGCCAAGCAATCAATTCTCCTCCTTTTTAACTATATACCTTTGTAAATATCAAGAGGACTTTTGGGTGAAGGGTTAGGCTTGGGTTAAAGGGTAGGTGGTTGGGTTAGTGGTTAGTAGAAAAGGGCGAAAAACGTAAAAAGCGTCGGTTTTCGTAAGACTTTTTATTTTTGCAATTTTTATTTTGATGAAGCTTTTTTTTTCAAACAAAGTTATTTTTGATGAACTTGTTTGTTTATTTTTCTTTTGCTTCATCAACAACATTTTTTTTTTGAAAAATCATACGAAAATCCGAGCTTGCTACTAAAACAAAGGGTTAAAAATAAAAAAGGTTTTGGTGGGTGAAAGGGTGTTTGGTTTGGGTTAAGAAATGAAAAAGGTTTAGGCTCAAAGGGGTTAACTAGGGGGATTTTGGGTAGGTGGTAAAAAAAAGAAAAATAATGGTGTAGAAATAAAAAGGGTTAGCCCTAATGCCTCCATCATTTACTTACTCAGGTTTAAGTTGGTAAGGACAGGGATTGTATCGTCGTGGCAAGTTCTAGAGTTGTAAGAACCAAGCGGCTATTCACACAAGAAACGAAAAATGAGCATTTAGTTTAAAGATATGTATTTGTATGCTCAATAAAGGCTCAAAACTCACTTTTGTGGGAATTGGTTTTTATGTGATCAAGTATATATAATCAAATTTTAACTAAGCTTGTCATGCCGTTTCATAATTTTCTTATGTTGGTTCTTTTTATCACGACGCTATCGGTTGTAAATTTGTAAAAATATAACCTTTTTAGAATTTGAAATTCCCGAGTTAAACCTAGACAAGTAAAAAAAATGAATTGAAAAAAATTTGGGGTGATTAGCGGCTCCAATAGAGTTTTGTGTAAGGCTTGTAATTAGGACTTGCAAGATTCAAGGTTTTAGCATCCCCCCACACTTAAATTACACATTGTCCTCAATGTGTCCCAAAAATAAGTTTTTAGGTTGATTGAATGTGTAAAAAGGTGTTAAAAAGCAAAATTTTATGTTACTGGGCGTCTGGACACGGCCCCGTGGTGTCCGCCGTGTCCGGGCATGGCCCCGTGTTCAGTCGCCAGTAACAAAAGTTGTAAAAAGAAACAGAAGTCTGGACACGGGGGCGTGTTGGGTGAACACGGCCCGTGTCCAGTTTACCTGAACTGGGCATTTTCTGCAGACTGTGCAGCACGGGGCCGTGTTGGGCGGACACGGCCCGTGCTGAACTTGCTGTAATGAAGAAAATTTTGTCGGATGGCCCTGTTTTCGTGCATGGGGTGCTGGTTCAAGTTTCCCTTGTTATCCTTTGCCATCCCGAGTGTGTTTTATTCCTGAAAATTAAAACTAAACTAGAAAACATAAAAATTAATCTAAACTAAACTAAGGATAGTTCCGTAGAATGCCTCCGTGGTGCACCACGTTTATAAGGGTCCTTGGCTAGACCCAAAGCCTGGTCATATGTTACCCAAGTGGGATGTTTTGCATCCCATGCTACACCGTCGGAGAGCGTCATCCAAGCTTGAGTCTATGACCTTCATGTAGTTGACCGGGTCTTTGTCTTCTACTCTTTTTCCGACTCCAAACCTCACTTCCTCGTCCCCAAACTTTAATGTTAGTGTTCCGTCATTCATGTCTACCACTGCTTGGGCAGTGGCTAGAAATGGCCTCCCTAGGATGAGAGGGACTTCAGTGTCTTCTTCCATGTCTAGTATGACAAAGTCGGTCGGGAAGACGAAATTGTCGACTTTGACCAATAGATTTTCAGCGACACCTTGTGGATATTTGACGGATCTGTCGGCAAGTTGTATGCTCATCTTTGTAGGGCTTATTTTTCCTAGGCCGAGTCGTTTGAACATTGATACGGGCATGAGGTTGATGCTAGCCCCAAGATCGGCAAGTGCATTGCGAATGGGGGATTCCCCAATCGAGCAAGGAATTGTGAAGCTTCCAGGATCAATCCTTTTTTGTGGGAGTTTGTTGAGTAGTAAGGCGGAGCATTCTTCGCCTAAGTTAACTAATTGCAATGATTCAATTTTCCTTTTATGAGTGAGGAAGTCCCTCATAAATTTTGAAAATTTAGGCATTTGGGTTAGGACTTCAATAAATGGAATATTAACATGCAATTGTTCTAGTAAATTTTCGAACTTTGCGAATTGCTCATTGGTCTTTTGACGAATTAACCGACCGGGGTATGGAACCGGAGGAGTCTTAGTAGGCTCTTGAACTGGTGAAGAAGCCTTCTCTTGTTGAGGCGCGGGTGGAGTTGTGGTTTGGCTAGATTGGCTTCTTTCAGTTGGTGGAAGTGGAGCCTCTTCGGGACCCACGGTACGGTTTCTCAATGTTATGAGATGTACTTGCGCCTTTGGGTTGGTCTCGGTATTACTTGGTAACGCGCCTTGTGGTCTCTCGGAGAAATTTTGAGCTATTTGATTTAATTGTTTTCAATGTTTTGAATGCTAGCTTGTTGATTTCTAAAATTCGATTCCAATTGCTGAAATCGATCCGAGTTTTTCTTTTCGGTGTCGGAGATGAGGCGAGATACAGTATCTTCAAGCCTTTCTCGTCCACCTTGTTGTTGAGAAAAATTTTGTGGTTGTTGAAAGTTAGTTCGTTGGTTTTGTTGGTTACTACTATTGCCGGGATCTCTCCAACCAAGTTTAGGGTGGTTACGCCATCCTTGGTTGTAGGTACCCGTTGGAGGACCCGACGGCCTAGGTCTATTATCAATGTAGTTTACCGTTTCCGTTTGATCATCAACTTCTTTCATACAACTCCAATTTTCATGTGGCCCACCACACCCCTCACAAGCCATAACCGAGGCCGTTTTTGCCATTTCTAACTTTTTGATTTTTGAAGAAAGAGCCTCGTTTTGGGCTTGTAAAGAAGTGCTTTCATCAACCTTATGGGCGCCCGGGGCAATAGATTTATTGCCTCGGGGAGTGTGCCACTGAAAATTTGTTTGAGCAATTTCCTCAAATTGATTATATATTTCATTTGGGCGACGATTACCTAGAAGTCCCCCGGAGCTAGAATCAAGTGTTTGTCTTGTGTGTGGCAACCACCCATTGTAGAAGTGGATACTTGTTGCCATACCGCAAGACCGTGATGAGGACACTTTCTTAGTAACTCCTTGAACCTTTCTCAAGTTTCATATAAGGATTCCCCATCCTCTTGTGAATATGTATTAATTTCAGTCATTAATTTAGTCGTTTTAGCAGGAGGGAAATACTTATATAAAAACTTCTGGGCTAGTTCATCCCAGGTGTTTACCGAGCCAACTGGGAGGGTATTAAGCCAAGCCTTAGCTCGGTCTTTTAGTGAAAATGGAAACATCCGAAGGTGGATGGCGTCGTTTGATGCTCCATTGATCCGAAAGGTATCACATATTTCTAAGAAATTAGTAATATGTAGATGGGGATCCTCGTCCGCAAGCCCATGGATGGTTGCGGAGTTTTGAAGCATTTGTATCAAATGTGGCCGAAGTTCGAAGTTATTGACTTCGACATTCGGTGCATTGACACCGGTGCCGAGATTACCTACAGTGGGTCATAGGTAATCCATGAGGGTACGTTGGTCCGCCATTGGAAGTGGGTCCCCCGAAACTCTCTTAGTTTTTAGCTTTAAGTCTTTTTCTAAGAAAGCGTTCGAGTTCTTCTAGAGGTTCTTTTATGTCTCTACTAGAACTGGAGCTCATACACTACGTAGGAAGTTCAAATGTGGCGCCTGGGTTCCAAGTCCTGCAATAAAAAACAGAAAAGAACGTTGGTCAGAAGGTTCACCACGGCCCCGTGCTCAGGTGAACACGACCCGTGGTCGGAGATACAGTGATTGTTTTCCGGATCTCTGTTACTGGGGAGCTGGACACGGCCACGTGCTCAACCCTCTGTAACTCGGAAAATAAAAACTGCCAGTGACAATGCTGGGCACGGACCGTGTCCGACTAGGCATGGCCCGTGCTGAGCTCTGCAGAAACTGAAAATTAAGAAAAATCCTAAAAAAATAGAAAAATAAGAAAAACGATTAGGCCGTTGATTCCTAACTTTCTTAAAATCCTTGTGTCCCCGGCAGCGGTGCCAAAAACTTGATGTGCGTAAAGTGTGTATATAGGTTTAAGTATATTTTAAGCCCTTTTTACACGTTAGTCAAGTTTTAAATTTATAAAACACGATATTTTGCTAACACCAAACACACATATGGGCAAGTGCACCCATCGTGAGCGTAGTATAGTGTTGGCAAGATACCGAGGTCGTCCAAGGACACAAGAGCTTTTAGTACCGGTTTATCCTCAATGTCTAATCAAATCAAAAGTTTAGAAAAATGTTTTAAACTAGAAAAAAATAAAAACTAACTAAAATGCTGAAAAATAAAATAAAAGTAAAAACAGATAGACAAGATGAATCACTTGGCTCCGACTCGTGTTTAGTGTAACCTTTGATTATTTCTGCACTTTTGCACTTTTTAAGAGTCTATCTTAGTTATTGTAGTAGGCCCCTCTTTTGAAGGTGACGTTACCCTCAACCCAGTAGTTTGAGTCAGCAAGGATACAATCCTAAAGGGTCGGATTATTGAAAGATAATTAATTAAGTTATTAATGCATATTATGGTAGGCCCCTCTTTTGAAGGTGACGTTACCCTCGGCTAAGTAATCTGAGTCAGCAGGGATACAGTCCTAAGTAGCCGGGTTAAAGTATTAATAGTAGCTTACATATGAGGGGATCAAAGAGTTTGGACCCCCACCATCCAATACCGGTAAGTATTGAAGGAGGTCCTACTAAATTTGACCCAGGTCCTTGCAGGATCTATACACTGAACAAGGCAAGACTCTTACCAAACCGTTCCCTTAACCCCCGACCAGGTAGCCAACATACCTCAATATAGACCGTGGAGATATGAATGGTGAAAATCTTTTATTTTAAATAGACAGTAAAATAATGCCAAGACACCACGGACAAACGATAAGGAAGAATCACCTTCAACATAAGAAACTAGTTATTATAGTCATTAATACATAACCAAGTAAAAAGTGCGAAAAGATTAAAAATAAAAAGTATTAAACTAGACACTTGTCTTCACCAAGTGATGTAAGAGACTTAGGCAAACATGGCCTTTGATTGTCAAGAACTCTTACGATCAATCTTGGATCCCGAGATGACTCACACACTCTATGATGGACAATGGATGATGGTGGTTGATGATGGTGTTGTGATGGTGGTGGGTGGTAGGTGAAGTGTGAGAGAGGTGGTGTGCCAAGGGATGGTTTGCAAATGAGCCAAGCACCCCTATTTATAGCCTGAACAGCAGCTCGGGTACGGCCTCGTGTCCATCCTCCTTCTCTTTCTTCACTAATTGCTCTTGTCTGCATTAGTTGACCACGCCCCCGTGTCCGTTGGGCACGCCCCCGTGTGCAGAAGCACATCTGTACTATCAAGATTTGCCTGGATTCTGCGAATCTTATAGTTGACCACGGCCCCGTGTCCGCTGAGCACGGCCCCGTGGTGGGCGATAGAAGCTTCTATAGCTTTGTCTTTTATGCTGGCACTTGGGCACGCCCCCGTGTTCACTGAGCACGGGGCGTGTTCAGTCTTCTGTTCTCTTGTTTTCCTTGGGAAGATGTTGTCGGGGAGGTCGGGCATGCCACGTTTGTTCCTTTTCTTGTATTTATGTTAGATTTAGCTGCCTTTTTTGCTTCTTTTGTTAATTTGAGCTCATTTAATCCTGAAAATACAAAAGGAAGACAAAAACACACTTTTTCCAACATTAGTACTAAAAAAGGGTTAGTTTTATGCCACAATTGATGTAATTTATATGTTGCATTTTGCACACATCAATGACCTACAAATATTTCATTCTATTTAGTTCAAAGTAATCCAAAATAATTAGCTCTATACAACAAATGGAAAGACACATACTCAATGCTTCAGCAGCCGTCATTTTTTATAGGATCCCTGTTTAATAATAAACATTTAAGAAATCTTTAGCCTCAGAGGATAATGTAGGCCATGGTACTTCATCAAACGTTTTAAAACAACCGGGAAAAACCGGATTCAGTTCAGGCCTAAAAGGGCCTACATCCACATAAAAGAATATATATTCTATGTAGAACTTATGGCGCCACATAGTATGCACTTCCAATGATGTCATTAAGCCTTTCATCTACAAAACATATATGTTTGAAATCAGAAAACAAATAGAATGAGAGAAATGTGTAAAACACAATGACCTGGCCCGGTTGTTGTTTGCTTTACAAATTGGTTTTTGGCTATTCTTGGGAGTGAAGAAGGTGAACATAAAAAACATAGCATCTATCTCTCATTACCAAACATAAGCATTAAAATTGTTGGAATCAAATACAACTAATAGGTTATTGTTGTTCAACGAACATGTCTATCGCACCATTGGAAGAGCTAGTTAGCGTAGGAGACTCCACAAAATGCAAGTTGAGGTCCTTGAAAACGATGTATATAAAATCAAAACATATATGGCCTTTCACCTTTTAAAACAGCATCAAAAACTTCTAACGGTCAGTAAATTTTAGTTACCCAGCAAGTTTCGTGGTGAGATAAAGAAAAGGCTTCTCAAAGTTGAATTGCTCTTGGCTGAGATCTCATAATACTACTGATTATTTTATGGAAAGTAACATGTTTTGCCTTCACTTAACAGTCCTTTACATCAACCTTGTTTCCACACAGCACTACTGGGATGTTTTTACACACACTATAAAGAGCAAAAACCGTGAAACGGTGTCAAGGAAAGAAAACAATATAGAAGTATAGAACATCGATAAAAAACAATGGAAATAAACTAAAAAACATGTGCACATATCAACAATGATCACGATGCCATGAAGGAACATTATTGTATGTCAATCCTTCGGTTACATCAAAAATATAATGGCACATTGACCATGAATATTGCAGATAATTCAGATTTATGATCAAGTTAACTAATATTCAATCCGCAAAAGCCAAATAACCAAATCTTTATATAAACAATTATTACTAAGGGGTGAACCTTAACACCATTGGTTACTAAAGACAACAAAATAAAACTTGTCTTCAATATCCAAGTTAAATAACAAAGACAATGAAAAGATAATGAACAATAAGGAATACCCACCAATAAGATATCCTTTCGATTTGTCAGCGAATCGTACATGTATTCACTGCGTGTGATTTATCTAGTATACTACATATTATAAAAGCTTATGTCAAACAGGAATAGTCAATTCACATTCTTATGTAGAGCTCTAGATTATAATTGCTAACAGGTTCCTCCACAATAGCAATTACAACTTAAACAAAAAATATCATATCATAAACTTACATATCAAACACCAACAAATTCATAATAACCAGTAACCCTAGCATCAAAACACTGAATACGTATCAATCAATTTGATAGTATCTATACTAAAGAAAAACACCAATTACACAACCAAAAGCACATAAACAATTTAAATTTCTCCAAAGAAAAACGCAAAAATCATAAACATGGCAATACAGATGCACCTGTTTGAGATGAGTTTGAACTTTGGGAGAGTCTCATGGGAATTGTTGTGAGAATCATAAGCAAATTGTCTCTAGAAGCCAATTGCGGTTGTAAATGATTCCATCTTATGCGAACCACCGTCGGAAGCTCTACACTGATCACCGTTTCTGGTTGAGTTGTTGGAGTACGATGTCAACAGAGATGACCGAAAAGGCTGCCACCCGCCGGAACCCTAGTTGGCCGATTCACTCATCTCATCCACTCTATTTCCCTCTAGTGTGTTTGTGTGGGATAATGAGGAGCAACAGGTGGTTTTGAGTTTTATAGGAGGTATGTAAATGGCTTTGTAAAACCATTCAGATTGACATCCAATAACAGTCAACGACTATCCAAAGCATGGTACAAAATTTTCTGTATGTGGTACAATCCACTAAGCATTATGGTACCAACCATAATGCATAAATATGTTGTAAGTTATACTATATATAAATGACGTTTGTATTAAATAAACTGATTTTTATTGGTTTTTTCATTTGTTCTCATGGTTCTCGCAATATTTAACCTTCTTAAGATAACCCTATATATATACACACACATGGGTGTAAGTTTGTAGTTAAGAGCATACAATAGAATTTTATAATTTTGGATGAAAATCTATAATTATATATCTTATATATTAGTAATATTTACAAAAGAGTTAAAAAAACTTTTAGTCATATGACTTTAAGTGAGAGTCCGAATCTATACTGTTCAAAATCATCTCAGCCTTAACGACTACATTTGTAAACCCAAAAGAGTAAGTTACCTGATTGTAAAACTCGAACAGAGTTAATAAACTCTACTATAATGATATTTCACAGACAATAAAAGAAATATTTGGATATTTGACCAAAATAGAAGGCTTTATATTAATTTATAGTTAGGTTCAAAATCTCATTGGATGTATCTATTTTTACTCCTCAAAATTTCATGAATTTTGAACCTTAGAAATTTATATGATTAAGGTGCATGATGAAAGAACACATTTGGCTAGCTTAAAACCAGATCATGGACTATAAGACATATATTTAAATATATATCCTAGTTTTTTTTTTTGAAAGGCGATATTTCTCGTAAGACTTAAACACATAACCTTTACTAAGAGCTCTATTGTAGCTCAAAAGACTTTGCTATTGAACCCAACTTCGTATGTATACATACACTCACCCCTAGTGAATTGAAATATTATAGACAATCAAAAGTTGAAACAAGAAAGCAGATTTAATTTCTGGAAAGCAAGTGTACATACATCACTATCCACTTTCTCTTTCTCTGTTACGAGTGTTTTGTGCCTTTTCTATTCCTATTCCTGTTTCCTATGCATATCATTTCATTACCTTTCATTTTATTGTGGGTTCCAGTAAACATAAAAAGACAAAATAGCCTAATACATACAATAATATCTAATCAACAAATACTTATTTCATAAATTTATGATCACATCATAAGAAATTGCAACAATTTAAATCAATATAATAATGTTAAAAAATAACACTTTGTTATGAATTATTAACAGACATATAGGCCCCACCCATTTTGTTTTATTTCTTTTGTTTTCTATAAATCATTCAATGTATCATTCATTCAATTAGCTTTTCAACCAACCATGTCTTGCTACAAGGGAAAGTACGTTGTGATGATGATAATGTATTCGTTATTGTGAAAGAAGAGAAGAATAGAGAAAGATATATAGAGGAAGTTTTGATCTCAATCTCTTAAGTTTTATAACACGTTATCAGCACGAAGCTCTAGCCAAGGTAAGGTTCAAGCAATCATAATCAAAGTAAGCGTTTGATTAATATATATAAACTATAATTGTTATGATAAACTAATACAAGTGTAGATGTATCTTACGATGAACACATGATTGTTGTTGGACTACAAAACGTAAAATTGCTTTTATACCGTGGAATTGTTTTCCTTTAGGAGACCCAGTTATCCAGACACTCCTATCATAAAAACATCTAAGTCCCATACTTAATAATAAAAATAAAGAGACCGAAAATCTTGATAGCACTTATATTTTTACACATCTAACTTTTATTTATACACACATACTAACATTTAATTTAGAGTTTAAATATTTTAAAAACAATTAAAGCAGAATTTAATTTATTTCATGTGTAAGAATTTCATATATTTAAATATATACATATATAGGTTGAAAGCCTAAGGGTGCACCAGTGAGTTGTAAAACCATACACCTTTAGGATGATCTTTTAAATCCGTTTCTCCTTTATATATATGTATATTTATAATATAAGTTCTGTGATAAATTAAAATTAGTACAAGGGACCTATTGCTCTGGAGATATAATAATTATGGGACTACTAACATTTATTTATATACCTAACATTTTTGTTTATGCATCTAATATTTATTTATGCAATATAACATTTACTAGCTACAGTGAACTGTTTCAAAACGTATCATGGAAGCCTTAACCAAACGTATGGTGTAAGCTTAAATTTTCTTATCTATATAAGAAACTCACTGCTCGAGCTAATCTACACATAAGCTACAACTTCTGATACAATTCAACACATACCCAAAATAACCCGTACCCAAACTTTTCTTAGTTTCAACAAAACCAAATATTCAAATGGCAAATCTTCCAGTAGCATATGCTGAATCTTCAAATGCAGCAAACATTCATCGATTCCTTCGGTTTACTGATTTACCCAATCGTGAGAGGTATCAAAAACTCAAGAATCTTGAAGTTTTTTTCTATTAGCGGTATTGATTGGTATCAAATGGAAATGTTTGATCCATGTGGTTTACTGGCGAGATTACTACCACGTAATACGCCCTGGCGTCGTTTCTTCGACATCCTAGAACCGTCATACGATGAACTTGTATATGAGTTCTTGTCCACTTTCTATTTCAAATATGATAAAAGTCTTACTGATGAATCTATTCATTTTCGACTTTGTGGACAATTTCATAATATGTCATTAACAGAATTCGCAGTTCATCTGGGCATATATACAGATGAAGAAGATAAACAACCTATTTTTACGGAGGCATCAACCTCTTATTCCTCTGAGGAAATGAAAGAATATTAGCTAGGCCATTCATCGAAAGGGTGGTGTAACAATAATAATTCTATGAAATTCACAGACCCTCGTTATCAATATATGCACCGTGTTTTAGCCAACACTATCACTGGGCGCAAGAATAATCAACATAGGGTTAGTACTACCGACCTTTTCCATCTGCATAGTATTTTTGAGCAAGTTCCTTGTAATATTGCCCACGAGCTTGCTACATATCTTTTAAATCAACAAACAAATCCTCTGAGAAGTCTCATGGGAGGGTCTTACATTACAAAAATAGCAAAATCATTAGGTGTCTTAAGTGATCAGATTATCCAAGGATTATCTCCACCAAAGGCATCTGGGATTGTAACTTTTAACACTGTTAGGCTAACCCCTGTTCATAATTATATACTAAATCAACCATTCCAGTCGGAGGAAGCTCAAGTTATCTTAGAAAGTACCTCAACACAAAATTTACAACAATCATTGTTGCAGCTTCCTCAACCGTCTTTTTATCGATTTGATCTGCAACCACAGCTGCCACCCGTACAAGAACATATTACAACTAACCTATCTCAACCACTAGCACCAAACATCTTACAAAACATCTCACCTTTAGTTTTTGAGGAAGATTCAATGATGCAACAAATTTTGTTTGATGAAAACATGATATTCCAAGAGCAGTTAGCATCAGAATCATTTTTGCAATCACCATTACCGCAACAGATTTTCCAATCACTATTAAACGAAGTAGAACAACAACTGCCACCAATTAATATAACAGAACCATGTACGGTACCTCAAATGAATCTACCTTCAGATTCAATAGGAGTTGAAGTGGCTAGGTTAAACGATCAGATTCGAAATTTGTCTAAACAAATAAAACGGCTGACAGAAAGAAATAAATGGTTGGAAGACATGCTAAAACAAACAGCTAATAATATGCAACTAACTCTACCACCTTCACCATCTTATGGTTCTGAGTCTGAATTTGATTCATTATATGATTAATTTCAAATGTAAGTTTGTTCACATCATAATAGACTATTAAATTATTAAGATTAAATTGTTTAATACATACATTCTATTTTGTGTTTATACTTACAAGTAATACATATATGATCATAAATAAGAAGTTTGTGAATCATAATCAGTTGGCATGACCGGTTAGACCACACTGAGTAAAATAATAATGTGAAATGTATTGAAGAACTAACAGATCCTTCCAGAAAATTATAAAATGTAATTTTTGTTCTCAAGAAAAGTTAATCAATGAAAGTAGGGTGTAAATCCCTAAGTATTCTGGAATAAGCAAAGGATATACATATCCAACATGATACCATTTAGTGTTTTAAATCGATGCATCGTCTAAATGGTTATCAAATCCACAACCTGAAGTTTGTGTGATTGTGGCTTAGCTAATGTGATAGCAAGCATATTATTCCAGATTGATATAATGATAATGATCATTGCAATACACGTAAAACTTCATGTAGTTTTGAGACAATCACTGGATGTGTTTGCTAAGTGTATGATCATGAGAGCAAAAGTTCATGTATAAATTCATATAATGCCAATATATTGTAATATTTTCTCCCCATTATAATTGGTTTTTGGTCAGAAACCAAATATGTCCATTCTAAGACTTTGATTGTGCGATATATATTGAAATTGATCCACCACGACGCACAAATATGGGACCTTAAAAGGTGATTGGGAATATAGCATTTAACGAAAGAGTTATTTATAGTTCAGTTTATTAACATCCATCTAAATGGACTGACATTCCCAACATTAGGGGAAGATAAAAGCAGTTGAAAAAGAAATGAGTTGAAATAAATTATCATTGATCCTTAAAACTGAAAATATGAACTACGGGTTCAAAGAACAACTCATTTGGAAAATAAATCTATTACCAGACGTATTTACTTACAAAAATAAAGTGACAAGCTATGTCATATATATCAACTGTTTATGCTCCAGTTATATTTGTGTCCCAAGAGGACAACCACATATTTTTGTAATGAGTTTATTGCACGCCTAAAGCGTGGTAGACTAGTTGATTCCAATAATAAAATTCCTCGAAAATTGGAGCAAGTAATTAAGATGGTCAAGTCAAGGTTATAGTAATAAGATCTCCTGAAGAGATAATAGACAAGATGGTTCAAGAATAACCTCAGGTACCTGAAAATAAAGAGATCTCGATAAATTGTATCATGTCTAAGATATGTATGGAATCGAAATAAAAATCGACGCCGTTATACTTTTATATATAACATAGCGCTAGAAATAATGAAACAATGATGATCAAGATTTTTGAATCTACTCATGAATGAATTCATGTTATTAACTAGCCAAATTTGAAAAAAGTGAATACATCAAAGTTAAAATTCTCTCATGGAATGAATTTCATGGAATGAAAAGTTTTCAGACCAACCGTTCTTAAGGTAAAGATTTTCTTACACAAATCAAATTAAGTGATACAAAGAAAATTTGGTAACACAAGAATATTGCAAAACCATTGATTGATTATGAGGAGACACATTCTCCAGTGGTGGATATAATAACTTTCCAATATCTGATTAGTCTGATAATATATTAAGAGAAAATTAACATGCATCTTATGAATGTTTATATATCATGTGGTACTACAAAATACATGAAAATTCATGAAGGATTTAAATTATCAAAATCGTGTAAGGTAAGTTCTCGGAAACATTATGATCATTGTACACAAATTCATATATTGATACGATATAAAGAATTCCCTCATAGATTGATAATGTCAGAAGCTTTGATATCAAAACCTTAAGAACATACTATATCAAGTTCACAAAATAGGTATGGACTAAAATAATCGGGTCGAGTGTTGTACAACTCGAGATATTCGGATAAAGAGGGATATACGTGTGATTAAATTAGCCATGTTTTTATCAAAATTTACTTTTAAAAGTTCACTATAATCAAAGTTTACAGTGATGATGTCTACACATCATCGAGAGAAACTGCCGAGCTTTTAGAGGGATAATTTTTGAAAGACCTTGATATAATGTAATTATTGTTCGACCTGTAGTTCGGGCATGAGGGTAAGTTCATCTAGAATATATCGGGTCGGTTTTAGTATGAACAAAGCTTATCTTTTATGTACGTTAAAGGTTGTTCAGTCACTTGCTATAACAGATGACTACTTTGATCTCCTACCAAAGTTGAGATTCCGAGTCAAGAAATATTATAGATAATCACAATTGTGCACTAATATTTCTTGCTAGCTATACATGCTTATATACATATATATCTTGGATGAATTTATTGGTGTGATATCGCATGTGTCAAACAAGGAGACATTAGAATGTGTTAAAACAAATATTTTGATACAACAAAGGTATGTAAGTTATGAGATTATATTTTACTAACTCATCGAAACAATTTTTGTTAGCTTTGTAAATGCAGGGAATATAATAACATATAGTTGTGGATCATATGGTATTTGTTTACATGAAGCACCAGTAATCTCATATAAAGACCATATAACATTGATCAACACAAAGGATTATACACATCAAGGAATGAAGTGGAAAAATATTAACTAAAAGATCTACGCAGAAGGCTTAAACGATACATAATGAAATCAGGGGGAGTATTACAAAAGTATCATGAGAGACAACATGCACTGCACTCTTTTTCCCTTAGCTATGGTTTTGTCCCACTGGGTTTTCCTAGCAAGGTTTTTAACGAGGCAGCATGTCAAAGCCAAACACCAAAGTTGTAGAACAACATACCACAAAGAGCTAATGATTTATTCATCAAACAAATAAATGGGCATATGTCTGAGGGGGAGTGTTATGAATTATTAACAAACATATAGGCCCCACCCATTTTGTTTTATTTCTTTTGTTTTCTATAAATCATTCAATGTATCATTCATTCAATTTGCTTTTCAACCAACCATGTCTTGCTACAAAGGAAAGTACGTTGTGATGATGATAACGTATTCGTTATTGTGAAAGAAGAGAAGAATAGAGAAAGATATATAGAGGAAGTTTTGATCCCAATCTCTTAAGTTTTATAACACACTTTATTTTATAGAATAATATCTACTTCAAGATATATTTAATGTTTTTTCAAAAATTTATTATCTTTTCACAAGAACCTAGTGGGATACTTCCGCGTTATATTGCGGGAACCCAGTCGGTATCATTTCGGTTTGTTATGATAGGGGCACTTGCAATAGCAACCGAAAGAGAAAACCTAAAAACTAAAGTCGTGATATGCTTAAAAAAAAATTACGACAAGTATTACCTTGTCCGAAAAACAAACAAATATATATACCGGTTTCGATAATATGATACCAACACCGAATTATTATATGGGTTCTATTATATATAAAAAAACAAAAGAGCCTAATACATTCAGTAATATCTAATCCAACAAATTTTTCATTAATTTTTATCATATCATAAGAAATTGCAATAATTTAAATATATGATAATACTGTTAAAAAATACTGCTTGATTTTATTGGTATTATACCTAAAATAATATCTGATCCAATATATATTTTATGTTTTATTCATAAATTTATTATCTTTTCACAAGAAATTGCAACAGTTAAAAAATTCAACAATAATGCATTATTTGACAAAAATAATAAATTCAGTAATGCCTAATCCAATATATATTTGATAAAATATTTTATAAACTTTTTCTTAACGATGAATTTTTTTAATCCCTATTGTTTGTTTGTGTGACTTGAATTCAAGACTCACCTTGTTTATAGGTTTTGCTTTGCCAATAAACTATCAATCCATTGGTAATTCATTTCTTTTCTTATCAGATGAAAGTTCAACAGTTTAAAATCTTAATAAGAATATTAAAAAGGTAATGCATTATTTTTTGAATGAAAGAAGGGGGAAAGGAAACATAAAAAAAATCAAGATGGGCCCATATAAATCCTCAAACATTTTGTATTTTTCTAGTGTTACATGACACCATCATTCATGCCCACTACTTTCTTTGATTTAATAATATGAGACATTATGGCATAATACCAATCATCATCTATCATCATCATAATAACTAATATTTAGACAAAGTGAAAATTACATATATATGATTTGGATAATTTAAGAATACTCTCAAGTTGTGAGAACATGTGATAGCCACATTCAAATTAAAAAATAAAAAAAAAATATTTTTAGGTTTAAAGTACTATTTCATTAAAAATTAAAATATGTAATAGCATAATTTCTTCACGCGTTGCGGCGAAAATCCGATCAGTATCAGTTCAATTCATTACGATAGCGGGAAGGTAACAATACTCAGTATAGCAACTAAAAGATAAAGAGTTAATTACATAGTTAGTCCCTGTGGTTTACACAAAATAACATACTTAGATACTAATAGTTTAAAATCACCTTCTAGGGTATTAACTTTTCATTTTGTAACGTTTGGCGGTATTAACTTATAGGGTATTAACATAGTTAGTCCATGTGGTTTGCACAAAATAGCATACTTAGGTACTAATATAATGTAATTTTAAACCTACAAATAACGTTAATACCTCCAAACGTTACAAAATGAAAAGTTAATACCCTAGAATGTGATTTTAAACTATTAGTACCTAAGTATGTTACTTTGTACAAACCATAGGGACTAACTATGTAATTAACTCAAAAGATAAAAGTCTAAAAACAAAGTCATGATATGACAAATAATATTGACACGTATTTTAACTCAATCGAAAACAATTAAATATTAGTAAAGGTTTCAATAAATAATTGAATAACAGTTGTCATCATTTACTACATATACATTTTAAGTTGAGGGAATAGTGCCAGGCAACTTGCCTGTCACTTCCCTATTAGACCAACCTATTTTTAATTTAATTTTATTCTCAGTTTAAAATTACGGTTTTGGTCTTTATTTAAAATTACGTTTTTGCCCACAGTTTAAAATAAAAATTATATTTTTGCCCATGGCTCAAAATTACGATTTTGCCCTCAGTTCAAAAACTCATTTTTAATTTTATTCCCAGTTTAAAATTACGGTTTCGCCTTCCGTTTAAAATTACGTTTTTGCCCAGCTCAAAATAAAAATATGTTTTCCCCTAGCTCAAAATTACGATTTTTCCCACAGCTCGAAATTACGTTTTTACGGACAGTTCAAAATAAAATAATGTTTTTCCCCATAGGTCAAAATTATGATTTTGTGCTCAGTTTAAAATTATGATTTCGCACCCAGTTCAAAATATAATTACGATTTTCCCTCTGTTCAAAATTATGATTTTGTTCCCATTTCAAAAATTACTATTTTCTTTCCACAGCTGCCTGGCACTTCCACATTGGTCCAGCCAATTTACAATTTTGCCCCGTTTAAATTTACAGTTTTGCCATTGATTTTGTTTTTTTCTCTCCATCCTAATTACGATTTTGCCATCGGTTACAAATTACAGGTTTGCCATTGTTTTTGTTTTTTGTCAAATTACGATTTTGCCCCCAGTGTAAAATTACAGTCATGCTTTCGTTTTAGTTTTTTTTTTTGACAAATCTATGGCAGTGTTTTGTTTTAATTATTGAATCGGTGTAATTTTTATTCGTGTCAGGCGGTTGCGTGGCACACACTCATTTGTCCTGAATAATTACAATTTTGCCCCAGTTAAAAATTATAGTCTTTCCATCGTTTTAGTTTTTTTTTTTGCAAAAGTATTGATAGTGTTTTATTTTAATTGTTTTTCTCGATGTAATGTTTTTTGAGATCGTGTTATGAGTAGTATGTACAAGTAACCGAAACACAGACGTATATGAAAAAAAAATTTATTTGGCTTAGTGCCCCGCAACGCGGGCGGGGCAACACCTAATTGTTAAACATAAGATACAATAATTGAATATCATAATAATAATCGTATCAAAGTAAAATATGCAATGCTATGAAAATAAATTCATTACTGACACTCCAAATTTCACAACTAATTAATTAGTTTTCTTTGAATGAGAACTTATTGTTGTCGATTCTTAAAACCCACAATGACAAAAAAAAAAAAAAAAAAAAAACAAAAACTTTAAAAGTTGGTTGTAGTTAAGGTGATGATATTTAATATATACTAAGATTTTATCATCGCACGTTGCGGTGGGGAATTTTGGTACGAACCAAACATTAAAGGTCATGATATGCACCAAATGCAACATATAAATTATATTAAATAAGGTATAAAAATAACCCCTTTTAGTACCAATGTTAAAAAAAAGTGTGTTTCTTTATATACTTTTGATTTTCAGTATTAAAAGAGCTTAAATGTACAAAATGAACAAATTAATGACGAAAACCAACATAAATACGAAAGAAGGGAAGTTGATACACTATACCGACCCTTCAAGCTTCACCCCAAGACAAAAAACAACAAACTAGAATCCAAGCACAGGTTGTGCTTGTCGGGCATGGGGTTGTGCCACACTCAAGATTCCCTGAAGAAAAAGACAAACATGTTGATGCACTTTGTGTGGACGCGACTCGGCTCGGTTCGACTCGGCCTTGAAGACTTGAAGACACGAAGATCGAGACAAAGATACAGCCAAGGGGGAGTTTGTTGGTGCACTTGTGTCTGTACTTTGTCTGTATTTCGTCATGATACAAAACGATGTCTTTAATGTAAGGTTGATGTAAGTTTGACCAAGTCAACCATCCTCCTGGTTTGACTTGACCAAACAGTTAGAGAAATGTTTGTAAGGTGTTTGGGTCGAAAGATGTGTGATCGAAGGATTGTTTATATCCTTCGATCATAATCTCGAAACATAAACCCTCGAAAGATAGACCTCGAAGGATATCATCCTTCGAGGTGTATGCAGATCTTTCGATGGGCTTTCTGGTCGACAGATGATCTGTCGATCAATCTGTCTGATCCTTCGACCAGACACGCTGTGTCGGGTATAAATACCCATGTAGTGTGTTGTGTTCATCAGGACAAGAGTGGACACAAGAGAAATAGAGAGAGCATTCTGTTGAGAGCACACACTCACTTTGAGAGTTTATAGAATACTTCTGTAAACTTTGAGCTTGTAACCGGACCCTTCATTCGTATTAATACATGTGGTGTTAATCGGTGAATCTTGTGTGTTGTGTTTGTGCTTGTTCTCGTATACATTCTCGGTTGCATGCTAGCTTGGATTCCGCACTTGCTAGTGTGTTAAACTTAACAAGGATAAGGTTTAACCTCATCCTCGAGAGGGACCTACAAGTGGTATCAGAGCCTTGGCTCTTTTCCTTGTTAAAACCGAGAGTTTTCGGACTGTTTTTCGGGTTTAAAAGTTTCTCTATTTTCTGAAAAACTTGTTGTTTTTGCTTGGTGTTTTGTTAAAAACCTTGTTATTCTTCATGTTTACATGTTAGTTGTTGGTTTTTGTTAAACATTTTAGCAAAATCGTGTGTTTGGAGTTTTTCGGTTCACCGAAATTCTTATTTTTCTGGTTGGTGTTCTTGAAGTCTTCTTAGTGTTCTTCATAAAAATACACATTTGATCTTAAAATTTGAATATTGGAACTTGTTTGTGCTTTGGAAGTTGTGAACTGATTAAAATATTGGGATCATTACCCGGTTGGTGAAAGACCTGCATATTCAGACCTGCAAGATATGGTCTGAACATACTTTCTGCCGAAAGTTCTCACCAACCCGTCAACTTTTTCACCAACCCGTCACTCTTTGTCAACTGTGTCAGACAAGATCGAAAGATATCCTTCGAAATCGAAAGTTCATCTTTCGATCAAGGGAGGTTCGATAGATAATCATCCTTCGAACCAAGGAATCTTTTCGAAACATACATCTTTCGGTCTTCTGCTCATTTTCGAAAGACTAGGATCCTTCGATTGGGAAGTCTTTCGAAGTCATCATTCGTGTTCATCTTTCAGTCTACAGTACATTTTCGAAGGATAAGGATCCTTCGTTGGAGAATCTTTCGAAAACATTGTTCGAAACTCAACAGTGATCTTTCGAACCCTGTTGATCTTTCGAACAGGTGTTGATCTTTCGATCCTTGTTTGTTTAAGTCTAACAGTTTGTGATTTTCAGGTCTTTCGATCAAGGATCTTTCGGCTGATTGTTATCATTTGAAATTAACATACTTTGTGAAAATTAAATTTTTAAACAGAAAACTTGTTTTCTTTTTTAAATCAATTTTCACTTAATATATTAATCTTTATAAAATGGGAACAAACGGTCAGTGGGATCCAACCGCGTGGACTCTAACATCTTCACAATCATCAGCTACGCAATCATCAGCCACGCAATCTGCGTCAGATTTCAACAAAGCATGGATGCAGGCTATTGCCCCACCTCAAGCAGCAATGATAACTGCAAATCAATGGGCATTGGTCACAAATCAAAGCAACAGCATTCAATCTATGATGCAGAACGACAGTGAAACTGGTACAAGCACGAAACCGCCAAAGCTAAATCATATCAATGATTGGGGATGGTGGAAAGAAAGGCTAAGAACTTACGTTCAGGGACAAGGTCAAGATCTATGGATGTGCTTCTTCACCGCATTTGACAGTGATTTAGAAGTTGCAGGATCTAATCCAGAAACTTACAGCACTATGTCTGATGATGATAAGAAGAAATTTGAGTTAGAAAAGAAGGCATTCATGATTCTCACACAAGCTCTTCACAAAGACATTTACCACCAGTTTGTTTACTGCACGACTACTAAAAGCTTGTGGGACATGCTCACGTTACGATGCGAAGGAAATGCTCAATCTAGAAAGATCAAGCAAGAGCTACTGAAGAAAGAGTTTGAAGGTTTCACGTGTATGGAGAATGAGACTTTGGCAGAGTTATCTACAAGGTTCCATCACTTGTTGAGCGAGATGTTTGGTTTTAGAGTCACTGCCACTCCACAAGAAATGGTGAAGAGATTCGCTGATAGCTTACCAGCAAAATGGAGCAGTTATCTTGAGATTCTCAAAGAAAATGGTGTTCTAGACACAATCAACGTTTATGAGTTGATTCAAAAACTGGAGAACAAGGATGTAGAAGAAAAGCTTAAGGCAAAAAGAACACTAACTCCTCAAAATCCAGAGATGTACTTTGGGATTGCAGGAGGTATCAGTGGAGAAAGACCAGCTTCTCAACACGCGAAGCTTCAAACAGCTTTCGTCTCTAACACCGGACCTTCAACAACAGATCAGTTTGATCCTTCAGCTTACATGATGTATTCAAGACCAGATGTGCAACCGAAAGCTCAGCCGCAACAACCGCAACAGCAAGGGTTTTATGGAAGCTCTTCAAACTTTCAAGCCACTTCCAATCCTAACACAGTCAGACTAGACACTTCCAACTTTTCCAAAGTCAGTGTCGAAGTAGCCAAGGAGCATATGGAGATGTTGAACACCTTGGTTAGTGCTTATTGTGGATTAGTCGCAGGTCAGATTGGGAATATCAATCTAACCAGTGAAGATTATCAGCAAGTGGATAAGGAGGAGTTTGAAATGATGGATATCAAATGGGCTCTTGCTAGTGCAATTCGAAGAGCAAAGGAGTTTATGGAAAGGACGGGGAGAACCAACTTGGAAAGCAAGAAAGACACCAAGTATGGGTTCGACAAGCAAGCTGTAACGTGCTTTAACTGTGGTGAGCGGGGTCATTTCAAAAGGGAATGCACAAGACCAGCTCAGCATGGAAACCAAAATCCTTTCAGAAATCAAGGCAACCAGCAGAACCAGAACAGGAACAATGTTCGTACGATGATTCCTGTCAACAACCAAAGCCAAGCAGGGCCATCAAATGCCAACCGGGGGCTGGTGGTTCAAATAGATGAGGGCTGTGATTGGTCGCTTCAGCTTGGAGAAGGAGGAAATGGTGGAACAGCATGTTTTGCTGAAGTCGTAAGGGATTTAAAACACGCCAGTGGTGGAGAATCTTCCGCCAATGGTGGTGACTCTTCTGAGGATGAAGATTCTTCTGGTTATAATGGAAGCTCAGATGAAGAATCCTCCACTTCAGGGAATGATCATGTGGATCAAGCTGCTTACTCTTCATCTTCTCTCCATTCAGCCTTTATGGCTAATGTCGACAGTTCACCAGGTCAGGTATGTGTCGATGAACCCACTGTAGCTAGTTGTGATAACTGTGATAGTTTGCGTGTTAAAAATGCTGATTTAGAAGCAAACATGTCTGAGTTGCAAGGCAAACATGATGCTTTACAAGCTAGTTTGCTTGACTTGCAAGACAAACATGTTTCATTGAATGATGAGTATTGTGAATTGCAAAGCAAACACGAGGCTTTGCAAGAGAAAGTTGAAATCACATCCAAACACAATCAAGAATTGATTGTAGATTCTGCTAAAGCTTCTGAAGCTAACGTGTTTTTAACCAGAAATGAAAAGGAATTTAAAGCAACAATTGCGTCATTAAGACATGATGTTTCAGAATTACAAAAAGCTGTTTTGCGAAAACAACATGCTAACAATAATCTTATAGACACAATTGAAAAACAGATGGTAGAGTTGGCAACCGCTCGATGTGAATGTGAAACAATCAAGCAGAAATTGGAAAGTTATTCCAATTCCCGCTATGTATTGGATCACATTATTGATGTTCAAAAGAAAAAGGGGGATAAGAAGTGTATGGGATTCAAATCATGTCCTCCCCCAATGAATCACAATTACTCCAAGTTGCCTGATGACGAGGATATGCCCCGTTTTGAACCCACTGTGCCACTCGATCTAGATGACTTTGCAGCAGGCCTCGGGTTCACAACTGGTACATCATCCTCGGGTCAATCTGAAACTGAATCTGAATCTGAGACTGTGACAGATTCATCATGTGTTAAGGAACAGAGTCCTCCCATTGTTGAGGATGCTGATTCTTCGGATGATGAATCTGAAGTAATTGTGAACCAACAGTCTAACTCGGTTACAACAGATATTCCAATCGAGAATCACATCCTGTGTGATCCACCAGTGAAACCGAGTAAGACTGATATGTCGAAACCAATGGAGTCCCTTGTGTCTAGCAGTGAAGAGAATAACTTGTTGTACACGCTCAAAGGAGATAGCAAAATCTACTCTAACAAAGATTTTCCAATTAAAAATGTAAATCAAGATTTAATTGAGCAAATTTTTGAAGGATGCACTGATAAGTTTTTGGGGAACAAAAGTGGCAAAGTTACCGTCACTCAATGTGATCCAATTCCGTGTGAACAAATTAGAAAACAATACGGAAACCAAAAACCACAAGTTGAGCGAAAACAACAAGTCAATTCCGGAAAAGGTAAGATACAAGGAAAGAAGGCTCAGAACAAGAATGTTCAAGCACCTAAGGTTCAACAAAAATGGGTGCAAAACAAAAGAGCTCCTGTTAAGAAAAGAGAACCGAAAGTGAACTTTGTTGGATCCACGGGTTCAGATAAACTTGAAACATTTCAGGATAAATCTAACATTGATTTTGTAAAACAAGTTAGAATTTTAAAACGAAATGATCAGAATAACTATACCCAACACACCAACGGAGGTGATTTAGGTCCAAGCACGTCTAGATCACAAAGTTCATTTTCTGGTTCTTCGTCTGATCATCAACATGTTTCTCCGAGGTTTGTAGAGCGGAGAATGTGTTTTGAGTGTGGCACAATTGGGCATATTGTAAGATACTGCCCATACCTGCAAAAGCTGAAGGCAAAAACAACTGCTCCCCAAGAAACCAATTACCAAAAACGATCATTTTCCCCGAAACAAGACCCACGTGTCTTGAAAGAAAGGGAAAAGAAGTTAAAACAAACGAATCAAAAGGTAATTGAAAAGGCCTTAAAATCAGAGGTCAAAGAAGAAAAACCTGTTCAAGCAAAACCTAAAACTGTAAAACCAGTAAATGCTAAAACAATTAATGCAAATACTGGTAAAGAACAAACAGCTTGGAAACAAAAACAGGTAATTCAGTCAGGGGGAGCACCACAGGTTCTTTTTCCTAATCATCAAGTGATTGAAATCACTTTTCTTGATGATCAAGGACGACCCAAGTCTACAAAGGCTTGGGTCCCTCTCTCCAACTAATTTTTGAGTAAGCGTGCAGGATATTCCAGGAGGAACTTTCGATAGTCGTAAGACTGTTGATAGTGGAGCATCCTTGCACAAAATAGGCAACAGAAGAAATTGCTGCCTTTGATGGAGAGAAAGGAAAAAGATAAGAAGTTAAACATTCCGATGAAGGAATAATGGTGAAAGAATGTGGTTGAAAGAGATTGAAAAGCTTCGACAACATAAAAATCTTTTCAAAATGTGAATGTTCAAGGCTTTGATCGGGTCCCCGGGATAGATTCAAATCAAAATGTACGCGACTGCAGCACGTCTGAAGTTCAAACTCAACAAAATGAACGTGCAGTGTACATTTCTTGGCGGTGTGATTGAAGAAAATGTGTTTGTTGAACAAACCAACCGGGTGTGCGGATGCCTTGGCATGGATTGAACAACCGCACACTACTTCTGAAAGAGAAAGACAAAGACCTTCGCTGGTGCAATGTGGAAGACCAGCCGGACCCAAAGGTTTATGATCTTGTTGCTGTCAAGAGACCTCTCAGTAGCTACAAAGAATCGTCTTTTAAATCCACACCGGGTGGATATCCAGTTTGGGAGAGCACTCAGATTCCTTGCAATGCACGAAGCAGTTGCAGGATACGGTTTTAAAATTTCTAATCTCTCCTATACTTGTCGATATTTAGCTGCTTTGTGAATTGTTATCTCGTTCAGCACTCTTTGACCAGACAATGTTGTCATGGTCCGCACCGCTTACCGACATGCCAACTGATTTTTCCAAAAATTCGCTAAATCATTTCTGATTAAAACTTAATTTTGGTAAACGGCATTGAGGTGAAACATGAGTTAACCAGCATCGGAAAATTTTTTTTGTAAATACCTTTGTGTTTTTAAATTTTATCTTAGTGAGTAAATCCAAATTTGAAAATCCAAAAACATCGAAAAATTTCAAAAACACAAAAACAATAGAAAAGCAAAAATGAGTTTCCTGGCGAGCAAAAGAGAAAATGATAGTACATCAGTGGTCTGTCCAAACCTCTTTAAACCTTAAATGAAAAACGATAAGCAGCTCTATATAAGATGTATCGGTAGGCTCACAATCATTTTAAAGTGTGCAGGGTGATATAAACTTAAATCGACTGAAGACTGGGTGGGAACCATTCATTGGCATATGGTCTTAGTACCGAAATTTCGTTTGAGAGATTGCCGAGGTTCTGAGATATTCGGTCTTTATGCTGCTTATCATCTGGGTATCATGGTTGTATCTTTTACCGAAAAATAACGGGGACGCAAGTCTAGATCTTCCATGATACTATACATACGTGTACATACTGCATACGGCCTCAATAAGTGATCAACAATCACATGTCCACACAAATAAGTGATAATATATCACATTTTTCCGGGAGTCAAGTTCGTCTCTCTGCTGTACGAAAGTACTGACCTGTTCACGGACTTGCTCCTGTGCCCTCATGCATCTGAAACTCAAGTTCCTCACCAATAAGTGATTATATCACATAGGGCTTGTTTTCAATCAAAATAAGTGAGAATCTCACATCATATACGGTCAAACAAATGATAATCGGTATACTCACCGGTAAGATGAACCCTCGTGCATACCTTGATACGGGAATGTGTCGTGATGTGGATGAACACCGGTCGGTAAGTATAAATCATACCTTAACGTATCCCCTCGCCATGATTACATCTGATAAGTTGAGCTTATGTGGACAACAATACCGATAATTGTTATAGGATGCTTATCTTAATGTGAACTAATTGAACAACAAGAGCGTTTTGGCCTGACCGTACACTGATATGATTCTCTTACCCTCGAAACTCGCAAAAAGAATGTCTGTAAATATTTATTTATTGTTTCCTGTTTATGTATTTTGTATATATTTATTTATTGCTTTCTGTCTTTACAGTTGAAAAATGAAAATTTCAAAAAGATTTTAGGTGTGTTTTAATTTAAACTTTATAAAATCCAAAAAGTTTTTTCTTCTAGTTTATTTTTGATTGACCGATGTTGGAACTCGAGTCTATCCTACCAAAACTCCTGATCGTAAGCTAGAAAACAATTGCATCTTCATAAACAGTCGAAGTTAACGAGTTTTGAAAGTTAAAGGATTAAAATGAATATTTTTCTAAACTTTCAAACTGCTGTCGGTTGGTGTTTGATTGAGATTTGATCTCATATGTGTCGTTAGTTTAAATGTTAACTATATTCCAAGCGGTTGTTCTCATTATGCGTTTAGCTTTCTTGCATGTGCAGATGCTAAAGGCGAGGAGAACATGTTCGATGAAAAGCTTTGGAATGAAGACACGAAGTGGAGGCACTCAAAGGATAAAGTGAACGAGTTGCCGCTGTCCCTTCATCAACACCACAAGGATCTGAAGAATTGACAAGTCAAAAGATTCACGAGCATGACTCAATGGAGAGTTCAATCTAAGGGGGAGTTTGTCAACACACTTTCTACATGAAATGGGGAGTTTGTTGATACACTTTCTGCTTACGACGCGTGAAAACTTTGAAGATCCTCCGACATGAAAGACATAGAAGACGAACCATCACGAGTAGCGTCCAAGGGGGAGTTTGTTGATGCACTTTGTGTGGACGCGACTCGGCTCGGTTCGACTCGGCCTTGAAGACTTGAAGACACGAAGATCGAGACAAAGATACAGCCAAGGGGGAGTTTGTTGGTGCACTTGTGTCTGTATTTCGTCATGATACAAAACGATGTCTTTAATGTAAGGTTGATGTAAGTTTGACCAAGTCAACCATCCTCCTGGTTTGACTTGACCAAACAGTTAGAGAAATGTTTGTAAGGTGTTTGGGTCGAAAGATGTGTGATCGAAGGATTGTTTATATCCTTCGATCATAATCTCGAAACATAAACCCTCGAAAGATAGACCTCGAAGGATATCATCCTTCGAGGTGTATGCAGATCTTTCGATGGGCTTTCTGGTCGACAGATGATCTGTCGATCAATCTGTCTGATCCTTCGACCAGACACGCTGTGTCGGGTATAAATACCCATGTAGTGTGTTGTGTTCATCAGGACAAGAGTGGACACAAGAGAAATAGAGAGAGCATTCTGTTGAGAGCACACACTCACTTTGAGAGTTTATAGAATACTTCTGTAAACTTTGAGCTTGTAACCGGACCCTTCATTCGTATTAATACATGTGGTGTTAATCGGTGAATCTTGTGTGTTGTGTTTGTGCTTGTTCTCGTATACATTCTCGGTTGCATGCTAGCTTGGATTCCGCACTTGCTAGTGTGTTAAACTTAACAAGGATAAGGTTTAACCTCATCCTCGAGAGGGACCTACAAGTTGTTGGTGCACTTGTGTCTGTACTTTGTCTGTATTTCGTCATGATACAAAACGATGTCTTTAATGTAAGGTTGATGTAAGTTTGACCAAGTCAACCATCCTCCTGGTTTGACTTGACCAAACAGTTAGAGAAATGTTTGTAAGGTGTTTGGGTCGAAAGATGTGTGATCGAAGGATTGTTTATATCCTTCGATCATAATCTCGAAACATAAACCCTCGAAAGATAGACCTCGAAGGATATCATCCTTCGAGGTGTATGCAGATCTTTCGATGGGCTTTCTGGTCGACAGATGATCTGTCGATCAATCTGTCTGATCCTTCGACCAGACACGCTGTGTCGGGTATAAATACCCATGTAGTGTGTTGTGTTCATCAGGACAAGAGTGGACACAAGAGAAATAGAGAGAGCATTCTGTTGAGAGCACACACTCACTTTGAGAGTTTATAGAATACTTCTGTAAACTTTGAGCTTGTAACCGGACCCTTCATTCGTATTAATACATGTGGTGTTAATCGGTGAATCTTGTGTGTTGTGTTTGTGCTTGTTCTCGTATACATTCTCGGTTGCATGCTAGCTTGGATTCCGCACTTGCTAGTGTGTTAAACTTAACAAGGATAAGGTTTAACCTCATCCTCGAGAGGGACCTACAAAACATAAGTAGACAAGGGACACGGGGCCGTGTCTCATGGACACAGGCCGTGGTCAACTCTCAGATTTGCAAATCTAGGTTCGTACAGGAAGTACAAGGGCCACGGGGCCGTGCCGTTGACACACAGGGCCTTGTGAGCATCTGGACTGACAAGTGCATTAAATGAAGACAGGGAAGGAGAAGGACATGGGGCTGTGCCTACTAGGCACGGGGCCATGTAAACCTACTGTTTTCAGCTATTAAGATAGGTGCTTGGTTCCTTGCAACTCATCTCTTGGCAAACCACTTTTCTCACACCTGCCACTACTCCACCACCACCACAATACCACCATCATCCACCACATTCATCCATCATCCATCCTTAGAGTGTGTGTAGTAGTCTTCGGGATCCAAGATTGATATTAAGAGTTTTTGTCAAACAAATGTCATGCTTGTCTAATCTCTTACATCACTTGGTGAAGACAAATTATTTATGTATTACTTTTTATTTCCAAGCTTTGGTAACTTTTTAATTGGGTATGTATTAATGACTTTAATAACTGGTTTTTTATATTGAAAATGAACTTTATTCTATCATCTCTTCATGTTTTGTTGATTCACTCATTCGTGTATTTATGGTCTATATAAATCGCGTTAACTGCCTGGAAGGGGGTTAGAATGGTAGTTTGGGTAAAGTTCTTGCATCGTTCAGTGTATAGATCCTGCGAGTACTTGATTCAAGCTTATTAGGACTTCCTTTGAGGAAGATAGTATCAAATCGGGGGAAGTAAGAACGGCTTGAATCCCTTGTAAATAAACTACTATTAAAACTTTAAACTGACCTTGCGGGACTGTATCCCTGCTAACTCAGACGAATATGGTCGAGGGTAGCGTTGCCTCCAAAAAGGGACATGCCACATTTTGTATTAATAACTTACTTAATTATCTTTCAATAATCCGGCCTTGCAGGACTGTATCCCTGCTGACTCAGATCAATATGGTTGAGGGTACCATTGCCTCCAAAAAAGGGACATGCCACTATAACTAAGATAATCTCTTAAAAAACCCAAAGTGTGGAAATCATCAAAGGATACATAAATGACGAGTCGGATCCAAGTGATTCTACATTGTCTCTTAGCTCATTTATTTATTTATTTAGTTTATTTATTTTACTATTAAAAATATTTACTCAAAAATTTGATTATATTAGACGTCGACGATATTCTGGTATTAAAAGCTCTTGTGTACTTGGACGACCTCGGTAGCTTACCATCACTATACTACGCCAATGTTGGGTGCAGTTGCCCTAGCATGTTGTAGAGAGTGATAGTTTTGTATCGTGTTTTTATAAATTTAAAAGTTGATAAAAGAGTAAAAAGGGGTACTTAAAAATATAGCAAAAATCAAAACGAACTCCGACACACGTCAAGTTTTTGGCGCCGTTGCCGGGGACATAAGGATTTTAAGAAAGTTTAAAATCGGCGGCCTAATCATTTTTATGCTTTTCTGTAACACCCCAAAAATGGGTATGGTAATCAAACTACGTTAGTATTAAAAGGAGGATAAATTACCGTTAGTGGTAAAAGTTAACCCGTAAACAAAATAACCGGGAACAAAATTAACATAGTTAGTAACATGTAAATAAGTGATAAGACAATGAGTTGTAGCCTTAAATAATCAAAACTGAACTTAAAGGACCAAAGCCGCCAAAAAGGGAACTTGTGTTTTAAAACACAAGGATTAGGACATAACACACATAGTGAGTGTGTGTTTGTAACATCTGTCAAAATCAGACCTCCGAAATCCGACCCAGATTGTAAAAAACCGGACCTTTTTCATTAAATACAACTAAGAATTTTTAATAAATTTTATGATTTTAATATTTATTATTCCATAAATCGTCACATGTTGCATCGGGTTAAAAACCAGAATTAAATAGAGGTTTATAAGCGAACCCCAGTTAGATCGTTTTAAAATTTTAAGGGAATTAAATAACTACGTTAAAAATGGTAGTTAAAACAAGATTTAAATGTTAAAGGGTGAAAATTGTCAAAATATCAAAGTTACAAGTTAAGAGCGGTTTTTGTAGGTAATTGAAACTATAAAATAAAGCAAGTCGACGAACTAGGTTAGCAAACCCAGCTAACTAGATTAGTTCTTTATGCAAGAAGTGGGTTAACTAGGTTAGTAATTAGTTAGTTTTATAAAAGCAAGACACTAACTAAGTTAGTATCATTAGTTAGTTTGGTTAGATGTTAACATAATCTCAAGGGACTAAATTGTATATGATGAAAGTATTGTTAAAAAAAAATGCATAGACATGAATTCGAACCTGGAACCACCTGCAGAAACAAGTCAGGTGCAAGCCAGATGGGCTGCAGAGCCATTAGTGCTGGTATACGATCCTTAGTTTCTTAAATATTGATTCAGGATGTGTGGGTTTTTTTTTTATAAAAAAAAGAGGAGCTGAACGGGATTCTAACCCGCACCAGCCTTTATTTAAACCAAACAACACGCACCTGAAACCATTGGGCCAAGTCCAACGGATGTAAAAATAGTGATTATTTGTTATAAATACAGAGATTTAGATTCAAAACTCTTTGTCATCACCTACCCTTTTCGCGAACCAGCTGAACCAAACTCGTTTTTGTGGCTGACCCGACCCTATATCGATTTTATTATGACGATTCGGCTGATGTTAGGTCCCTTTGACTTCGGTTTCGCGATGAATCAGTTTCCTTAGCATTTACACGAGCTGCAAGACCTCATAATTCATCAATTATGTAGAATTTTTATACCAATGGGGTGGTAGTCCATTGGCAAAGGCAAAGCCTTTAAAATACCTAGATTGGGAAGGGGAAGGTCTTGGGTTCAAGTCCCACAAACGACAGGTGATTAAAGAAATTAGCCGTTCAAAAAAAAATGTAGAATTTATATCACCATTCATGTACTTCAAACTCATGGAACGGGTTTTTATCTAAAACGTCGAATTAACTTATAAAATTTACATTCCTCAAAACTTCATCACTTTTGATACAAATATCCACTGCCAAATCTCGAGTTCATCCATTCTAAACCACGAATTCAAGCGAAGAACGAATTAGGGCTCGTAACTAGTTTGGGCGATATCTCCTTCAATTCTCAACCTTTTCAGGTGATTCCAAAGCCCAACTTACTTAATTTTTCGTGCTCTACAAAAGCCCTCTAACAATTTCAGTGATAGAAGGCTAATTTATCCGAATTTAATTTTAGTTGAAATTAGGGTTCTTCATGCATAGAATTTGAGGCTTTTAGATTTAGATTTGTGTTTTGATGCAATTGAAAGTATAATGTTAATATATATCATATTTGCATGTTATGTGTAAATTTTGGGAATTTTTAGATATCAAATTGGAATTTTGGTGAATTATATATATTTTAATCGCTAGTTAAATCAAATAAAAATACAAGATAGTCTTAAATAAATTCAATAAAATTTTTTATTGATTATTTCAGATTATATAAACACTAGGTAATTTTTATAAAGACTTTCCTTAATTTTTTTTTTGGAGAATTTTTAGATCTAATTTGCATCACATATGTTTATATATTTTAATCCTTTAAAAATATATGCAACGTTATCATAAATAATTTTTATAAATAGTCTTACCGATTTTTACAGGTTATATGATGGTTAAAGTTATTATAGATTTTCCATATTTTATTAATGATTATATAACTAAAGAATTGGTGGAATTGTTTAGACAAATAAATCCCATTACGAGATTATTATTTTAAATTAAAATTGGGGATTAATATTAAATTGAATCAATATAATTTTTAGATGAGTTTGATGAACTTATTTAATCATTTGGCATTATCAAATATCTAAAACCATTATAATAGCAATTCTATGATTTTTGCCATATTGATAAATTCTAAAACATGTATAATTATTGTTTTGGTTATTTCTCCGTTGAACGAATATAATTTTATATATTTCCAAGTCCCCAAATAGGAGAACCCAATTTCCTAAAATCAATAGGTTATCATTTCGTTTAGAATTTCATCTATTTGCATTGCGATTATTATTTAGATACAAACCGTTCCTTTTCGTGTGGTGCATTCTCGTGGATTAACTTTTCGCAACCTGTGAGTAATTTCTTCCATTTCCCCTTTTTAATCTTTTACAAATTTTGGGGTGCATCATGTTACGCTTTTCGATTTACTTAACATGCTATGATCAAGTGTTATTATGTGAACGTCTTATGTGTAATCTATTAATCTATATGCTACTTGATGTCAAGTCTATTGCATGCTATTGTGTCTAGTTGATCCACGGCTGACTAGGTTCCCCACGACCATGGGTTGTAGCCTAGTATCGCCAACGGTATTAGACTCGCTTCTCGGGGCTTGAGCCTAATGCACACTATTATCAGAAGTCTATTTATTTTGGTTGTTTGTGTTGTTATTTGATTGTGTATTCTTGTTTGGTGAATTTGGATATATGGATATGGTGACTATGATATGAGACCAATTTCATACTAACCTTGAGGTGCATGTTAAAAATATTTTTTAAAGAAATAAATATAAAACTGTTTTCTAAAAAAGGAGGAAATTATTCACCAACATATTTGTTGACCCAAAAATATACTTTTCTAACGTGGTGCAGGTTTTCAAAGTTGATGATCAAGTGATGTGAACACGTAGCATGGGACTTAGGAAATTAAATTGAAATCTTGATATGTTTGTTTTGAACAATGTATGAATAAATTTGATTATTAAATGCTATGTGAAAATTTAAATGGACATACTTTAAATATCGTAACAATGATTAGTTGTCATGAGCTATGGGCAATCATCATGCCCTGTACCTTTCCGCTACGGGTCGGGGTGTGACAGTGTTGGTCGATCATCAGGAGGTGGAGACAAGGGGAAACCCTAGTTCATCCAAGAATCATCAAATTGAAAGGGAAATTGGAGCTCAAACTCGTGCATGAACATGAATTATCGATCACCTAGACTACGGGATCGTAAGTTTGATGCTTGACAAGCTAGGCGGAACCTTGGGAAAGAAGCGGGTCAAAGAGATCAAGTACGCGGGAAAAAAAGCATCATCAAATGCAAGGTAAGTAAATCTTACATCTTTTAAGTAGAATACCTAATTATAGTATTGGTTAAGAACAATGTAAATTAGTACATGAATTATGACGTTCCGACGCGGAATGATACGGGTCAGAACAAGTGAAAATGGTGAGAAACCATATTTGATGATAAAAAGGGGTAAAACGGTAATTCGGCCATGTGATGATGAATAAACAAGGGATTTTGAAAAGTTACCATATGGTGTAAACCATAATGGGTAAAAAGGGTAAAATGGTAATTTGGTCATGAGTTGACGGATAAATAATAGTTTTGAAAAGACACCATATGGCGTAAGCCATAATGGGTCAAACGAATTAAGAGATGATTTTTAAGTAATATGATCGTATGGTGTAAACTGAAACGGGCTACATGGATGAGATGGTAAATAAATACCACCTCACAATGATAAATGGTCATTTAGGCCAAACGGGTCAAATGGCGATATTATCGCCATTTAACAATAATGACTAATGGTTGCTATCGAGTTGTTGTGCTTACAGGGAGAATAACATATGGATTGTATTGCTTTTAATTAGCGATTAATATTGCAAGGTACTAAAACGGGTCAAAGCTAGGACCCGAGCCAGGTATGTTTAATGAGTCAAACTCTCAATGAGAACTTAGGGTCCGACGAGAGCTAAACAAGGCATGGGCGGATTTCGGATTACCTAAGTGAGGTATATCCAATAGTTTAAAATGGGAAATTTTATGTTCTTAGGAACACAATGAATTGTAAATAAAATATGGGATATAAGTGCTCACTTAGCCAAAACAAGCTTTTAGATGTCCTTAGTAGTTAAAAAGGACTAAAATTGACCAAAACGCCATCGAATGGGAAATCGGATAAACGACCCCTAGGGGAAGATTAAATATGAGTTTTATAAGTTGGTCGATCCTTCAACTAGTATAAAATCGAAGCATTAAACAATTTTTGGCTTAATGCTACATAAAGGGTCATTTTCGTAAAAGTATCAAGTCCGTGGTATCATAATCCATCACAATTGAAGATGTGATGATACTCGAATGAAGGTTATAAACTGGGAATAGAAGATATGGAGAATCGCAGATGAATTAAGTCTAAGTGCTTAAATTCCCACAACGGGTCAAAATAAGTATACGTACAAAACGGATTACGGATGCGTAAAATATAAGGATAATACCCCGGGTAATGGGGTTTAATCATAAAAAGATGATCTTGTGAAAAATATGTAAATATATGAGTTCTTTTGTTTAATTATGCAAACAGGTCAAATAATTATTTATATATAAATTAGTACCGTTAGCGTACAATTTAAATCTATAAATCTGGGTCATGGGTTTATAAGTTAAGAATGTGGGCAAATGCTTTACAGACACGTAGAAACAAGTTTCGCGTAAAACGGATAAGTATTCGGAAAGTTACGGAAGTTTTCGTAACAAAAACGACAAACTAAAGAATTGCTGCAGCAGCCAATCGTAGGCTACGGTGGCCAGCCGTAGCTTACGACTGGCAGGTGCTGTTGAAAACATAAACATCAGGCCGTAGCTACGGCACAGAACCGTAGCTTACGGCGGGGTATATGTGAAATTGGTGTTTTTCGTTGTTTTGAGCTTTCGGTGTTGGGATTGAACCCTACAGAGGAACAGATGATGTAAAGCCAAAATTGGTTCAGAACTATGGATTCATCATAAGCAGCAGTTTGCACTAAACTTTCCCCTTGACAGTGGCTCCAACATCTGATAACTCAAGTACTGCTCCTGCAACAACTGTTGTTTCTAATGACTGATGCTGCTAAAGTACTGAAGCTCTATCTACTGTTGTTTTCTAAGTACTGCTGAAGATTAATGCACTGCCCATTCAAGGTCTGATCACCTTTTGAAGAAAGCACTGATGCTCAACATCAGTGCTTAGCATACAACAGTGGAAAGTGAATCAGTAGTTAGACATTAGTAGTTTGTATAGAACAGTGGATAGAGTTTGTTAGGTTGTTAGATGTCACTTTCATGGTGACGTCAGCTGAGATGCCTCAGTGGTTTGGTTTGCCTATAAATGTAACAGTACCCTGTACTATTACACTTGATTGACTGAGCGAGTTCTTCTCCTCTAGTCCAATCCTTTCATCTTGTGTGCTATCAACCGTGAAGTATCAGGCTGAGGGGGAGTTTAGTTTGTAAGCTTGCTTTGTAATCTTTTGATTTGCTTTGTAATCTTTCGACTCTAATGAAAAGCATGTGTTTATCAAAACTATTTTCCTCTTTGATTGTGTTTACAAAGTTTGTGTTCATTTCCGCTGCACTTAAAACTACTCATATCTATTTGTTTTGTTCAAATCTCACAAACATGCACAATCAGTAGAGCCTCAGATCCTAACAATTGGTATCAGAGCTTGGACAGTCAAATTCGATCTAACAGTCAATTTGACATAACAGTTCAGCTCAAAATTCATTGATACTAAGGTTGATTGTATTTAGTTGAAAAACAGAGTAACGAGAAATCACGTTCAAAGTGACTACTCAAAGGCTCTGTAAAACAACCAAGATGTCATAGGACACACAAACTTCACATAACAAGTGATATCATACATAAACCACCTACAGTTTTCAGATCTGAAAATATATCTGATAACTATGGTAAAATTATTTTCGAAAATTGATTTCAATTGTTGTTATGAAGTTTTTGCTGTTTCCATCATGTTCACTGCTAAAGTATGAACCTCAGGTCAACAAAAACCTATGTTCATAAAAACATTAGTGTTTTTGTTTACTCAAAAAGAGGGAAATTAAAACTTTAGTCGGTTAGATCTTATGTATTGAAAAACAGGTTGAGAATCCTTCAAAAGGACCAAAATCAATTTTGTTAAGAATACATTAAGAAAATTAGCAAGTCAAAAATGTCCAGATCATGAGTAATGTGAAATTTGGCATACGCATTTGCAAAAATGAGCAAATATCTTAAAAACATTGCCATAAAATGATTCTGGAATCAAAGTATTCCTTCCTTAGAACCTTCCAGTAAGTATTTGAAAACTTATCAATGGAAAGGGCAAAAAGGGAAGAAGAAAAATCACAAAACCTCTTAAGTGTGTTTATCTCAAAAACTTTTGAAGTCAAAAGAAGCGAGTATAAATATAAAACACTTAAGAATCCAAAATATGGGTTAAAAATGGTCATCAAGCAACTGTGTGCATTCATTAATTCAGGGAAGTTCAGGCAACAAAGGTATCATAAGTGATTAAGACTTACCAGAGGACTAGATAAAATTTCCAAAATCATCACATGGTAATGAGTTCCAACAAAGGACTTTTAAAACCCTTGTGAATTTGTTTCCTCACACTTGCAATCAACTGACAGGGAAATGGTCCCAAACAGTGGTTATTAAAATGAATTTCAAACCACTGACCATATTCCTAAACTTGAGGATGAAGTGATTAAGTTCATATGACAAGTTTTTATTGAAAATACACCAGATTTTTTTGTTGCTGTTTTCAGAAAACCTTTATCGTTTTTGCAAAGGCTTTTCTTCAATAAAACAGGATATATTATTCTTGATTTTTCTTAGAGAGATACTTTCTTTAAAAAATTATAGCTCAAAAAGAAATGGTGAAATAGATAAGGTCATTTCAAACTCAAGTTGTCATCACAGATAATAGATTGATTGCTATCTGACCTTAAAATGCTTGACTACTCATGTTTTATTCAAAATATTGAAACACAAAATGAGTGGTCAATATAAAAGGTTTTCATCACCTGAGATACCAAACCACTGCTTATAATTCTGAATGCAAATATCTGAAAGTTCTGCTGATATGTTAAGCTTGACAATATGCATCTAAAATGTGTTTTGCAAAGGATGTCATTTTTGCAGATATTTCAAAACAGCAGAGGTACAAAACAGTTGTTAGAAATACATCAACAGTTGCAGACCAAACTAGCCTCAAAATATCTACCATTGCCTTGCATCTAACTACTGCTGATAGAAGTCCATCAAAAATGGACAAAATTCAAAACAACACCTCACTTCCATGACCATTCCAATAACCACTGTTGACAAAAATCTGTCTAACATAAAGTGGTTCTTCTAAGAACTGAGCATATGCTAGAAGCATGGTTGACAAGATCTATTGTGCTCAAATAAGAACAGACATCACACTGTGAAGGATTGCTATAAAAAGGTTTGATTTCATCTTAAACATGTCCTTCCTAAAGATCAGTTGGTAGATGTACAAACTTAACAATTGGATTCATCTACTGTTAAAAACTTGATCCCTATGATTGGAGTGCTAAACATGGATTAAAGCAAGCTTTCTTGTGTTCCATGTGTAAATAGCATAAAAATGTTTTTAGAAAAATCAAAAATAACCTTAAAAATAGTTTAAAATTGAATTTTTCAATGAATCCTCAAAGTCTGTTCAAAGCACTGATAGCATTAAAACTTTGTTAAATAGTAAAATCTATCCACTGCCAAAGTGTATCCTCTGCTTGTACAAAACACTGATTTACAACAGAGGTTACATGTGGACAGATGTTATTCAACAGTTGTGTGCATCAGATGCCATCATCACTTTTTCAAATAAATGGCCTTACACCTGAAACATTTACAAGGCTATCAAAAATTTCCAAAACAAAAAACAGAGGTTCCTGAGCAGACTTTAGCAGCTACCACTGCTTCTCAGGCATCTGCTGCTAAGCCCACTGCTCAAGGTGATCACAGCAGTAACACAACTGCTGTGAAACCCACACCTAAATCCACCAAAAGACCAAAACAAAAGAAAATTCAAAAGCCCCCCAAACCTAAAATAAAGGCAACTCTGGAAGATGAGATCCCAGAGCAACTGCCAGTGACAACACAAAAGTCACTAGAAACCACTGCTGCTACTTCCTCACAGCAGATGGTAGAAAGGTCTCAACCCATGCCTAAAACTCCTCCTGCATCCTCACAAAAGGATCAGGTTGTAAGCACAGGGACACCACCTTATGAAGCAATAGATTCACTTGGATCTATCTTCCACAGCCCTGCTCCCGGGGCAAATTCTCCTTTAACTCCCATCATCACTTCACAAATACCACCATCAATAATGACCTTGTTGCATGCTTTGGATATAACTCAGACATAAATCAGTTCCTCTCAACCACCTATCACTGAGAGTACACTCCAACAAGTGACTGAGTCTGATGCTTATACCTCTGCTATCCCAGCAACAACTGAGGAGGTTACACCCCTTGAGTTACAAGTAACTCTTGGTGGTAGTTCAAGTGAAGCAGCTACTACAAGTGCTGAACCCACTGGTTTGCATTTGGTCAGTAGTTTCATTAATAAGACTTCCTTGAAGGCAATTTCTTCACTGGGAACTCTTGTGTATCCAGTCTTCACTGGTTCACTAAAAAGTGTTTCTCATTATGAAGAAAGAAGTCCCCAGTACCAAGACAAAGGGGCATCAGTGGTTAGTGTTTGGAGTACACTCCCTACCTCAACCACTGATAAAACCACTGATAGTGGGAAATCAGATGATCCCATTAAGTTGGGTGATGGTTTAATGTACCAAGAATTGACGGCTAGAATTGATAAACTAGATACATCTGTTGTAGAAATCAAAGACATGCTGCAACAGTTGTTGAAAGCACAAATGGTACCATCCACTGCTGCACCATCTCCAACAGCTACTCCATCATCTGCTCCTACTCCAGATGAGCTGTGGAATTTATTTCAACCCCTGCACTATCTTCGAAAGAGTTGATGATGCCAAAAAGGGGGAGAAAAATGACTCTGAGGAAAATCTCTCAGTAACTTCTGCTGAAACATCTGTCAAAGAAAAGGAAAAGGGAGGTGATGAAACCCTGAAAATTCAAGCAGATGATGAAGATACACAAATGAGGATCGTTCAAAGTCAAGTCAATTCAGCTGGTCTCAAAACCACTGCTGATATTAAAAGGGTAAGGGATGAGAGCAGAGCTTTGGTTGAGAAAAAGTTAGTTCTGCAAAAAGAAAAAAAGAAGAGGTTGGTACTTCATTAAAGAAGAGTCCTGTTAGAAAAACAAGGCAATCAACCACCACAGCTTCTAAAACTAAGCCAGTTACTACTTCAACCACAACTTCTGTTCCCACAAAATCACTTACACCTCCACCATTAACAACATCTGTCACTCAAACAACTGCCACCAATACCACATCAACACACACCACAACCACTGCCATCCCCACTAAATCAACCACCACATACACCACCTGCTGCCATCCTTCATCAAAGAAGGAAACAAAGCAGATGGATGCATAAATATCAAAAGAAGAACAAGCTTGAGAAGAATATATCATGAAGATGGTTCTTCAGACACTTAGAGCAGAACTACAAGAAACAACAAAATCTCAAGACACTGCTCAAAGTTGTCATCTCCAGGCCTCAATCTCCAAACTCATCATTCAAATAAATCTCTCCCAAGAAACCCATTGGATTCAAAAATACTAAAGTGGATGTCTGATCAAAAGACCCACGTATTGACTTTGCTCAGATCCAATGGTGAAGTGAAGCATATATCAAGGGAAACAGCACTTGGCCTGGGTGTTGAAGATTTGCAAAATCTCCTTGAGCTTACACTGTGAAGGGATGAGGATGATACAAGCTCCATTGGCTTTGAATTACAATTTAAAGGGAAAGTTAGGGAACTTACGATGAGTAAATAAAAATCCAGAATAATGAAGGGTTTTGGCATCATCTGTTCCAGGGGGAGATTGTTGGGATTGAACCCTACAGAGGAACAGATGATGTAAAGCCAAAACTGGTTCAGAACTGTGGATTCATCATAAGCAGCAGTTTGCACTAAACTTTCCCCTTGACAGTGGCTCCAACATCTGATGACTCAAGTACTGCTCCTGCAACAACTGTTGTTTCTAATGACTGATGCTGCTAAAGTACTGAAGCTCTATCTACTGTTGTTTTCTAAGTACTGCTGAAGATTAATGCACTGCCCATTCAAGGTCTGATCACCTTTTGAAGAAAGCACTGATGCTCAACATCAGTGCTTAGCATACAATAGTGGAAAGTGAATCAGTAGTTAGACATCAGTAGTATGTATAGAACAGTGGATAGAGTTTGTTAGGTTGTTAGATGTCACTTTCATGGTGACGTCAGCTGAGATGCTCAGTGGTTTGGTTTGCCTATAAATGTAACAGTACCCTGTACTATTACACTTGATTGACTGAGCGAGTTCTTCTCCTCTAGTCCAATCCTTTCATCTTGTGTGCAATCAACCATGAAGTATCAGGCTGAGGGGGAGTTTAGTTTGTAAGCTTGCTTTGTAATCTTTTGATTTGCTTTGTAATCTTTCGACTCTAATGAAAAGCATGTGTTTATCAAAACTATTTTCCTCTTTGATTGTGTTTACAAAGTTTGTGTTCATTTCCGCTGCACTTAAAACTACTCATATCTATTTGTTTTGTTCAAATCTCACAAACAAGCACAATCAGTAGAGCCTCAGATCCTAACATTCGGGCTTATCTAGATTAGTTATAAACTCCATATAACTAACGTTATTCATGATTTATGGAATGTAGGTAATTCTTTGATGTACCAGATGACGATCAAGCTCAACAAAGAACCAAACATGATCAAAGTTCAAGTTTCCGCGTTATGATTTGTCGTTTACGAAACTAATCAACGACAACATGTTGAAATGTTTTAATATTTATGAAATTCGAAAATATGTACGAACGTGTATTAGCATTTATACATATATAAATGCATAATTTTTATAAAATTTCAATTAAGTAAGTAAGGGTCTTACAAGTTGGTAATCAGAGCTCAAGGTTAATGATCAAATGTGTTTGGTTCGAGACTTGATCGCGCGATTCGGTAAGTAATTATAAATATTAACGGTCTAGCATGGTTAAAAGTGTTGCAAACAACACATAGGGCTATCGTGTGAACGCACGTTACCCCAAATAAATTGGTAAAAGACCGGTATAGTTAGCGAACTACTTGTGTTAACAAGTATTGTAGAAAGCTTTGTATTATAGTTCGGGCGCTTATTAATTTCAACGTTACTAATATTTTGTGAACGTTCTAATTGAAGGATGCTCGCATCTGAAGATGACGAGAGTTTAATGAATTACTGTTATGATGATGGAACGGTCCGAAATATGACAAGTAGGGAATGCTCATCAAGGACCTAAACCAAATGAGGATATCGAATAAAGGTCGAACGACAATGAAAACTCATCAGGGCGAGTATCACCCAGGTGCACACTATATACTATTATATGAATGATATTATGCAACATTCAAGTAATGAATGACAGTTGCATATGGGAATATAAAACTTAGAAACCTGGATAGGATATCTATCCAGAATGATGTTTCCAAAAGAAATTGGGTAGAAATATGCACTATTCACAATCGTGAATAACAAAACAATAAAAGAATTCAGGTTATTGATGTGTGTAAAATGCAACATATAAATTACATCAAATGAGGCATAAAACTAACCCTTTTTAGTACTAATGTTGGAAAAAAGTGTGCTTTTGTCTTCCTTTTGTATTTTCAGGATTAAATGAGCGTAAATAAACAAAAGGAACAAATATACAGCAAAATCCAACCTAAATACAAGAAAAGGAATAAACGTGGCATTCTTGACCCCTCGACAGCATCTTCCCAAGAAAAAAACAAAGGAACAGAAGGCTGACCACGGCCCCGTGCCCAGCGGACACGGGGGCGTGGCCAGGTGTCTATAGAAAGGACAAAGCTGTAGAAGCTTCTATTCCACACACGGGGGCGTGCCCAGCTCAACACGGGTTGTGGTCAACACTAAGATTTGTAGAATCCAAGAAAATCTTGATAGTACAGATGCGCTTCTGCACACGGGGCCGTGCCCAGCGGACACGGGGGCGTGTGGAGCTAATGCAGACAAATTGCAATTAATGAAGAAAGAGAAAGAGGATGGACATGGGGCCGTGCCCAATGGACACAGGGCCTTGTCCGGGCTTTTGTGCAGGCTATAAATAAGGTGCTTGGTTCACTTCAAAGGCATCCCTTGGTAAACCACCTCTCTACCACTTCACCCACACTCCACCACCATCACAACACCCACATCCACCACCATCATCCATCAGCCATCATCCATCATCCATCATAGAGTGTGTGTAGTAGTCTCGGGATCCAAGATTGATAGTAAGAGTTCTTGACAATCAAAGGCCATGTTTGCCTAAGTCTCTTACATCACTTGGTGAAGACAAGCATTTAGTGTAATACTTTTGATTTTTAATCTTTTCGCACTTTTTATTTGGTTTTGTATTAATGACTTTAATAACTAGTTTCTTATGTTGAAGGTGAAACTTCATTATCATTTGTCCGTGGTGTCTTGGCATTATTTTACTGTCTATATAAAATAAAAGATTTTCACCATTCATATCTCTACGGTCTATATAGAGATATGTTGGCTACCTGGTCGGGGGTTAAGGGAATGGTTTGGTAAGGTTCTTGCCTTGTTCAGTGTATAGATTCTGCAAGAACCTGGGTCAAGCTTACTAGGACCTCCTTCAATACCCAATGATATTGGATGGAGTTGGTGCGGATGGCTTGATCCCCTCATATGTAAACTACTATTAATACATTAACCCGGCTACTTGGGATTGTATCCATGCTGACTCAAACCACTTAGCCGAGGGTAATGCCACCTTCAAAAGAGGGGCCTACCACATTACGCATTAATAACTTAATTAATTATCTTTCAATATTCCGACCCTTTAGGATTGTATCCTTGCTGACTCAAACTACTGGGTTGAGGGTAACGTCACATACAAAAGAGGGGCCTACTACTATAACTAAGATAATCTCTTAAAAAGTGCAAAAGTGCGGAAATCATCAAAGTTTACACTAAAGGCGAGTCGGATCCAAGTTATTCATCTTGACTATCTGTTTTTATTTTCAGCATTTTTAGTTTTTATTTTCATGTTTAAAACCTTTTCTAAAATTTTGATTTGATTAGACGTTGAGGATAAACCGGTACTAAAAGCTCTTGTGTCCTTGGATGACCTCGGAGCTTACCAACACTATACTACACTCACGATGGGTGCACTTGCCCATATGTGTGTTTAGTGTTAGTAGAATATCGTGTTTTATAAATTTAAAACTTGACTAAAGTGTTAAAAAGGGCTTAAAATATCAACAAAAACATATCACGGTACACACGCATCAAATTTTTGGCGCCGTTGCCGGGGACACAAGGATTTTAAGAAAGCTTAAAATCGACGGCCTAATTAGTTTTTCAAAACCTTTTTAAAATCGCGCGCACATTTTCTGCATTTTAGTTAGTTTTTGCATTTACGGTAGACTGAACACGGGGCCGTGTTCACTGAACACGGAGCCGTGCTGCGTATTTTTTTTAAAACTCCCAGATACAGAGTCTGAACACGGGGTCGTGCTCACTGAACACGCCCCCGTGCTGCACAAAACTAATCACTTTTATTAAAACTCCCAGATACAGAACCTGAACACGGGGCTGTGCTCACTAAACACGAGGCCGTGTCCACCCTATGTTTCCATTTTTATTTTTGTTTTATGGTACCGAGACTCAGTTGTGGTCTACTGAGTGATTCTTATGGATCAATACTCAGGAGATTACAACTACCACTATGAGGAGGATGATTATAGGGAAGACTATTGCACCATTTGTGGTAACCCTCACTCGGTACAATATTGTGACCTCTTTGAAAAATCCACTTCATACTCCTACTATGAGGAGCCCAGGTACGAGCCGTCAACTTCATACACACCCTATGAAGAACCAAGGTATGAACCTTCTCCCTCATACTCATATTTTGATGAACCAAGGTATGAGCCTTCATATTTATACTTTGAGGAACCAAGATATGAGCCTTCACCTTCATATGCTTACTATGAGGAACCATGGCGTGAACAACCCACCTCGTATGAGTATTATGAAGAACCAAATTACGACCCTTATCCTTCATATACTTACTATGAGGAACAATGGTGTGAACCATCTACCTCATATGAGTACTATGAGGAGCCAAGGATCGAACTTCCGAATTCAAGCTTTAATAACACTTATTCAACTCACTTCAACGAACCACCAACTATCTCACCCATAGCCGAAAAGATAATAGAACACCTTAAAACTATCGAGCGTTGTATAAAAGAAGCCCGCGCAAGGGAAGAGGAATCCCGTGCAAGGGAAGAATTAACTTGTAATAAAGAAGAGATAGTTGAAGAGGTAAAAATGGAAGAACAAGTAAGTGAAAAGCTTGCACATGAGTTAAACAACGAAAAAGGTGAGTCCGACAACGTTAAAATTCAAGAAGAGTCTAATTTTAAAAAAATTAATCTCTTGTCACCTTCTTTCGAAAATCATTGTTTAGTACCCACTCATGCTAAGTTTTTAAAAGAGATAAACACTAACACTAAATTTGACGAAATGGTAAGCGTTAAGTTAACATATGATCAAACTACGCTAATAAAAGAAGATCCATTTGAAATTAACATCACACCGGTTCCATGTTTCTTTCAAAATTCCTTTATTAGTAGTATTACAATTGATAAAGATCTTTGGGTTAATATAATGCCAAACTACATTTTTGAAAAGTTAAGTATTAGTGATTTTTCTCCACTTCAAATACCCATTTTTCTATCTAATCGGAAAACAGTAAAATCAATAGGGATAGTTGAAGATGTGTTGGTCCAAACCAATCAAATAGTAATCCCAACCGACTTCGTCATCCTTGATGACGCTCCACTAGTGTTGGGAAGACCTTTTGTAAAAACCCACGAAGCTTTGAAAAATCGGAAGTGTAACAATCTACCCATTTAATTAGGGGCATTCAAAAAAGTGTCGATCTTGAGCGATCAATGAAATATCCATTCGGCAATAATGACCCCCTAATTGAAGATGAAGATGAACCACCCGATACAAGAAAAGAAATTGACCACTTTGTTGAAGAAGAGGTCGCCATAGAACAAACCTTCTTGGTTCTTGATCCAAATGAGCAACCAAATAAGGAGTCTCCTAAAGACCCACCATTTGAGCTCAAAGAACTTCCAAAAGGTTTGGAATATGCTTTTCTCGACAAAGATGGTAAATTACCTGTAATTATTTCATCAAAATTAACTAGTATAGAAAAAGAAAAATTGATCACACTTTTGACTAAACACAAAAACGTGATCGCTTGGAAGCTTGTAGATATTAAAGGAATAAGTCCTTCCATGTGCATGCACAAAATTTTAATGAATGATGACTATAAATCGGTAATACAACCACGACGTAGAGTAAATCCAAACATCCAAGAAGTGGTTAAAAATGAAGTCATCAAATTACTTGACGCCGGACTCATTTACCCAATCTCCGATAGTCCTTGGGTAAGTCCCGTCCAAGTAGTTCCTAAGAAAGGAGGTATGACAATAGTAACTAACGAGAAAAATGAATTAATACCAACAAGAACCGTCACAGGATGGAGAGTATGTATAGATTATCGTCGATTAAATGAGGCAACAAGGAAAGATCATTTTCCTTTACCTTTTATTGATCAAATGTTAGAAAGATTATCCGGTCACAAATTTTATTGTTTCTTAGATGGTTTTTCAGGTTACTTTCAAATACCGATAGCACCCGAAGACCAAGAAAAGACAACATTCACATGTCCCTACGGAACTTTTGCTTATTGACTTATGCCTTTTGGTTTATGTAATACCCCCGCAAACTTTCAACGTTGCATGGTGGCCATCTTCCATGATATGATAGAAAAGACAATGAAAGTCTTCATGGACGACTTTTCTATCTTTGGAGATTCGTACGACCAATGCCTCGATAAACCTTGAACGAATGCTTTCCCGATGTGAGGAAACTAACCTCGCCCTTAACTGGGAAAAATGCCATTTCATGGTAACAGAGGGAATAGTACTCGGCCACAAAATCTCAAGCGAAGGAATGGAGGTTGATCGAGCAAAAATAGACACAATTTCTCGATTACCACCCCATCCTCCGTTAGAGCTATCAGAAGTTTCCTTGGCATGCCGGATTTTATAGAGGATTTATCAAAGACTTTTCAAAAATATCAAGACCTCTAACAAAATTATTTGAAAAAGATGCTCCTTTCATCTTTAACAAGGATTGCAACCAAGCATTTCTCGCACTAAAAGAAATGTTGGTCAATGCGCCTATCATGATAGCGCCTGATTGGAAATTACCTTTCGAAATCATGTGTGACGCAAGTGACTTTGTAGTTGGGGCTGTCTTGGGACAACGAAAAGATAAGCATTTTCACCCAATTTATTACGCTAGTAAAACACTTAATGATGCACAAGAAAATTACACAACAACAGAAAAATAATTACTAGCTGTAGTATTTGCTTTTGATAAATTTCGTTCTTATATTGTTCTTTCTAAAACGATAGTTTATACAGACCATGCAGCCATTCGATATCTCTTTAAGAAACCGGATGCTAAACCACGTTTAATCAGATGGATTCTACTCCTCCAAGAATTCTACATTGACATAAAAGACAAAAGAGGAGCAGAAAACACTGCTGCGGATCATCTTTCCCGCTTGGAAGATCCAGCTTTGGAGGCAACTAGGGACGACCTAATCAATGAAAAAGCCATGGTACGCCGACCTAATCGATGAAAAAGCTTGGAAGATCCCAACGGAGTCCCTAGAAATGGTGGAATACCGAGAAGAGCCATGGTACGCCGACTATGCTAACTACTTAGCTAGCGGTATAGTCGCAAAAGGATGGCCACATCATCAAAGAAAAAAATTCTTTGCCGATGTAAAGCATTATTTTTGGGAAGATCCTTATCTTTTCAAAATGTGTGCCGACCAACTTATCCGTCGATGCGTACATGGTAGTGAAGCAAGAAGAATTCTCCGCCATTGTCATGAATGTCCATACGGAGGACATCATGGTGCCGCTAGTACCGCACGAAAGGTATTTGATTCAGGATTTTCTTGGCCAACCATTTACAAAGACGCTCAAAGTCTTGTCAAGACATGTGACGCTTGCCAAAGATCAGGTAATATTTCTTCCAAAAACGAAATGCCACAAAATGGCATTCTTGTTTGTGAAATTTTTGATGTGTGGGGACTTGACTTTATGGGACCCTTCCCACCGTCAAAAGGAAACAAATATATACTTGTGGCAGTGGATTATTTGTCTAAATGGGCCGAGGCCGAAGCGCTTCCAACAAACGATGGAAGAGTTGTGGTAAGATTCCTGAAACGCTTATTTTCTCGTTTTGGAACTCCAAAAGCATTAATAAGTGATAAAGGTACCCATTTTTGTAGCCATCAACTTGAAATTTTTTTAACAAGGTATGGGATCTATCACCGAATCTCAACAGCATATCACCCTCAAACAAACGGACAAGCCGAAGTGACTAATCGAGGTTTAAAAAAGAATACTTGAAAAAACCGTAGGATTATATAAAAAGGAATGGGCTGATAAATTAGACGATGCTTTATGGGCCTTTCGTACTGAATATAAAACAACAATAGGAACAACCCCATATAAGCTTGTCTATGGAAAAAGTTGTCATTTGCCGGTAGAGATAGCACACAGAGCCTACTAGGCAATTAAAAATGTAAACTTAGAGTTAGAAATGGCCGGTAAAAATTGATTTTGTCAATTAAATGAATTAGACGAATTAAGGAATAACACATACTCTAACTCCGAAATTTATAAGGAAATAATGAAAAATTTGCAAGATAAACACACTAAACCTAATGAATTTCGGGTAGGAGATCAAGTTCTATTGTTTAATTCACGACTTCAATTATTTCTTGGTAAATTAAAGTCTAGGTGGTCGGGACCTTTTTCTATCACCCATATTTTTCCTCACGGTGCAATTGAAATTAAATATCGGAATGGAATCCCATTCAAAGTCAATGGCCAACGGCTAAAGCACTATCAAGGATTCATTGAGCATGAAGAGGAGGAAATCTCGCTACAAGCGGCCGAAGATTAAACAAAGGTTTGAGCATCAACATCATATCTTGTAAGTAACGAACGTCGGGAAAGCCACTAAATCGGTAAGATTTCTAAAACCAATTTTCGGGAAACAGTGCATTCACACGTGCACATAAATAATAATAATAATATTTTTTGCCCGCCCATGGGGCCGTGTTCGCGCAACTGACGGGAATAAAACCCCTTTTTTCTTTCATTTCTTCATTTCAACAATCCCCGTTTCCCCAAGAACTCTCTGGTTCCACCAAAAATTTCTGCAGATTTTCACGTTCCTCCAACTTCTAACAACGTTAAGGTATGATTCTATCATTATAGTTAGTTAGTTTAATCACTTGCATTTAGTTTAACATAAAAAAATTTGGGGAAAAATCTAGTGTTCTTCAACTTGAACCGAATCAAACCTCAAATTTTTGCTTAGATCTGTTAGTATTAGTATAGATGCATGTTATAGGAAGTAAATCAACTTGAATTGTTTGTAGATTTGCCTGATTTTTCATGAAAACCTCAAACCTTTGTTTTTGAACCGAAAAAGATGAAATTGAAGGGGTAAACGGTTTGTTTTGGGAAAAAGGCAGTTGGGGTTTCATTTTCGGGGAAAACCGCCCCTAATGGACCAAAAATTTTCAAGTTTTTGAAGCCGGGTCGAAAAATGAAGTTTTTGGGAAACAGACGCCTGAGCACGGTGCCGTGCTCAGCGAGCAAGGGGGCGTGTCCAGCTGATTTCTGACAAACATGGGGCGTGTCCACTGAACACGGGGTCGTGTCCACTGAACACGGGGTCGTGTCCACTGAACACGGGGTCGTGTTCAGCTGACTGTTTTCAGTTTTCTTCAAAAATTTTACTATTTCGTGCTAATTGTTTGGTGTTTTCTTTCAGATGGCCAAGAAATTTACTAGGTTCAACCCGAATGAGTGGGCTGCTCAAGAACAGTTTGAGGTTCTCAAGACAAGGCCCGAAGAAAACCCCCGGCAAGTTTGCTTGGATACTCTAGAAGCAGTAGGTCAAATCGACCACTTCAACAACCTTGTTACTGGCCCACTAAGAGCAGCTCTTTGCACTTGGCTCCACTCCATGCACGAGTATAACATGGAATTTTATAGCACGTTTGCCTTCAAGGCAAAAACGGAGCCGTTGGACAATGAGGGGGTGGAATTCCGTTGTGCAGAGGTTATGTACTCAATTTCAATTGCACAATTTGGGGCAATCATCGGGTTGTATGCTGAAGAGGATGCTGGAGAGGAGGAGAACACTGGTGGTCTCCGCGAACTCCCACAAGACCAACGCCAAGCAGCATGGGCTCAGATTGGGGAAGGACACTATAATCCGAGCCAGACCAAGAGCACACAGTTACGGGACGCTCTTTACCGCTACATCCATAGGGTCCTTAGCTACTCCCTCTGCAAGAGACATGACAGTGGTGGTGTTGTAGGTTTGCGTGATCTGATAGTCCTCCACTGCATTCACAACCGTATAAACCTCGATGTTCCACACCTGCTACTTCGCAACATGCACTTGAACCAACTTGCCACTCCCCCAACCCCTATCCTTTTTGGAGGGTGGATCTACCACCTCTTCAAGCATTTTGTGCAAAGGATGCCAAGGTCTTTCCAGAAGGGCCCATGGTCGGGAAAAGTGGACCTCGTCATATGTCGCTCCATGAATTTAATCAACGAAGCAGATGACGGGACGGTCAGATTCCAAACGGTTCAAGGTCATGTGTGGAACCCTCAAGAAGCTCTCGTCCTTCACGCTCCACAAATTCGTCCTCCTCCACAGTACCAGTATCAGCACCATGGTGATCCGGGCCAATCCTCCTCTCAAGGAGGTGGTTTTCCTGATTTTCAAAGTTTACATGATTTGTTGCAGGAAAACCTCATGTGCACCCGAAACACCTACAATATGGCAAGCAACACGTACGCCCGAGTCGGAGTTATAGAGAGGAACATCTTCGAAATTCAAGATGACATCGTAAATATCCGGGAGTACATGGCAGGCCAAGGAAGGGATGATGAGGACGAGGATATGGATTGAGCGGGAGGCGTTGGTGGTGGCATTACACGGTTGAAGGTCCTAACAGGTTAACCCTTTATCTCTCATAAACAATTTCATGGCCTGCGTGCCATTGTTGAACAATTTACTTTTCCGTTAACACTTTTAATTTCCTGCAAATTTTTTTTAGTATGTGTTGTGGATGGTTGAACTTATGGTAAAGTAGGATGTTGATTATTTTGTTTGGTGTATTATTTTTAAGTAAAACAGGTACCTATGAGGCTTGGAAGCACTAAGTACTAGTGCTACATAAGCCTGGACACCAGAACCGAATTCCAAAACCTGTTTTCAGAAATTGAAGATTGTCAACACGGGGCCGTGCCCAACCGGCACGCCCCCGTGTCCACCGCCCAGAACCTGCTGTTTGTTTAATTTCTGCCCAACATGGGGATGTTTTCACCAGGCACGCCCCCGTGTCCACCTTCTGTAAGTTTTCTTTACTGGCAGTCTGACCACGGGGCCGTGCTCACCCAGCACGGGGCCGTGTCCAGATGCCCAGTAACACCAAAACCTTGTTTTAAACGCCTTTTTACACATTCAATCAACCTAAAAACTTATTTTTGGGACACATTGAGGACAATGTGAAATTTAAGTGTGGAGGATGCTAAAACATTGAATTTTGCAAGTCCTAATAACAAGCCTTACACAAAACTCTATTGGAACCTCTAATCACCCCAAAGTTTTTCAAAAACTTTTCATTTTTTTTACTTGTCTTGGTTTAATATGGGAATAACAAGTTCTAAAAAGGTTATATTTTTACAAATTTACAACCGATAGCGTCGTGATAAAAAGAAGCAACATAAGAAAATTATGAAATGGCATGACAAATCTAGTTAAAATTTGATTATATATACTTGATCACATTATAAACTCATTCACACAAAAAGTGAGTTTTGAGCCTTTATTGAGCATAAAAATATACATCTATAAACTAAATGCTCATTTTTTCGTTTCTTGTGTGAATAGCCGTTTGGTTTCTTACGACTCTAGAACTTGCAACGACGATACATTCCCGGTCCTTACCAACTTAAACCCAACAAAGTCAATGATGGAGGCATTAGGACTAACCCTTTCTCTTTTCAACACCATTATTTTTTCATTTTTTTATCACCTACCCAAAAATCCCCCTAGTTAACCCCTTTGAGCCTAAACCTTTTCGTTTCTAAACCCACAAAACAAACACCCTTTACCCACCAAAACCCTTTTTATTTTCAAACCCTTTATTTTAGTAAAAAGCTCGGTCTTCATGTGACAGCCCTTATAAAAAAAAAAAAAAAAAAGTAAAAAAATTTGAAGCATAGCAATAAACAAACAAGTTCCTCAAAGAAACTTTGTTTGAAAAATGTTTTGTTTGAATAAACGTCACAAAACAAAAAATATTTATGACGACCGATGCTTTTTACGCTTTTCGCCCTTTTTACTAACCACTAACCCAAAATCACCTACCTTTAACCCAAGCCTAACCCTTCCCCAAGTCCTTTTGATATTTACAAAGGTTTATAGTTAAAAAGGAGGAGGATTGATTGCTTGGCAAGCATATGGTAGAAATAAGTTCCATGCCGGTCTCGAGTGTTTCACAAAAATACATCTTCGGCCGAGTGTTGAGTGATCTCCCATGAGGTATGTGAACTTATATATAAAGGGAATTTTAAAGAGGCATGTTATGCCCAAGTAAGTCATTCTTCTTATGAAACGTTCTAAATAAATCATAACGAATAGGATTGTAAATAACATAAAAATAAAACCCAATAAAGATCTTGGATTCCCTACACTCAAGACAAGCCCAAAATTTCTCTTCTACCCATTCCATTTGGGCGTGTAAGCCACATTATAAAGAGTTTTGCTTGAGGACAAGCAAAGATTCAAATGTGGGGGTATTTGATGTGTGTAAAATGCAACATATAAATAACATCAAATGAGGCATAAAACTAACCCTTTTTTAGTACTAATGTTGGAAAAAAGTGTGCTTTTGTCTTCCTTTTGTATTTTCAGGATTAAATGAGTGTAAATGAACAAAAGGAACAAATATGCAGCAAAATCCAACCTAAATACAAGAAAAAGAATAAACGTGGCATGCCCGACCCCTCGACAACATCTTCCCAAACAAAAACAAAGGAACAGAAGGCTGACTACGGCCCCGTGCCCAGCGGACACGGGGGCGTGGCCAGGTGTCTGCAGAAAGGACAAAGCTGTAGAAGCTTCTATTCCACACACGGGGACGTGCCCAGCTCAACACGGGCCGTGGTCAACGCTAAGATTCGCAGAATCCAAGCAAATCTTGATAGTACAGATACGCTTCTGCACATGGGGCCGTGCCCAGTGGACACGGGGGCGTGTGGAGCTAATGCAGACAAATTCCAATTAATGAAGAAAGAGAAAGATAATGGACATGGGGCCGTGCCCAATGGACACGGGGCCGTTTCCGGGCTTCTGTGCAGGCTATAAATAGGGGTGCTTGGTTCACTTCAAAGGCATCCATTGGCAAACCACCTCTCTACCACTTCACCCACACTCCACCACCATCACAACACCCACATCCACCACCATCATCCATCATCCATCATAGAGTGTGTGTAGTAGTCTCGGGATCCAAGATTGATAGTAAGAGTTCTTGACAATCAAAGGCCATGTTTGCCTAAGTCTCTTACATCACTTGGTGAAGACAAGCATTTAGTGTAATACTTTTGATTTTTAATCTTTTCGCACTTTTTATTTGGTTTTGTATTAATGACTTTAATAACTAGTTTCTTATGTTGAAGGTAAAACTTCCTTATCATTTGTCCGTGGTGTCTTGGCATTATTTTACTGTCTATATACATTAAAAGATTTTCACCATTCATATCTCTACGGTCTATATAGAGATATGTTGGCTACCTGGTCAGGGGTTAAGGGAATGGTTTGGTAAGGTTCTTGCCTTGTTCAGTGTATAGATCCTGCAAGGACCTGGGTCAAGCTTACTAGGACCTCCTTCAATACCCAATGGTATTGGATGGCGGGGTGCGAATGGCTTGATCCCCTCATATGTAAACTACTATTAATACATTAACCCGACTACTTGGGATTGTATCCCTGCTGACACAAACCACTTAGCCGAGGGTAACGTCACCTTCAAACGAGGGGCCTACCACATTACGCATTAATAACTTAATTAATTATCTTTCAGTATCCCGACCCTTTAGGATTGTATCCTTGCTGACTCAAACTACTGTGTTGAGGGTAACGTCATCTTCAAAAGAGGGGCCTACTACTATAACTAAGATAATCTCTTAAAAAGTGCAAAAGTGCGGAAATCATCAAAGGTTACACTAAAGGCGAGTCGGATCCAAGTGATTCATCTTGTCTATCTGTTTTTATTTTATTTTTATTTTCAGTATTTTTAGTTTTTATTTTCATGTTTAAAACCTTTTCTAAAATTTTGATTTGATTAGACGTTGAAGATAAACCGGTCCTAAAAGCTCTTGTGTCTTTGGACGACCTCGCTATCTTACCAACACTATACTACGCTCACGATGGGTGCACTTGCCCATATGTGTGTTTAGTAAATTTAAAACTTAACTAAAGTGTTAAAAAAGGGCTTAAAATATCAACAAAAACATATCACGCTACACACGCATCAGTTATATAGAAAGTTGGATGGGAGTGATCATCCAAGTTGATATTCTTAATATGAATCTACTGAGAAAAGTAGCGATCACGTCGATGAATGGGATCGTGTAAGGTTTTGAAAGAAAACATTTAAGATAATGGAAAATAAGGATGGTTAAACCTAATAATTGCTAAGTCAACAATAAAAGAGGTTTATAAAAAGAAAACGCTGAGAACACATATACCTCTGGTGTAATTAAGCCGAGGTGGGTTGTGTGTAAAGAAAATGGTTTGCACAAAGGCAAGTAAATCCAAGGGCCGTGCCTACATAGACACGGGGTCGTGCTACCCTTCTGATCAACCATTTTTGTGTTTTTGTTCGTAGAAAGTCACATAACTCTGTATAAATCATAGGAAATATAACCTGGTGCATGACCTCCACCTCCGACAAAGACATAAAAGTGCCACGCGACGAACCTGAGCGCTTTTTGAGAAAAAATACTTCAAGCTAAAAACTGACAAAAAACCTCAGCCCAAAACCTCCCCATGGCAGATCAACACACTATCATGGGTTACCTACGGCCTACGATCGGTAATCTTGGAGCCGCTATTAACCCTCCTAATGTCGATGCCAATAACTTTGAGCTTCGACCACACCTAATATGCTCCAAAATTCCGCCACCTTTCACGACCTACCCGATGAAGATCCCCATTTACATATTACCAATTTTTTGGAAATATGTGACACCTTTCAGATCAACGGAGACTCCAACAATGTTATCCGGCTCCGTATGTTCCCCTTTTCCCTCAAATAACGAGCAAAAGCTTGGCTAAACACCCTCCCAAGTGGGTCCGTGCACACATGGGATGAACTTGCCCAAAAATTTCTATACAAATACTTCCCTTCCGCTAAAACCGCCAAACTCATGACCGAGATTAATTCTTACTCTCAAGACGATGGGGAATCTTTGTACGAGACATGTGAAAAGTTCAAGGAGTTATTAAGGAAATGCCCACATCAATGTCTTGAACGTTGGCAACAAGTGTCAATTTTCTACACTGGACTCTTCCCACACACAAGGCAAATCCTTGATTCCAACTCCGGGGGACTCCTTGGGAATCGGCGCCCGAGGAAATTTATAATCAAATTGATGAAATTGCACAAAATAGTTTTCAATGACACACTCCTAGGGGTTAAAAATCCATAGCCCCGGGCACCCATAAAGTGGACGAAACCACTTCTTTGCAATTCCAAATAGAAGCCTTAACTTAAAAAATAAAGAAACATGAATTAAATAAAACGGCTTCGGTTATAGCTTGTGAAGGATGTGGCGGACCCTATGAAAACTAGAGTTGTATGAAAGATTTAGAAAATCAAACAAAAGTCGTAAATTACCACAATAACCATCCACGGCCACCTGGGGCCCTAAGTAATTCTTCACCCCCGAGTGGCGAAATCACCCCAACTTTACTTGGCGGGAATCGGGATGTATTAACCAACAAAATCAAAATCAACGATCTAACTTTCAACAACAACCCTGAAACGAGCAACAAGGCTTTCAACCACAAAAAGGAGGAAGAGAAAGACTTGAGGATCTTAACACTCGTCTTTTCTCTGAATCCAACAAAAGGTATTCAGAAAGGTTCCTACAAACCGAGGCCGAAATTAGAAACCAACGGGCTAGCATGCAAAACATTGAAAAACAAGTAAGCCAGCCCACCCAAAATTTCTCCGAAAGACCACAGGGAGCCTTGCCTTATAATACTGAACCAAACCCAAAAGCCCAAGTAAACGTTATCAACTTAAGAAACCGGAAGGTAGGACCCGATGATGAACCAACACCACCCCAAACCACTACACAAACCACACACATCGCCAAAAACCAAGAAAATACTCAACCCTAAAATAACGAACCAACCAAACCACCACGGGTCCCTTACCCTGGTCATTTACTACGGCAAAAGACCGACAGGCAATTCACCAAGTGTATAAGCTTACTTAAACAACTTAACATCAATCCCCATTTCGTAGAAGTCCTCACAAAAATGCCAAAGCACTCCAAATTCATGAGAGACTTTCATACCCACAAAAGGAAGATTGAGTCAATCCAACAAGTTAACTTAAGTGAAGAATGCTCAGCGGCACTCCTCAGCAAACTCACAAAAGAAGATTGATCCCGGAAGCTTCACCATTCCTTGCTCCATTGGAGGATCACCGGTAAGCAATGCACTTGTTGACCTAAGGGCTAGCATTAATCTGATGCCCGCCTCTATGTTCAATCGACTTGGATTAGGGAAGCCACATCCTACAAGGATGAGCATCCAACTTGCGGATAGGTCGGTAAAATACCCTCAAGGTGTCGTAGAAAATCTCTTGGACAAGGTTGGGGAATTTGTTTTCCTGGCCGACTTTGTAATCCTAGATATGGAGGAAGACACCGAGATCCTTCTCATACTAGGAAGGCCATTCCTTGCCACTGCACGGGCCATGGTGGATATGAGTGACGAGGGGTTAACATTGAGGGTAGGTGACAAGGAAATGAAGTTTGAAGTAGGACAACGTGTGGAGGAGGACCCGGTCAAATACATCAAAGCAATAGACTCGAGCCTTGACTACGCCCTCAGCCAGTGCAACTCGGGATGCGAGTCATCCCGATCAGGTAACATTTGACCGACTTTGGATCTAGCCAAGGACCCTTATAAGCGTGGCGCACCATGGAGGCATTCCATGGGCTATCCAACAATAAAGTAGTTTAAATCTTAGTGTAACTTTTAGTTAATGCTTTTACTTTTGAGTTTTTTTCATTTTGTAGGAATAAAATACGCTCAAAAGGAGGATGAGAATAGCCAAATGACGTTGAAACAGCACCCCATGCATGAAAACAGACGACTCCCGACACAAAATCTTCAAAATAGTAAGTGCAGCACGGGGCCGTGTAAGGTAAACATGCCCCCGTGCCCCAAGTCTACTGAAAATAGATTGATTCTAGAACCTTTACACAGGGTCGTGTCCCATAGGCACGCCCCAGTGTTTGTCTTCTGTAAAATTTTGTTACTGGCACTTTTGACATGGGGTCGTGTCTCCCACACACGGCCCCATGTCCAGTGCCTGATTTTTGAAAAAAATGTTGTTTTTAACCCACATTTACACATTTAATCAAATCTGACCAATTTTGGGCACATTGAGGACAATGTGTAATTTAAGTGTGGGGGGGGGGGTACTTGAATTTGTTTGTCCTAAAACAAGCCTTACACAAAACTCTATTTGGAAACGCTAAAACACCCCAAATCTTTTTCAAAATTTTTTTTTTTGTTTTGTCTTGTTTATAGATTAAGTTAGAAAACCAAGTTCTAAAAAGTTAAAGTTTTTTTACAAATTTACAACCGATAGCGCCGTGATGAAAAAAACCATATAAGGAAAATTCATACAAAGGCATGCCAAATTTTTAAAATTTGATTGTATATATATATATATATATATTTTCACATTTTTACCCCTTTCCCACAAATTTGTGAGCTTTGAGCCTTTAACGAGCATCAAATATCATATCTATACTAAATGCTCATTTTCCATTTCTTGTGTGGATAGCCCGTATGGTTCTTACAAATCTAGAACTTGATAAGACAATACATTCCTAGTCCTTACCAACTAACCCAAGTAAGTATATGATTGAGGCATTAGGACCATAAACCCTTTTTTTCAGCCTTATTTTCTATTTTATCTCCCCACAAAAACTCCCCTTAGTCAGCCCCTTTGGCCTAAACCTTTCATTTCAAAAACCCACAAAACACCATCACCCAAAAACCATCTTTTTATTTTTAGACCCTTTATTTTAGTAAAACCCGGTTCTTTTGAATAATGCAAAAGCATATGACTTTATTTTATCAAAAAAAAATCTCTCTCTAGTTGCTTGAAATAAATAAGCAAATTTATTGCTTATAAGCATTTAGTTAGTTCATAAAGTCACAAATAAATTTTCAAAAGAAAACCGACATTTTACGCCTTTATCCACTTTTCAAATAAAACTACTCTACCCTTAACCAAAAGCCTACCCTTTCAAAGTTCTCTTGATATTTACGAAGATTTAGTTAAAAAGGAGGAGATTTGAATACTTGTCAAGCATATGATAGGAGTAAGTTCCATACCGGGACCGAACGTTTTACTTATACATTTTCGGCCGAGTATTGAGTGATAACTTGTGAGGTATGTGAATGTATATATAGCTAAATAATATTTTAAAAAAGATATGTTATGCCAAAAAAATATTTATTTTTCTTAAAAAGTACTAAATAAATCATGTCGAATAGGATTGTAAATAAAATAAAAACAAAAATAAAAGAACTTGGATTCCCGACACTCTACAAACAAGGCCTAAAAACTTTTCTTCTACCCATTCCATTTGAGAGTCTAAGAAATATTAAAGATTTTGCTTGAGGACAAGCAAAAATTCAAGTGTTTGATATGCACCAAATGCAACATATAAATTATATCAAATAAGGTATAAAAACAACCCTTTTTAGTACTAATGTTGGAAAAAGTGCGTTTCTTTGATACTTTTGATTTTCAGGATTAAAAGAGCTTAAATGTATAATAGGAACAAATTAATAACGAAAACCAGCATAAATACGAAAGAAGGGAAGTTGATACACTATATCGACCCTCCAAGCTTCACCGCAAGACCAAAAACAACAAACTATAAAAAGTACAGGTCATGCCTGCCGGGCATGGGGCCATGCCCCACTCAAAATCACCGGACCAGAACTCATTCAGGAAACAACAGACAAAAATCACAAAAGTTCGCAATAACCTTTTGACAGCTAGAAGTCGTCAAAAGAGTTATGCTGACAAACGACGCAAACCTTTGGAATTCCACATGTTCTTCTCAAGATATCCCCTTGGAAAGGTGTGGTTAGATTTGTAAAGAAAGGTAAACTAGCACCTCGTTATGTGGGACCTTTTAAGATCATTGAGAGGATCGGAAAGGTAGCCTACAAACTCGAACTACCTCCTGAACTTGGGAACGTCCACCCAACATTTCACGTGTCCCTCTTGACGAGATTCTCATTGACGACACAATGCATTTTGTCAAGAAACCTATGGAAATTATGGACCGTGAAGTCAAGAAACTAAAGCGTAGTTGATGCGGGTTGGTGTGTATATGGATTTAAGTATATTTTAAGCCCTTTTTACACGTTAGTCAAGTTTTAAATTTATAAAACACGATATTTTACTAACACCAAACACACATATGGGCAAGTGCACCCATCGTGAGCGTAGTATAGTGTTGGCAAGATACCGAGGTCGTCCAAGGACACAAGAGCTTTTAGTACCGGTTTATCCTCAACGTCTAATCAAATCAAAAGTTTAGAAAAAGGTTTTAAACTAGAAAAAAATAAAAACTAACTAAAATGCTGAAAAATAAAATAAAATTAAAAACAGATAGACAAGATGAATCACTTGGCTCCGAGTCGTGTATAGTGTAACCTTTGATTATTTCCGCACTTTTGCACTTTTTAAGAGATTATCTTAGTTATTGTAGTAGGCCCCTCTTTTGAAGGTGACGTTACCCTCAACCCAGTAGTTTGAGTCAGCAAGGATACAATCCTAAAGGGTCGGATTATTGAAAGATAATTAATTAAGTTATTAATGCATATTATGGTAGGCCCCTTTTTTGGAGGTGACGTTACCCTCGGCTAAGTAGTCTGAGTCAGCAGGGATACAGTCCTAAGTAGCTGGATTAAAGTATTAATAGTAGCTTACATATGAGGGGATCAAAGAGTTTGGACCCCCGCCATCCAATACCGGTGGGTATTGAAGGAGGTCCTACTAAATTTGACCCAGGTCCTTGCAAGATCTATACACTGAACAAGGCAAGACTCTTACCAAACCGTTCCCTTAACCCCCGACCAGGTAGCCAACATACCTCCATATAGACCGTGGAGATATGAATAGTGAAAATCTTTTATTTTATATAGACAGTAAAATAATTCCAAGACACCACGGACAAACGATAAGGAAGAATCACCTTCAACATAAGAAACTAGTTATTAAAGTCATTAATACATAACCAAGTAAAAAGTGCGAAAAGATTAAAAATAAAAAGTATTACACTAGACACTTGTCTTCACCAAGTGATGTAAGAGACTTAGGCAAACATGGCCTTTGATTGTCAAGAACTCTTACGATCAATCTTGGATCCCGAGACGACTCACACACTCTATGATGGACAAAGGATGATGGTGGTGGATGATGGTGTTGTGATGGTGGTGGGTGGTGGGTGAAGTGTGAGAGAGGTGGTGTGCCAAGGGATGGTTTGCAAATGAGCCAAGCACCCCTATTGATAGGCTGAACAGTAGCTCGGGCACGGCCCCGTGTCCATCCTCATTCTCTTTCTTCATTAATTGCTCTTGTCTGCATTAGTTGACCACGGCCCCGTGTCCACTGGGCACGCCCCCGTGGTGGGTGATAGAAGCTTCTATACCTTTGTCTTTTATGCTGGCACTTGGGCACGCCCCCGTGTTCACTGAGAACGGGGCGTGTTCAGCCTTCTGTTATCTTGTTTTTGCTTGGGAAGATGTTGTCGGGGGGTCGGGCATGCCACGTTTGTTCCTTTCCTTGTATTTATGTTAGATTTAACTATCCTTTTGCTTCTTTTGTTTATTTGAGCTCATTTAATCCTGAAAATAGAAAAGGAAGACAAAAACACACTTTTTCCAACATTAGTACTAAAAAAGGGTTAGTTTTACGCCACAATTGATGTAATTTATATGTTGCATTTTGTGCACATCAAATACCCCCACACTTGAATCTTTATTTGTCCTCAAGTAAAACTCTTTATAATGTGGCTTTACACTCCCAAATGGAATAGGTAGAAAAGAAGGTTTTTTTTTGGCTTGTCATAGAGTGTCGGGATTTACAAGATTCTTTATTAAGTTTTATTTTTATTTATTTACAATCCTATTAGTCATGATTTATTTAAGACATTACATAAGATAAATTACTTATTAGGGCATACCATGCCTCTTTTAAAATTTCACTTATATACAAGTTCACATACCTCACGGGGATCACTCAACACTCGGCCGAAGATGTATTTTAGTGAATCACTCGAGAGCGGCATGGAACTTACGCCTACCATAGGCTTGCCAACCAATCAATCCTCCTCCTTTTTAATTATATACCCTTGTAAATATCAAGAGGACTTTTGGGGTGAAGGGTTAGGCTTGGGTTAAAGGTAGGTGGTTGGGTTAGTGGTTAGTAAAAGGGCGAAAGGCGTAACAAGCGTCGGTTTTCGTAAGACTTTTTATTTTGATGAAGCCATTATTCAAACAAAGTTATTTTTGATGAACTTGTTTGTTTATTTCTCTTTTGCTTCAACATCAATATTTTTTTTTTTGAAAAGTCATACGAAGAACCAGGCTTGTTACTAAAAACAAAGGGTTAAAAATAAAAAGGTTTTGGTGGGTGAAAGGGTGTTTGTTTTTGGGTTAAGAAATGAAAAGGTTTAGGCTCAAAGGGGTTAACTAGGGGTTTTTGGGTAGGTGGTAAAAAAAAGAAAAAATAATGGTGTAGAAATAAAAAGGGTTAGTCCTAATGCCTCCATCATTTACTTACTCGGGTTTAAGTTGGTAAGGACCGGGAATGTATCGTCGTGGCAAGTTCTAGAGTCTTAAGAATCAAGCGGCTATTCACACAAGAAACGAAAAATGAGCATTTAGTTTAAAGATATGTATTTGTATGCTCAATAAAGGCTCAAAACTCACTTTTGTGGGAATGTGTTTTTATGTGATCAAGTATATATAATCAAATTTTAACTAAGCTTGTCATGCCGTTTCATAATTTTCTTATGTTGGTTCTTTTTATCACGACGCTATCGGTTGTAAATTTGTAAAAATATAGCCTTTTTAGAATTTGAAATTCCCAAGTTAAACGTAGACAAGTAAAAAAAATGAAAATTTTTGAAAAAATTTGGGGTGATTAGCGGTTCCAATAGAGTTTTGTGTAAGGCTTGGGTTTAGGACTTGCAAGATTCAAGGTTTTAGCATCCCCCTCACACTTAAATTACACATTGTCCTCAATGTTCCCAAAAATAAGTTTTTAGGTTGATTGAATGTGTAAAAAGGTGTGAAAAAGCAAAATTTATGTTACTGTGCGTCTGGACACGGCCCCGTGGTTTCCGGGCACGGCCTCGTGTTCAGATCGCCAGTAACAAAAGTTTGTAAAAAGAAACAGAAGCCTTGACACGGGGGCGTGTTGGGTGAACACGGCCCGTGTCCAGTTACCTGAATTGGGCATTTTCTGCAGATTGTGCAGCACGGGGCCGTGTTGGGCGGGCACGGCCCGTGCTGAACTTGCTGTAATGAAGAAAAATTTTGTCGGGTGGCTCTGTTTTCGTGCATGGGGTGCTGGTTCAAGTTTCCCTTGCTATCCTTCACCATCCCGAGTGTGTTTTATTCCTGAAAATTAAAACTAAAATAGAAAACATAAAAATTAATATAAACTAAACTAAGGATAGTTCCGCGGAATGCCTCCGTGGTGCGCCACGTTTATAAGGTTCCTTGGCTAGACCCAAAGCCTGGTCATATGTTACTCAAGTGGGATGTTTTGCATCCCATGCTACACCGTTGGAGAGCATCATCCAAACTTGAGTAAATGACCTTCATGTAGCTGACCGGGTCTTCGTCTTCTACTCTTTTTCCGACTCCAAACTTTACTTCCTCGTCCCCAACCCTCAATGTTAGTGTTCCATCATTGATATCTACCACTGCTTGGGCCGTAGCTAGGAATGGCCTCCCTAGGATGAGTGGTACTTCGGTATCTTCCTCCATATCTAGTATGACAAATTCGGCCGGAAAGACAAATTCGCCGACTTTGACCAATAGATTTTCAGCGACACCTTGTGGATATTTGACGGATCTATCGGCGAGTTGTATGCTTATTTTTGTAGGACTTGTTTCCCTAAGCCAAGTCGATTGAACATTGATGAGGGCATGAGGTTGATGCTTGCCCCGAGATCTGCTAGTGCATTACGAATGGGGGATTTCCCAATCGAGCAAGGAATTGTAAAGCTTCCGGGGTCAAGCTTCTTTTGCAGGAGTTTGTTAAGTAGCAAGGCGGAACATTCTTCGCCTATGTTAACTAATTGCAATGATTCAATTTTCCTTTTATGAGTGAGGAAGTCCCTCATAAATTTTGAATATTTAGGTATTTGAGTTAGGACTTCGATAAATGGAATATTAACATGCAATTGTTTTAGTAAATTTTCAAACTTTGCGAATTGCTCATCGGTATTTTGACAAATTAACCGATCGGGGTATGGAACCGGAGGAGTCTGAGTAGGCTCTTGAACTGGTGGAGAAGCCTTCTCTTGTTGGGGCGCTGGTGGAGTTGTGGTTTGGCTAGATTGGCTTCTTTCAGTTGGTGGAAGTGGAGCCTCTTCAGGACCCACGGTACGGTTTCTCAATGTTATGAGATGTACTTGTGCCTTTGGGTTGGTCTCGGTATTACTTGGTAACGCACCTTGTGGTCTCTCGGAGAAATTTTGAGCTATTTGATTTAATTGTTTTTCAATGTTTTGAATACTAGCTTGTTGATTTCTAAAATTCGATTTCAATTGTTGAAATCGATCCGAGTTTTTCTTTTCGGTGTCGGAGATGAGGCGAGATACAGTATCTTCAAGCCTTTCTCGTCCACCTTGTTGTTGAGAAAAATTTTGTGGTTGTTGAAAGTTAGTTCATTGGTTTTGTTGGTTACAACTATTGACGGGATATCTCCAACCAAGGTTAGGGTGGTTACAACATCCTTGGTTGTAGGTACCCGTTGGAGGACCCGACGGCCTAGGTCTATTATCAATGTAGTTTACCGTTTCCGTTTGATCATCTAATTCTTTCATACAACTCCAATTTTCATGTGGCCCACCACACCCCTCACAAGCCATAATCGAGACCGTTTTTGCTATTTCTAACTTTTTGATTTTTGAAGAAAGGGCCTCGATTTGGGCGTGTAAAGAAGTGCTTTCATCAACCTTATGGGCGCCCGGGGCAATAGATTTATTGCCTCGGGGAGTGTGCCACTGAAAATTGGTTTGAGCAATTTCCTTAATTTGATTATATATTTCATTTGGGCGACGATTACCTAAAAGTCCCCCGGAGCTAGAATCAAGTGTTTGTCTTGTGTGTGGCAACAACCCATTGTAGAAAGTGGATACATGTTGCCATACCGCAAGACCGTGATGAGGTCACTTTCTTAGTAGCTCCTTGAACCTTTCCCAAGTTTCATATAAGGATTCCCCATCCTCTTGTGAATATGTATTAATTTCAGTCCATAATTTAGCCGTTTTAGCAGGAGGGAAATACTTATATAGAAACTTTTGGGCTAGTTCATCCCAGGTGTTTACCGAACCAACTAGGAGGGTGTTAAGCCAAGCCTTGGCTTGGTCTTTTAGTGAAAATGGAAACATACGAAGGCGGATGGCGTCATTTGATGCTCCATTGATCCGAAAGGTATCACATATTTCTAAGAAATTAGTAATATGTAGATGGGGATCCTCGTCCGCAAGCCCGTGGAATGTTGCGGAGTTTTGAAGCATTTATATCAAATGCGGTCGAAGTTCGAAGTTGTTGGCTTCGACATTCGGTGCATTGATAGCGGCGCCGAGATTACCTACGGTGGGTCGTAGGTAATCCATGAGGGTACGTTGGTCCGCCATTGGAAGTGGGTCCCCCGAAACTTTCTCTTGGTTTTTAGCTTTAAGTCTTTTTCTGAGAAAGCGTTCGGGTTCTTCAAGGAGTTCTTTTATGTCTCTACTAGAACTGGAGCTCATACACTACGTAGAAAGTTCAGATGTGGCGCCTGGGTTCCAAGTCCTGCAATAAAACAGAAAAGAACGTTGGTCAGAAGGTTCACCACGGCCCCGTGCTCAGGTGAACACGGCCCGTGGTCGGAGATACAGTGATTGTTTTCTGAATCCCTATTACTGGGGAGTTGGACACGGCCCCGTGTTGCACCGACATGGCCCCGTGCTCAATTCTCTGTAACTCGGAAAATAAAAACTGCCAGTGACAATGCTGGGCACGACCCGTGTCCGACCAGGCACGGCCCGTGCTGAGCTTTGCAGAAACTGAAAAATTAAGAAAAATAAAAAAAAAACATAAAAATTAGAAAAAACGATTAGGCCGTTGATTCCTAACTTTCTTAAAATCCTTGTGTCCCCGGCAACGGCGCCAAAAACTTGATGCGAGTTGGTGTGTATATGGATTTAAGTATATTTTAAGCCCTTTTTACAAGTTAGTCAAGTTTTAAATTTATAAAACACGATATTTTACTAACACCAATGTAAGGACTCACAAAAATATCCCAAATTGATCCATAAGTGAAAACCCGGACCCCGAAACTCTAATCCTTATAAAAAATCAAGAAAATCAGATTTTTGATCTTCAGGCGCGCCGCGTAAGAGTTAAGCATAGTCTACGCGGGCCGCGTCAAAATGAATTTTGACCGGATAAGCGTCCAGATCCACGTGGCATCCAAGTGGCAGACCTACTGATGACCTAGCAAACTTACACGTAGACTAAGTGGCTACGCGGGCCGCGTAAGGATCGAGCAAAGGTTCACGCGGGCCGCGTGAGACCCAAGTTTCTGCTATAAATAGAACGGGTCATGAGCAGTTCACTGATGTCGAAACCAAAACTAAAAAAAATGAATTCTCACTGCTTAAATTCAAAATTTTCTTTTACAATAGCGAGGCGCTGCTACGATACAGGGTATTAACTCGATCGCTGCTACGATTCAATGTTCGATCGATTGAAACTATCCGATGAATGTTTAAGTGCTGCTCAAATTAGGGTTATATTTTGTCATTCATCGTGAATTCGATGGATGTTTAAGTATTGCACTTTGTCATTCGTTATGAGGGTTTTATCTCGTGAGTTATCGTAAATGTTGTATTAGTTACTGACCTAGTTCGTGTGCATTGTTATTTAAATTAGGTTACAAGGCTAATCAGTAGGCTAAACTCTGCCCGTATAAATCTGCAAAGTGAGTCATTCTCTTTTTATCAACAGTATTTTACAATACTCCAATTTTTTTAAAAGTTATAATTAAAGGGATTAAGTCATGGTTATCTTGAATCACTGGCTAATTGGGGTATTGTGCACATTACTAATTTCTCACGGTTAGGCTAATAAATCCTAACAGTGATAATCATCACTAATTGGGGAAAGACCCAATAGTGGTATGACCATCGTCACCAGGTGACACGGCGCCAGATAAAAATAAGATAAAAGCCATTGTAATCGCTCTTATGCTGTAATTTATAACTATGTGTCGTTTTGTGCAAAATGAATGATTCACCAGTATTTCCCCGCTGATAAAATATTTTTAAAACGTGTTTCAGGCGACCTGCTGTAAATCAAGGAAAACGTGCTACAGAGCACTAATAATCTTGAAGAGGTGGCTCGGTTAAAATAAATAAACATGTTTTATAAATCAGGGAATTTCCTAGTAAAATTCCTCTATTGTAAATCACGGGGTTTATCCCGATTTATGAAATAAAATAATCGGGCATTTTCAAGTTTAAAAGATCCTGTTAAAACTTCCGTTGACGCATCATTTAATAAATACCACGGGTTCCTGTCCCGCGGCTCCTGACCGGGTAAAACCGGGGCTGGGGTCGTGACAGGAAAAGGTAGTATCAGAGCCACTGATTTAAGCCAATTAAGTATTTCAAAATACTTAATTTTCTGATTGTCATCTTATGATTATGTGTTTCTATCTTGACTATCTGTTAATATACAGTATGGGTAAGCAAAGAATTTCGGATATCTATCTTAAATTAGATAGTTCATCGAAAGATAAGGGAACTACATCCCAATCAAATTCGTCAAGATACTCAGTAGATACTGAGGAGGGAATATTTGTTCGTAAGGCACAATATGAGAAACCACTTACCCCAAATGAAAGAAGTTTGATTATTAGAAAAAGTCAAGAGAAAATGAGGAAGTCACATTCAAAAGAAGTGATAATTAAAGAGACTCAGAGAACAAGTGATAACCCACCATGAGAAGATGAGTTAGATGAACAATGGGCAAATCTCTACATGTTAGCTACTGTAGCAGTAAATGTTAACCTTTAAACTGCCAACACCCCGACCCAGTACTAGCACCCATATTATCCATAAGCCAGAAACTTTAATATTTTAGTTGTACTGTAAATAAATATTTTGTTTCAATAAAATGGTTTATTAAATATTTGTAATTAATAATAAATTTTCTGATTGCCATTATGGTGCTTATGTGAAAAATTTAAGTTACAAATTTTTAACCTAGAATTTTGTATATTTCCTCATATTTGCTAAACAGCATGAATGAGTTATCTGAAGCCCTTCAGAATCTCAATCTCTATCCTGTGAAAGTGGAAGTTTCCAGAGACTTTACTGGTTACTTGGCCGATGTTGAGGAACCTATGGAATTCCAAGCTCCACCTCCGGAGAAATCAAAGCCAAAGAAAAGAAGGAGATTTGTGGGTTGGAGGCGTGTGCGCAGAAGGAAACCAGCAACTAGGAAAGTTCCCAAAATAGAAAATCCCATAGATAAAGGAAAAGGGATCGAGATTGGGGAAAATTTTAGGCAAGTAGGAATAGAAATTGGGGAAAGTTCTAAGCAAGCTGAGGAATTGCCACTGCAGGAGGAACTAGATCGCATACTGGCAAATTGTGATATCCTTAGGCCTATCAATGAAAACCTCTTCCCTTATCCTGCTGAAACCCAACTTCCAGTAAACTTGGAACCGGACATCCCAGACCTTCTGATCCACACTCAACCTCTAGGAGAAATGGACGAATGGTGGACCAACGACTGGCAGTTTCAAAACCTCCTAAATAATCCTTATACCTTTTTCCTTCAGTTCGACCCAGAACCTGCACCAAACCCACCAATGAGTAATGAAAACTTAGCTGAACTCCTCCATTTTGGTGAGGAGCTGATAGATGCAGGGAATAGGATACGGGAGGTGGGAGAACAAATCTCCTGGAAATACGACGAAAGGGAACGTCGCTTCTGAGGTGCCAGCTGACGGGAGATAGTGTGGTTATGAAGCTGTGGTTATATAATAATATTAGTAATAAAAATATAACTCTGTAAATTAAACTAAAAATAAAACTTTTGTAAGATAACGGTGTGTATGGATGCATAATATAATATATAAAAAAATGGAAGTCGAGAAATCGACAATTTTGGCTATATGTGTGTTGTGAAATTTGTGTGATTGTTTTGCATATAGCTATTATTTATTCTATGCTAATAATTTATATATATATATATATATATTAATTACCAGATGGAACACGCTAGTAATGAACCAGTTAATGAAGTTAACCAATCTGAGCAACACCAGGAGGATCAATTTCTGAATAGGCAAGATATCGAAAATATCGTTGCTCAAGGAATAGCCAATGCTATTCCAGCAATCTTGGCTGCTGCTCGAAATCCAGTTGAACCTCAATAAATTATTCCTAGCAAACGCACACACGGTGACAATTTCAGTAATAGTATAAACGGAGGCGGGAACCATACTAATAACAACAATGATGAACTGCAAGCCCTAATTCTCAAAATAATGAAAGCTGCAACGCCTTGTTGCACTTACAAAGAATTTCTTGCCTGTAAACCAGCTGAATTTGCAGGCAATGAAGGAGCGACTGCGGCACTGCGTTGGTTGGAGAAAACCGAAGCAGTAATTATGATAAGTAAATGTGTAGAGGAAGACAAGGTCATGTACGCGTCGCATCTGTTTAAAGAAGGGGCGCTAGAATGGTGGAATACGGTACTTCAAGCCAAAGGAAGAAATATGGCCTATGCCATGAATTGGGAAGAATTAAAGCAACTAGTGGAAAGAAAATTCTGTCCCGAGTATGAAAAGGAACAAATGGCAAATAAGTTCCTAAACCACCGGATGGTGGATGTAGACTGTCGAGGGTATACTTCGACATTCTTCGAGTATGCGAGAGTGGTACCAACCCTGGCTTCGCCAGAACCAGTACTTATTTCCCGTTATATTTGGGGATTAATTGGTGAAATTCGAGATATCGTCAAAGCTGCGAGACCACGCACAATTGACGATGTTGTGGAATTAGTTAACACCCTAACTGACGGATTGGTACGCAAAAGAGAAGAAACCCAGAAAAAGGAAGTGGCCCAAAAGATTACCCAGGGATTCCGTATGGGTAATCATAGTAATTTCAAGAGAAAAAGGAATCGGGCAATCTTCCATTGTTCCATTTTGCAATGCCTGTAAAAGGAAGCATTTTGGAAGATGCAAAGGGTATTGAAATTTCTGCAAAATCCCGGGGCATCAAGAAGAAGATTGCAGGAAGAAGAAAGCAACAGTCTGCTACAACTGTGGAGAAGCTGGACATTTTAGGCCAGACTGCCCGAAATTGGTTAAACCAGCTGATAACAAAGCCAAACCTGTAGAAGGAGCTACCAAGAAAAACGCAAGAGCCTTCCAGTTGACTACTCAGGAAGCAGAACTAATTCCTGACGTGATAGCTAGTACGTTCCTAGTTCACAACGTTTATGCAAAAGTATTATTTGACTCTGGTGCAAACCAAAGTTTTATAAATACTTCATTCTGCCAAGCTCTTAATTTACCTTTAAGCAACCTTAGGCAGATTTTCACAGTAGAAACGGCAGATGGGAATTCTGTTAACATAGATAAGGTTTTGCGGGAAGGAAAGATAGAACTTGTAGGTCACAAATTCTCTGCAAACCTGTTACCTATGAAGTTAGCCGAATTCGATGTGGTATTAGGAATGGATTGGTTAGTAGCCAACCATGCTCGAATTCTTTGTGATAAGAATTCCATAGAAATTTATACACCCACAGGAGAATTAGTGGTGATTACAGGAGATAAGCCACGAAAATGAAATTCATTTCAGTAATAAAATTGGCCAGTTATTCAAGAAAACAAGAAATGGTGTATATGATTTCAGTAGTCATTAACACAAAGAGTAAGGAACTTAAGGAAATTCCAGTAGTAGCGGAATACCCAGATATATTCCCAGAAGAGTTACCGGGATTACCACCCGACAGGGAGGTAGAATTTAGGATTCATCTAATTCCTGGAACTACACCGATAGCCAAAGCACCTTATCGGTTAGCACCCACCGAAATGATAGAATTGAAAAAGCAATTAGATGAATTACTAAGCAAAGGATTCATACAACCTAGTTCATCCCCGTGGGGAGCTCCAGTGTTCTTTGTGAAGAAGAAAGATGGGTCGATGCGAATGTGTATCGATTACAGGGAATTGAATAAGGTTACAATTAAGAATCGATATCCATTACCTAGGATTGATGATCTTTTCGATCAACTTCAAGGAGCTAGATACTTTTCTAAGATAGATTTACGCTCTGGATATCATCAATTGAAGGTACAAGAGGAAGACATGCCTAAAACTGCTTTCAGAACTAGGTATGGTCATTACGAGTTTACAGTCATGCCCTTCGGGTTAACAAATGCTCCTGCAGCATTTATGGACATGATGAATAGAATCTGTAAACCGTATTTGGATAAATTCGTAATTGTATTCATCGACGATAAACTTATTTATTCCAAAAGCCAGGAGGAGCATTGTGAGCATCTGCATGTACTCTTAACTTTGTTAAGAAAAGAGAAGCTTTACGCCAAATTCTCGAAGTGTGAATTTTGGCTGCAAGAAATGCAATTTTTAGGACACATGGTGAATTACGAAGTAATTCACGTAGATCCTGCTAAGATAGAAGCGATCACCAAATGGAAGGTTCCGTAATCAGCTATGGAAATTAGAAGTTTTATAGGTTTAGCCAGATACTATAGACGATTTATTAAGGATTTTTCTAAGATAGTTGTACCATTAACTAAGCTAACCTGTAAAGCAGTTAAGTTTGAATGGGGACCCAGGCAAGAAGAGGCCTTTAGAATCTTAAAACAGAAATTAACAAACGCTCCAATTCTTGCTTTACCAGAAGGAACGGAGGATTTTGAAGTATATTGCGATGCTTCTAAACTAGGATTAGGATGTGTGTTAATGCAACGCAAGAAAGTAATTGCGTATGCATCAAGGCAATTGAAAAAGCACGAAGAAAACTATACGACTCATGACTTAGAGTTAGGAGCCATAATTTTTCCCCTTAAGATTTGGAGACATTATTTGTACGGAAGTAAGTTTACTGTCTATACGGATCACAAAAGTTTAAGGTACATATTTGGGCAAAAAAAAAAAATTAAACATGAGAAGATGGATGGAAATGCTAAGTGACTACGACTGTGATATTCAATATCACGAAGGAAAAGCAAACGTAGTTGCTGATGCTTTAAGTCGTAAGTATCATGAGAAACAACGACGAGTTCGTGCTCTTAGATTAAATCTACAGTTAGATTTAATGGAACAACTGAAGAATATTCAGGAAACAACGATCAAGGATGATGCTGAAGGTATGAAAGGAAGATTAAAGGAACTAGAGCAAGGAAGTGATGGAATTTGGAGATTCCATAAGAAAAGGATTTGGGTACCTAAGCAAGGAGAATTAAGAAATAAAATTTTATAAGAAGCCCATAATCTAGGTATACCATGCATCCTGGTAACAATAAAATGTACCAAGACTTAAGAAATAATTTCTGGTGGATAGGAATGAAAAAGGACATAGCTAGATATGTTTCTAAATGTCTTACTTGTTCACAAATTAAGATAGAACACCAGAAACCTTCAGGTCTACTACAACAATTAGAAATGCCTGTATGGAAATGGGAACTTATAACCATGGATTTTTGTTACTAAGTTGCCCAAAACCAGAAAAGGTAATGATGCGATTTGGGTGATTATGGATCGATTAACCAAATCAGCTCATTTTCTACCTATGAAAGAAACCTTTAGCATGGAAAGGTTAGCAAAGTTGTATGTAGATGAAGTAGTATCCTTACATGGAGTTCGACTCTCCATTATATCGGATAGGGATAGTCGTTTCACTTCCCACTTCTGGACAAGTTTCCAAGAAGCTATGGGAACTCGACTAAATCTAAGTACTGCATATCATCCTCAAACAGACGGGCAAAGTGAAAGGACGATTCAAACCCTGGAGGATATGCTTAGGGCATGTGTAATAGATTTTGGTGGAAACTGGGATGACCACCTACCCTTAATTGAATTCTCTTATTACAATAGTTATCATTCAAGCATCGAAGCTGCCCCGTTTGAAGCACTATACGGACGTAAATGCAGAACTCCAGTCTGCTGGGCAGAAATAGGAGAAAGTCAATTATCAGGTCCTGAAGTAGTGCAAGAAACTACTGATAAGATCACTCAAATCAAGGAAAGACTCAAGACGGCTCGAGATCGCCAGAAAAGTTATGCAGATAATCGACGCAAGCCTCTAGAGTTTCAAGTCGGAGACAAGGTACTCTTGAAAGTTTCTCCCTGGAAAGGAGTAGTTCGGTTCGGTAAGAAAGGAAAGCTGAGTCCAAGGTACGTTGGACCATTCCCAGTAATCTAACGTATAGGACCGGTCGCATATCGCTTACAACTACCAGAAGAATTATCAGGAGTACATGACGTATTTCATGTATCCAATCTCAAGAAATGTCTATCTGACGAATCATTGGTAGTACCTCTTCAAGATGTAGAGGTAAATGAAAAGTTAAAATTTGTTGAGAAGCCATTGCAAATAAAAGACAAAAAGATTAAGTTTCTCAAGCACAAGCGACTAGTGCTAGTCAAAGTCAAATGGGATTCTAAAAGAGGACCCGAATACACTTGGGATCTGGAATCGGAGATGAAGCGAAAGTATCCTCACTTATTTCAATAAATCTTGAGGACGAGATTTTAAATAAGGTGGGGAGGATGTAAGGACTCTCAAAAATAGCCCAAATTGATCCGTAAGTGAAAACCCGGACCCCGAAACTCTAATCCTTATCAAAAATCAAGAAAATCAGATTATTGATCTTCAGGCGGGCCGCGTAAGAGTTAAGCATAGTCTACGCGGGCCGCGTCAAAATGAAGTTTGACCGGATAAGTGTCCAGATCCACGTGGCATCCAAGTGGCAGACCTACTGATGACCCAGCAACCCTACACGTAGACTAGGTGGCTACGCGGGCCGCGTAAGGATCTACCGTGAGACCCAAATTTCTGCTATAAATAGAACGGGTCATGAGCAGTTCACTGATGTCGAAACCAAAACTCAAAAAACGAATTCTCACTGCTTAAATTCGAAATTTACTTTTACAATAGCGAGGCGCTGCTACGATACAGGGTATTAACTCGATCGCTGCTACGATTCAATGTCCGATCGATTGAAACTATCCGATGAATGTTTAAGTGCTGCTCAAATTAGGGTTATACTTTGTCATTCATCGTGAATTCGATGGATGTTTAAGTATTGCACTTTGTCATTCGTTGTGAGGGTTTTATCTCGTGAGTTATCGTAAATGTTGTATTAGTTACTGACCTAGTTCGTGTGCATTGTTATTTAAATTAGGTTACAAGGCTAATCAGTAGGCTAAACTCTGCCCGTATAAATCTGCAAAGTGAGTCATTCTCTTTTTATCAACAGTATTTTACAATACTCCAATTATTTTCAAAAGTTATAATTACAGGGATTAAGTCATTGTTATCTTGAATCACTGGCTAATTGTGGTATTGTGCACATTACTAATTTCTCACGGTTAGGCTAATAAATCCTAACAGTGATAATCATCACTAATTGGGGAAAGACCCAATAGTGGTATGATCATCGTCACCAGGTGACACAGCGCCAGAAAAAATAAGATAAAAGCCATTGTAATCGCTCTTATGCTGTAATTTATAACTATGTGTCGTTTTGTGCAAAATGAATGATTCACCAGTATTTCCCCGCTGATAAAATATTTTTAAAACATGTTTCGGCGACCTGCTGTAAATCAAGGAAAACGTGCTACGGAGCACTAACGAGCTTGAAGAGGTGGCTCAGTTAAAATAAATAAACATGTTTTATAAATCAGGGAATTTCCTAGTAAAATTCCTCTATTGTAAATCACGGAGTTTATCCAGATTTATGAAATAAAATAATCGGGCATTTTCAAGTTTAAAAGATCCTGTTAAAACTTCCACTGACACATCATTTAATAAATACCACGGGTTCCTGTCCCGCGGCTCCTGACCGGGTAAAACCGGGGCTGGGGCCGTGACAACCAAACACACATATGGGCAAGTGCACCCATCGTGAGCGTAGTATAGTGTTGGCAAGATACCGAGGTCGTCCAAGGACACAAGAGCTTTTAGTACCGGTTTATCCTCAACGTCTAATCAAATCAAAAGTTTAGAAAAAGGTTTTAAACTAGAAAAAAAATAAAAACTAACTAAAATGCTGAAAAATAAAATAAAATAAAAAACAGATAGACAAGATGAATCACTTGGATCCGAGTCGTGTATAGTGTAACCTTTGATTATTTCCGCACTTTTGCACTTTTTAAGAGATTATCTTAGTTATTGTAGTAGGCCCCTCTTTTGAAGGTGACGTTACCCTCAACCCAGTAGTTTGAGTCAGCAAGGATACAATCCTAAAGGGTCGGATTATTGAAAGATAATTAATTAAGTTATTAATGCATATTATGGTAGGCCCCTCTTTTGGAGGTGACGTTACCCTCGGCTAGGTAGTCTGAGTCAGCAGGGATACAGTCCTAAGTAGCCGGATTAAAGTATTAATAGTAGCTTACATATGAGGGGATCAAAGAGTTTGGACCCCCGCCATCCAATACCGGTGGGTATTGAAGGAGGTCCTACTAAATTTGACCCAGGTCCTTGCAGGATCTATACACTGAAGAAGGCAAGACTCTTACCAAACTGTTCCCTTAACCCCCGACTAGGTAGCCAACATACCTCCATATAGACCGTGGAGATATGAATGGTGAAAATCTTTTATTTTATATAGACAGTAAAATAATGCCAAGACACCACGGACAAACGATAAGGAAGAATCACCTTCAACATAAGAAACTAGTTATTAAAGTCATTAATACATAACCAAGTAAAAAGTGCGAAAAGATTAAAAATAAAAAGTATTACACTAGACACTTGTCTTCACCTAGTGATGTAAGAGACTTAGGTAAACATGGCCTTTGATTGTCAAGAACTCTTACGATCAATCTTGGATCCCGAGACGACTCACACACTCTATGATGGACAATGGATGATGGTGGTGGATGATGGTGTTGTGATGGTGGTGGGTGGTGGGTGAAGTGTGAGAGAGGTGGTGTGCCAAGGGATGATTTGCAAATGAGCCAAGCACCCCTATTTATACAAAGGGAAGACAAAAACACACTTTTTCCAACATTAGTACTAAAAATGGTTAGTTTTATGCCACAATTGATGTAATTTATATGTTGCATTTTGTGCACATCAGTAGTCAAATATCGATTGTTAAAGTTCACTGGGAATCCAAACGTGGTCCAGAGTTTACCTGTGAATGGGAGGATCAAATGAAATCGAAATACCCACATCTATTCTCACAAGTCTCCTCTAGTTAAATTTCGGGACGAAATTTCCTAAAGTCGAGGAGACTGTAACGTTTGCAGTTTTCAAACATTGTACAAATTTAATCATTTTCATATTTTAATAAAATTATTTATTTTATTTACGAAATACGTAATAGTACGATTGAGAAAGACAATATTCACGACATTCTCGAAAGAAAAGTCCAAGTTACGCATGCCATAACACTCTTATATAACCTAAATATTAGGTTAGAAGGGTTAAAATGGCAAACAAACGAAAATACAAGTCCAGGGGCTGAAACTGCTAAAAATGAAACTTGTATTTTCTTTCAAAAGTCCCTTACGGACAGCAAGGCTTAAGCCTTACGGACCGTAATGAATTTAAATTAACTGAGGGCGTTGAAGGTCCTTACGGACCGTAAGTCACCACCCTTATGGTTCGTAAGGGGTGTGCTGGCAGAATGTTCTTGCTGCCAAAGGCAGCCTACACATCGTGACACATAATCCGCGAATTTGCCATCATTTCTCTCGTTCAAGCACCTCATTAGACATGTGCTAACATTTGGAGATCATTGCCAACACTTGGCATGATCTTGTTAACATTTTGCAAGTATAAGTAGAGGTGCATTTACCTCATTTCAACTTGCACCTTCACTCTTTCTCTCTAATCTTCTATTGGAGCTTGCTTCTGATCATAAAGAGGCCTCTTACTGAGGTTATAATCTTCCTAGAACACAAGTAAGTGTTCTACTTCAGTCTTTGTCATTATTTTGGCTAGTTATGAGCCAAAAGTCAAGCAAATTGACTTTTGCTTTGACTTTCGGTTCTTACCATTCTAGTCAAGTCAAAGTTCAAATTGAAAATTGCTACGTGATCATAATAATGAAGGTGTTAATACCTTGCAATTACACCCTCTGATCATCACGTTTAGTAGGCGAAATGACGAATCAAACTTTTACGAAATAAAAGTAAAAAATGTAAAAACGAGCATTTTACGATGAAAGAGTTCTCGAGTATTAAAACTTAAAGTTTTGACACCAAATCGGTTTTATAACATTATTAGACATGTTCTAACATGTCTAACTCATCATATCTAGTTTAAGTGCATATTCCATAGTCGAAAGTCGAGCGGTTTGACTTCTGCTTTGACTTTCGAATCTGACCTGTTTGGTCAACATTAGGATCCGACCAAGACCATTTATATGACCGTAATATTATAGGTAATAACCCTCTGAGGTTATACCTTATGGTCATGTCGTTTGCTTAGTCAAATGACGAGTCAACTATATATACTTTCAAAACGTCAAAAATGCCCTTTTGGCACAAAATTAGTTTTAAACATATATGATCATTGTTTTGACTTATAAACTGATGATACAACATAAATAAACATTTTTTGATATATCAAACTCGTCATAGACTCATTCACCATCCGAAACCGTAGTTACGTATACGACCCGTTAAAGTGGCGTAAACCACTTTAATAAGTCGCAACGGGTCAAAACACATAGATACACATTCCAAATCAGAATTTAAGGTTAATAAACCATATTATACAAGATCCTTCGCTCATTTGGTTAATAAACCACATTCTATCTAATCTTCCGTTTAAGCCTCGATACACACTAACCTTAATTATCTGACATAATTAGGAAACACTTGAACGTTTGAGTTTTGCATACACAAGGCATCCACGCAATCCAAGTGAGTACATAGTTCCCCTCTTTTACGTTTTCTAAATATTTTGGGGTTATTCATATGTGCCTGTCACTATTTTCAAGATTTCAAAACTATATGATTTATATAGATAATACCTTATTCAATACATTTACAAAACTTATTTACATATGGTTTATATACGCACATATTTACATTGTACGAAACTTGATAGTGCGTTGAACATGACAATGATACATTCATTAACTTTGGCTAAGCCGACCGGTAGTATGTTATGGTACCATAGGATTGACAACCCCATTCCCGCTTCCTAGGTTTGTTTGGAAGTTTCCTCTGGGAATGATAGAAACTAAGTGACATAATTGATAAACCTTTATTTTGAAAGGTTTTTCCGACAGTCAACAAGGCTTGAATGTATTCGCTGACAAACCACACTTGTTTTATATAAAAAGGTAATTGTTTTATACAAGACATAACATTTTTGTTTAAACAAGACATTTTATTTACTCAAAACATTTAGATTATACAAAGACATTTGGTTTATACAAGACAAGTCATTTGGTTGATTTATACAAGACAAGTCATTTGGTTGGTTTATACAAGACAAGACAAGTCATTTAATTGGTTATTACAAAAAAAAAACACAAATGGTTCTTAAGTTAACCATTCACTATTATCTTTTAAATCGAATGATTTCTCATACGGTTGTATAAAAGAAACACTTTTTATCAAATATTCATGGCTACTTTTGAAGTTGCTTAAACATTTTTCAATAGTCAAAGCCATGAGTCATGACCACAAAACCTATGTTACTCACCAGCATTCAATGTTGACCTTATTTTCACATATGTTTCAGGTACTAATGCATGATCAAGTATGTACACTTAGGATCTGGACTCGGGCCTTAGTTGCTTAAAATAAAGAACAAGTTATTTGTAGTTGTTGTGTTTTGTTTCGAGTTCTCAAAGACAATGTAATTTAAACTAATTCAATAAAACAAAAATTTATGTACCATGTGTTGTGAACAATTTGTAACGTGACCCCCCGACGTTTCCGCCGCGAGTTGTTTTATACGCGGTCGGGGTGTTACAACTAAGATCTAAACCTGGATTTCTCTCACTAACACATGGTTTCTCCCTCTCTAGAATGTGCACATATTGATGAAGGATTACAAGAGTGTGTGAGAGTTGATTACCCTCATCTAACCTATACACACATATATAGGCTAGGGCAACAAACTCAGACATAACAAACACATACTAACCTGTCCGAGTTTAGTAACAACCTCGGGCTACATATAAAGTCCGAATATAACTAATAAGTTCAGACATTACATCATAAACATCTAAACATGAACTACGTCGGATTTCCAATGCCCAACACCGAACACTTCAAATTCCGCAAAGACATGAAATTTGGCTCGATAAGTTAATAACAAAACAACTCTGAAAATGTACATCCACCATCTTGATCAAGATCTTCAACCGAGTGTCCGAAATCATTTCGTCTTGAATCTTCAAAATCCAATCTTGTATCTTCACGAATCCACCAATCACCCGATGACTTTCGTCTCCGATCTCCCCCTCAAAGTAAGTACCTCCAAATTATTTTGAGAATCCGACTAGTCACCAACTCAAAAGAGAGACCAAGAAGACTAATCTTCTCTACTCTAACCGACATACTCGACAAAACTCAATCACACACTAGCTTGAAATTGCATCATGTTTTTAAAATTTTTGCACCACGAACTTTTAGAAATTTACAAAGAAAATAGGATATTTTTAAATTTTTACCCCCCCTCCCCTCTTTCTTTGTAAACTTTCAAAGTCCAAGTCACTTCACCTACGTATATCTTCGAATGCCCTATAAAAGTCCCAAATTTTCTGAAAACTCTAGTACAGACCAAATCCGTACACCGAGAATCTAGAAGCCGAATTTAACTCAAAAATTCTGAATATAACTCACAAATTTGGAATTCCCAAATTGCATTCATTCACTGAGTATAAATACAATGATAAGTTCGGACTCCATAAGTCTTGACAAAACTAAGTTCGAATATAAACATACAAATTCGGACCTGAACATTAAACTCTAACAAAATAAACTCAGACAAAATAAACTCTAACAAAAGGAATCACAAATTCGGACAATGTGATTTCCACAAACTCTGACAGAGTGATTTTCACAAATTCTGACAGAGTGAATTCCACAAACTCTGACAGGGTGATTTTCACAAACTCTGACAGAGTGATTTCCACAAACTCGGACATAGTGATTTTCACAAACTCTGACAGAGTGATTTCCACAAATTCGGACCAAGAGGACTTAGCAAATTCGGATACAGTACCTCTAACAAATTCAAAATTAAAAGATTTTTTAAACAAATACTGGACAATTTAAAATCGGACATACCAAATTTGATAAACCCTGACACTCTAAATTCAGATAGAAGGTATCACAAATTCGGATCAAAGGATTAGAGTAAATTCGGACAGCATATCTATAAATTCGGACAACACAAACTCTGACTCAAGAAGCGCAAATTCGGACAGGTTTAAGCTCACAAATTCGGACAAAGTTAAAAGGAATAAGTGCGGACACTATGCCAAATTCGGAAACTTGTATAACTAAACTCCCAAATTCAGACCAAGAGTAAATTTAAACTCGGATAGAGAAAATACTCAGCAAATTCTGACCATGAACGCCTTTACAAATTCGGACCATGTAAGCTACCAAATTCGGACAGGATCCAGGTAGCCAAACTTCTGAATTTATTTCCCAAAGCGTGACTTCACACTAAGTCATTAATAAATACGGAAGGAATAAGTTCAGACAATAATAACAAATTCCGATAGAATATATTCGGACCTTCTAACACAATTCATAAACTTGGACAGACAAATTTCAGATCAAATCTCAGATCTGCAGCAACTTGGAAAATAAGAAAACCATCTCAGTCGACGAATAACTTCAATTTCTTCAAGTTTTCTACAGAATCTTCACGTCTCCATGATGTTTGGCGGAAACAAACATCAAATCAAGAGCAATGGTGATTCAAAAGGCGGTTAGACCATTCCGAATCGGTAACCATGCTCTGATACCACCTGAAAGTCCTCGGGACCCCCTGGATCGATGACAAACAACATCTACTGCCCTCGATTCAAAACGTGAAACATCAAAAACATAAAAGATAGAAAGATGTAGAAGATGAATATCTTTATTATTGAAGCAATCATCATAGGTTTACAAACCGAAAGAGTATACATCATCTACTAGTTGGTTTAGATCACTAAGATCTAAACCTAGCTTTCTCTCACTAACACATGGTCTTTCCCTCTCTAGAATGTTCACACACTAATGAAGGATTACAAGAGTTTGTGAGAGTTGATTACCCTCATCTACACACATATATATAGGCCAGGGCAACAAACTCGGACATAACAAACACAAACTAACATGTCCGAGTTTACTAACAACCTCGGACTACATATAAAGTCCGAATATAACTAATAAGTTCGGATATTACATCATAAACATCTAAACACGGACAACATGCCTATTCCGAATTTAACAGATAAATTCGGACAAGGCATATCACTTGACTTTTGACTTCTTTGACTTGGACCTTTGACTTTGTTGACCAAAACTTATAAAGCGCAGTTACCCGGCAGGAACTGCACTTACAAATGGTATATTTTTACATGAGTGCCAGATGGTTTAAAAAAATCAAACACTATAAAAACGTCTAAAGAATTGACACGTTACGTAAATGAATGTAGAAACGTAGATGAAAATAACTCATGTACACTGTTAATATTATTTGAAACTATATATAAAAAGACGAAACATGTAAAAAAATTGACATCGTAACGGAAAATTTGATTAAAACTAAAAGCGGTAACTTTATTAAAGTTCGGGGGTTATGGTGTTAAATGATTTAAAAGGGATAAAAATAACTTTATTAGTGTTCGGGGGATGTTCGATAAATTTATTAAAATTTAAGGGATAAGAATGTAAATTGGTATTAAAAAACTAACAAAATTGAGGAGGTAAAAGTGTAATAAACAAAATTGTGTGGTCAAAACATAAAAAAATAAGTTGTCTTGTGGGATGTATAGAAATACCACTAAAAATTTATAAAATTACCAAGTTGCCATAAATGAAAACCTAATCATGTAATTATGAATGACATTCTAGTAAATAAATTTAAAACTAAGAGGTTTTCATGAACTGTAGCTTATGATGTGTTTTAACATATATTATAATATAATATATAGTAATGTGACAGATTCATATATGCTAGTTAAAAATTATAATACGTAAAAGATCAATGTTTATTGTTTAAAATGCTACAGACAAATGTATTTTTGTTACCAAGACATGTAATTTTTCACATGCATAATTTGTTTTTAAATTTTCTAATGAAATAATGCTTTAGACCTAAAATATAATTTTTTTTTAATTTGGATAATATGTAATGCTAGACTCGTTAAAAACAATATAATATACTTTTTGGAAGTTAGGGCCCGTTTTTTACTTAATACAGATTATTATTCCAAAGATATATTAATCCACATAATCAGATTAATAAAACATTTATAACGCTCATTTAGAAAATTTCGCCATAACCCATTTGCAAAACGACCAATCCTTACGATAACAAACCTGCTTAACAATCAAGGTTTTAATAAATCAAACATAACCAACTACTACATTGACCTACTAGCGCTTAGCTAAAACACACATTGAAGTTTAACTCTAAAATGTAAATAACTGGGTCAACTTGACCCGACAAGAAAACCCATATACTTAGTGAACAAAGCATCACTAAATCTTCCCATTGTTGACCCGCTTCTAAGACTTGATCATTTTCACCTTCCTACCACCTGAATCTATCATATAACATTACCATATCATTAGCCTTGACCGAGAAATTTTTTATATTCCTAAAGTGAACATAATTATGTCTAATATATAGATTGAACCGGATTATTGGTGAACGACTTGTGAGTTCTTTTCAAGCCACCCCAGTGATTCTCATGACTTATCTACCCTGTTCATAGTTCCTAAACAAATCACCTACATAGAAAACACCCCAAAAATTAGCTTTTGCTAAGTGAGGACTCATAATACCATTTTATATCAAACATAAAGGAGTTTTCAATGCTAATAACGCCTAATAAAACAACATCGAGCCACCACTTCATTATCTCGAGTCACACATTTCATGACTTTTACCATTCTAATCCAAGAACTTTTTTTATCCTTATCTCATGTATCTCCTTGCTAATATAAAGTCAAAGACATTTCCAAGTAAACAATTATTAAACCAATTCGGTCAATATAAATAACATAGTAAACCGCCACATAACTATGTAGTAATTCACTAAATAACATATACGATTATCAACAATCGTTATTACCTAACATACTCTAAATAATTCATATATGTATTCATAACATACTCAACCAGGTTATATAGTTTTAACAACACAAATGTCATTCATTCATAAGCACTACTCAATGAACACATGTATTTGCACATACGGGTCACAACACCTATCACTTATTAGTTTAGCATACAAATCCCATATTCAAGAAATCACTCAATTCAACTAATGTAAATATGTATAATTACGATGGGTTTTACAACAATAACAAAACCACATCCGATGGGTTCTTTGTAAATTTCCCAAGATTATACAAGTGCTATGAAATTTATGTTTTTCATTCAGCTTTGCGCAGCTATAGTAATTCAGTATGTTCCCCCTTTTATAGTGGTTATTTCACTTCAAACTAATGTAGGATCGAGATTCGATCAAATACGAGTCCGTCAGAGTTAAATCAAGTCACTAGAGAGGCGGAAACAATCTAGTAACCTTGAATCGGTGTTAGAATGTGAGTAGAAGCAGAGAAATACACTTAAAACAGGTTTTCCATTGATATTAGACGTTAATACATGCAGAGAATTTGACAGCACTTCGTGAGAGATTCCACCAGAATGTCTTAAATGGAAAACACAACACGCCTATTTATAGGCTGCTCATTTCGCATGGAATGGACATTCCATTTCGCACGAAATGGCAAAGTCCATTTCGTGCGACCTGGACAATACAAAGTCCATTTCGTATGAAATGGTTTACATACAATCATAAACTTAATTTTCACACTTTAAACCCTATTTCAAGCTACTGACACGACCTAGACTGATGACGTAGGCGATAGACATTATGTACCAACAAACTCCCCCTTTGGATATTGCCGCAGTCTTCAGTCAGCCTGTCTTTAAAACTTTCAAAGACTTAAACTTTTCTTCAAGACGCTTCAACTTTCAGAAACTCTTTTCTTCAGGCTCCCCCTTTCATTAAGCTTCCGTGCTTTTGGGATCGAAACCTGGCTTTCCGGTTATAAGCTATTGGGATCGTAGTCTGGTACAATATCTGCAACACTCAAACATTTATAAGTAACAACTTTTGAATGTCCAGGATTACTTGATACTCTCTCCCTATCAAAATACTATAAAGATTTGACGATATCAAGAATCCAACAACTAAATCTAGCTCTTTACAAACGTATTTTACCAATTTGAACATCCAAATTCCTCACAGTCAATCATCCAAGTCCAACTTAATGACCTTGGAGACTTCACAAACTGTTTTTGATTTTTGAATTTTTTTTAACTTTTAACTAACACACTTAGTTAACCAAGTCCAAGTTAATGACCCTGGTCAACTGTTTAGCCTGCCAAGTCCAAATTAATGACCTTAGCTGACCAAATTATGATCACGCTGACATTTTGAAACAATTTAAGTTCAACTTAATGAACTTTTAAACATTTCGAGCAATTACCAACACTTTTTCTCAAACTTTTTCGTAACCAGCTCCATGATCCAACATGTTTAGCACTGTGAGACTTTGATCATCAGATCCCCAACGTCTGTTGTCGAAAATAAGATGAAATATCAAATCTTTTTGGATTTTACAACATTATGCTAAACAAACAGAAACATGAAACTGTAATTTGTACAAACATATTTACAGACAACTTTTTGTGAGTATGCGTTAGAGGATCATATCAGTTTAATGAGACATATCAGCTGCACCGTTGATCTAATCTTTACCACTTAAAGCTTTTAAACAATTCACCCTAGATCATCGATATTGCGGTCCACTTAAACTCCTCAAGGATGTTCGTAATGCTTACCGATACGTTTAAGGTATATTAGATAGCACTAAAATCCTATGGGCCCCACAATCTAAGCATATCCCCTCATCATGTAATGCACTGACCCGAATAACGCTTTTAAACTTTCATCAACTGTGATTTGCGCTAAAAAACTCATAACACCTAAACATTAACAATCAGGTCGATACTTCCGTATACGCAGAGATCGTCCAATGTTTAAGTAAAATAAGAAAAAAATAAACCAAGTTGAAAGCGTTTAGGCTTTAATCACCAGTTCGATACTCCCGTATACGCAGAGGTGATCCAAAGCTTTAAACAAAACACCAAATAAACTAAAGCAGAACGATTAGGCATTAACATCCAGGTCGATACTTCCGTATACGCAGAGGATGTCCAATGCTTAATCAAAATAAAGAAATCAAACAAGTTTAAATTTTTGCAAAAAGAAAAACACAAAATCACACTGACTTTTCAGCAAAGATGTGAAAGCTCACAAACTTACCAGTTTTATGTTCTAAGACGATCAGCAATTACCGAGCAGGCACACAGTCAAGAAGGACAAAACTAAGTACTATGCGTTCGACCGTGTTTCCCACCAGACTTAGGCATTTTGCGTTATGTTTATATCGTTTTTGCAAAACTACTAGTCTAAGCTGAGCCTATCGACACATCCCTAGTGAGACTGTTTAAAGCTTTATAAAACTTCACATTATTCTAGCGTGCACTGATAGTCCACTAATGTACTATCATTTCCTCTATATACACAAAACTCTTTTTTTCTTTTTCAATGTTTTTGTAATTTTGAAATTTTATCATGTTTTTGTATTTTCTGAAAACTTTCTTCCCCAAAATCAAAAACATATTTTTTGTGTTTTTGGTTTTATCAAAAGCAGAAAATAAACTGTACAGAAAAACATGACAACAAGACGCAGATCACTTCTGATCGCCGTCCTCCTCGGCTTTACACTCTATCACCCTCCCAGAAAACAAATTCTTCAACCCGTTTAATTTCAAAAGATAGTTAAATCTTGTTTTATCAAAGGGTTTTGTGTAAAAATCAGCTCTCTGGTCATCGGTGTGTATATGATCAATTCGAAACAATTTTTTCTCGTAGCAAACACGGATAAAATGATGTCGAATCTCTATATGTTTCGTTTTAGAGTGATGCACCGGATTTTTAGTTATATTAAATGTTGCCTCATTGTCCACAAATATTGGAGTATCTAAGAACTGCAAACCATAGTCCCTCATTTGCTGCTGGATCCAGAGGATCTGTGAGCAACAGCTGGAAGTCGAAACGTATTCAGCTTCACATGTTGAGAGAGCGACTGTGGTTTGTTTCTTGTACTGCCAAGTAACTAGCCGAGTTCCGAAGAACTGGAACCCAGCAGTTGTGGACTTTGCATTAAGCTTACAACTCCCGAAGTCAGAATCAGTATAACCAGTAAGAGAAAAGTCACCAGACTTAGGATACCACAAGCCGGTGCTTGGGAAACCTTTAAGATACCGTAAAATTCTCTTTACAATCGTCAGATGTGACTGTCTCGGACTTGACTGATATCGGGCGCAGAGGCATGTTGGATACATGATGTCCGGTCTTGACGCAGTCAGATACATTAAAGATCCAATGATTGACCGTTACAGCGTTTCATCCACCTTTTCACCACTTTCGTCTGTACAGATACCATGATTTGTAGCAAGGGGGGTTGAAATAGGAGATGATTCAGACATATTGAACTTGTCCAATACATCATTCACATATTTTTTCTGGTGTATTAAGATTCCATCGGGCAGTTGCTCAACCTGAAGCCCTAGGAAAAACTTCATCTCCCCCATCGGACTCATTTCAAATTTTTTTCTTCATAACCTTCTCAAATTCTTTGCACAGCTCATCGTTTGTCGATCCAAAAATGATATCATCAACGTAGATTTGAACAATAAGTAGATGCCCTGCAACCTCTTTTGTAAACAAAGTACTATCGACTGTCCCTCTGGTGAACCCGTTGGTCAGCAGATGTTGGGAAAGCGTCTCGTACCAGGCTCTCGGGGCATGGTGTAATCCGTAAAGCGCTTTGTCGAGTAGATAGACCTTGTCTTTGTGCACTGGATTGGTAAAACCCGGTGGTTGTCCGACGTACACTTCTTCTTTGATCTTTCCATACAGGAATGCAGATTTGACATCTAGTTGGTAGACTTTGAATCCTTTCCATGACGCAAACGCCAATAAAATTCTAATCGCCTCGAGTCTAGCAACGGGAGCATACACTTCAGTAAAATTGATCCCATCTTGCTGACTAAAACCTTGAACTACCAACCGTGCTTTGTTCCGTTTAATTACCCCTCTATCATCCCGCTTACACTTGAAGACCCATTTGGTCTTGATCAGCTTTTGATTTTCTGGTAGATCAACCAATCTCCATACTCCAAGCTTCTCAAACTGTAGTAGCTCTTCCTGCTTCGCATTCACCCAGCTATCTTCAGTTAATGCTTCTTTATATGTCTTCGACTCTACCTGCGAAATAAAGCATTTCAATGAGAATTCTTCCTGTAAAGGAGCTACAGAAGAATAAAAACATGTAAGCCCTTTATTGATTTGTTCTCGGGTTTTCACTACAATTTGAAGATCTCCAATGATTTGTTCAGATGGATGGTAAGACAAAGTTCTGGGCATGACTGTGTCTGGCACGCTCACTTCCGATTGCAAATTTGTGATATCCAGATCACCCGTGAGATCAACAGCTTCTGAAGTATCAATATTTGGTTCCTCGTCAAAAACCGGATCGGTTTCCAGTTCTGAGTCGTTAGACTGATCAAATACTGGAGTTGTTTCAACTGGAGGCTCATGTACAGTTCCACTGGGACCAGCCTCGTAATCATTTGCACCCACAGTGGGCTGAGAAACTACGAACGGTCTCGGCATTTGATCTTGCGATAAAGACTGCTGCTGTTGGTATAAGTATGCTAGTTCCTCCTCACTTGGCTCAGTCGGCAACTGGAATGACTCCCAAAGTTTTTCGTAATCAAAAAGCAATCTGTTTCCGGGAAGCTGAGTTGGAGCTGTATGCTGCTGACAGTCGACATGCTGAACTTGTATGATCTTTCCTAAGCATGGAACAAATACTCTCTTCAGTGGACTTGCATAACCTACAAAAAAAACCTTCGTTAACCTTTGCACCAAATTTACCATCTGGATCAATAAATGTACAAGGTGATCCAAAAGGTTCTAAGAATTTCAAATTTGGTTTATAGCGATGAAGTAATTCGAAGCAAGTTTTCTTGTACTTCTTTACTGTAAGAACATGATTTAGCGTATAACATGCTGTAGCAACCGCTTCACTCCAAAAGAATATCGGCAATTTGGAATCGGCTAGCATGGTACGGGCTGTTTCGATCAGTGTGCGATTCTTTCGTTCTGCGACACCGTTTTGTTGTGGAGTATACAGTGCGCTGAATTCATGAAGAATGCCTCTGTCATTGCAGAATTCAAGCATACGATTGTTTTTTAACTCCGTTCTGTTGTCGCTTCGAATTCGTTTGATCGACAGTTTATACAGCGTTGCCATCTTTTTGAATAAGATCATCAACGAATCAAAAGTTTCATCTTTTCTTTCGAGACACATCACCCATGAAAATCTTGTAAAGTCGTCAGTGACCACAAGACAATACAGATCTCCACTTACGCTCTTCACATTTACCGGTCCAAAAAGATCCATGTGGAGTCTTTCTAGCGGTAGTCTGATTGAGTTCAAGAGCTTCTTTGGGTGTGACTTCTTCGTTTGCTTACCCTTTTTGCATTCTACACAAACATCATTCAGATGAAAATTTTTCAAATTAAACCCTTCAACAAGATCATTGTGAACTAAGAAATTCATTTTTCTCACATGAATGTGGCCCATCTTACGATGCCACATTATTGATTCTTTTTCAGTTGCTTTTGTTTTAGTTACAAAACATTTTGGTTTTTTGTCAGATGTTGTTGCTACGCTCATGTCTAGGACATACAAATCGTTTTCACGAGGATCGCGCATCAACACCATATCTTCTGGAATTTTAAAACCTGGTTTAATGATCAAACACTCATTTTTTGTAAAATGAATTGTGAACAACTTGTCACAAATCTGCGATATGCTCAACAGATTGTTTTCAAGTTCAACGATGTAGTTCACTTTATCAAAAGTTACAACTCCATTGGTGAGAATTCCTTCACCAACGATTCTTCCTCCCTGCGTTCCTTCAAATCCAACATATCCTCCGTTGATTGATTTGACATCATAGAGCAATGCTAACATTCCCATCATATGCCTTGAGGCGCCGCTATCCATGATCCACTTGGAAATGATAGAACGTTGAAGCCCCTGCACACATCAAAGACATTCATTTAAACAACGAGGCCCAAGATTTTTCAGTATTTGGAACAGTACCAAATATAATATCATGAGCCACGTCAACTTTTGGAATATTGAATACGACATTTGGAACAACAGATTTTGACTTTGATTTTAGATTTCCCTCCTTGATTGGTGGGAGTTCTTCAATCAGTTTGTTCAATTCAAACTCAATTTTTTCATTGTTAGTTACAACGACCTTCAGCTCAGATTTTAAAACCTTTTTCCATTTTCTTTTCTTCAAATGATTGTTTAGGTTTCTCCACCCATGATTGATTTGGAAAAATCTTCGTTTTAGGATAAACCTTTGAAGTCTTTGGAGATTTTGAAGATTCACCAATCTCAAAGGTTGATTTTGGCTTGTCCTCGGACTTCAAAGATTCACCGCGTTTCAAAATACGCACGGGGGGAACCATCGGTGTTTTTACTTTAACATCATTTGAAGTTTTAGGTTTAGGTTTCTGGAAAACTGGTTTTTCAATCTTTTTAACACACTGTTTGGCCATGTGACCAATTTCATTGCAGCGATAACAGATTCTTTTGTCATATTCGACAAAAGTGGATCTGTTGGTCTCATCTTTCAACTTTTTGGCTGCATTGAAATCGTCAACTGCTTTCTGACTAAAGATATAATTTTTTTCAGCAACTGTGTTCTTACCCGCAACAAATACCTCACTCAACTTTTCTTTTGGCTTAACCTCTTTTTTAGCCATTTTCTTCTCAAAACCGACACCTTTCTTTTTGAAATTGTTACCATGTCTTTTGTTATGACCATTGTTACCCACCCATTCTTTCTTTCCCGGGTTGTTTGGTTGTTGTTTCACAAAAGATTTTTTTGGTTTTGATAGAAATGCATTGTTGTTAACCTCTGAAATGTCAATTTCCACAAGCTTATAAACCTTTTCAACATTTTCCAGTTTTGCATTCTGAATCGGGTACTCAAAATCAGTATATAGTTTGTCAGCTCCGGTCATCGTGTATGCCACAATGATCGAATCGTCATTCACAACTTTATCTGATTTTGGTATGAACTTATCAAGAAAGTTCCCGTCATCTTCAGAATCAGAATTGGAATTCTCCAAATGAGTTTTAACTATTCCGAAATCAGAGTTATCACTTTCTTTATCCAACACTTGGTCAACAACAGTTTTAATCACTTGTGACTCGTTGTCAGTGTCAGATGGAGAGAATGTAACATCAATGTTTTCTGGTAACTCATTCTCTACAGTTCTCAACTTGAGATTCAAAGCTGCTTCCACCCCATCTGGATATTTCTGTGTATAATGATTCCACATTGGGGGTAGAACATTGTTGAAAGCAGGTTTAGCATCAGGTAGTTGAGGAACAATTTGATCAATCACATAAGATGAAGCAATATAACTGATCAATTTCTTATCAACTCTTTCTTTTTCAATACGCATCAATTCAAGTTCCTTTTTCAAAGATGCGATAGTGTCCAAATGAATGTTAATCTCCATCTGCTTTTCCATGACAGTTTCTTTGAAAAACTTAGTAGCTTTATCATTTTCTATACTTTCCTTTTGAATCATTTTGATTGAACGTGATAAAGTGTCATAAGCTTCTTTCACATCATTAAGATCAAATTTTACGTTGTCAGTATATTTCTTCAATTCTTGAAACTGTTTGTCTTTTTCAAGACAATCCATGCAGGGTTTTAAACAGTTTTTGCATGGTGTTTCAGGAATTGGATCAATCTTTTCAAAAACCTTTTCTTCTTTATCAATTTTAATTCCTAGTTTACCAAACCCGTCAGACTCTGACTCTGATTTTTCTCCTGATTTGATATCCAGATTTTCTGATTTGAACTCGGACTCCTTTTCGACTGACTCCTTTTCGATTGACTCTGTTTCGACAGACTCTGTTTTGACAGACTCCGTTTTGACAGACACTGACTCTTAAGTTTTGTCTACCTCTTTCAGCTTGACCATCAGCGCCTTGTCAGCTATCTCCTTCAGAGTTTCTTCATTCATCTCTTTAGGAACATCTATGATTTCTTCAACCGGAGCTTTTTCGACGTCATATTGTGGACAAAAACCTGTAGTTGGCTCGCTGAAGAATCCTGCAAAAGAATCAAACATGTTAGGAGGCATTATGGATTCAAAAGAATTAGCAATAATCTCATGTTCTGATTGATAACAATAAACTTCTGTTGCTACCTCTTCAAGCTCTGCCAGACTCTCTTCACTCATTACTTCACCGACTTCCTCAGTTTCAACAACACATTCTGGCTCTTCAACAATCTCCGCGATTATAGCAAGACCCTCACCAGGAACATATTTATCCCAACTAAAACCTTCTGGAATCTTCTCATCATCCTGATTAACCAAAAGAGCCTTTTCTGGTTTGTTTTCAATTTGAGGTCTTGGATTGAATGGTTGCTGACTATTTTTGTGATAGATTGCTTGTCGGTAGTAGTCATTTGTGAACGGATTCTGATGATTGTTTACTTCCCTATTTGGACACTCACGTTTGAAATGCCCTTTTTCTTTGCATTTGAAGCAAGTTACTTTCGCTTTATCAAATCCAAGCTTACAATCAGGTCCTGAGAGACTGTTTCGTCCGGTTATTTCCATGAACCTTTGTGCTCTCCTCACTAAGCTCGCCATTCCCCATTTGATATCAATAAGCTCTAATTCTGCAGGATCAATTTGATCATAATCCTCCTTTGTCATGTCTGGATTACTGATCCTTCCAGCAACTAGACTCTCATATGATTCAAGAACGGAAGCTAATAGTGCGATATGTTGCTTTGCAGCTGCTTCTGTAAAATCTTGACCATTTTTTATGTTTATAGAAATATTGCACTGTATCCCATATTCAGTGCCAAGACAATATGTTTTCGTTAAGTTAAACCATATTCAGTAAATTGTATTAAACCTCCTAAACTATAATAAGAATTTCAAGTCAACAATAAGACTATTTAAACCCATACGAATCCAAACACATTCGAGTCACTCACCTTCGCCCGTAGGAGTGTTGTTGCTTTATCACCCGTTTGACCCGTTGCTATCCAAACGTTACCTCACCTAACTTGACAGCAAATCAAACTTGCAAATCATTAGAACACATAACATGGGCATTCATCTCATAATACCTAAGCATTTATCCACCCATCATCAAACGTGTGTTCTAAATCATTCTTTTACCCCAAACTTGTTAATTGATTTATCACCACCCATTTGACCCATTATCATGCAATTGTTTTTAATCATAACATACAAGTCATTTTCACCATAAATTCATCAATTAACCAATATGTATAAGTTTTGGTTATAACCTAACCCAATTAACCCATTCACTTGTAACACCTCATAAAATCGTGTCCAATAATGTTAGGACACGTGTCCTAAACCATGATGAAGTCAAACTTTGACTATGAAGGACTAAAGTTGACAAACAGTGAAAAGATGTATGTGAAGGGACTAAAAGTGTCATTATGAAAAACTTGTGCCTCTGAATGACCTTTTACGATATTCGTATATGTTAATAATCCATACTTTGGATTTACGAAACCGTTTGAGAAATAAATCAAAATTTTATAAATAAAAGGGTTAAAAGCGTCAACATGTTTAATTATACATCTGAGTGACCTTTTAACGAAACCGGAGCTTAACGACGTTTGATTATGTTTCCAAGAATACCTAATATTCAACTTGAAGGGCCAAAAGTGCTGAAAATGAAAGTTATTATGAGGTATAAGGACTAGGGATTGAAATTGACAAGTTTAAAACTTGTTTAACCTGATTTGAAGTGCCTCGCGGGCCGCGATTCACCCTTATCTCTCTCTCGTGGGGCGCGAGAGAGTGCCCAGTTCGAAAAAGAACCGCCTGCTGCACGTTAACAGCCTTGAGCCCTAATCAAACCACCATGCAACCTGATTTCGAAACAAAGAGCTTATAAATGGTTTTTAAAAACCTCTAAGACACCTGTGATAATCAGGAGAGGCCTCTAACAACTAGCACAATCTAAGAACCTCTTGTTCAACTATAAATAGAGCTCCTTATATGCCTTGAACCCTTGCTCACTTCAAATTCTCATCTTTCTCACTTGATTTGGCATTCTTGAAGATTCCTGATCATAATGAGACTCCCTTAAGTTCAAATTTTCAGTTAATTGTATTTACCAGTGTAAACTGACATATTTTCAAAAGACTAAGTGACAGGTACTACACGCAAATAGGATGGGAGCTACTTGGTGTCTAATAGAGGATCTTGCAAGTCCTTAAGATGCCTTAAAGTCTGTTAAACGTCGTTTTGTATATTATTTAGACCCGCTTGTGGATTCGTTCTACAACTGTCTGTATAATTATTATTTTGAACTTTGAACATTCGGTTTGTAATAGTAATTTCCTTCCAAGACTTCCGTTGTGCTATAAATGTGTTTAATTGTCTATGATGATATCAACTACGTCACGGTACTCCCACCGGCCCCACCGGTCTGTGGTTGAAATATCGAGGTGTGACATCACTCAAGTGACCCGTTTGGGTGATTAAGTCATTCTTTATCGTAATGAGCTCATACGTATCCTTTTGATTATAATGTAATCCAATTCACCAACTAGGTTTGTCATAGACCTAAGCCCACTAATTCAATCTCGATTATTAACAATTCATTTAATGAAGTAAACATGACAAATCTTTCAAAATTTCACTTTTATTTTAGATTAGGCATTTAATCAAATACCTTGCGGCATAAACTACATTTCACTATTTTTACACTTATATGAGCTCTCATACCCCCAATTCCTGATCAAATATGTATACTTTCTTTATAATCCTCTAATAGTACCGATTTTTCATGTTTTTAAATAAATCACCATTATTTTTTGATTCACAAGTTCTGTTCAGATTTGTGTCAGAAAATATACATGTTTTCCATTCTACCTTATTAATTTGCCATACTTGGTAGTTAAACCTTTTCATGCAATATAAATTCATGACTCCAAACTACATCTAATCTTTCTAACATATTAATTAGGGTTTCTACATCCAGAAATCAAGCATCAAAACCATGAATTTCAGTTTTATTGAATCATAAACACAAGAACCCTAACCCATGAGTTTTTACTATCCAAAACATAGAGGGTAACTTACCATTAGCCATAGAAATCGAGAAGGATGATAGAATCAAGCTCCAATCTCATTAATTCGTCTTAATTTTTTGAATTTGGCCCCATCTAGGGGGTCTTCTCCCTCCATGCAAAATCAACCAGGAGGTTCGACCTCCCTTGTGTCGCCCCTTTCCTTTTTTTTTTATTTGTTATGTCTCATCTTTACTAGTTAACCCCTTTTTACCATTAGGGAATTAGCACTTTGGCCCTCAAGGATTATAAACTCAATAAAAATACCCTTAACTTCCATGTTTACAATAAATCTTAACTATTTAAGTTAGGTTAAAGCTTTGATAATTAAATTATTAAGCTTATTTCTCCAACACTTGATACTTCTTTAAATACAATTTCCTAGTATTTTATAAAAAATACTATTTCCACCATTACAAACTTATTTGAAAGATTTTATATATATATATATATATATATATATATATATATATAAGTGGAGAGTTCAAATGAGAAGAATTAAAAATTAAGAATAAAAAGAATAAATGATACAAAGGTAATTTGAACAAATCATTTAATGAGTCTATTATTTATTTTTGTTATTCAAATTAATGAAATATAATCTTTTAATGAGCCTATCTTATAAAATAGTTGTGCACTTTACACAATAAAAACAATCATGCACATGATCTTACATTTTAAACGCTTCCTACACCATTAAAATAATATTTTGGTGTAGGATACAGAATGTGTAGGACTCAAACACTTTTAAATAATTTTGCGACTCATAATAAAATATGTGTAGGACACAAAATTTTTAAATAATTTTGTCACTTCTAATAAAATTTGTGTAGGAGCCAATACATTAATGATGGTGAAGGAGGAATTTATGGTTACATTAATAAGATTTGAGTAACTCTTTAAAATATTTATTAATATTCTACATCAAAATGTCTATACTACCCTTAGTAATTAAAGCATTAATTAAAAGTGGACAAAAATGATATCTTGATTCACAACCATTGATAAAAAATATATGGTCTAGATTAATTCATTTTTTCTTTTTTTAAGAAGATTCTTCTCAAATGAACCTCCCCCTATATATATATATATATATATATATATATATATAGGGGACCGCTATAATGAGAACCACCTCGAGTTATGAGAACCGCGAGAACCACACCATCCGGGGCGAGGTGGACCAAAAAAATTTTTTACAACTAGATGTGTGTATTATAAACACATTCGTAAAAAAAATTTAAAAAAAAAATGCCGTGTGGGTAGTTTTTTACACCACAAGTTTGGTGTAAAAAAAAAACAAAAAAAAAACACCAAACTTGTGGTGTAAAAAACTACCTACACGGCATTTTTTTAAAATTTTTTTTTACGAATGTGTTTATAATACACACATCTAGTTGTAAAAAAAATATTTGGTCCACCTCGCCCCGGATGGTGTGGTTCTCGCGGTTCTCATAACTCGAGGTGGTTCTCATTCTAGCGGCCCCCTATATATATATATATATATATTAATCCCACGAAAAGCCGGGTGTTACATAATACTTTACACCTAAAAATATAAAAATAATAGTTTTTCTTATTTTGGATATATTTCTCACATACTCTCACAATCAAAGTGATTCTTAACAGAACCATTCTTAGTTTAAATGTGTGTATCCAAATGAAAACATATATAATATATTTAAAAACGATTTGTATTGATTATTACATAGATTTATAGTTGACTACATCATACATAAAATTATTAAAAACTCATATTATTCAATAGTAAAATATGTGAATACAATAACCATATAACTCTAGTGTATCCATTAATAAATTCATGTATTCACGTGTGAATAAAATGATTACTTGTTATATTTACATGCAAGCGCACGCACACACATAATATATGTCACACTCCTTTCTGCGGCGGAAGCACGAGGTGTGATCATGAAAGGTTCTCATTGCATATGAAAGGTAAACATACTACATGCTCGTAAAAATATCTTCAAATACCAAACATTTCATAATTTGAAAAAATAAGTTTAGTGTTTACATCACTAGATAGCATAAAACATTGTCTTGAAAGTTTACAACTTTATTTAAACGTAAACATAGACGACATCCAAGAGCATAAGCAAGACTGCGCGCACATCCACTTCTAGTTACCTGAAATACATGTGAGTTTTGGAAAAACGTCAACATAATGTTGGTGTGAATTCATGCAGTTTTTGTATTTCACGTTTGTATACTTTGTATGAAAACATAGTTTGTGTCATGTATAAATCAAGTTTTCATATATAAATCAAGTATTCATGTGTACACCACGTACTCATGTATAATTCATGTTTACTTGTGTACCCCACGTACTCAAGTATAAATCAAGTTTTAGTATGGTATGAATCTTATGTAAATAAAGTATTCCTGTAAGTATCAGGATTGTTAATGGGTTGCAAGGCCATGTGACACGACATAGGAAGTCACCAAACCTTAGGCATTTTTCTAGTTGGCATATTCTGAGACACAAAAGCACTACTCGGTACTCGTCCTCACCAAGAGTGTGGCTGCCCGGCACCCGTTAGATCTAACATTTTGTTCTGCGGTCTAGGTATATTGTTGATTAATGGTGCTTATGGTACCCTATTCGTGACACGATTTCTCGTATCATTTCTCAAAACGCATCATACTCGGTACTCGTTCTCACCAAGTGTGCTTCTTGTATTTGTATCATACCATTTGTAAACATTATAACATTTGTACATGTATTTCACCCCCGAAGTTATAAAACTGAAAACAGTTAAAAGAAAAGGGGGAGCATGAACTCACAACTTTGCGTTCCTTGCGTCGTAAACTTCACCGGATTTTGCTTATATAGCGTCGTGACCTAAACGTGTTTTATTAACGTTTGTCACTAGACTTGTATCGCACAAGCACAAGTCACTATCTTTTGTATATGTATTCTTGTGTTAAAAATATTTTATATTTTTAACTATGTGTCTTACTTATATTATTTTCTCAAAAATAAATATAAGTATCTTGTATTTTGCACCTAAGTTATGTATCTTGTATGTTGTATGTGTATTTTTGTGTTTTTACTTCTCAAAAGTATTTAGTGTATTTTCAAGTCCTAATACACTAGCACGTATAACACATACTACATACACTTAGCACAAAGTTTGGTGATCAAAGAATATATATATTTTTCTCAAAAATATACATACTTAATATAAATTTTTATTCTTGAAGAAATCCTCATTTCTTATCACCAAAAATTTAGGGAAACCTTTGTAATATTTTTAGATACATTTTTAGGGAATAAGTTTCTCAAAACTTTTATTTTTCTAGGTGTCAAAATTTATAAAATTTTTGAAAGAGTTTCCCCTAAAAATGGAGGTTTCCCATGTTTTCAAAACATGTGTTTATTTTCTTTTAAAATCATCAACAACACAATCTTTATTTACCAACATGTTTAGTAGGTCTAGTTATCTTTAAAAATAAGTTTAGTTTCTTAAAAACTTTATTTTTAAAGGAAGTGCATTTTCACATCTTCTAGTCTTATTTTCCAAAAATATTTCTTTGTGGGATTTTTTTGTTACACAAGTGTTTATACACTTGTTTACTTAATAAAAATGATTTTAGTTTATACAAGATCCGGGTTTTTAACAATCTAGTATTTTCCACTTGGTTCTTCCGAAAAACCACTTGTAGATCTTTAGATCTACAAGCTTGTAACCTTATTTTCCAAGAAAAATTACATTTATTCAAGTTTCAAGTTCATGGGTGGATGGTTTCATCATCCTTCATATTTCTAGCGTTTACATCTTGCTAGTTCATGTTCTTAAACATGAACTAGTATGTCTAGATGATGATCCATCCTACTTCTACTAACAAACATCATCAAATAATCATAATTACACAAGATTCACATGATTTACCCATATATCTTCTCTTTATCCACCATTTATCACTTTATGTTCAAGACTTAGCTTATGTTCATTAGAGTTTTCATCATTTAATCATTCTATCATCTATTAACCACTAAACATAAGAACAAGATGAAGATTTGAAGCACTTACTACTAGCACAAGGCTAGGGGAGTTCAAGAGTGCAAATGAGGTGGATAAAAGCAAATGAAGGAGGTCCTTCAAGATCCGTTGCTTGCAACCTTCCTAAATAGGCTCAAGACACCTTAGAACCACCTTAGAATGTATTGGAATGGAACGAAAATGAAGGTGTGTAGAGGGGGTGTTTGGGCCGTAAGTATGGAGGTGTGGGAGGAGGAGTTATGGTGTAGTGAAGATGATGAATGAAGTGACAAGCTCATGAACTTGAGGTTACTTATATAATCCATGTTTCACCATTAGCCAATGTGTAATGTGCTACTAATTAACCAACACCATCAATTAAAATAATCCAGAAATCAAAGGGTGGGTCACCCTTGTCTCCTAACCGTAAGTGGGGGGGGGGGGGGTGCTTGGTTGGGATGTAAGACTTAGTTAGTTAGGTTGGTTAGGATTTAATGGGAAATGGTTAGTGTTTAGTGTGTTAAGTAATATATAGTGCGTTATGGTGTTCGGGGACCCTAACTAGCTTAGAAAAATAAAAACAATGCTTCTAGCATTATTTTGGTGCTCCGGGTAATATCCGATTGTTCGGTCAGACACCGGTTCGTTAAAGTGCTAAATTGCACCGTTTAGTGTCTATTAAGTACCTTTTTGTGGTACTTTTAATTCCCCGCACTTAGGGAAATATTCTGGGTAACAAAACGAAATTTCTGCATGATATTTATATGTTTAAAAGCTGATTTGAGCTGAATTTATTAAAATTCTGCACTTAAAGTGCGTTTCGGGTGCTTTTTAGTGCGTATTTTTGCTTCCGCAATGTCTATATATGTAAACCCTTGTATGTACTCTTGGGTTTTAATGTATTCTTGTTGTTGGACCTACACCTAGGCTCCAATTTTATTGTCTGACTGCTTTCTGCAGTATTGTTGACACATTGTGTCTTACTGGTGAGTTTACTAGTATTTCTGACGCAACGTTCTCGTTTATGCATAAAGCAATATTTTGTAGTATACAACGTGCATGAATTCACTTGTTTAGTATGTGTTCAGACATTGCTGACAATTAAGCACATAATTGCAGTCATTAACTAATAGTTAAAGTGTACGGAAATTACCGCTTTGTGCCAGTTATCACAGTCTCCCACCGTTAAAAGAATTTCGTCCCGAAATTCAGGCTGAGCTAACTCTCGCAGGAGTCTTCTTGAATAGGTGGGGATTCTTTTCTTTGAACTGGTCTTCACGTTCTCATGTGTACTCGGGTCCGTGCTTAGAGTTCCAACGTACTTTGACAAGTTTAACAGTGCTCCTTCTAGTCTTGTTGACTTTCCAGTCTGTAACCTCAACGGGTTGTTCTGTAAATCGAAGGGCGTCATCAATATGTACTTCATCCACAGGGATGATCACGTTTTCTTGTGTTGGACTCTTCTTGAGGTTGGATACATGGAACGTATCATGTACTCCATTAAGTTCTTCCGGTAACTCCAACTTGTATGCCACGGTACCAATTCTTTCCAAGATTCTGAATGGTCTGATGTATCGTGGATTTAGCTTTCCACGCTTCCCAAATCTTACTACGCCTTTCCAAGGTGAGACTTTTAACAACACTTTGTCTCCCACCTCGAATTCTAATGGTTTTTGTTTTTGATAAGCGTAACTCTTTTGTCGATCTCGAGCCGCCTTGATGCGTTCTCAGATCTGTATGATTTTGTCGGTTGTCTCTTGCACAAGTTCAGGACCAACCATACGTTTATCTCCAGCATCTGCCCAACATAAGGGCGATCGGCACTTGCGACCATACAGAGCTTCGAACGGCGCGACTTTTATGCTCGTATGATAACTGTTATTGTAGGGAAACTCAACTAAAGGTATATGAGTATCCCAGCTGCCGCCTAGATCCATGACACATGCGCGAAGCATATCTTCTAATGTTTGTATAGTCCGTTCGCTCTGGCCGTCTGTTTGTGGATGGAAGGTCGTGCTTAGATCTAATTGAGATCCAAAGGCTTCCTGAAAGGATTGCCAGATTCTTGAGACAAAGCGTCCATCTCTGTCTGAAATAATTGAGATAGGCACTCCATGACGTGCCACAATTTCTCTTAAGTATATCTCTGCAAGCTTTCCAGTGCTATCCTTCTCTCGGATCGGTAGGAAATGCGCAGATTTCGTTAATCGATCAACTATTACCCATATCATATCGTGCCCTCTCGGGGTCCTGGGTAATTCTGTTATGAAGTCCATTGATATTTGCTCCCACTTTGTTGGGATTGAACCCTACCAGAGGAACAGATAATGTAAAGCCAAAACCTGATCACAACAGTGGATTCAAAATAAGCAGTTGTTTACACTAAGTCTTCTCCCTTGAAAGTGATTATAACAGCTGATGGTCTCTTATCCACTGCCCAGATACAACTGCTGCTCTGCATAACTACTGATGAAGCCTAGAAGACTGCTGGAAACTAAGCACTGCTGGAACAAACTGCTGATGACTAAGCACTGCCCAATCAAGGACTGATCAACCTTGAGGAAAGCACTGATGATTAGAGAGAGCAGTAGTTTAGTATATCATCTGTCTTATGAATTGTCAGTTGTTAGGACTAGCAGTGTTTGTTTAAGAACAGTAGATACAGGTTGTTAGGCTGTTAGACGTCGCTTTCATGGTGACGTCAGCTGAGATGCCTCAGCGGTTTGGTTTTGTCTATAAATGTAGCAGTACTTTGTACTGTTACATTTGATTCGTTTTGAGAGAGTTCTTCTCCTCAATTCAATCCTTTCATCTTGTACAATCCAACCTTGGGGCATCTGGCTGAGGGGGAGCTTAGTATGTAAGCATATCTGTAATCATTTGATTATTATTGTAAATCTTTTGACTAAATGAATTGCATGTGCTTTCTCAAAACTATTTTCTCCTTGATTGTGTTTACAAAGTTTGCTATTCATTTCCGCTGCACTTAAACTCTGTTCATCTCTATTGATTATACAATTTTACATAAACAAACACTATCATGAGGGCCTCCGATCCTAACAATTGGTATCAGAGGCTGGACAGTCAAATTCGATCTAACAATCAATTTGACATAACAGTTCGGCTCAAAATTTATTGATGCTAAGGATGGTTGTATTCAGTTGAAAAACAGAGTAACGAGTAAATCATGATCAAAATGGTTATTCAAAAACTCTGTAAATCAACCAAGATGTCATATGACACACAAATCTCACACAACAAGTGATATCATGCATAAGTTACTCATAGTTTTCAGATCTGAAAACATATCTGTTAAACTGTGGGATTATTTCATATTTTCAAAATTGATTTCAATTGTTGTTATGAAAATTGTGATGTCACCTTATTAAAATGCTAAAGTATGAACCTCAGATTAACAAAAACCTATGTTCATAAAACATTAGTGTTTTTGATAACATAAAAAAAGGGAAATTAAAACTTTAGTCATTCAGATCTTATGTGTTGAAAACAGGTTGAGTTCCTCAAAAGGACAAAATCAACTATGTTAAAATACATTAAGAAAATCAGGGGTCAACAGAGTCCGTATCATATGTAGTGTGAGATTGGTTGAAAAACTTGTGCAAACATGACTAAGTCTCTCAAAACATTACTGCAAAATGATTTTGGACTAAAATTCACAAAAACTCGAAAGTGTGTTAATCTCAAAACTCTTGAAGTCAAAAGAAAAGAGTATAAATGTAAAACACTTAAGAGTCAAAGCTTGGGGTAATAATGGTCATTAAGCAACTGTTTGTACTCTTTGGTTCAGGAAAATTCAGGTGACAGTAGTATTCTCAGTGATTAAGCTTATAAGAGGACTGGTTCATGTGTCCTCATGTTTACAATCAACTGACAAAGAAAATGGTACCAAGCAGTGGTCAAAATGTATTCAAAATGTTCTACCACTGCGGTCAAACCACTGACCATTTTCATAAACTTGAAAATGATATGATTACATTTTCTATTGAAAATGTACCAGATCCTTTTTGATGTTGTTCTCAGAAAATCCTTTAACCATTTTTTTATAAAGGATTCTCTCGAATAATCAGGATATAGTATTCATTTTTTTTTTGGAGTAATATATTTTGAACTTTTGCTTGTTTTTGTTGGCATTAGTTTCAATTACCTGTCAGGATATAGTACCTTATTTTTGTTGGTATTATTGTCCTCATAAATGGGTCAAAAGGAAATGGTGCATTGTTCAAGATCATGTCATACTCAGGTTTGTGTTATACATTAATTAAGGGTTGATTGTTAAACTGTTCTTTAAACTACTGAGGTACTCATGTTTTAATTTGAATATTAAACGAAAATGAGTTGCCTTAGCAAAAAGTTCTTATCATCTGGGGTACTAATCCACTGTCAGAAATTTGAATGAGCTTCAAAATGTGAAATTGACATGTGGCAAAACCTTGAATGAAAATTCTCAAAACAGTTGCTGAAATGCTTGTCCTTCAAATCTGTTCCACTTACCCTAATCATTGCTTTGTTCAAACATCTGATCACTAAATACTATCTACTGCTGAAAGTCTACCACTGACTCTTCATTTTGCTTGGCAAGCACTGATGCTCAAAATCAGTGTCTTATCCACTGATATACTATCTACTGATAGTAAAAATCTTCCACTGTTTTCACATTATTACCGTTGTAACCACTGATGCTTGATTCATCAGTGGCTCTTAAAACAACTGTTCTCCACCCTTCATCCACTTCATCAGTGTTTGACACGTGGTCAGTTTTTAGCCTTCAGATCATAATAACCGCTGCCACATCAGCGATTATTTTTTTTCCTAAATAAAACCCTGATAAAAACCCCAAACAGGGTTTTACACTGTCGAATTGAATTCCAAAGTTCTCTTCTCAAAGCAGTTTCCAACCTTTCTTCCCAAAATCACTCTCCGATTCTTCATCATCAAAATGACGAAGTCAAAATCAAAATCTACACCAAAATCACCATCATCTTCAAAAGAGGTCGCTCAAACGGCCGAAGAATCCATCGAGATACCATACAAATCTCCTCATAATTATCTGGGTTTGCTCACAAAACCTGCCGATAACCATACCTTCGACTCCATCATTGATACACTTTCTGCATCAAAGTACAAAACTTTGTTGACCGCAGATGCCCCCATTTATCTACAAACCTAGAGAGAGTTCTGGAAAAATGCTACGCTTGAGAAACAAGATGATAAAGTAGTTGCCATAAACTCCTCGATACAGGGTAAAGTGATTCAAATCACTCCGCAAACAATCTCAGAAGTCTTCAAACTCGATGATCAGAATGGTACAACTTCCTTTGACAAAAACGAGTTAAAAGCTGATTTTCTGAAAAGGGGGTATGCAGAACAATCAAAGGTAGATACCTTACAAAAAGGTTATTTTCCATCTGCACCCAGATTTTTATTCCACACACTTTTAAGTTGTGTTTCAAATAAAACAACAGCGTTTAACGAAATACCATTGAAGATTCAATGCCTGGGCTATGCTATTTTAAACAATAAAGATTATAACTACTCTCAGGAGATCTTCAATGACATGGTAAAGAATGTTGATAGCAAATCATTTCTTCTTTTTCCAAGATTTCTGAGCTATTACTTTAAACAAAAATTTGAAAAAGAGGATGAAAATTTGCCCAAACAAGGTGTCCATTTTCAAATAAAAGGCTTAACAAAAGAAACATTTTCAAGAATGTTGGCACCAATAAAAACAAAAGCAGAGGTGTCTGAGCAGATTTCAGCAGTTACCACTGCTCCTCAGACATCTGCTGCTGAGCCCACTGCTCCAGGTGATTATAGCAGTACTACCACTGCTTTGAAACCCACACCTGAAATTACCAAAAAGACCAAAAGAAAACCTTACAAAAAGCCCACCAAACCCAAGAAAAAGGCAACTCTGGAAGATGAGATCCCAGAGCAACTGCCTGTGACAACACAAATGTCACCACAAACCACTGCTGCTACTTCCTCACAGCAGTTGGTAGAAAGATCTCCACATTTGGCCAAAACTCCTCCTGCATCCTCATAAAAGGATCAGGTTGTAATCACAGGGACTCCACAATATGAAGCTCTGGATCCACTTGGCTCCATCTTCCACAGTCCTGATCCCAAGGACATGTCTCTTTCAACTCCCATACCCTCACCAATAATATTACCACAAACCATGCTACCCTTGTTGCATGCAGTTGTTATTGCTCAGACACAAACCAGTTCCTCTCTATCACCTGTCACTGAGAGTATACTCCCACAAGTGACTGGGTCTGATGCTTATACCTCTGTTTTCCCAGCAACAACTGAGGAGGTTACACCCCCTGAGTTACAAATAACTCTCGGTGGTAGTTCAAGTGGAGCAGCAACTACAACTGATGGATCAACAGATCTTCAGTTGGACAGTTGTTTCATTAATAAGACTCCCTTGAAGGCAATTTCTTCTATAGCACCTTCGATAACCACCAGTGAGTTGGCTTTAACCACTGGTACCATAAAAGGATTATCAAGTACTGAAGAAAGAAGTCCCCAGTACCAAGAACAAGGGGCATCAATGGGTGATTTCTGGGACTCAGTTCCTAACTCACACATTGATACAACCACTGCTGGTGGGGATTCAGATGATCCTACTAAAGTAGGTGATGATTCAAAATATCAGGAATTGACGGGCAGAGTTGAAAAACTTGAAGATTCAGTTGCTGAAATAAAAGATATGGTGCAAGAGATTTTAAAAGCTCAAAAAGCACAGGCCACTGCTATTCCACCTCAAGCACTTGCTCCACCACAAGCACCTGCTCCACCACAAGCATTTGCTGCAAATGAGCTCTGGAATATCTTTCAACCCTTACTTGAACACCAAAAGCAGATGGCTGATCAGCAGCATGAAACACATG